>CAWUFW010000051.1:2648373-3248373 GCA_963921515.1 Calotriton arnoldi
CAGCTCAATGTGAATTTCTAGTTAAATGCAATTAGTTACTTTATGGATTACTTTTGTAACCACAGGACTGGATCCTAGATTCAGTCCTGGTACATCTCCTGTAAACAGTTGAGTAAAAGCGTTTTGGTTACAGTCGTGATTTTTAAGGAATATTATTGTATTTTAAAAGTTGACACTTTGAAACTTTTTCTCATAGAATCACCAATGTTATCCTATGGAAGGAAATTCACTTAGCAGGTAAAAACTGTTATCGTTACTTTTTCTTACTCAGTGTTGGATCCTGGATCCAGCACTGGTGCATCTCCTGTAAACAGTTGAAAGAATGCGTTTAAGTCATACAGGCGATTTTTAAGGAATATTTGTAGTTTGTGAAAATCAACACTTTGAAACTTTTTGCTGAAAACCAGTCAATGTTAGCCTATGAAGGAAATTCAAGTTACCGGTAAGTACGGTTAAAATTACTTTTGAGGATCAGTACTGGGCTGAAAGATGCAGCACTGAGGTCTCTCCTGATAACAGGTGAGTAAATCGGAATTCGTATTTCGGCTGATTTTAGAGGAATATTTTAAAGTTCCAAAACTCCACACTTAGAAGAATTTCCAAGTGAAACCAGTCAATGTTAGCCTATGAAGGAAATTCAAGTTACCGGTAAGTACGGTTAAAATTACTTTTCAGGACCAGTACTGGGCTGAAAGATACAGCACTGAGGTCTCTCCTTATAACAGGTGAGTAAATCGGAATTCCTATTTCGGCTGATTTTAGAGGAATATTTGCACAATGGTGAAGGGAGGGGCGGGGCCTGAGGTGACATCTTTGCAAACGCGCCCCGTGGCGCGTTTTAAGTTGGGGGATTAAGTTCCCTTGAATCCTGAGGGTCCCTAGGGGCCAACTAGACCACCAGGAACCTCCAATATGCGCCAGGGGCTGCGTTGCAGAGACGTGTAGAGAGGCCACACCCCTTTTACACCTCTCTGCAACGCAGCTCTGTGGCGCTTTCTGGATGTACCTGTTGGGCTAGTTGGCCCCCAGGGACCCTCAGGATTGAAGGGGATTTAATTCCCCATCTTAAAACGCGCCACGGGGCCTGTTTGCACACATGTCACCTGAAGCCCCGCCCCTCCCTTCACCACTGTGCAAACGCGCCCGTGGCGCGTTTTAAGTTGGGGGATTAAGTCCCCTTGAATCCTGAGGGTCCCCGGAGTCCAACTAGCCCACCATATACCTCCAAAAGCGCCACAGAGCTGCGTTGCAGAGAGGTGTAAAAGGGGTGTGGCCTCTCTACACCTCTCTGCAACGCAGCCCCTGGCGCATACTGGAGGTTCCTGGTGGGCTAGTTGGCCCCCAGGGACCCCCAGTATTCAAGGGGAATTCGTTCCCCCTCTGCAAACGCGCCAGGGGGCGCGTTTGCAGAGTGGTGAAGGAAGGGGGCGGGGCCTGCGGGCCGATCGTTTTAAAAAAAAAAAAATGTTTTTGTCCCCTGAAGGGGGGCTGTGTGGCCCCCCTTCCTTTTTCCTGTTTTTATGCCCTGGGGACCCCATCCCCCAGGGCCTTACCCCTTTTTTAAATTTGTAATTTAAAAAAAACGGGAAGGGGGCCGTGTGGCCCCCTTCCCTGGGCCTGTATTGGCCCCGGGGACCCCATCCCCGGGGCATGGCCTCGTTTTATTTATATTCTTTGGAGGGGGCTGCGTGGCCCCCTCCTCTGGCCATTTAAGGCCCCGGGGACCCCATCCCCGGGGCCGGCCATTCCGTTTTTTTTTTTATTTTTGTTTTTTTGGGGAGGGGCCGCGTGGCCCCCTCCGGCCACTACTTGCCCCGGGACCCCATCCCCGGGGCCTGGCCTCTCGTTGGGGACTGTGGGGGTCCCCAATCCCCCACAGTCCCGCCGGCTCCCCGCGTCCCTAGGGTGCCGGCATTGCTTTACACATGGGGAGCAGCTAACATGCTGCTCCCCATGTGTAAAGCAATCGGCTTTGGATATTGGAAGAGAGAGCAGGTTTCCTGCTCTCTCTTCCAATATCCAAAGCAGTTTGCAATGACAGGACGGGAGCCGCGAGGCTCCCGTCCTGTCATTGCAAACAGCAGTGTCCCGGGGTAGGCACCCGGGACACTGCAGGAGCCGGCCCTGGGGGTGGTGGTCCCCAGGGCCATCAAGGGCTCCAGGAGGGGCCGCGCGGCCCCCTCCCATTCAGTACACAGCCCCGGGAGGTGGTGGTCCCGGGGCTCTGGGGTCCGTAACGGACCCCCATATTAAAATGTTTAGTGCCCCGGGAGGTGGTGGTCCCCGGGCGTCTGGGGGCTGGAGCCCCCACACAGGTTTAATAATTTTTAAAAAGCCCGGGAGGTGGTGGTCCCGGGGCTGCGGAGGGCTCAGAGCCCTCCCGCACCATTTTTTAAAAGCCCCGGGAGTGGCGGTCCCCGGGCTTGGGGGCCTTTGAGGCCCCCACACATTAAATTATCCCCACCATGCCCCCGGGACTTGGGCCACCCGGGGCCAATGCATCGAAGCGCGGGAGACCGCGCTCGATTTTTTTTTCCGGCAGGATTCGCGCACCCTGAGCGCATCCTGCCGATTTTTAAAAAAATATTTTTTTTTGCCCAGGGGTCCTTGTGGGACCCCTGAGCAAACCTAGGGGTCAGGGTGTTTCTACCCTCCCCCTTTGTGCGCTTTGCGCACTTGTTTCTGTCCCTCGGTTCTACCGAGGGACAAAATAGCTGCCAACATTTCCTGAATCGGAATGTTGACAGCCAGCTGACAGCCAATTAACATGCAGCTCGTGATCGGGACGGTGCGCGCAGGGTGCGCTCAGGGTGCGCGAATCCTCCGTGCCCATAGATATATATGTACTTTTACTTTTTGATTTTCTCAGCAACTACTGAACGGATTTACACCATTTAACAAAAGGGTTCTTTCTGAACCAAGAACTACCTCTTTGCCAAATTTGGTGTAATTCCGTTCAGCAGTTCGGGCTGTAGCCGTGTCTAAAGTTTCCTATGGGAAAATGCATGGGGAAAACGCGTTTTGGGACCCCCTTTTTCTCGGCCCCCGCTTGACGTATCACCCCGAGACTTTCAGGGTAGGAGCGGACCGGAGCGCCCTACGAAGTTTGAAAATTTCGCGAAGATACGTCAACCGGCAAGAGAGTTATTTCAAATAGAATGTCGCGGATTTCCTATGGATAATAGGTTGTAACTATAACTATCTACTGGCGACCGCCAGTAGATAATATATGTGTATATATATATATATATGTGTATATATATATATATGTGTATATATATATATATGTGTATATATATATGTGTGTATATATATATATGTGTATATATATATGTGTATGTATATATGTGTGTGTATATATGTGTGTATATATATATGTGTGTATATATGTGTATATATATATATGTGTGTATATATATGTGTATATATATATGTGTGTATATATATGTGTATATATATATGTGTGTATATATATATGTATATATATATGTGTATATATATGTGTATATATATATATGTGTGTATATATATATATATGTGTATATATATATGTGTATATATATTATCTACTGGCGGTCGCCAGTAGATAGTTATAGTTACAACCTATTATCCATAGGAAATCCGCGACATTCTATTTGAAATAACTCTCTTGCCGGTTGACGTATCTTCGCGAAATTTTCAAACTTCGTGGGGCGCTCCGGTCCGCTCCTACCCTGAAAGTCTCGGGTGATACGTCAAGCGGGGCCGAGAAAAAGGGGGTCCCAAAACGCGTTTTCCCCATGCATTTTCCCATAGGAAACTTTAGACACGGCTACAGACCGAACTGCTGAACGGAATTACACCAAATTTGGCAAAGAGGTAGTTCTTGGTTCAGAAAGAACCCTTTTGTTAAATGGTGTAAATCCGTTCAGTAGTTGCTGAGAAAATCAAAAAGTAAAAGTACATATATATCTATGGGCACGGAGGATTCGCGCACCCTGAGCGCACCCTGCGCGCACCGTCCCGATCACGAGCTGCATGTTAATTGGCTGTCAGCTGGCTGTCAACATTCCGATTCAGGAAATGTTGGCAGCCATTTTGTCCCTCGGTAGAACCGAGGGACAGAAACAAGTGCGCAAAGCGCACAAAGGGGGAGGGTAGAAACACCCTGACCCCTAGGTTTGCTCAGGGGGTCCCACAAGGACCCCTGGGCAAAAAAAATTTTTTTTTTTTTAAAATCGGCAGGATGCGCTCAGGGTGCGCGAATCCTGCCGGAAAAAATCGAAGCGCGGTCTCCCGCGCTCGATAGTTAATTGGCCCCGGGTGGCCCAAGTCCCGGGGCATGGTGGGGGATAATTTATGTGTGGGGGCCTCAAAGGGCCCCCAAGCCCCGGGGACCGCCACCCCCCGGGCTTTTTAAAAATGGTGCGGGAGGGCTCTGAGCCTCCCGCAGCCCCGGGGACCACCACCTCCCCGGGCTTTTTAAAAAAATTATTAGACCTGTGTGGGGGCTCCAGCCCCCACACGCCCGGGGACCACCACCTCCCCGGGCACTAAACATTTAATATGGGGGTCCGTTACGATCTCAGAGCCCCGGGACCACCACCTCCCCGGGCTGTGTACTGAATGGGAGGGGGCCGCGCGGCCCCCTCCTGGAGCCCTTGATGGCCCTGGGGACCACCACCCCCAGGGTCGGCTCCTGCAGTGTCCCGGGTGCCTACCCCCGGGACACTGCTGTTTGCAATGACAGGACGGGAGCCTCGCGGCTCCCGTCCTGTCATTGCAAACTGCTTTGGATATTGGAAGAGAGAGAGCAGGAAACCTGCTCTCTCTTCCAATATCCAAGCCGATTGCTTTACACATGGGGAGCAGCATATTAGCTGCTCCCCATGTGTAAAGCAATGCCGGCACCCTAGGGACGCGGGAGCCGGCGGGACTGTGGGGGATTGGGGACCCCCACAGTCCCCAACGAGAGGCCAGGCCCCGGGGGATGGGGTCCCCGGGGCAAGTAGTGGCTCGAGAGGGGGCCACGCGGCCCTCCCCCAAAAAAACAAATAAAAAATTACAAAAACGATCGGGCCCGCAGGCCCCGCCCCTTCCTTCACCACTCTGCAAACGCGCCCACTGGCACGTTTGCAGAGGGGGAACGAATTCCCCTTGAATACTGGGGGTCCCTGGGGGCCAACTAGCCCACCAGGAACCTCCAGTATGCGCCAGGGGGCTGCGTTGCAGAGAGGTGTAGAGAGGCCACACCCCGTTTTACACCTCTCTGCAACGCAGCTCTGTGGCGCTTTTTGGAGGTATATGGTGGGCTAGTTGGACTCCGGGGACCCTCAGGATTCAAGGGGACTTAATCCCCCAACTTAAAACGCGCCACGGGGCGCGTTTGCACAGTGGTGAAGGGAGGGGCGGGGCTTCAGGTGACATGTGTGCAAACAGGCCCCGTGGCGCGTTTTAAGATGGGGAATTAAATCCCCTTCAATCCTGAGGGTCCCTGGGGCCAACTAGCCCAACAGGTACATCCAGAAAGCGCCACAGAGCTGCGTTGCAGAGAGGTGTAAAAGGGGTGTGGCCTCTCTACACGTCTCTGCAACGCAGCCCCTGGCGCATATTGGAGGTTCCTGGTGGTCTAGTTGGCCCCTAGGGACCCTCAGGATTCAAGGGAACTTAATCCCCCAACTTAAAACGCGCCACGGGGCGCGTTTGCAAAGATGTCACCTCAGGCCCCGCCCTCCCTTCACCATTGTGCAAATATTCCTCTAAAATCAGCCGAAATAGGAATTCCGATTTACTCACCTGTTATAAGGAGAGACCTCAGTGCTGTATCTTTCAGCCCAGTACTGGTCCTGAAAAGTAATTTTAACCGTACTTACCGGTAACTTGAATTTCCTTCATAGGCTAACATTGACTGGTTTCACTTGGAAATTCTTCTAAGTGTGGAGTTTTGGAACTTTAAAATATTCCTCTAAAATCAGCCGAAATACGAATTCCGATTTACTCACCTGTTATCAGGAGAGACCTCAGTGCTGCATCTTTCAGCCCAGTACTGATCCTGAAAAGTAATTTTAACCGTACTTACCGGTAACTTGAATTTCCTTCATAGGCTAACATTGACTGGTTTCACTTGGAAATTCTTCTAAGTGTTGATTTTTGAAACATACAAATATTCCTCTAAAATCAGCCGAAATCCGAATTCTGATTTACTCACCTGTTATCAGGAGAGACCTCAGGGCTGCATCTTTCAGCCCAGTACTGGTCCTGAAAAGTAATTTTAACCGTACTTACCAGTAACTTGAATTTCCTTCCATAGGCTAACATTGACTGGTTTCACTTGGAAATTCTTCTAAGTGTGGAGTTTTGGAACTTTAAAATATTCCTCTAAAATCAGCCGAAATACGAATTCCGATTTACTCACCTGTTATCAGGAGAGACCTCAGTGCTGTATGTTTCAGCCCAGTACTGATCCTCAAAAGTAATTTTAACCGTACTTACCGGTAACTTGAATTTCCTTCATAGGCTAACATTGACTGGTTTTCAGCAAAAAAGTTTCAAAGTGTTGATTTTCACAAACTACAAATATTCCTTAAAAATCGCCTGTATGACTTAAACGCATTCTTTCAACTGTTTACAGGAGATGCACCAGTGCTGGATCCAGGATCCAACACTGAGTAAGAAAAAGTAACGATAACAGTTTTTACCTGCTAAGTGAATTTCCTTCCATAGGATAACATTGGTGATTCTATGAGAAAAAGTTTCAAAGTGTCAACTTTTAAAATACAATAATATTCCTTAAAAATCACGACTGTAACCAAAACGCTTTTACTCAACTGTTTACAGGAGATGTACCAGGACTGAATCTAGGATCCAGTCCTGTGGTTACAAAAGTAATCCATAAAGTAACTAATTGCATTTAACTAGAAATTCACATTGAGCTGAATGTTGCATTGTGTTTGAAAATGTGTTGCCCATTGCAACAACTGTAACTACTGTACTTAAAAGTCTATTGCCTATCTGCAAAGTATTTAAACTAAAGTAATTCATTCTGAGAAAGTATTTTTTGTAATGTAATGTATAATGTAATTACAATGTAATTTGACAAATAAAATATGTAAAAAAAAATTGTTTCTAAAAATGTAGTAAATCAGTATGAAAAAATTAATATAACAATTAATACATTTAAAAATTGTCATTTACAAAACCTTTGAAATTCACTGAAAAACCGTAGGTTTCAGGCACGTTATAGTTAGAAATTAGCATTTAAAAAACCTTTGAAATTCACTGAAAAAACCATAGGTTTCAGACACGTTATAGTTACAAATTAGCATTTAAAAAACCTTTGAAATTCACTGAAAAAACCATAGGTTTCAGACACGTTATAGTTACAAATTAGCATTTAAAAAACCTTTGAAATTCACTGAAAAAACCATAGGTTTTAGGGACAGTTATAGTTACTTGGACATTGCACTCGTACAAAACCCGTGAAATTCCCCCGTTATAGTTAGTTCAGCTAACTATAACTCGCGCCCCGCAATGCACTGCTGATGACGTCACATATTACATCACTCATGACATGGTCAGTGACATCACTGATGACATCACTGATGACATCTCAAATGACATCACTGATGACATCATCCACGTGATAATCTGATGCACCTCCTCACACCCTAATATAACCTTTGATACACCCACTCTAAATTACAGACTGCCATTCGCAAAACCATAGACACTCCAACACCAATAACTACATACCCACTCACTGATTCTTAGGTCTACACACACACATCCACTCACTCACCCGTACAGTCACTCATACTTACGGTCACTCAGTACAGGACTATCATATGCACTCTTACTCCTATATAGACACTCAAACAACGCCACTCATCCATAGAGATACTCACACACCTAGTCAGTCATGCAAATAATTAAACACACTGCCATTTACTCACCTATACAGTTATACACACACCAGCTCACTTACTCATACAAATAGTAGCACATTGTTACGCTCTTATACAATCACTGATACAAGCACACAATCATCCATACAGCCACTATCACAATCACTCACTCTTGCTTATAGCTATTTATATACTCCAACACACATATATACTGCCTTTCACATATGTAGTTACTCACACATGTACCACTGGGACATACATTCACTCACTAACACACTCTTACACACACTTACCCACCCATACAGTCTATCACAGATGCACTCTTGAAACCATCCACCCAGTGAATCACCCACTCACACATCTATGCACAGAGTTGCACACACCCCTCCCACACAAACACTCAGGCACCCATACAGATACTCAGACAAGCATTCAATAACTCATATAGAAAATCATTTAGCTATTCACAAACACATGCAGCCACTTACACAGCAACAGACAGACGGATACAGACATACACCCAGTTTAGTCACTAACCCATGCATTCAGTAAGATACGTTAAATCACTCACTTATAGAGTCAGTCACGCACCTACTAAATCATCCATACAGACACTTACACACCCACTCATTCTTCAATACGTCTTTTCCTATATATTTTAAAAATATTTAAACTTTACAGAAACACACAGTCACTGGATGATGTCATCAGTGATGTCATTTGAGATGTCATCAGTGATGTCATCAGTGATGTCACTGACCATGTCATGAGTGATGTAATATGTGACGTCATCAGCAGTGCATTGCGGGCGCGAGTTATAGTTAGCTGAACTAACTATAACGGGGGAATTTCACGGGTTTTGTACGAGTGCAATGTCCAAGTAACTATAACTGTCCCTAAAACCTATGGTTTTTTCAGTGAATATATGTGTGTATATATATATATTAGTGTATATATATATATATGTGTATATATATATATATTTGTATATATATATGTGTATATATATATGTGTATATATATATATATGTGTGTGTATATATATATATGTGTGTGTATATATATGTGTGTGTATATATATATATATGTGTGTGTATATATATATATGTGTGTGTATATATATATATGTGTCTGTATATATATATGTGTGTGTATATATATATGTGTGTGTGTATGTGTATATATATTTTCAATACAAGCAGTGGTAACTTCTTTGGAGTATGGAGCGGACACCAGGCGCAGCCTTCCCTGCCCCGTTCCCTTGCATCTGCCAGTCCTAACTCCCGCAGAATCAAGAACGGCAGAGGCATGGGCATAACTGCTAAAATACAAATAACAACAAGAATATACATGTGCAAATTATATATAAGGAAAGATGAACGCGCAATTGCGTGCGCTAATATGCACACCAGACAGGACACATCTTCCCCCTTTTAATAAATGAAAACATATCTACAAATGAATCATCAAAAGTCACTCATTCAAATCCGCATCACACACAAAATGTAGATTTTCCACAGCCATGGTGGGCTGAAAATCTGGATTTTATTAAAGACATGGAGGCTAATTGTAGTGGTCTTGTCCCACATGTTCAGGTGATGAAGTAGACGCTGTAGACATTGCCAGGTAGATGTAGGAGATATTTATTAAGTTCTTAGCAAGTAGTTACATCAAGCTGTAACAGGCCCCACCAGGAGCAGCCTCCTAGCTGCTCAGCCCATCTTCCCAACTGTCTCACACACCACAGGCACCCAAGCATTCCATTCACACTGACATTCTACACGGAACACTCACACTGGCTGAGCAGCTAGGTAGAGGGAACATAATGACATGACCTGAGGATACTACATATCCTATCCCTTTTATATTGAACAATAAAAAGAACTAAGCTAAATTGAAAAACAACTATACACAGAAATGTACAAGAGATGTAAATAGTCCGTAAACCCAGGGATGCAAAGAATGACATCACGAGAGGGAAAACAGACAATCAAAAAGGAGGAAAGAAGGATGAAAAGAATAAAAACACACTCTAACACCATCCTCCTCCTTTAACAGTGAACAAAGAAAAATGTAAGAAGACCAAGAAGAACTCACATACACCAAGTGAGAATAACGCACAAGACAGAAGAAAAGGGTAAACTTTACCCAGACCAGGATACAATGGGTGGAACGACACCCAAGGAAGTACACCTCACGTGAGGAGACTGTGGCGAAAACACCATACGCCACCCCTCATGTGAGGGACACTGTGGGACTAAAACCCCAGTGAAAAAAAAATGATTGGGACTGACACCCAAATGTACAAGTTACATCACATGGGACTAACCTCCAAGGACATGTGCAGCATAAGGATACAGATGCAGCACAGTGTGGAATCACAAGAGGACAACCCACACACATGAAAACGTAGAAGGAAATGAAGGGACTGACACCCAACACCCAAATAACAAAGGTGGGACTAACGCCCCCTTTAGACCAAGTAAATAGGACTAACACCCATTACTACTAACATAGGTGGGACATTAACCCCCTAAAACTGCGTAAATGGGAAAACACCCCATAACCCCACCACAAGCGGGTTAACCACAAAGGTGTGGAGACTAATGACCAGGAAGTGGGACTGAAACCCCTCCCAAATGTAAATAACTGTGAACGTCGGGTCATGGGACTAAAACCCACTCCCATCCCAATACAGGGATAATCTATCTGGAACCTGGGAACATGGGACTAAAAACCCACTCCCATCCCTTTAGCCGCGATTCTACATTTGTAAACCAAACCCACGTGAAAATGAGAAATGGGACTAGGACCCACTTCTATCCCTTAAATAGGGATACAACATCTGTAAAGCGAACATGAGTGAAGAAGAGACATGGGACTAAGACCCACTCCCATCCCTTAGGCAGGGATACAACGTGTGAAAAGAAAACATGCAAAAACCATCAAAATAGTACAGTGCTGAGGGTGAGTAGCCCCTACAAAAGAAACAAAATCAGCATAGCGATGAGCATATATCATGTCATACAAAACACGCAGTTCATACTTCCTTTGAGCTAGTGGTGAAAACACAAAGAATTGCACAATAAAGTTGATATTACTAGAATTGCACTGGTGTGCCTGTCACCGCAATAATGAGGTACAGGCGTTAATGGAAACCAAACTGAACAATGTGGAGATAAACCAGATCCCGGAGACTTGCCAAAAAGGAGGAACAAAGCAGGAGAGACGACACCCACTGAACTTGAAAGTCTGAAGAGCTGGTTATGTAATATGAACTCACCACACCATCAACAGCAAAAACAAATGTCCTCTGAACTCGTGGCATTGCTGATCAGCTTCGGATCTTCATCTAACTTTATTGACAAGCGAACAATGTGATTGGCAGTAAACGATCACACATGCTGGAAACGTAGATCACTTTCGTGGCTCCGGTGCTTGAGAGATGCCTCCAAACACAAGATGGCGACACGTTACACACGGCGCGCCGGATGGCTCACGTCACGTCCATGAAGCAAAGCGTCCCGCAGCAGAGTTAGAAGACGTCATTGCAGAACAATACGGAAAGCCGTACGACACCAAGGGAAGCAGGTAAGGCTGCGCGAGAAGTCTCTTGCTCGCGTTTTGAAACTGCTGCAAAGCCGTTTAACCGTCACAGGTACAGATGACCACAACATTGTCATTGTCAGATAGAAGTTATAATGAATTTAAATACGAAAAATTAAATGTACACTCATGAAATGTTTCACTCATCTTGCCGATGAATTGCCTTTTATGTTGTATTCTTGGCTGATGATCCCGCGAAATGCCATGCATATAACACCAACGAAATGGCACCTGAAGGTTGCGTGCGCAGACCACAGCGCACACAGCAAAGCTTGTTAAGACTTGCTGGCAAGACGACAGCTGCTTGTGAAAGTGGTGATGGCTAGACTATTCACTTACTAGGATGAATGTCATTCTATATCACAATGAAGCATCACCAAATCGACATAGAAAGCCAGAATTAGCAGAGTAAAGCAGACAGTGTCCTTGAAGCCAAAAAAAAACTTAGTTCTTGTCAAATCGTGCAAACTTTTAATCTTACTGCATTCTTCACATGTTTCCGCAATCCTTGTTTCTAATCAGACCATTAGATGATGACTTTGAGAACAGCACGCCAGTGGAGAGGCTGTCCGGTGTTGTGGACACTGGTGGGGCTACAGGGCGTGCTTGTCCAAATTCTTTAGTTTCTTTCTAGAATTCCTTAGATACATTGCTTCTTCTTTGAAGTTTATTTGTGGTATCCGTATGTCGAAACTGACCACGTTCTGCTGCAAGTTTCTTGTGTGGTATCTTCGTTTGTAAAAGAAGTAGTCCTGTTGTACTCCACATCTTTAGTTGGCATCAAACTACCTTTAGTGCGTGAGATGAGCTCCAGATCGTCGCCAAAAATATGTAGTGGTCTTGTCCCACATGTTCAGGTGATGAAGTAGACGCTGTAGACATTGCCAGGTAGATGTAGGAGATATTTATTAAGTTCTTAGCAAGTAGTTACATCAAGCTGTAACAGGCCCCACCAGGAGCAGCCTCCTAGCTGCTCAGCCCATCTTCCCAACTGTCTCACACACCACAGGCACCCAAGCATTCCATTCACACTGACATTCTACACGGAACACTCACACTGGCTGAGCAGCTAGGTAGAGGGAACATAATGACATGACCTGAGGATACTACATATCCTATCCCTTTTATATTGAACAATAAAAAGAACTAAGCTAAATTGAAAAACAACTATACACAGAAATGTACAAGAGATGTAAATAGTCCGTAAACCCAGGGATGCAAAGAATGACATCACGAGAGGGAAAACAGACAATCAAAAAGGAGGAAAGAAGGATGAAAAGAATAAAAACACACTCTAACACCATCCTCCTCCTTTAACAGTGAACAAAGAAAAATGTAAGAAGACCAAGAAGAACTCACATACACCAAGTGAGAATAACGCACAAGACAGAAGAAAAGGGTAAACTTTACCCAGACCAGGATACAATGGGTGGAACGACACCCAAGGAAGTACACCTCACGTGAGGAGACTGTGGCGAAAACACCATTCGCCACCCCTCATGTGAGGGACACTGTGGGACTAAAACCCCAGTGAAAAAAAAATGATTGGGACTGACACCCAAATGTACAAGTTACATCACATGGGACTAACCCCCAAGGACATGTGCAGCATAAGGATACAGATGCAGCACAGTGTGGAATCACAAGAGGACAACCCACACACATGAAAACGTAGAAGGAAATGAAGGGACTGACACCCAACACCCAAATAACAAAGGTGGGACTAACGCCCCCTTTAGACCAAGTAAATAGGACTAACACCCATTACTACTAACATAGGTGGGACATTAACCCCCTAAAACTGCGTAAATGGGAAAACACCCCATAACCCCACCACAAGCGGGTTAACCACAAAGGTGTGGAGACTAATGACCAGGAAGTGGGACTGAAACCCCTCCCAAATGTAAATAACTGTGACCGTCGGGTCATGGGACTAAAACCCACTCCCATCCCAAGACAGGGATAAACTATCTGGAACCTGGGAACATGGGACTAAAAACCCACTCCCATCCCTTTAGCCGCGATTCTACATTTGTAAACCAAACCCACGTGAAAATGAGAAATGGGACTAGGACCCACTTCTATCCCTTAAATAGGGATACAACATCTGTAAAGCGAACATGAGTGAAGAAGAGACATGGGACTAAGACCCACTCCCATCCCTTAGGCAGGGATACAACGTGTGAAAAGAAAACATGCAAAAACCATCAAAATAGTACAGTGCTGAGGGTGAGTAGCCCCTACAAAAGAAACAAAATCAGCATAGCGATGAGCATATATCATGTCATACAAAACACGCAGTTCATACTTCCTTTGAGCTAGTGGTGAAAACACAAAGAATTGCACAATAAAGTTGATATTACTAGAATTGCACTGGTGTGCCTGTCACCGCAATAATAAGGTACAGGCGTTAATGGAAACCAAACTGAACAATGTGGAGATAAACCAGATCCCGGAGACTTGCCAAAAAGGAGGAACAAAGCAGGAGAGACGACACCCACTGAACTTGAAAGTCTGAAGAGCTGGTTATGTAATATGAACTCACCACACCATCAACAGCAAAAACAAATGTCCTCTGAACTCGTGGCATTGCTGATCAGCTTCGGATCTTCATCTAACTTTATTGACAAGCGAACAATGTGATTGGCAGTAAACGATCACACATGCTGGAAACGTAGATCACTTTCGTGGCTCCGGTGCTTGAGAGATGCCTCCAAACACAAGATGGCGACACGTTACACACGGCGCGCCGGATGGCTCACGTCACGTCCATGAAGCAAAGCGTCCCGCAGCAGAGTTAGAAGACGTCATTGCAGAACAATACGGAAAGCCGTACGACACCAAGGGAAGCAGGTAAGGCTGCGCGAGAAGTCTCTTGCTCGCGTTTTGAAACTGCTGCAAAGCCGTTTAACCGTCACAGGTACAGATGACCACAACATTGTCATTGTCAGATAGAAGTTATAATGAATTTAAATACGAAAAATTAAATGTACACTCACGAAATGTTTCACTCATCTTGCCGATGAATTGCCTTTTATGTTGTATTCTTGGCTGATGATCCCGCGAAATGCCATGCATATAACACCAACGAAATGGCACCTGAAGGTTGCGTGCGCAGACCACAGCGCACACAGCAAAGCTTGTTAAGACTTGCTGGCAAGACGACAGCTGCTTGTGAAAGTGGTGATGGCTAGACTATTCACTTACTAGGATGAATGTCATTCTATATCACAATGAAGCATCACCAAATCGACATAGAAAGCCAGAATTAGCAGAGTAAAGCAGACAGTGTCCTTGAAGCCAAAAAAAACTTAGTTCTTGTCAAATCGTGCAAACTTTTAATCTTACTGCATTCTTCACATGTTTCCGCAATCCTTGTTTCTAATCAGACCATTAGATGATGACTTTGAGAACAGCACGCCAGTGGAGAGGCTGTCCGGTGTTGTGGACACTGGTGGGGCTACAGGGCGTGCTTGTCCAAATTCTTTAGTTTCTTTCTAGAATTCCTTAGATACATTGCTTCTTCTTTGAAGTTTATTTGTGGTATCCGTATGTCGAAACTGACCACGTTCTGCTGCAAGTTTCTTGTGTGGTATCTTCGTTTGTAAAAGAAGTAGTCCTGTTGTACTCCACATCTTTAGTTGGCATCAAACTACCTTTAGTGCGTGAGATGAGCTCCAGATCGTCGCCAAAAATATGTAGTGGTCTTGTCCCACATGTTCAGGTGATGAAGTAGACGCTGTAGACATTGCCAGGTAGATGTAGGAGATATTTATTAAGTTCTTAGCAAGTAGTTACATCAAGCTGTAACAGGCCCCACCAGGAGCAGCCTCCTAGCTGCTCAGCCCATCTTCCCAACTGTCTCACACACCACAGGCACCCAAGCATTCCATTCACACTGACATTCTACACGGAACACTCACACTGGCTGAGCAGCTAGGTAGAGGGAACATAATGACATGACCTGAGGATACTACACTAATATTATGCAGTAAGCTGTAGACTGACTCCATGCCTGACTGACACCGGCATTGTCGTTTCCAGCGGAGAATCGGAACAAATCTTTTCCAGACCTCCCGCGCCTCGCACTTCAGCGCTCTTGTCACTCCAAATTACCCACACACGCTGCGACTCCACACCAGAACCAGTTTGGGGAATTCTTTTCCCATTTCTAAGTGGGCCTCGCATGAGCGAAATCGTGTCCATTTCTTCAATTTACTTGTTGGTCCGGATTATTCTAACCAAATTGGCGCTCTTGTTTCCATCTCTTGGATATTCATCACCTCAAGCATCCTTCAGCCTCCGGACCACGTTTCCTGACTTCCACGCAGCATTCATATTAAATTCGTGACCTGGTCTTGCAGATTACCTGAATTCCCTCACAGGTCGAAACGCCGTCGACCCTCCAGCTCAAGTGTTGGCGCAACTTTGATGGTCCTTGTAATTACTTCTCTCCTTTAAACTTTGTGTTTAAAAGACTTTTTGAACCACCATTGAGTCTATTATATATATTGTTAAAATCTGTTTTCCCCTACGCCGTTTTTCCCGCTGTTTGTGTTGAAATACAGACCACTCTTTGCATTTATTGCCATAACTATTAATGTCTCCCTGTCTCCTTCCTTTGCAACTCTTGTGTTTGTCACTAATAACTGCCTTTTAATATTACCTGTTGAGACATTGTTACATGTTACATACATTACTTACCTGGGTCTCGACAGGGTCTACTGGGTATCTCCTGTTGTTTGAATACAGTAAATCTTTTATTTCGACCACTCAGCAGAATCTTTAAAGCTTATAGAACTTAGAATCTTAAAATGTTCCAAACATAATTAAAAAAACAGCAACCAGTCCTCTTCCTTTTTTTATGAACTGCAAACTTGGACGGTAAATATGCCCCCAAATTTGTTCCTCAAGGTAGGAAAAACTTCTTTAAGTAAACACTTTCTTCTTTCAAACAAAAATTCCGTCGAAACGCCAGCAACTTTTTAGATTTGACCTGTAGTGAAAAGAATAAATAGAATCAGGGAAGGGTGACAAAACTGGGAGGGATAATATTAGCCTCCGTGTCTTTAAAAAATCCAGATTTTCAGCCCACTATGGCTGTGGAAAATCTACATTTTATGTCAAATCCCGGAGGCCAGTAATTATGCAAGTTTAAAGCTTATCAACCAAACATTTAGCTGCATTCTCAATGGGTTTAAAAGACAAACGTCTGAATAAAGAATCAGGAGACCAATCCGCACAATGTAAAATGTCTTGCAGACTTCCACCTACCATACAAGCCTTAGAAGTATCTGCACCTCTCACTGAGTGCGCGCCAAACGTACTCGCATCCACACCACATTTATGCATCATTTTTTCACCCATCCTGCCAAAGTTAGTGAAGAAACAGCCGTATGTGGATGTCTGAAAGAAATAAGTATCTGATCCACCCCAGAAGGTCTTAACAATAACGTCCTGCGTTCATATTATTATACACACAGTACCACACACAACTTTTGCCTCTCATCAAAATATGGATAAAAAAATTGTTGAAGAATTTGTTTTAGTTCTGCCTCAAATGGAAACATATACCCTCTGGTGTAAAAGATCTAAAAGACACCTCAAAAGCACGAACATCAGAAACCCTACGGAGAGATACCAAGCACAACAGCATCGTCAACTTCAAAGACAAATCCTTCAGATTCAAATCACCATTATCACACCAAGACTCTAGAAAATTCAAAACCTTTGAGCCTTCCCAAAGGGCTGAATACCTAGAGCCTGGAGGTTTAGCAATTATAATACTTCTTAATAACCTCTTCATCATAACATCCTGTCCTACAGAAAAAACATTCACCAAAATGTAACCCGCTGAACTAGCTGGCCTACAAGTTTATCGATCTATAAGCCATGCCCTTAGCAAATAATTCTGTCAAGAAATGTATAACTTGTACTGTATCAGCTGAAACGGGATCAAAATCCCTTTCCACACACCAGCTGAGCCATTATCCCCAAGCCAATATATATGCCTTCCTAGTCCCAGGTGCCCATGACTCCTCAATGAGTCTCGAAGCTTCTGGTAAAAGACCTGGCTTTTTCCAAACTCTCAAGAAAGTTTCCATGCCACCAATTTAACTTTTTCTACTAGACTGTGTATCTCTCCCTGAGAACCTCATAAAATCTCCGGAAAAACCAGTAACAACACTGGAAAATCCACACTCATCTCCAACATAATTGTGTACCACGCCTGTGAACTCCAAAAGGGAGTGATCACCACCACTGTCTCCTTCCATCTGCAAATCATCCCTGTCACTCTGACGATCATGGCAAAGGGTGGGAAAGCATAATGCTAAAGACCTCTCCAATCCTGGAGAAAAACAACTATACCCGTGGTTTACGGGTCTGGATGCCAACTGAAAAATCTCTCAGCTTAAGCATTGAGTCTATTCGCAAAATGGTCTACTTGAAAAGGACCCCACAACTGGTCCAAACCCCTGAAAACACTTCTGTCCAACATCCAATCGCTGGATACGTGGAAATTCCTTGAAATCCAATCCGCCACTGAATTTGACATTCCTGGAATGTGCTCCACCTTAACATTCAGGCCTCTCTCCATGCAGTACTCCCAAAAGATTTTGGCTAAATCTGCCAGTCCTTTTGAGCGAGGACCTCCCAGCCTGTTGACATATCTCACTGCTGGTACATTGTCCATTCTCAAAACCACTGAACATTTGACAGTCTGCTTTGCAAAACACTTGATTGCAAAAGAACCTGCTAATAACGCCAAACAATTTATATGCAAATAATTTTCCTGCTCCTTCCAATGACCACCAGTTCTTAGCAATCCACAACTTGCACCCCAACCTTCCAAACTTGCATCTGACACCACAACCAAATCTGCATCTTCTCCAAAAATTGTGCGCCCGTTCCAAGCAACCATATTCCTCAACCACAAAATCAACTCCTGTCTTGCTTCCTGAGAAAGACAACAATTCTATGAGTACCTCAATCCATCCCTTAAGTGTTTCGTTTTCAATCTATGTAAGGCCCGATAATGCAAGAGCCCTGGAAATATCGCTTAAATAGTAGAGGATAAAAGGCATACAATACGGGCTAACATTCTCAGAAAAACACAGTTTAACCTGAGAGTATTCTTTATCTCCTTTCGTATCCTCTTCAGCTTCTCTTTCAGTAACCTCAACACCCCTTCTACAGTGTCTACTATAAAACCCGGAAACTGTGTATGTTGACTCGGAACAAACTGTGTCTTTGTTTTTTTTACCACAAAACCCAAATCCTCCACCTGTCTCTTGTCCGGGTCCATAATTAAAATGTCGTCCAAATAAATTATCAGACTTATACCCCTCTCTTTCAAATAGGCCGCCACTGGTCGAAGGATCTTAGTAAAACACTGAGGTGCCGACGAGAGACCAAAAGGCAGACATACAAACTTCTTCCTCCACTGGAACCTCAAAAACCTCTGATGATTCTCCCAAATCAGAACCATCAGATAAGCATCTTTCAGGTCCAACCGTGTCATCCAATTCCCTTTTTGCAACACATCCTTCAACAAGTGTATCCCTTTCATCTTGAAATGATGGTAAACCACCCAATCATGCAGCTCTCGCAAATGTATTACTGGACGCATACCCTTGTCCTTTTTTTCCACAAGTAAAATATTGCTTACAGAACCATCCACTCGTTCCACTTCTATCACAACCGCTCCTTTCACAATCAATTCCTGAATCTCTAAATCTATCAATTTCATTAGATTTTCTGGAAAGACCAGTCTTCTTGGCATACAATGTTGCACTGGTCTTCCTACAAACTCTATTCCAAATCCCAGAACAGTCTCTAACACCCAAGGATCCCTTGTAATCAACAACCAATTTTGATAAAACTGGGTAAGTCTGCCTCCCAATTCTAAGGGGATAACAGAGAGGTATAGTCTTACAATTGATCCTCTGTTCCTTCTGTCCTCACGGTTGTATCATCCCCGAGCTCTCTGCCTCTGGGGTAAAATCTGCCTCTGCTCTAAGATTGCTGTCCCTGATAGCCTCTAAATCCTCGAGTAAAGGAGCCTCAAGTGATACCTTGACCACGGCCGGGGTACCGACTCCTTGTTCTCCCAGCCACTCCAAAAACAAGCTCCTGAAACACTTTCTTAATCTCTTTCTGAGATTTCTGAAGGGAATCAAAAGATACTTAATAAAGGCATCGCCAAACAATAGACCATTAGCAGATGGGCCCTTTTCTTTTCCTGCTAGTTCCACTAATTTAGTATCTATTTTTAACAGGATGCTTTTACTTCTTACATTAGACAAAGCCGTATTGGCGTTGCCTAGAAGGCAAATTACCCTCTGAGTCCACTGTCTAAGCTCCTCAACATCATTATGATTTTTGAACACATTGCCTCTTCATTCATTTAAAAAATCTTTGTCAGTGGACCCACTACATCTAAAGGTCTGTCCTGGCATGACCTTAGACCCTTATCAAGGCACTTCCTGGGGTCACTACCCCACCTTTGTGATGATCTTAGCATCTAGCTCAAGTGTCGCCAAAACTTTCTTATCCACTGTGGATCTCGGGCATTCCGACTTGAATCAGACCCGAACTTCCTTAAGTATCTCCCTTCTAATCCAATATTGGATATGTTGCGCCACATGATCAGAAGGTGACCACTCAGGAGACAATGGATTTTTAATTAATAATGGGTCGAACATATTTTGACCAAAAGGGTCCAAAATTGACCCATCCTCCTTCTTCAGTTTACCCTCAGCGGGCCTGTTCCCTTTCAAAGAGCCATCATCCTCAGAATCAAAATCTGAAGAACAAGTAAGCTCCACCTCCACACTTCCGGAGGACTCGTCACAAATAACCACTTTGTGTTTGCGCCCTTTTGATCTTTTTGGTCTGTCATAATCTGGGCCTATTTCCTGCCCATTCTTGATGCCCTCTGCATCTTACAATTGCCATGTTCTACCAAAGCTGATTTCTTTTTCTTTGTCACAATCTACCAAAGTAGATTTATTTTTCTTTGTCATACCTTACTGGCCGTCACATGCTTCCTCTTACGAGAGGCCTTGCTACCAGATTTATGGGCAAACTCTGCCTCACTAGCAGATCAAAAATGCTCTTCCTGATCGCTAGGGGTCTTTAAAGCCAGAATTTCTAACTTTCTTTCCATTCTTTGCGACACCTCAATAGTTATTTTTTCAATCGCTTTATTTAGTTTCTCCTTCAGAGAAAAATCATGCGACCCTTCACCTTGCTCCATTTTGAGGTAACCAATTAAATAGTAAAATTATTAACCAAAAACACTCTTTAGTTTCAAGCCAACCAGAAACCTCAAATATACCAGTCAAAAACAAAAAACAAAAATTGTAACAGGAGTACTCAACAATCCTTAATAAAACTGTTTAACACAGACTTAAAATAGCTGAAAAGCACTTTAAATATGTCTCAGCCAAAATACCCTAAGCGTCACAACACCCTTACAGACTTTAAACAATTAAGCTTAATATATACAATGAAGAAACTGGCAACAAAATCTTCACCAGCACACTAGAAACCCCTCGTGAAGCATCAGTATCGTCCGAGAATAATCCTGTCAGGACATGAACGTTCTGACAGGAGCGGCTTTTAGAAAGTCTCCAAATACACAAAAAAAGATCGGGAGCGAGCTAAGCCTCATGCGTGTGCATGGATAGCGGTCTAGAATTCCAAGGCCGCTACCATGCTTCCGCCACTGTGAGCCTAAATCAAAGCGGTCTAGATGTCAAGGCCGTCACAAAGGACACGCGCAGCCGCGAGTCACAACCGTAAAATATAACGGTTGAGTACGCGACGTCAGCGCAGGTACGCCCTATCTAAATTAATTGATTTAAAAGAAAATTTCAATCACCGCATCCCCCAAACCAAGGCAAGCACTTCCACCACAACAATAGCGCGGCGAACCCAAGGGTTCAAAACATCTGAATTCAATCACACACCGAATTGGACACATCAATCAACATTCGTCCTAGAATGTAATTCATAAACATTCCCATAAATCACACAGATAAGCTATTAAAACATGAAAGGCTTCGAAAATAAACACGCAGGCATAAACAAGCGCAGCACATATGTACTTATCTGAGTGAGCAGCAGCAATAAAAGAAGAAAGAGGACTGGTTGCTTGGGGTTTTATTAAGTTTGGAACGTTTTAAGATTCTAAGTTATAGAAGCTTTAAAGATGCTGCTGAGTGGTGGCAATAAAGGATATACTGCATAATATTGGCCTTCGGTCTTGACATAAAATCAGACATCCACCTGGGTTTAACCCGAACTCTCTTGTTACCACCACTCCTCTCCTCCACTTCATTAGACCCAGCTACACCTTCACTTCCCTGTACTTCCTTCTCAACAATTCCATCTTCCTCCAACTGCACATCCTCCTCTCTGTAATTGTTCCTGTGACTTAACTCACCATAATTTTTCTTCTCCTGACCTAATTCCTCATTAAACTCAAACCTTGCCCTATCACTACTTCCAGAAGTACTCCAAGAATTGCAATCACCTCTTAAAACTGCAATTCTCCTAAGGTTCCATACTTTACCATCACTTAATAACCAACATTCTTCAAAACCTTAGTAACTTGCAAAGGATCAGAAAACTGACTCTCACCTTTCTTTACCTTCCAAGATTCCGTTACTTTGACCCACATGCCCTTTCTAATCACAACATCTCAGATTCTCTCTTGAGATCAAACATCTGTTTATACTTCTGATGTTTAGCCATAATATTTTCCCGTACCTCCTCCACCGACGTAGTGGCATCTTCAGCCTGCAACAAACATTCTGGGTTACACTTAGTACTGGCTCCCTTTTCCTTCATAACTCCGAATGGGGAAACTTCCAAAGCTTCATGGGTATTGGTCCTATACATGCACAGGGTCTTACAAATCTGTGTCTCCCAATCAGCTCCATTCTTTGTAGCAAGCTGAATGCATTCTTAAGTACTCTATTAAATCGGCGTGGCTAACTGCCAAGCATGGCGGCCGCACCTTAACAGAGCTCCCGGCTGGGACCTGGAAAATCCTGCCTTTTACTGCGGAACCTGGGGGCAATCCTGCCTGAATCTTCCCCCTACTCGATGGTGTGGCTGCGGGGGTCAATCGACCGCAACAACGACCCTGCGGGACTCCGCGCCTGTCGAGCAACGCCAGGAAAGCCCGGCATCGCACTACTTGGCCTCGTGAAGCCGAGGGGCGAGGCCTCCCGGGAGACAGTGCCAGGAGGCCGCTTAGTGACTACGGCAGAGTGCTTCCCAGTACTGTGACGGAGACGACCCCCTGCGGACCCGGAATCTGCCCAGAGGTGCGTGCTACACTGGCCGACGACGGGAGCGGGTTCCCTCGGATCGGGGAGACCCGAGCACTACGCTGTGGCAGAGATCGTATTGTGACGCACTTTCCCCATTGAGTGCGAGGCTGCTCCTGGGGCCGCAAACTGTACACGGTCCTTGCGCGGGGGATTGTTTGCTTTCCCTACCTTTCCGGAGCCGGCGATTTCCATAATTGCCTGCAGGCAGTCCGGCGGAGCGCTGCCTTACATGTCGGCTTGCCTGCGTCATTGGGCCCTGCAACAGCGGCGTGATCCTGCTCCCCCGCGGGCGCTGGGGCTTGTGCGCCTGCACTGACGGTGCACCCTCATCGTGGGGGCTGGGCAGTTCTTTCTCTGCCTGTGGAGCCTGATTGGTGCTTGCGGGGAGCCGGACTGCAACGGACCAAACAAATCAAGGGACATGCTAGCATACCGGCACTGAGGTGAGGCGGAATGTGCTCATAATACTCGAAGGAGGACTGGTTACACTTGAAGCCTAATTGCCTCCCCAGCTCCTAATACTGAAGCAGCCGGGGCCTGGTTCTCTCCCCCCTCCCCCCCCTTTTTTTTTTTTCTTTTCATGTTCGGTGGGCATATCACGATCGAGGGAATATTGCATCACCTGTTAATTAACACCATACTGCGCCTACAGAACTGTACCCCCATAATCTGAGGTAGCTGACTGGTTGAACATTTCTCTTGCCCCCGGCTTCACGGTTTATGTCTAAATATTGGACGGCCCTGTATACTTATGTGGTTAATTCTCTGAATGGTCTGAGCAGTGCGTACGTCACAAAGTCACCACATTGACTGCATTGTCCATTGCCTGGGGGTGTTTGGATCGTCTGGTATAGGGCTGTACTCCCCTTTGTGTCGTGATGACTCAGAGCGCTTATCCTGGTTTTATGAACGGATAACAGGGGGTCCTTGCAGTCCATAGTACAGAGATTGTGCTATTTGCCATATGACCTTCACCGGTCTTGCCCTCTAGCCTGGGGCCGACTGATCGCTCATTGCGCAGCGCGGGCGAGTCTCCTTTACCCTGGTGTACCACCCACGGTGGCTGGTTGGCGCAAACCCTATACTCGTGAGGCCACGGATCCGTTTCCCTGGACTCCAGGGGACTGAATCAATCAGAGTATCTGGCTCACATCCTGCCACCCTCCTGCGGCTACAGGAGCACCCTAGTTTGACCTGTAGACACAAACAAACCAGCCTCTACGCCCTGAGGCAGCACCTAGGCGGCTCTTCTTACTCACAGTGCTGTATCAAAATTAGGGCTCCTGGTTTTCCGTTTTTACTGATTTTTACAGATAAATGCAGACAGAACACTATTTATTTTCCTGCCTGTATTTATTTTTAAATACAGAAAAATACGGAAAATAGGCCTTCTTTGGATGATTTTTTTCTACTGTCAGTCATGAGTGCCAAGTCAGTAGGTGTACAGATTGAGAGGTAGGGGAGCTTGAAAAAAGACAATAGATTTCCTAATTAAGATTAATTATGTGCAGATTTACAGTTATTTACGCTATTTTACATGTAAGTGTTTTCATATAACGCCATTGCACTGTATGCTGCTGAAACCTTTTGGACATTCAAATGCGAACATACATTTATCAGTTAAATAAATGTGGAAAAATACCCATTGCGGCTTTATTTATACAGAAAACACAAAATAAAAATGGATAAATACAGGAAAAATTAGCAAAAAATAAATATGGATAAATACAGACGGAAATGTTAAAAAAATAAATACCATAAAACCGGGAGCCCTAATCAAAATATCGTAATGGGGCGCACAAAAGGGAGACAACTTGATATGCCTTCCACGGACATACCACTTCAGGGGGACTCTGACTCGGCTTCCCAAACGTCCTCAATAAGTTGTGTCCCACCGACGGCCTTATCACCCCCCCCTGATGAGTTGGATCAAATTCTTCAGGAAATCAGGGACTCGCGCTAATCTATCGAACACCAAATTGGTACTCTCATAGCTGGCCTTACCCTCCTACGTGCAGATCATAACAAACTCTCTGACACGGTCAAAGACCATTCACAATCACTATTAGACCTCGTACCACAACAAATGGAACACTCTGACCAGCTGTCGCAAATGCAAAAACAATTGACTACTCTGTTGGATAGAGTTGAAGATGCAGAAGGGAGAGCCAGACGTAATAATGTCCGCATTATTGGAATGCCGGAGCGTTCAGAAGGGCCCAACGCGACCCAGTTTGTTGAACAATGGTTGAAAGAGCATGTAGCCCCTCACGGGCTCTCTACCTTCTTCTGTGTGGAACGAGCACACCGGATCCCTACAGGCAGGCCAACATCAGCAATTCCGCCCAGACCACTTATAGCCCGTATCCTTAATTATAGGGACCGTGATCATCTATTACAAAAGGCCAGAGAAAATGCTCCTATACAATATGAAAATACCCGGATCTCTCTTTATCCAGACTATACTGTCCAAGTGCAACGTCAAAGAGCTTCCTATCAACCACTTAAGCGGAAACTCCAGGCCCTCAACCTGAAATATGCCCTCTTAGTCCCAGCACGGCTGAAAATTCTCTACAATCAGAAGGCCCACTTTTTCGAATGCCCTGAGGCAGCAAATGACTGGCTGGAGTCCACTCTACCCTCCCAGTCACTGGACAATATAGACCAACAACTACGACGTGTTCAAACACAAACAAACAAGCCTGGGTCCCGTCGCAACAGATTAACACGAACACTCTCCACCAAAAAACCTTCACTGGCACAGGCCCTACTGGATTAGGGGTCGGCGTTGGTGGTAGCTGCCTCCATGCGTGACCCCAGACAAGTCACGTCCCCGGAACAATCAGACGATAACACAATGCCCTCGGACTCTGAGAGTAATGATATTTTGTTCCCCTCGATTACCCAGCAGATCGTAAAGGACTTGTTTGGCTAACACTATCGATCGATCTCCGTGGATCTACCGCAATTATGGACCTAGCCTAACCTGATGAAGGAAAGTAAGATATTATTGATGTACTATGTTTTTCTCCCCAGGTTTCCGCTCAGTCTAACATATTACAGGGTCCCGCCATGTGTGTAGCTCTGTTTTCAATTGTTAAGTCATGCTTTGTACAGGACCCACCCTCCCTGCAGTTACTGCATTGTATAACCGTTTGGAAGTAGTAAGTTCTAACATATGTTTGGACCAACATAGTTTGATCGTTGGCCCTAGTATTGGGTGTTATGTTTTTTGGAGGGGTTATTGGTTCCTGGTCCACCCTATGTCCTATAATGTATTGTATTCCTCGTGCTTCCCTGGGGCACTCCTTTGTAGCTGTCGGATATGGAATGGCTGTATTAGGTAAATATAAAATATTGACATGGAATGTGCGGGGAATGGGGTCAGTCCACAAACGACACAGAATTTATGCCCAATTCAACAGGCGAAAAGTCCAAATAGCTCTCATTCAGGAAACTCATTTAACTAATTCGGAAGTAACCAAAATGCGCAAAAAATGGAAAGGACAAATTATTAACACCTCCTACTCTGCCTTTGCAAGAGGGTCACTTATTTGGATTAGGAATGGGGTACCCTTTGTGTTGGTGGAACAACGGATAGACACAGCAGGGCGTTATGTACTCTTACAGGGCAAATTAGATGGTATTCCAATAGTCATTGGCAGTGTGTACGCCCCAAATTATGAACAGAATACTTACCTTACTAACCTAAACGCAGCCTTACTGGATTGGGTAGTATATCCCTGGGTCATTGGCGGAGACTTTAACTCTGTCTTAGATATCCACTTGGATCGTTCTCACCCCCGGTCAGAGGTGCGGTATCTACAAAAAATGCAGACTTTTTGCATGCTTGGGCCACGGGCTGGACGATGCAAGATGTATGGCGTATACAACATCCCAATAGTCGGGAATACTCATTCTATTCCCCTCCACACCAGTTGCACACTAGGATTGACAGAATCTTATGCTCCATGTCCTTGGTATCCCAGATTGTCGAGTCCACGTATCTCGGGAAAACCTTGTCTGACCACAACCCGCTCGAAATACTCCTTGAATGGGGGAGGGTTCCCACCCCAGTCCCAACTTGGCGGCTCTGGCCACAAACCCTGGAGGACGCGGTTTTTAGAGATACATTGGGTACAGCCATTACTAATTATTTCACAGAAAACGACAAATGTGCATCCTCCCGCCTAGTTGAGTGGGATGCATTTAAACAGTAATTAGAGGCACGGCAATAGGGGCAACTGTAGGAGCTCGACAGGAAACACACAAGAACCTTACCTTGGTAGAAGACTCCCTTAATAAGCTGGAAAATGCAGCTATCACTAATCCAACTCAACAAGCACAGTTACAAGAAGCCAGAATCAAACACGCTGAACTACTCAAACAACTTCATCTAAAAGACTATAGTGCATACACTCAGTATAGTCATAAAGAAGCAGACAAATCAGGGACCCTTTGACACGCCTTATACGTAACACCCCCCGTCCCGATAACAGAAATATCCCTTCCGGATGGTACTGTTGCTTTTACTCAAGCAGACATTAACCAAGCATTCTGCACATATTACAAAAACCTATACAGTGCTCCAGCTGTTGCATCACATGAACACATAGCAGCCTTCTTGAGTGACCTCACATTCCCTAAATTGACAGCAGATGCTCAATCAGAATTGGGAGCCCCTATTACTAAAAATGACGTCAAAGAAGCCATCAAGGATCTTCCCAGAAATAAGACCCCGGACCTGGATGGCTTACCAGCAGAATTTTACTTGACGTATGCCGAGAAACTGACCCCGCGCCTAGAGAACCTATACAAGACGGCTCTGGAGAAGCGCACTCTTCCATTAACGACCATGCAAGCGCTAGTTACTTCTCTCCCCAAACCGAATAGAGACCCCTGTGACATGTCAGGTTACCGTCCCCTTTCATTATTACCTACTGAGTATAAAATACTGAGTAGGATATTGGCTAAACGTTTCCTCCCCTACCTCCCAAAACGTATTCACACTGATCAATGTGGCTTTATACCTGGCCGCAATACATCCCTAAATATCAGATGCTTCCATTATATAATGGAAACTGCAGCGGACCTCTCTCGCACAACTGGGTGTATCTCCCTTGACATGCAACAAGCGTTTGACACTCTTGACTGGTCTTAAATGCTGGCTTCCATGGAAAAATGTGGTATTCCAAGAGGTTATTTGCAGTGGGTTGAACTATTATATACCGCCCCTACGGCACGGGCCAGGACTGGGTCTCATATATCACCGGTTTATTCCATAGCCAGGGGTACCCGGCAGGGATGCCCCCTGTCGCCGCTGTTGTTTGTCTTGGCACTAGAGCCCCTACTCATCAAGCTCCGTAAAGAGGCCATAGACTTGGGGATTCCAATTAAGAATACAACGCATATAGTATCCGCCTATGCGGATGACATTATTCTTTTCCTAAAAGATCTTACTACAAACCTGGAACCCATCCCGTCTATATTTAAACAATTTGAACAGGTATCGGGCCTGGCAATCAACGCAAATAAATCCTATGCCTTTTATATGCGTCATAAAGACACCCCAGACTCAGTAACATTCGGCGACCTAACTCTAACGACCGCCCCAGACACGTTTAAGTATTTAGGTATACAAATATATAGAACTTCCCAAGACCAAATAGATGGCAACTTGCTGAAGGCAATAGGATCACTCCGAATGCAGGTTTCTTTTTGGATTTCGTTACCATTATCTGTGATGGGCAGAGTAGCCATTTCTAAAATGGTGATGCTCCCTCGACTTCTATATTTTTTTAATAATATACCGGTCATGATTCCAGCCAAAATCTTTAGTACACTCGACACACTTCTGTCGGAACTTATTTGGGGTAAGGGACGTAGGAGAGTGGGCCTTGCAAAATTACAGTTGCGACCTGAAGAGGGAGGTCTTGGCGCTCCAGACTTTCGAGCATATTGCATGGCCAGTCAATTACAATGGTTATCTTATTGGCTTGCGGGACGACATGTCCAGGAAATAGGCTATACACCTCAGCTTCTTAACCAAGGCACCCTCGATAATCTACTTCTGCCGCACGCTAAGATCCCACCCACAGTCCCCCCCTTGCTTAAGACAGCACTAATGTACTGGAAGAAGACTCTCCAATACACTAAAAGGGCCTCCCCATATTCTCCCAACATCCCCTTACTTGGGATACCTACCGCAAATGGCTTAATTTCCAAAAGAGTGGTATCCCCATGGACACAAGAAGGAGTGTCAACGATTGGAGCACTATTCATAGAGGGCACACTAGCAGACCACGATAACTTTATTCGTACTCAGGGGGTCCCCCCGACACTGTTTCTCCTCCACGCCACTATCTCCCATTACGTCAAACTCTTTTGGTCCCCTAATGGGATCGAACCTCCTACACATGAACTAGTTCATGCAATACACCTAATGGGAGAAGGACGTCACCTTACTCGTTGGCTATACAGAGGTATTCGGGCACATTCCGGTATACTGCTAACCCCACTTCGAGCTAAGTGGTCACTAGAGTTAGAGAGGGATTTGACTGATAAAGAGTGGGACTCCATTTTAGAATTTCCTAAGAAAGTTTCCCGCAACGCTAAATTTAAATACATACAGTACATGTTATTGCATAGGGCATATCTTACACCGCACCGCCTCAATAGCATATACCCCAATGCACAACTCTCTTGTCCTAGATGTCAGGAGGCAGATGCGGACCTACTCCATATGTTGTGGGGGTGCCCGCGTCTACGAGTATTCTGGCAAACAGTCAGTTATAGATTGCAGGAGATCACTGGTACGGCTGCTTGGTCAACGGCGGACAGTTGCCTACTTGGCCTGCATAAACGCCCCAAGAGACAGAAGGTCCAGTATCGATTTGCGGACATGGCTGTGCTCATAGCGAAACGTGCAATCACAATGAGGTGGAAATCTGCTTCTCCTCCTACACCACTTTCTTGGCAAACAGAAATGATCCGGTGGGGTACTGCAGAGAGTGCAACTATTAGGCAAGAAGAATTTCGAGGACTGCGTAGGATCCCTATCTCAATGGAATGGGATCAAATTCTAGAAGCATTCAAAGCCATTGATTCATTAACTCCCCCGACATCTGAGGTCGGACCCATTCCACCCACATCTCCCACACCTTCATTAGTTCATCCGATCGAGCCTGTATAACACCATACTACTACATTTCTCTTATTGCCTAGGGGTGTATAAATGTATATATAGATGTATATGCTTTGTAATTATCTGATTTTAACCAAGTGAGTACAATCTTCTAATACGTTACTGTATAAAATAGTGGGTCAGAGAACCGGGTGGAGTTTCAATTTTTTTTCTTTTTAGTATTGTAGCGAGTACATTATTAGATAATCACGAGTTTTTTTAAAATATCTGATTGTTTACATATACAGATGATACGAATGCTTTCTTTTTTCCCCTTTTTTTCTTACACTACAAGGCACTGTAATACCTGGGGTTAATATGTATGTGTATCCGTTTTGCCGCCAATTATTTGGTTGTACTTTATGATCTCAGGATTGCTATTCCCTTATTCTTTTTCCATTGCTGTTATAATATGTGCCATATGTGTAATAACGATTGAAAAAACTCAATAAAATTGGGTTTTAAAAAAAAAAAGTACTCTATTAAATCTCTCAATCATGCCATTCCCACTAGGATTGTACACAGATGTGGTCCTATGCTTGCCACCAATTTTAATGAAATACTCTTTAGCCAATTTAGATGCAAACTATGCCCTTTTATTGCTAATTATCTACAACAGTAACGCTTCATCCACAAAACTTTTGTCAACAAATGTAAGTAGTTTCTCCGAATCCACTTTTTCCACCACTTTGACTACGGGCCACCTAGACAACACATCAATAAGTGCAATAATGTACTTAGCAGGAGAACCAATGGGGCCCATTATGTCACTAGCCACTGTGTGCCACGGTTTTTGGGAATTATAGGTTCACACATATTTGGTCTCAAAGTCTTCAGTGATTTTTCCGAGTTTGCGCACCACACACAACTTCTCACCATTCTCTCAGCACACCTGTCTATGCCAGGCCACCAGAACCATCTTTTAATTCTTTGTTTGGTATTCACAATGCCTCATGCCCTTCATGACACAATTTTACAATTCTGATTTGCAAATGAGCAGGAGGAATCACTCTATCTCCTCTATAGACATTTCCAAGTACGACAGGCAGCTCACTTCTTATTTCCCAACAAGCATTCAATTATTTCTCTATTACATGCTTTTTGGGCCAACCCTGTTCCACACAAACAATAAGCTGCTGTAAAGAGGTGTCTAAGGAATATTGTGTCTTCCACTCTTTTTCATCCACTGGTGCCATACCTTGGTCATGGACCAATGCAATATGGAAATCCTCCCAATCGCTTCCCCGACACTCCTGCATTTCAATAGGCATTGGTGAAAAAAAATCAGTCAATACATTTTTCTTTCCTGGCACGTATTCAATTGTATAAATGAAATCCTGAAGCCTCATGGACATCATTGCTATCCTTGCTGAAGCTTTAAACTGACCTTCGGTAGTCAGCAGCTTAACTAAAGGCTTGTGATCGGAGCGAACTGTGCAATGCCTACCCCAAATAAAGGATCGAATATGCTCCAAGGCCCAGGTGCAAGGAAGGGGACAGCGCACAAGAAGCATACACAATTATATTCTCCTTCCCTTCTAAAGTTATCTGAGAGAGTACACTTCCCAACCCTTTGTTACTCGCATCAACCGTGACCACATTCTCCAACCCAGGGTCAAAGCTTCTTAAAACAGGGGCTCCATTAAAGGGCTTTTTCATGTCTTCAAATTCTAAACTGCAAGCATCTGTCCTTACTTCTCCCAGGAGGGACAAGTCCACTTATCTTCAATTTTAAAATCAGCAAGAATGAAATGGAGGCCACAATATACCCAAAATGCTCCAAAAGAAACAACATGAAACCGTACTTCACCCAGTTCCGATGATTGTTTCCTGATGGCACACACGCAGCCAACACTTTGAAGAAAAGCTGTGCCATGCCGATGGATCTTTAGTTTGTTAACAATAAATACATGCCGGCACATCACACATTGCGTGACCATGCAGTGTGATTGAGCGTCTGTTGTTCTGCTTTTCACCAAATCCTATGCGAAGAGCACACGCCTACTATCAGCACAAGATGTAAAAGTTACTTACCTACGGTGACGTAATATCTGGTAGACATGAAGAAAGAGATCTCTCAACTGACCTATATTGCTTTATAATATGGCCTCCTAGGGCTCATTAACAGCAACCAACCCAATATCAGTGACATACAACAGCAATAATTCAAAATATATTTTTTTATTGTTAATTTTTCATATAAAAATGTTTTATGCTTTTTTAAATAATATTTTATGATGTAACTACAGATCATTTTTTGTCAAAAAATTCATTATTGTCTGCACATACATATAACACTAAAACAAGTAGACAGACAGTTACCAAGTTACCAACAAGGCCTCCAACATTGTGGTATACAATAGTACTGCATTATTGTAGGCATTTGATATCTACACTTGAACAGTAAACAATTACTTGAACAGTGAATTAGATTAGCATTGCTTCAAATTATACCAGCGTCTTCATCTGTTGCTGTGTTGGAGGCAAGGTAACCAACATATCAACTCTAAAATCAAAATACAATTAATAATTGAACAGATAACCCCACATACAATCATCAACACTTCACTCTCATCCATCAGACTACCTCATTCACACTAACACTCATACACAATAGAGATGCAATCTCTTTGGAGATCCTAAGCAACCTAACAGAGACAGATAATATCATTCATTGTGATACAAGTATCACCCATCAGATTCCTCTGGTGTATATGTCTCTGAAAGGGCTCTCCACATGTATAATTATGGTCAACGCGCGTTTCGGTGGGGCATCATTTAGACCACCTTCATCAGGACCAAAATGAAATCCACTAGATCTCAAAAAGTGGACGGGGTTATCTGTTGGGTAACAACACAAAACAATGGTTTTAAGCACTGGATTTCGGGAAGGTTGCAGTGGATAACAATTCAAAAGACTTAATATCATAGATGCCTACTACCCGTGTGAGCATTAAAAAATGGAGTTGCTAATGTCATAACATCCAAGGTGGTCCCATCTCTGTAGACAAGATACCCACCAATAGGCATGCTGCTTATTGCCATCCAGCCTAGTGAAGTAGAACCAAAATGTGATCCAGAATCAAGTGAAAAAGAGAGGAAATGAATAGAGAGAGACATCCTCCACCAAAGTATAAATAAGGAACTCGTTTTGTGATTTGGAAAGATGTGTTAAGGTTGGAGGCAAAGTTTCTCAATAGGGAGCTCACTACCACTATCTCTTACCAAGCGATAATTGCTTTAAATGTAGCCGTCGTCATCGATTACAGTTCACAAGATATTGCCACCAGGCCTGTGAGGGCCCAGTATTGATGCTAACGTGAAGTTAGGTGCTGATTCTTTCTAAAAAAGATCATTACAAGGATATCAAGCCCCTCTATTTGCTGTCATATGGTGAACGTTCCACTAAATATGTTTGTGGGATCTTACCCAATTTGCAATGAAGATTCATAGTTTCATAGACTGTAATGGTTGTCCAAGGTATTAAGTATTTTCTGTTTGAATATCCTGCACTTAGTTGAACATCTTAAATACACAAAGGAGATGAAAGCATTTACGTACATGTCGCAACGGGCCCCAGGAATGCCATGTGACATGTCACGTGCTTAAAGGCTAGCTGGAAAGTCCTCTTTACAAACAAATATAGGGCCAAGCTGTCGTTATCGTTAAGTCTCATATCGGTGAGCTATGGCTTTATTCCTGGAACTAAAAAGCACAGCTGTAGAACTATGCCGCTGTAGTGATGGAGAATATACATTCATAGTGCTCTTAGGTTCAACATGCGGTGATATACTATGGTAAATACACTGCCGAGATAGAACGAAACTCAATGGTAGACCTACTGGTACGATAGCACAGATAGGTGTCAAAAGTGGATACGTCTAAAAGGCTGCCAATTCATACGAGCACTGTCTCCTAGAGCTGAACTAAAATTGAAAGTGATTTAAACCATGCCCCGATGTAGCAATCCCAAACTTACCAGAAATCCAAGCATGTGATTTCCCAGTAAGCAAATACAATGCGGCCCGCGCTGCCGGCTTTTTCCCATGAGTCTCACTCCCCTCAAATTAATTTCCTTATTTATGGGGCATGCACAGGGCGCGATCCGTGTTCTCGTGGTAGTGGGATGACGTGGCTCGTCAACAATGTAAGACGTGTGGGTGTTATGAAGATATATCCCTCAAACAACATCGCCATATTGGAATGGTAAAAGTTGGATCTATTATAATTGCTTGTTCCAATGTGAGTGCCTCATAGGGGATACTAGCTACCGATACATAGTTCCACTTAAGAGCTATAGTTAGGTCCGTACATATTGCAATAAAAACGTGATGTAAACTGGTACTCGCCCATTGTCGGCGATACCGGTTTGTGACATTCGCATTACACATAGGTCATATGCGAATGCATTCGAAAGCTAGAATTTCCTCACCAACTGATTCAATTAGGGTTGCCGTGTTGGTCTAATCTACGCTGAGGAGTACAGACTTGATGTCATAAAAGTCCTCACATACCATAAGTATGCGGGCTCAAAACCTAAGAGTATGAGATATCAAATTGTCAAAAAAGAGCCCTCCAACACGGGGCCGAATCACGCTACATTGTACCTAGTTAGACATATAGACTACTAGTGTGCCACCCATCACTATCCTTCTGTTCCCATCTTCACTAGTGGCCAGGGGACAACATGCCGTGTATCTCAAAAACTGGGAGATAGTAGATAATCATATAAGTGAGAGGTATACTGACTCTCATTGTTTACTAATATCCCGCTGGGATATAGACGCTGCCAAAAAGCATGGAGTCAATTCCTATTAAGATCTCTTGTATAAGGTAGTATGAAGATAAATTAAGTGATGTTGTAACTCCGATTGTAAAATATACCATACTACATAGAGACAATTCCTACTAAAGTCTTTTGTACAAGATCTATTAAGGTTAGATAGATTGAAATATAAAACTGTCATCCATCTATATCACGCTACAAGTGATGGCACGAGATCCTAAGTTCATACAGATAATGGGGCCAAATCTATCATATTGGTGATGTGAATCCTCAGGTTACTATCCACACAATCTCCTCGTTCAGTCCTTTATGGACTGTATCAAGGGTAAAAATCCAGTAAGTTTCTCTTTCTTTTCGGATCTTTTCTATGTCATAACCAGGTTTATGTCTGACACGCTCTAAGATGAGCCATTTCAGCTCATTCTCTCTGTGGTTGCAGTCTAGGCAATGTCTAACCATCGGTGCCTGGGTCTTATGTGTCCTTATGGCTGACTTGTGTTCTGAGAACCGTGTACGGAATTCCCTGCCTGTCTTACCTAAATATCCTAGGCCACAAGGGCATAGAATAATGTAGACTATATTGCTACTTCTGCAATTAGTGAAATTTCTCAGTTTACCTGATCTATTTCCATAGGTCCATGTTTGCGTGGTAATAGCCGAGTCACAGGCATGGCAGTGACCACACCTGTGATTCCCAAGGACTGGAGGTAGACTGTCTATTGTCTTTTGTCCATTGACTTCCTTAGGTTTGGATCTGCTATGTACTAGCTTGTCCCTGAGATTAGGGTTCCTTCTGTATGCCACAATTGGTTTCTGAAGTTGGTTCTCATCTTCGTTAACATTAAGAATCCTCCAGTTCTTGTCCAAGATCTGTTTGATCTTATGATTCAAATTGGAATGGTTAACAACACATACCAATGTGTCCAGTGGTTGTTTTACTCTGCCTGAAATCAAGGCGTCCCTGTTGTAATACTTCGCGCGTTTCAGAGATTGGCGCACAAGACGTTTCGGATACCCCCGAAGGAGAAGCCGTTTCTGAAGTTGTTCTGCGTGTTCCATAAATTCTCTGATATTGGTACAGTTGCGCCTGATCCTGAGGAATTCCCCAAAGGGGATGGAATCCTTTTGGCATGGAAGATGGAAGCTACTGTGATCTAAAATGGTATTCTTGGCTGTAGGCTTTCTATACAGACTTATCTCAATTCTACCTTCTTTGCCTGTAATCCATATGTCTAAGAACTCAACCTTCTCAGCTGAATATTTCACTGTGAATTTGAGATTCTTATCGCTATGGTTGAGCCATTCAATGAAGTTCAATAGGTCTGACTCTTCTCCAGACCAAATGAAGAAAATATCATCTATAAATCTGTGCCAGCTATCTATATTCTCGTAATATGGGGCTATCTCATTGAAAATATGTTTGTGTTCATATTCACCCATAAAGATGTTTGTTACACTAGGGGCACACGAAGCCCCCATGCTGGTCCCCTTAATTTGCTGGTATAAATTGTCCTTAAATTCAAAGTAATTATGGTGCAGGACAATATCTAGACATTCCAGGATAAACCTATCTGGCCTCTCCCCAGGAGCTCTGGCCAAAAGAGCTGCCACAGACTCGATGGCCAGGTCCTGGGGAATGTTGGTATACAAAGACTCTATGTCTAGGGTGACTAGCAACTGTGTCTCTTGATTAAAGGGTTTATGTTCTATTGTAGCTATCATATGCCCAGTGTCTTTTATGTATGATGCATATTGTGTGGTAAGAGGGCACATAAAGGCATCTACATATTTAGATAGTGGTTCCGTGCACGAGTTTATGGATAAAACAATAGGTCTTAATATCTGGTAGAGACACAGTCTAGCGGCAGATTCATTAACTTTTGAATTCTCCCCAGGCACCAGTCTGGATCTGGAAATTTTTCAGCAGTACCGCTGCGCACCGGGGGACAGCGTCGTACGGCTCCGCAATGACGTCGAGTCCGGTCATGACGTCAGTGGTGCCATATAAGTCCCCTCCGGTGCACGGGCCTCAGTTTCTTCTGTGAAACCTTCCGCGCCAGAACGCGGAGCCACTATAGAAAGTGGTTGCGGAAACAGTGTGCCAAAAAGATCAAAAAATCTTTGAAACATTAATAAAGAAGAAACAACAAATGGTATATTAATACCCAACATGGATTTTAAAGAAAAATCCCCAAAGAATCAACGAAGCATGGGGCTACGTGAATTCCTGCACCCTGGTGAATAACCACCATGCAAGGGAAGAAAACCTTATACTCTATAGACCATTCATGACAATAGCCCATTCATCAGTGGTAATGAGTGGCATGATAATATCAAAATAAAACCTATAAAAACAACACCAAGCTGTTTGTTGAATCACACCATTACGTGACATATTGACAGTGCCAATACAAGGTATGAGGATACCAAACAAAGACTTTCAAAGAAAGAATAAATAAATCAACAGTGCTCACTGATGACCAATCCTGTGTGAAATAGAAAACACCCACCACCCTACCGACCACACACATTTGTAAATGGACAGTATGGTAACATCTAAGCCAAACCTATGTGGCCAGGCCACGTGGTCTGTTGAGTCCCAACATAAGTTGAGATAGTGATCACCGGTATAAAAAACAGTACTGAAAAAGGGTATAACCCTTACCTCATAGGACATTTGCAGAGTGGGGAGGATGTGCAGGGAGTTAATGAATCTGCGGCTAGACTGCGTCTCTACCAGATATTACGTTACTGAAGGTAAGTAACTTTTACATCTGATAGAGACATCTAGCTGCAGATTCCTTAACCTTTGAATTAAATAATATAGCTATACCCCCCTGGAGGAGGGTGTGCGAACCAATCCTACAAAAGTTCTCAAAGAGAACCAGTCGGTCAAAACTAACAACTGAATGTACGTAGGAATAGCAAAACAAGAGCTTGGAGCTTAATAGAATCCATGACCACTGTCACAGAACATATAAAAAATAAACAACCCTAAAGGCCAGAGAGAATTGGCCCTTGAAGGAAAAGGGGTAAAAAAAACCTAAAGAACCATCTGTCAGATATCAGACATTAACCTCTATCCCCAAAGGGGAAAGAAAACTCGTTGACTGAAAGGGCTGAGTGCAAGACAAAAGTCATGTAATACGCATCCTTCACAACAATAAAGAAACATCAGAGAAAGAACTGTCCTGATAAAATCCAAAAGGACTCTCAGGACTCATTCCATTGTACCAAGATGAATGAACACCAAAAGAAAGATGAACAATAATACCTTCATGGTATTGAGAATTTTGTTTGAACAAAATGACCACTTGAAGGTTACCTAATGTAATGTAAAGAGATTAAAATGACATTATAGATTTGAATTTAATATTGATCTTCATCAATGATGCCAGTCATAATAATAATTCCCACAAAGATCACCTGGAAATATACATAATATATATAAAATTGTGTCACAATTGACTCCGAGTGGTCTGACAACACATAGAGCATCGCTGGCCCACATTTACTGCTGGACCAAGGTATCTACAAAGCCTGCGCCTACATGGCCTTCCGTGTCTTGGTCCGAAAGTCTGAACACAACTCTGAGCCGTTGGCACGCTCAAAATACCTAGGCAAGCGAAAGAAGAAAATGGAAGCCACCTATTCGTGCAGTATCAAAACATTAAAAGGAAATAATATATCAAATGAATCCTTGTTAGCAACAAGCGCATGCAACAACACTTGTGATATGAAACACAATTTGATCACAAGCCTGCCTCAAGAAGTAACAGCCATGGTTTCCCAAGGACTTGAAAAACACAGTGAAATAGATACATACCCAAAAAGGCAGGTAGTAAATAACCTCCAGACAGATGCAAAAAGCATTGTGGGAGAATATCAAGAATAGCTTCTTATAAAGCCTAAAAACTCCAACCATAAATAGTATGACCGAAAACAGGTAAGGAAATTGCAGCTAGAAGTCTCCATCAGATTGTTTCCGACACTACCTACCACACAGTGTAAGATACAGAGTTCACCTCATATGTTCTAGGAATGAACAAATGAATTACCCATCCCCTCCACAGAGGAGAAGGCAACTAACTTGTGTCTTCCAAAGAATACGCCATAAACTCTGAGTTTACTCTCACAATTTTCCAAAAGTGAAGCACATATAATAAAAATGTAGATATGCAATCCACTCAGAAGGAGAAGACAGCCTACGCCATAAAAACACATAGTCCAAGAGGACTTTAATGAAGGATGAACCACAAGAACATGTGTTCAAAAGAATACAAAACGTAGGCCCTGAATCTATCAGCGCCATAATAAATATGCACACCACAAGAGTAATGAGGACATACTACGCTGATTACTCTAACGAATACTGAGCGTCCCTATATACCAGACTTACCACTGGCATACCAACATGTACCTATGAGTGACAACAAAAGGCCGAAACCATGCCCATTTTAGCATACTGAACTGATTCAAAGAAGCTTGTGTCAGAAAATCTTCTATACAAAAAGACACGTTTCTTGACAAATAACCTCTTGACCACAAAGCTCATCCTCAGAGGCCCAGGGACAAAGGGAAACCTCTCTTGGTCATCTAAATCAATACCAGCCTAAAAAAAGGGAGAAAATGCTACTGAGAATAAAACATCTGCTCTCGCAGGACACCAAGTGGTCAAACCAACAACGGACATGTGAAATGCCCTAACAAAGCTTACTCGCTTTGAAAGAAAAAGCCTACATCTCAAGTATAAGACAAGTTACATCAGTAACAAACAACGAAAAACTATGACTGTGAAGACCTCTGTCTTTCATTTAAGTGCCTTAATGCTGCATCAGTTTGACTTCCAAAAAGATGGGCACCATCAAATGGCATGTCGACCAAAGTCAACTGGACAGCCTCAGAGAAACCTGAAGTTGCCAACCAAGCCCGACGCCTTAATGCACTGCCGATGCCACAGCTCGACCTACAGAGTCCGTAGTGTCCTTACCACACCTTATGATAAGCCTAGCAGCCTGCTGACCATCTTTAATCAAATCACCAATCTCTGAGAGGACATTCTGTATCGAATCCCATAAAGCATAGGAGTATCGCCCCAGCACATAAGATGTATTTGTGGATCTCAAGGCTGAGCTTGCCGAAGCAAAGATGTGTTTACCACATACATCACGAGTCCTAGACTCCTTACCCACTGGAGTCTTAGGAACAGAATCTACATCCTGCGAAGAAGTCGCAACCTGAGTCACCAAGCTACAGGTGGAAGAGTGTTTATGAAGACAAACTGGGTCCCCAGGTGCAGGCAGGTGTCTGCGTGCAATATCTCGGTCCACTGAGGCCCCTGACTCAGGCTTGGCCCAAGTATCTAATAAAACATCAAAAAGGGCCTCTCCAAATGAAAGAACAGGTTCTTCCCCTTTCTGTCCCTGAAAAAGGACCTCGATCAAAGGGTCAGTGGACCTTTGCACAAAGGACGTGACAAGTTTAAACTATAGCCACTTTCCTTAGCATGTCTGCAAAGGAGGAACTTGCCTCTGTGGCAAGGCCAGGGGGAGAAAGCAACCCTGAAGCTTGAGAAGAATCGAGGCCACTAGCCTCTCCCAGAGCAGACAACCAGCTCGCCTCCATCTGAGGCACACAAATCTCAGAAATGGGCTGAAAGGGCCCTGCCTCAATTGACATAGGCTGTCTTTCCACAACCTCTTCTTGAGAAGGAATCAAAACCTGCCTATCCCCCTCAGTCTGAATAGTCGACTTTGCATCCGACGTCGTACGACGCCTACACGGTGGAGGAGAAGCAACTTCGACCAATGGCGCCGACGTCACTATCGGAGTCGGCTGATCGAAGTCCAGCTTCATTGGTCGAGTTCCCGAAGGACTGTGCACGCGTGCATACCCCTCGACTCCAAAGGCTCAACCGTCACTGAGGGCAAACTCTCCGACGGCGCCCTACTCACCTCCTTGGGGCCTAAAGGCGCTCCAGAGGGAGATGGGGTCCCAAAGATGAGGTGCAAGGAATTATAATATTCCTTCATCTGAGCCATCGACGCACTGGCTCCCGGAAACACGGGGAGGTGCGGTGCGGAGTCACGTTCGGCCTTCTCAACCGTCGAGTGGGAGGAGCCATGGGAGACGGAGTCTCCACGCAGTGAAGTCCGAGAATGCTGCGACTTCAACCGCCCCTTACCTTTTGACTTTCCCGGAGAACGACATCCTCCAGACTGGCTTCGGCTCCTAGGTCGACCCCACTTTTCCTGAGACGAACAGCAAGGCTGGGAAGTCTCCGAGGATCGTGACACACGTGCCACCATCAACTTCAAACGTCGCTCCTTTAACGACTTCGGTTTTAGTTTCTGGCAGGAGCCACAATCTTCGGTGTGGTGGTGCTTGCCTAAACACCACATACAAATTGTATGTGGGTCCATCACTGACATATGTCGGCCACAAGACCCACAAGGCAGAGGCGTTTTAAGGCATGGGCAAAGTGGGCCCTGGCCTATGGCCCTAGCCATGCATGGAGCCCCCAGATAGAGCCTGCTCTGTTGACCTCGAATAGATTGTTTTGAATACCGTTTTCCTTTAATTTATTTTTAATGTAGGCGATGTATGAAAGTCTATTTCAGACATTTTGCAGAGAAATGTTGTGGTTACGTTTCATGCAACATCCATATAGAAAGGTTTTGTTTAGATCACAATAGGATCTCACATATGAGAAATGGGAGGGTGTCACAGAGATTATTTGAATAATATTAGTGATCAGCTGCTGCGTTACAATATTGAAACCACACATCACTATCACTGAATATTAGATGTAAACACATTTAAAATTTGGACCATTTCGCCTGTGCACTGTCATTGACCTGGCCAATGATAGCATGCATGAACTGTAATTGAATCATAAATTCAAACCTGTTCTGAACAGGGGCCTCCAAAATAGGTTTGGCCCAGGGCCCCTAAAATCCTTAAGATGTCCCTGCCACAAGATTTGAAACCTGTATACATCAGACAAAGGCACACTGTTCCACCGACACAAAGTGTCGGAGCAAGTTGAGAAAAAATCGACCCGGGGAACCGCTTCTCCGGATCCGCGTTACAGTGCGAAAAGAAGAATCTGACGTCCACGCGCTGGAGGGGACTTATATGGCTCCACTGACGTCATAGTGGGAGTCGACGTCATCGCGGAGCCGTACGACGCTGTCCCCCGGCACACAGAGGTACTGCTGAAAAAGTTACTGATCCAAACTGGCGCCTGGGGAGAATTCAAAAGTTAAGGAATCTGCAGCTAGATGTCTCTCTCAGATAGGTTCCTTTCGTAGGCTTTCCACAATAAACAAATATAGCGGCACATCGCGTGACTATGCGATGTGAGTCAGCGTGTGCTGCGCTGCGTTTCACAAACTCCAAAGCGAGGAACGCTTACCTCTTATTAGCTCACAATAGGCTCCTTACATGGGCGTTCAACATGTTCCAGATGTGGAACATCACAAGCCAAAACTGAAAGAATGTAGTGAAGGAGCCTCGTAAACAGGGATTCCTCAAATGGAATGTAGGAGTGCCACCGTGATGGAGCATTGGAATGCCTTCAAAAGATGCCACGGAGCTGCAAAAGGTACCACACTAAACACAGTAGGCCAAATCCACAGGAATATGAGCTCGTAAATTAAAAGGTAACAATTCCTAGGGCATGAACCCTCCCGCAGTTACTCCTGTAGAAATGCTTCAAAATCCACAAAATCCCTGGGGTAGTCCGGTTGCATCTTCCAAACATAGGATGAAAATACTCCTTTTCCTCCAAATATCTGGGTTCTTAGGTGTTTCAACACTGCTCGTCACCAAATTGTAATGATCAGTCCACGCAGTGTGAAAAGTGAACTTTTTTATTAAGTTGAAACACCGGAGAATGGAGCGGACATCAGGCGCAGCCTTCCCTGCTCTGTTCCCTTGTATCTGTGGGTCCTAACTCCTGCAGGATCTAAAACTCGGCAGAGCCACGGGCGTAACTACTTAAATACAAATAACAACAAGAATATGCACGTGCAAATTATATACATAAGGAAAGATGCACTAGCAAATGCACGAGCTAATACGTGTACTAATATGCGTACCAGACATTATATAATAACATGTCCAAAACAAATACAACTTTAACAACAACTGAACCATTGGGAGTTGGTAATACCTTGTCATCTACTTCAGACTTGAGTTCAGCAATTAGTGAAACTGAGTCAGAGGACGGTGGCTCCAATGTGACAAATACATCAGGCAAAAGAGGCAAAAATTAAGTCTGGCTGAAGGGCTAGATTTTTTAACCTTAGACCGCAGACAAACATTGAGGCCACGGAATCAAAAGAGACCAGCAGAAATCGCAGGAACAAAAGGAGACGAGCCAGGCGAAAAAGCCGGAAGTTCAAGAACCAAAAAACCACAATGGCGCAAGAGGCAAGGGAAAACGACAACACTATAGTTAATCTGTCAACAACGACTCTGACAAAGGCAGAAACTCATTTGTTATCCCTCGGTTTGTCTTTTTGCCCAGAAAGCAACTTTAATTATGGGCGCACCAGAGTGGACATTTTCAAATTCATCAGAAAATTAAAATTAAAGAAGTTCTTCACCATAAAAGAAGGCTCAAATCAACAAAACAAGGTACAAATCAAAAACCAATGCTATCAGTGAGAACCTCCAGGCCTCTAATGTCTCTACCCTCCTAATTATGCAAGAACTTAGTAATGAGACCAACTCCGACCAACAAACAAATCCCAGCCTGGGGTTGACCCAGGAGAAGTTAGTAGCACTGGACATTGTACAATCAAGTGCGGGCAGCAGCCCCTTCAAACCCAAATCGACATTTCTACCTATGATGCCCAAGGACACCATAGATATTTTTCATGAGCGGGTTACGAAGATCTAAAAAAAACTGTATCACAAAATGAGACATAATCACCGAAACATCAAATATCAGGATCGCCAGTATGAGAACTTAATTAAAAAACTTTAAAATGATCATGAAATTGTCATCAACAAATCAGACAAGGGCGGGAACATTGTCATTTGGCCCAAACAAGAATATCTCCGGGAGGCATATCGCCAATTAGAGAACAAGGAATGCTATGAAAAATCGAGTATGAATGAGTATAACAAAGCAAAAGAAGGCTTGAAAAAAGACTTACTACAGTGGAAGAGACAAGGACTAATCTCTAATGAGGAATATACATTTATGCATAAAGAGTTCCCTGTGTTCCCCACAATTTATTTCATACCCAAAATTCATAAGAAGACTACACCCATTCCGGGCAGACCAATTATCTCTGCCAAAAGTGGCGTATGTGAGAACATAACACAGTATGTGGATTATTTCCTTCAAGAGCATGTTCAAAAACTCCCCACATACATCAAATGACACTGGAGATTTTCTCACTAAATTGAATCAAATAGTATGGACAGAAGGACTACTGCTTATCACGTTAGACATAGAATCGTTATATACGAGTATAGATCATCAAGAGGGTCTGACAGCAGTAAAGTACTTCCTAGACACTAGACCCATGACTAAATACAATCATAATACAATGTTATTAGAGCTTATCAGATGGTGTCTGTTCAACAATTTTTTCTTATTCGGTAAAGAATTGTTCAGGCAAAAGCGTGGAGTTGCTATGGGAGCCTGTTTCTCCCCCAGCTATGCTTGTTTACATGTTGGCTGGGGGAGGAACAGGTTCTCAGAACAATCCATAAAGCATTGTATTCCACACATGTCATGTACTGGCTAAGATTCATTGATGACGTCTTCATAATTTGGAAGGGTGATTGCGACAGTGCAGTCAACTTCATCAAAGAAATCAATAACAACACTGTGAACCTTAAATTTACATCACACATCAGCGTTCTTGGATGTGAGAGTGTATGTGTCAGATATGAAACTAGAGACTACACTGCATCGCAAAACAACAGCAGGCAATTCCACGCTGCATGAGAAAAGTTCTCACCATAAGCACTTGGTTAAAAGCATCCCCTATCAGTGATGTCATTTGAGATGTCATCAGTGATGTCATCAGTGATGTCACTGACCATGTCATGAGTGATGTAATATGTGATGTCACTAGTAGTGCATTGCAGGGGCGCGAGTTATAGTTAGCTCAACTAACTATAACGGCCGAATTTTTCTGGTTTTGTACGAGTAAAATGTCCAACTAACTATAACTTCCCTGAAACCTGTGGTTTTTTCAGTGAATTTCTATGGTTTTTTAAATGCTAATTTCTAACTATAACATCCCTGAAACCTATTCTTCTTTCAGTGAATTTCTATGGTTTTTTAAATGATAATTTCTAACTATAATGTCCGTGAAACCTATGGTTTTTTCAGTGAATTTCAAAGGTTTTTTAAATGCTAATTTCTAACTATAACGTCCCTGAAACTTATGGTTTTTTCCGTGAATTTCTAAGGTTTTTTAAATGCTAATTTCTAACTATGCCTACAGAGGTAGGACATGTGCAGAAAGAGGAAGAAAGGCGCAGAAAGAAGCAAGAGAAATGCAGAAAGAGGCAACAGAAGTCCAGAAAGAGGAAGAAAGGTGCAGAAAGAAGCAAGAGATATGCAGAAACAACCAACAAAGGTGCAGAAAGAGGTCTTGTTGCAAAGTCATCCTGTGCCCTGGGCACCCCCCAACTTTTTGCTGATACTGGTGGTAACTGTCTCTGACTGACCCTGGGCTCTGCCTAACCAGGCCCAAAGCCAGTGCTATGCTGAAAGACATTTAGAATACAGTAAAAACACCTACATAAACTAGGGTACAATATGGGTTGGGGTACCCCTGTGATTGGCATGACCTCCCCTGTAAGGCCCTAGTACATAATAGGGCAGGGGGATTAAAACTACCTCTAAGTGGCTAGCATATAATAGGGCATGGCAGTTTAGAGGCCTGCAGCCCTTTTCTGCACTTGCATGTGTGCACTGCTGAGCCTGAGGTCAGTTTAAAAGTAGCCCTGTGTGTGCAGAAAGAGGCAAGAGAGGTGCATAAAGAGGCAAGAGAGGTGCAGAAAGAGGGAAGAAGGGTGCACAAAGAGGCAAGAGAGGTGCAGAAAGAAGCAAGAGAGGTGCAGAAAGAAGCAAGAGAAGTACAGAAAGAAGCAACAGAGGTGCAGGAAGAGGGGTGCAGAAAGAGGCAAGAGAAGTGCAGAAAGAAGCAACAGAGATGCAGAAAGAGGCAAGAGCAGTGCAGAAATAACCAAGCGACAAGCAGGAAAAGGGAAGAAGGGTGCAGAAAGAGGCACGAGGAGTACAGAAAGAAGCAAGAGAGGTGTAGAAAGAAGCAAGAGAAGTGCAGAAAGAAGCAACAGAGGTGCAGAAAGAGGCAAGAGGGATGCAGAAAGAGGCAAGAGAAGTACAGAAGGAAGCAACAGAGGTGCAGAAAGAGGCAAGAAAAGTGCAGAAAGAGGAAAGAGAGTTGCAGAAACAGGCAAAAGAGGTGCAGAAAGAGGGAACAGGGGTGCACACAGAGGCAAGAGAGGTACAGAAAGAACCAGCAGAGGTGCAGAAAGAGGCAAGAGGGGTGCAGAAATTTGCAAGAGAGTAGCAGATAGAAGCAAGAGCAGTGCAGAAAGAACCAACAGAGGTGCAGAAAGAGGCAATAGGGGTGCAGAAAGAGGCAAGAGAAGTGCAGAAAAAAAGCAAAAGAGGTGCAGAAAGAGGCAAGAGGGGTGCAGAAAGAGGCAAGAGAGGTGCACACAGAGGCACGAGGGGTGCAGAAATTTGCAAAAGAGGCGCAGAAAGAAGTAAGAGAAGTGCAGAATGAAGCAACAGAGGTGCAGAAAGAGGCAAGAGGGGTGCAGACAGAGGCAAGAGAGGTGCAGAAAGAGGGAAGAAGGGTGCAGAAAGAGGCAAGAGGGGTGTAAACATTTGCACAACAGATGCAGAAAGAAACAAGGGCAGTACAGAAACAACCAAGAGAGATGAAGAAAGAGGCAAGAGGGGTGCAGAAAGAGGCAAGAGGGGTGCAGAAAGAGGCAAGAGAAGTGCAGAAAGAAGCAACAGAGGTGCAGAAAGAGACAAGAGAACTGTAGAAAGAGGGAACAGTGGTGCAGAAAGAGGCAAGAGAGGTGCAGAAAGAGGGAAGAGAGGTGTAGAAAGAGGGAAGAAGGGTGCAGAAAGAGGCAAGAGAGGTGCAGAAAGAAGCATTAGAAGTACAGAAAGAAGCAAGAGAAGTGCAGAAAGAAGCAACAGAGGTGCAGAAAGAGGCAAGAGGTGTGCAGAAAGAGGAAGAGAAGTGCAAAAAAGAAGCAACAGAGGTGCAGAAGGAGGCAAGAGAAGTGCAGAAAGAGGCAAGAGAGTTGCAGAAACAGGCAAAAGAGGTGCAGAAAGAAGCAAGAGCAGTGCAGAAAGAACCAACAGAGGTGCAGAGGGAGGCAAGAGGGGTGCAGAAAGAGGCAAGAGAGGTGGAGAAATTTGCAAGAGAGGTGCAGAAAGAAGCAAGAGCACTGCAGTATAAAACAAGAAGAGCCAGGTCTTGAGGGTCTTCCTGAAGGTGTTCAGGGAGGGGGCGTGTCTGATGTCTGCCGGTAGCTCGTTCCAGGTCTTGGCTACAATGTGAGAGAAGGATCTTCTGCCTGCTCTGGCTCTGTGGATGTGCGGGGTTTCGGCCAGTGCGAGGTTGGAAGATCGGAGGTTTCTTTTGGGTACGTGGAAGTTGATTCTGTCGTTGAGGTATTTGGGTCCGTTGTTGTGTAAGCATTTGTAGGCGTGAGTGAGGATTTTGAAAGTGACTCTTTTCTCCACGGGGAGCCAGTGGAGACTTTGTAGGTGTTGGCTGATGTGTTCATGTCGGGGGATGCCGAGGACGAGTCTGGCGGCAGTGTTCTGTACTGTCTGGAGTTTGCGGAGTAGGGACTTGTTGATGCCGGCGTAGAGTGCGTTTCCATAGTCCAGTCTGCTGGTGATGAGTGCGTGGGTGACTGTCTTCCTTGACTCAGGGGGGATCCACTTGAAGGTCTTGCGGAGGATGCGGAGGGTGTTGAAGCAGCTGGAGGTGACGGCGTTGACCTGTCAGTTCATGGTGATTGATGAGTCGAGTACGATGCCGAGGTTCTTGGCGTGGTCTGAGGGGGTAGGTGGGCTTCCGAGGGCAGTCGGCCACCAGGTGCTGTCCCATGCAGAAAGGGTGGTACCTAGGACGAGGACTTCTGTCTTCTCGGCGTTGAGCTTCAGGCAGCTGTTGGTCATCCAGACTGCGACGTCTTGCATTCCTTTCTGGAAGTTGAGTTTGGCAGTGGTGGGGTCTTTGGTGAGGGAGAGGATGAGCTGGGTGTCGTCGGCGTAGGATACGATGTTGAGGCCGTGTTGTCAGACGATGGCTGCGAGGGAGGCCATGTAAATGTTGAAGAGGGTGGGGCTCAGTGATGAACCCTGTGGCACTTCGCAGGTGATTTTCGTGGGGTCGGAGAGGAAGGGTGGGAGTCTGATCCTTTGGCTTCTTCCAGTGAGGAATGATCGGATCCAGTCCAGGGCTGTTCCTTGTATGCCTGCGTCGTGTAGTCTGGTGACTAGTGTGCGATGGGAGACGGTGTCGAAGGCCGCTGATAGGTCGAGTAGGATGAGGGCTGCGGAGTGGCCTTGGTCCAGGAGGGTGCGGATGTCGTCTGTGGCGGCGAGTAGAGCAGTCTCTGTGCTGTGGTTGCTTTGGAATCCAGATTGGGACGGGTCGAGGACGGCGTTCTCTTCAATGAATCGTGTCAGTTTCCTGTTGACTGTTTTCTTTGCAATTTTGGCAGCGAAAGGGAGGAGCAAGATGGGCCGATAGTTCTTGAGGCCGGTGGGGTCAGCTGTGGGCTTCTTGAGCAGGGGTCTGACTTCTGCGCGCTTCCAGTCATCTGGGAAGGTGCCTGTTTTAAGGTGGTGTTGATGGTGCATTGTAGTTCGGGTGCAATGGCGGCCACAGCTCTGTGGTAGATGTGAGGGGGCAGGGGTCGGTGGGGGCCCCCGAGTGGATGCTTTTCATGGCCGAGGCGGTGTCTTCGGCCGTGATCGGTGTCCAGTAGGAGATGGTGGGCTGGCTGGTGTTTCTGGGGGGCGGGGGGCCGTCTGTGGCGCCTGGTGGATGGTCGATGAAGTTGTCGTAGAGGTTTTTGATCTTGAGGTGGAAATAGGTTCCAAGCTTGTCGCAGAGGTCTTGGAATGGGGTGATGTTTGTGGCTTCGCTGCGTGGGTTGGTGAATTCTTGAATGACACTGAAAAGTTCCTTCGAGTTGGTGGAGTTGGCCAGGATTTTGTTGTGGATGAAGTTCCTCTTGGTGGCTCTGATCTGGTTGTGGTAGTCCGTCATGGCGTCCTTGTAGGTGGTGTGGTTTTTGGTTGTCTTGGTGTTTCTCCAGTTCTTCTCCAGGCGTTTGCAGGTGCGTCTGGCTTCTTGGAGAGCGGTTGTGAACCAGGCGGCTTTCCTGGGGCATTGTCTGTCGGGGTTGCGTAGCAGGGCGAGCTCGTCTGCGCAGTTGGAGATCCAGGTGTGGAGTTCTCTGGCTGCGTCGTTTGCGCCGTTTGTGTCAGGTGCCCAGGTGTGGTTGTCTCGAGTGAGGGTGGAGTTAAGTTGCTCGTCGGTAACCTTGCTCCAGTTCCTTCGTGGTGGGCGTGGGGCTGGTTTGGGTGCCTTAGGTTTGTTGATGGCGAAGTGTACGCAGTGGTGGTCGGTCCATGGCGGCTGCGTTGTGTGGCTGAATTAGATGCTGTTTCCTGCCGCGAAGATGGGGTCGAGGGTGTGTCCTGCTCTGTGGGTCGGTGTGTTGACGAGTTGTTTAAGTCCGATGCTGGCGAGGTTGTCACGAAGGATAGTGGAGTTGGGGTCGCTGGGGTTGTCGAGGTGGAAGTTCAGGTCTCCAATGAGTATTTAGTTTGTTGAGGCGATGGCGTGGGGTGCGATGAAGTCGGTGATGGTGGTGGCGAAGGGTGTTCAGGGGCCAGGGGGGTCTGTAGACGAGGGTTCCTCGGAGTGTGGCTTTGGGGGTGGTCTGGATCTGGAAGTGCAGGTGTTCGGCGGAGGGGAAGGTTTCGCTGGAGGTGGTGAGGCGGAGGGTGCACTTGTGGGCGATGGCGTGGCCTCCTCCTGGGTGGTTGGGGCGGTCTTTCCTCTGGATCTTGTATCCGTCTGTGATGGCGGTGCTGATGTCGGGGGCGAAGGAAGCGTTGGTCCAGGTCTCTGTGAAGAAGGCGATGTCGGGCGAAAGGGAGTCGAGTAGGTTCCAGATTTCCATGGCGTGTTTGTGTACGGAGCGTACGTTGAGGAGGATGCATTTTAGGGTGTTGCCGGTGCTGGCGTCAGCGGTTTTGGAGGCCGGGGTGGCGGTGAGGGTCTTGCGGCAGTGGAGGCAGGAGAACTGGCCGTGGGTCATGTTCGGCGATGCCTGTTGGCATTCTCTAAGTCTTCCAGGGTTGAGTGCGAGGAGAGTGGTGGTGTTGTAGCGATGGGTAGTGGGAGGTGCAGGGTTCCTGGCGCTGGCCGCGGTCGGGTCGCAGACGGGTGCAGACGGGCTTGCCTTTGGCGCGCCAGCAGCGCGCCCGCTGCGCGCGCCATTAAGTAGGGGAGGTGGGAGGGAGGAGAGGCTGGGAGGCGGGAGCAGGGGAATTCTGGGGGGAATTCCGGGGGGGAATTCCGGGGGGGAATTCCGGGGGGGAGGAGGGGCCGCAGGGGCAGCAGCGGCAAAAGGCAAAAGGAACAGGCAGGCACAAGAAAATAAAAACAGTGGTGGAATTAGAGCAAGACACAGATGGGCACAATAACAGTGGCACAACAGGGAAAAAATTAAGAAAAAAAACGGCTGAGAAAGGTTATGGTGGTTGGAGGCAGTCTGGTCCCAGTTGGAGCGGGCAACAGGCGCAGGAGCGGGCAGCCGCCTCGAACCTCCCAAGGAGGAGTTCGGGGTCCGGAGGCAAGAGACGGCACAGCGGAGCAGCGGGGAGAGAGTGGACCTAGACCGAGGGTCGGAGGTCTTACTCGCGCTCCCCCGCAGCGGCCGCCATTAAGTAGGGGAGGTGGGAGGGAGGAGAGGCTGGGAGACGGGAGCAGGGGAATTCCGGGGGGAAATTCCGGGGGGGAATTCCGGGGGAGGAGGGGCCGCAGGGGCAGCAGCGGCGAAAGGCAAAAGGAACAGGCAGGCACGAGAAAATAAAAACAGTGGTGGAATTAGAGCAAGACACAGATGGGCACAATAACAGTGGCACAACAGGGAAAAAATTAAGAAAAAAAACGGCTGAGAAAGGTTACGGTGGTTGGAGGCAGTCTGGTCCCAGTTGGAGCGGGCAGCAGCCTCGAACCTCCCAAGGAGGAGGTCGGGTCTGGAGGCAAGAGGCGGCACAGCGGAGCAGCTGGGAGAGAGTGGAGAGAAGCAACAGGGGTGCAGAAAGAGGCAAGAGAAGTACAGAAAGAAGCAACAGACGTGCAGAAGGAGGCAAGAGAACTGCAGAAAGAGGCAAGAGAGTTGCAGAAACATGCAAAAGAGGTACAGAAAGAGGGAACAGGGATGCAGAAAAAGGCAAGAATGGTGCAGAAATTTGCAAGAGAGGTGCAAAAAGAAGCAAGAGCAGTGCAAAAGAACCAACAGAGGTGCAAAAAGAGGCAAGTGAGGTGTAGAAGGAGGCAAGAGAACTGCAGAAAGAGGAAAGAGAGTTTCAGAAACAGGCAAAAGGGGTTCAGAAAGAGGGAACAGGTGGGCAGACTGAGGCAAGGGAGTTGCAGAAAGAGGGAAGAGGGGTGCAGAAAAAGGCAAGAGGGGTGCAGAAATTTGGAACAGAGGTGCAGAAAGAAGCAAGAGCAGTACAGAAAGAGGCAAGTGAAGTGCAGAACGAAGCAAAAGAGGTGCAGAAAGAACCAAGAGAGGTGCAAAAAAGAGGCAAGAGGGGTGCAGAAAGGGTTGGGAGAGGTGCACAAAGAGGTAAGAGGGGTACAGAAAGAGGCAGGAGGGGTGCAGAAAGAAGCAAGAGAAGTGTAGAAAGAAGCAACAGAGGTGCAGAAAGAGGCAAGAGAAGTGTAGAAAGAAGCAACAGAGCTGCAGAAAGAGGCAAGAGAGGTGCAGAAAGAGGGAACAGGGGTGCAGAAAGAGGCAGGAGGGGTGCAGAAAGAAGGAAGAGAACTGCAGAAAGAAGCAACAGAGGTGCTGAAAGAGCCACGAAGGCTGCAGAAAGAGACGAGAGGTGCAGAAAGAAGCAACAGAGGTATAGAAAGAGGCAAGAGTGGTGCAGAAAGAGGGAAGAGAGGTGTAGAAAGAGGCAAGAGAGTTGCACAAAGAGGGAAGAGGGGTGTAGAAACAGGCAAAAGGGGTGCAGAAAGAAGCAAGTGAGGTGCAGAAAGAGGCAAGAGAGGTGCAGAAACAGGCAAGAGAAGTGTTGAAAGAGGCAAGAGAGATGCAGAAGGATGCAAGAGAACTGCAGAAAGAGGCAAGAGAGTTGCAGAAAGAGGCAAGTGATGTACAGAAGGAGGCAAGAGAACTGCAGAAAGAGGCAAGAGAGTTGCAGAAACAGGCAAAAGGGGTGCAGAAAGAGGGAACAGGTAGGCAGACTGAGGCAAGAGAGGTGCAGAAAGAGGGAAGAGGGTTGCAGAAAGAGGCAAGAAGGTGCAGAAAGAAGCAACAGAGGTGCAGAAAGAAGCAAGAGAAGTGCAGAAAGAAACAAAAGAGGTGCAGAAAGAGGCAAGAGAAGTGTAAAAAGAGACAAGAGAAGTGCAGAAATAGGCAGGAGAGGTGCAAAAAGAGGGAACAGGGGTGCAGGAAGACGCAAGTGAGGTACAGAAAGAGGCAAGAGAGGTGCAGAAAGTGGAAGAGATGAGCAGAAAGAGGCAAAAGAAGTGCAGAAAAAAAAGAAAGTTGCAGAAAGAAGCAACAGAAATGCAGAAAGTGACAAGAGAGGCGCAGAAAGAAGCAAGAGTGGTTTGCACACCATTAGTAACAATTTAACACCCACATTTAGCAATAAGTAACAGGTGACCATTCTAGGTTTGCAAAGGGCCTTCCACCATGCTGTAACACTTGTTGCTGCATTTTTGGTAACGTTTGAGCACTTTGAGCTAGAAACAAGGCTTTTTTTGTTCAAATCTGCAATTAGGCAGCAGATGATGGATTATGTGGCTAATGCGGAAAATGTATAATTGTGCGAAAGTCGGTGCAGCCAAACAGTCGCATAATTCCAATGGCCCTGCTCATACCTCTGACTCGGTCCAGAAGTGCTCCTGAGTGATTCCTTCTTTTTTTGTCTCATTGAGTTCATAATTTAGCTTCTATGGAAATGAGGAAGACTAAATCTGAGGTTACCATTCCACAACACAGACTACCATACCACATGATTACTCTCCATAACACATAATCCCACTCTACATAATTCCTATACACCAAATACCACATACTTTCTATCCACATAATTTCACTGCACAACATACCACATAATTCCACTACACACAAAGTACATCCACTCCACTCCAAAAAACATTAGTAAAAAACTTTTAGATTTACAACGCCAATAGCTCTAACTCTTGCAAATGCGAGACCTATTACATTACAAATGCTTCTTTAACTGGTAGTCGCGTTTGCAGAGTGGTGGAGAAAGGGGTCTGGGCCTTCAACCAGCGCTCAGGAATTCCACTGCGTAGGACTTACAGGAGGTACCAGGAGGACTTCTTGGCCCCCAAAGTCCCTCAGGAGAAAAGTGGACTTCATCCCCCAACCAGTACTGTGCCAGGAGGCGCGTTTGCAGAGTGGTGGAGAAAGGGGGGGGCGTGGCCTCCGAAGACCTCTTAGCAATCCCACTGTGTGGGACTTAGTGGAGATAACAGGAGAGGTAGTTGGTCCCCAAGGACAACCTTGGGGGCCAACTCCCCTCCCTATTACCTCCAGTAAGTCCCACACAGCAGCACTGCTAAGTTCTCACAGCAGGCCACGCCCCCTTTCCCCACCACTCTGGAAACGCGCTCTTGCATGGGGATTAAAGTCCAGTTCGCCGCTGGGGGTCCTTAGGGGCCAACTAGCCCTCCTGTTACCTCCAGGAAGCCCCACACAGCTGTGTTGCTGAGCGTGGTCCGAGGCCACGCCCCCTTTTTACACCACTCTGCAAACGCACCGCCTGGCGCACTGCTACTCGGGGGATAAAGTCCACTTCAGGCCTGAGGTCCTCAGGACACAAGGGGACCTCATCACCCCACCAGCAGTGCGCTAAGAGGCGCGTTTGCAGAGTGGTGTAAAAAGGGGCGTGGCCTCGTACCACCTCTCAGCAATCCCACTGTGATGGGGCTTACTGGAGGTTCCTGGTGGCCTAGTTGGCCCCCAGGGACCCTCACTAGCAATGGGGACTTAATCCTCCAACGCAGAGCTCGCCAGGAGGCACATTTGCAGAGTCATGCAGGTAGGGGGCAGGGCCTCCAGCGAGTTGCTGTTTTTTGTTTTTTTAAGAAGGGGGCTGTGTGGCCCCCCTTCTCTTGAGCCTTTTGGACCCCAGGGACCCCATCTCCCGGGACCTGAGCCATTATATTAATTATTCAAAAGGAGGGGGGGCGAGGCCCCCCTCCTGAGGCCGATTACGCCCAGGGGACCCCATCCCCCGGGGCCTGGCAAAAAATTATTTTTGGAAGGGGCCCCCCTTCCCTGGGCCTCTCTTGGCCCCGGGGACCCCATCCCCCGGGGCCTGGCCAGCCTTTCTTTTTTTTTTTTTTTTTGGAGTGGGGCCGCGTGGCCCCCCTCCTGAGGTCAATTTTGGCCCCGGGGACCCCATCCCCCGGGGCCCAGCCTTTTTTATTTATTTATTTTAATTACAAAAGGGAGGGGGGCCGCATGGCCCCCTTCCCTGGGCCACTTTTGGCCCGGGGGACCCCATCCCCCGGGGCCTGGCCTCCATGATGGGGACTGCGGGGGGAGCCCCAATGCCCCCGCGGTCCCTGCCGGCTCCCTGCCTCCTGCGGGAGCCGGCATTGTTTTTGGACAAGGGGAGCTAATGACATGCAGCTCCCCTTGTCCAAAACCAATCTGCTTTGCTTCTTGGAAGCGAGAGCAGGTTTCCTGCTCTCGCTTCCAAGAAGCAAAGCAGTGTTTGCTATGGCAGGGCGGGAGCCGTTCTCCTGCCCTGCCATAGCAAATGGCAATGTCCTGGGGGTAGGCACCCCGGGACATTGCAGGAGCCGGCCCTGGGGGGTGGCGGTTACCAGGGCCATCTAGGGCTCCAGGAGGGGGGCCGCACAGCTCCCCTCCCAACTGTGTAAAGCCCCGGGGAGGTGCCGGTCCCTGGGGCCGGGGGGCCGCAACGGACCCCGCATTTTATACGAGTGCCCCAGGGAGGTGGTGGTCCCTGGGGCAGTGTGCAGGGGCTTGAGCCTCCCCACACTTTGTTTTTCAAAGTAGCCCCGGAGAGGTGGCGGTCCCCGGGGCTGCGGTCGGGCCCCCCTGACCTAAATAAATTATAGCCCCAGGGAGATGGCTGTCCCCGGGGCTTGGGGGGCTCGCGAGGCCCCCTCGCCCTAAAATAACAATGCCCTGGGAAGTGGCGGTCCCTGGGGCAGCGTGGGGTGGGCAGGAGCCCCACCATGCATTTTTTTTAAAAAGCCTGGGGAGGTGGCGGTCCCCGGGGCTGCGGGGGGGCGCATGCCCCCCGCATATAATAAACTAAGCCCCGGGGAGGTGGCAGCGGGGGCCCCCGCTACATAATTAGGTACTGCCCCATGGACCTGGCCCACCCGGGGGCTTATATAAAACAAAGCGCGTGAGCCCGCGCTCCGTTTTTTTTTAATTTTTTGGCCGGATTCGCGCATCCAGCGCGAATTCGGCCATTTTAATTTTTTTTAAATGCTTTTTTTGTCCCTGGGGGTCCTTGTGGGACCCCTTGAGCAGGCCTAGGGGGCCAGGGTGTTTCTACCCTGCCCCCTTTTCTTGTGTTTTATGCTTTTTTCAACTGATTTCTTGTGATTTGGTTTTACCGAGTCACAAGATGGCTGCCAACACTTCCTGGTTTGGAGTGTTGGCAGCCAATCAGAATGAAGCTTGTGCTCGGAAGGGTTCGCGAACCCTCCTTGGCCCCCGATATCGATATTTTTATTTTTTAAATTTCTCAGCAACTACTGAACGGATTTACACCATTAAAAAAAAAGCTTGCTTTCTGAACCAAGAGCTACCTTTTTGCCAAATTTGGTGTAATTCCGTTCAGCAGTTCGGGTTGTAGCCGTGTCTAAAGTTCCTATGGAAATTAACATGAGGAAAACGCGTTTTGGGACCCCCCTTTTTTCTCGGCCCCCACTTGACGAATCACCCCGAAACTTTCAAGACAGGAGCTGACCTGACTGATGACACAACCTAGTTATTCGCGGGTCTAGCAGGCTTAAAAAAAGCACTGAAGATTAAGGACACCAGAAAAACGACTCTTAATCATGCCTAGTGTGAATCCTTAAAAAAGGACGGAATCCCATCACCCACCAAGGTGGCATGCTTCATCATCTAGGATTTCTCCTCTTGGCTACAACACCTAGTGTAGCCAAGGGCTACAACCCCCTCACTATGAGGGAGGAGCTCAGGGATGTTTTTGATACTACTCTTGCATAGGATCAACTAAAATCCAACAGATGTGAAGTATTCTGGTATCAGAGTGATGGGCGCAGTACAAAAAAGTTGTTAAATGTGTATCTAAAACTAACTACCAAGAGAAAAGGGTAAAGTTTAATAGCTAACTCTTGGGGTCAGGGTTAAAAACAGTGCATGTGCAGTTTGAAAAAATAACTGCATCTGTCCAAAAGTGGGTCTACATGTTTCGGCCAGTGTGACAAAAATGGTGTTGTGGCCTTCCTCAGGACCTAGATTATCAATGCTACTGCGTACCGAAGTGGTCAAAATAATAAAGTAAAACAAGTGTAATTAAGCAAGTGTAGCTTGGCCCACCCGGGGGCTTATAGAAAACAAAGCGCGGAAGCCCGCGCTTTTTTTTTTTTTTTTTTTTTTTTGGCCGGATTCGCGCACCCAGTGTGAATCCGGCCAATTTTATTTTTAAAAAATGCTTTTTTTGTCCTTGAGCAGGCCTAGGGGGTCAGGGTGTTTCTACCCTGCCCCCTTTTCTTGTTTTTTATGCTTTTTTCAACTGATTTCTTGTGATTTGGTTTTACCGAGTCACAAGATGGCTGCCAACACTTCCGGGTTTGGAGTGTTGGCAGCCAATCAGAATGAAGCTCGTGCTCGGGAGGGTTCACAAACCCTCCTCGGCCCTCAGATATCGATATTTTTATTTTTTAAATTTCTCAGCAACTACTGAACGGATTTACACCATTTAAAAAAAAGCTCGCTTTCTGAACCAAGAGCTACCTTTTTGCCAAATTTGGTGTAATTCCATTTAGCAGTTCGGGCTGTAGCCGTGCCTAAAGTTCCTATGGAAATTAACATGGGGAAAACGCGTTTTGGGACACCCCTTTTTTCTCGACCCCCACTTGACGAATCACCCCGAAACTTTCAAGACAGGAGCTGACCTGAGAGAACCATTAGTTTTGAAAATTTCACGAAGATTTGTCAAACGGCGCCAAAGATATTGGCAAAAGAAAAAACGCTTTTTGAATAGAAACATGGTCCTAACTATAACTACCTACTGGCGACCGCCAGCAGGTAATATACACACATATATATACACACACACACATATATATATACACACGCATATATATATATATATACACACACATATATATATACACACATAGATATATACACACATAGATATATACACACACACATATATATACACACACACATATATATACACACACACATATATACACACACACATATATAAACACACACACAAATATATATACACACACACATATATACACACACACATATATACACACACACACATATACACACACACACACACATATATATATATATATATATATACACACATAGGTACACACATATATTCAATCCCCGCCTCGCAAGATCTCTTTACCACAAACACATCTTCCGTGAAAAAGGGATGCACTTCAGAACCCTCCTCGATTCCACCAAAAACAGACCTAAAAAGTTATTCGACCTTATCAAAAGCACCAACATCTCTCCCTCTCCCACCATATTTGACGACCCCCCCAAGATAGCGGTAGAATTTGCAGTATTCTTTGATGAAAAAGTAAAATCACTTGTGTATCAGGTTACCCATCCTACCCCACCTGAGGACTGTAAATCCTTAGTCCTGTGGCAGAACTTTGACATCATCACCGAAATGGCCCTCCTTGAAAGGATTATAGAAAGTAAAACCATCTAACCATTCCATCGACCCCATCCCCAGTGATATTGCAATTGACTTTTACACACACACAATCTCCTACTGGACCAGTCTGATAAATCTCTTCCTCAACCAAGGCTCCCTTCCTGCTGCCCTTAAAACAAGACAGGTTACCCCATTTCTTAAGAAACCCTCTGCTGATGCGAAAGATCTCAACAACTTCCGCCCTATCACCAAGCTCCCTTTTCTTGCTAAAATTACAGAAAGTTGTGTGGCGAAGCATCTTTCCCAGCATACCAAGGACAACTTCCTTCTTGATGAATTCCAATCTGGTTTTACCCAAGGCTGCAGTACCGAAACAGCCCTACTTCAAGTGATCGATGATGCCTGCGAGTACTTGACTCTGACGAATCTTGTCTCCTGATCCTTCTTTACCTATCTGCAGCCTTTGACACTGTTAATCACAACACTCTTTTGACCACTTTAATGCTAAGAATGGGTTTTGAAGGCACAGTGCTCAAATGGTTCGAATCATTCCTCTCGGGCAGATCCCAGATGATCAAAATAGCAAACTGTCTCTCCACTTCAATGGCTGTTGGACAAGGCGTACCTCAAGGCTCGATCCTCACACCCACACTGTTCAACCTTTACATTGAACCACTGGGAAATCTCCTAAAAAAATCTGGGATCCATTATCACCTATATGCAGATGACACCCAAATCTACCTAAAGGTATCATCCACTCATGACATTTCAATCCTCAACACCACTCTCAACTCCATCTACCACTGGCTGTCAACTCATCAGCTAATACTGAATCCTTCCAAAACAGAATTCCTTCTCCTCTCGACCTCACTATCTCCTCCTCCTATCCAATCTTGGATGAACAATCTGAACATTCTCAACAACAAGCCTACCATTGTTGACAGTGCCAAATCTCTAGGCGTCATCCTAGACAAAAGGCTCAACTTACAGTCCCACATAAATTCCATCGCCAAGAATGCACGTTACCAACTGTGCCTTCTCTGGGGGGTTCAGCACTTCTTTCCTGAGCAAAACCTAGAAACCTTGGTCCAAACATTGGTTCTTTCCAGATTGGACTACTGCAACTCTCTCCTTGCTGGCCTCCCCGAATCCCACCTTTCCCCTCTAAAATCTATCCTCCACTCAGCAGCTCGCTTCGTATATGGGGCTAAAAGAAATGACCACATCACACCCATACTGTTGTCTCTTCGCTGGCTTCCTATCGAAGCAAGGTTAATTTACAAGACTGCCTGTATCACCCACAAAGCCTTGCACACCTCCACCCCTTGCTATCTGGCTAATAAACTCAAAATCTCAGGCGGCTCTAGACCTTCACGCAATGTGGAAAATGTACTGCTCGAACCTCCTACCTTCAAAAGGGAAAGATTTATGGCTCAATCCATCTCTGGTAATGCAGCCAGAATCTGGAACTCACTTCCTCCAATCCTTTCGACCCACCACCTCTTTCCGGACTTTCAAAACAGATCTTAAAACTCTCCTCCTCCAAATGGCACCCCTTGGAATAATTCAACCCATTTCTTGACCCTTACGGCCATCTAGTACTCACATGAGGTCAACTTTGTAAATATGTATTTAACTTCTGTTTTAACCTAACGCTGACACCTTTTTATTTTATTTTTATTTATTACAATATAAATATGCAACTTGTCAGCGTTGTAACCGTATATATGTAAATTGTTAGCGTGTTTAGTCTATCTTGTGTACCTTTTGTAAATTACCTGATTCTTTTGTAAAGCGCTCTGGCACCTTAGGGTAAAGTTCACGCTATATAAAACTGCATTAAATAAATAAATATATATATTAAGGAAAGTTCACAATCGGGCGCCCCCAAAACCCTCTCGCGGTTACCTGTGTTGTGAAGAATAGTCGTACACAAGAAGGATTCTTCTTAGATTTATTCTTATACTTAAACCCCCTTGACAGCACCGCAACCTGCAGCCTACGGTAGGACAGCTACCGGAACAGTCTTGAAGCCTTGCCGTAACCTAGTAACGCACACGCTGTGTATGCCAGTTCCCATAACAACCACGGTGCTGCTGCACTGACGCAGTTTTAACGCGCAGGTCGATGATTGGTGGTTGAATGTTCGCCCACAATAATTTAGCACACCAGCCGAGAAGGGAGCCGGGGTCCGGATATTTAAGGACGTGGAACAGTTTTTTAGTTGTTGAATTGAATTTCAGTTGGGGCTGGCAGGACATTTCCACTCTGAGCACAGATACGTATGACACCGAAGAAATCGAACAGAAGCCAGCGCTCTTCTTTAAAACAGTAAAGGTTCTACAAACTCCATTACATGAGTGCCTGGTTTGCCTTTATCACCTCGGAGCAAACTTTTTTTTTTTTGCAGATTTAGATAGCGCGAACTGTCGAGTTATTGGATCGCTTTACACAAGCACCAGTTACACAAGGAAACATTCATTATTTGGTAGGCGCGGGGAGATTAAGTGATTTGCCCAGAATCACAGGGTGTTGAGCCGACGCCGAGGCTCGAACCCAGTTCCCCAGCGACAGAGTTGGCAGCACTAGCTCTCCACTTTCAAGATACGGGGACGAGAGTGGTAGACGTGTTTTTGAAGGAAAAAGGGGTGGAGAGAGAAATCATCGGGTCCGTTTAAATTTTCCTTCAATTTGGTCTGACGTTGAGTTAATATAATGGGATGACTTTGCCATAGAGTTCCAATCTCTTCACCCCCCTCTCAGGGTAATGCTTAACTGGTCGCTATTGCCCCTTTTAAGAGACACGTGTGCACAACGAATAATTAAATAACGACTAAGGCTAACTGGTGTAAGTGGCTCTCAGTTTTCAGTCCGGCACACAAAGTCCTAGAAATGCACGGACCATGAAAAGCTCATTCTATTTTGTTGGTGAATGCTTCCGCTGCGGTAGTGTTTCTTCCAGTTCTAGTGTGCCTTGAACGAGACGAGGTAATGGAGCTGTTTCATTCGCTTGCCCTCTCTGTTCTAGCCAATGGGGAACCGAGGTCGTCACATCGGAGCGCGCCACTTGTGTCTGCTCAAGCTAGTGGCGCCGTTGTTTGAAATGCCTACCGAGGAGTCGGAGTTGAGTGCAAATTCTAGAGGTTCCCTGACTCGCCACGGTTGGTTTCCCTTCAGAGATGGAGCGTGTGAGAAGGACTGTGCTGGACCCTGAACAAGCCTTCGATGAAGTGTGAGTGCCACGCACGGGACTAGCGTATTGCTTGACCACTTTACTAGTCATTCTTCTGCCCATCACTTAAGCCACACTTTGTGACACGTTCACTATTTTAAGGCTTTTAGCAACCACGTTTTGGAATATTTAAGTCCGTACATATACTGAAAACCGCAGGTTCTAGAATGCCATAAAAAAGTTATTTGGGGGGAGTGTGGGGGGGGACGGGGTTTGAAAATTGGCATAGGCAGTGTGCAGTCATGTGACAGAGAGGGACATTGAAAGTCTATTTTGGGGTTTATGCCTCTCTTTAATGGGAACGAACCGAGATTCACATGCTATAAACGCTCACATGAGCAGTGTATGCCCTCGTACATGTAGAAGGCATACATGTATTTTGGCACAACAATGTGGGAGATATTAATGGAACATGGGGAATGAATACATGTTCACTAACTTTTATTGGGCAGAGGAAGTTTCCAGTGGGAGAAAGATAAAATATTGTAATGCATGATATAGAATTGAGATATTCCTCTCTGAATCTGACATACATGTCTATGTACTTTTTGTGACTGCAATGCACAGATGTTCTAGGCAGTAAAGTCTATTATTTTACTTTTGCATGATCACTTGCATGATAATTTGCTCAGAGATGCAGACATGCATTTATACACTTTTAACTATTTGCCCATGTGAAATCTCCTGCTATGTAGTCAAGTCTAAATTGAAGAAAGCATGTATTTTTTTAAGAAGTGAGAAACTGCTTACATTTGCTTTAAAAACACTAGTATTTGACAGCATGTTGATTTAACAGCTGCTATTTTGTATGCCGATATTAAACACCGCTGCCTTGGCTGCTTCACCTCTGATGTATTTAGCCCCACTCTCATACTTGACAGCTATAAGCAAGAATTTTGCCTAAAAGTTCTCAGTGTCTAAAGTTATTGTGCATGTATCTCTTTTCAGGGTCTTCTGCTTTCTTCACACGAGGAAGCTGTGTAGCTGTGGTGCTATCCAAGTTTTAGTTTAAGTGCCACATATTTTCTTTTGATGTTTTAGTGCGAAATATCTATAAGATGGCCACGTAAAAGGTGTTTGAGAAGCATTAGATACTCAACTGCTGTGAGAGGGAGTCTCTGCCACTTTGCGTAGGGCTTTTGTACTTTACGTATTAATAAATATGTTCCGACTTTAAGTAGAATTGAGAGCAGATTTTATTTAACAGAAGCACTGCATTCCTTGGCTGTTAGCTATTTGATTTGTTGGATGGTATATGGCGTGAAGCACAATTACTTGTGATACAGTATAAAAAAAGTGGCATGGGATTCTTAGAATTGTGACCAAGTTATGTTTTTGTTGAGTTAGTCAGCTTATACACTTACTGCTATGTGAAGATGAATCCTCGTATGTTAGTGCTCTGCAGTAACTTTCTAACTTCATGATCATGCACCAAAATAAATAACAAATATATATAATTGCACCTCGAAATGTGAAATGAATACTCGAGATTTCATTTGTAAATTACATGTTTTCCTCGAAGACCGTTTTATCGAGCTGGGTGCCATAGCTGCCAAGGTTTTAGTTTGCTTATGTGTGAATTTCCCATGTGTGCAGTGCATTTTATGTGTGATATTTCAAGCCTTATGAGTGACACTTTATTGTGCGTGAAATAACACTGTTACATCCATGTCAAGAGATAACTTTTAGGTTTCGCCTGCACAGTACTTGCGCTGTGCTTGTGAAATTTCTTGTATTTAATATATCTTAAAAGGGGGCTCTTATCAGTTCCCATTTCCAAATTACTGTGTTCATTCGCTTTTGTGTGGAACATTTTCATTTACGATACTTCTACTAAAGCTGGTTGCACTGTTTAAGCCCCATTCACTGTCACAATAAGATCCCTTCACACAGAAAAGGCAAACAGCTTCTAACAGTATGCTGGAATGCTTGCTTTTTATTACCTATTTGTGTAAAGCAGATGCTTTAGCCTTAGAATGTTTGTGGCATTTCCTATTCATACCTCAGTACCTTTCTTTGTACTTTGTAGGCATTACCGGATGGATTTTTTTTTCAACTTAATCTATTTGGTCATTATGATAACATTCTAAATGTTGTAATAAACATTGCATGTTAACCCCTTCCATGCTCATGACGAGCTGGACTCGTCATGGCACACAGTGCTCGTGTGCTCATGACGAGTCCAGCTCGTCATGGAACCCAGCACAGGAAATCCCTCTGGTGCGTGCACCAGAGGGATTCCCTTTAATCCCTTAAAGCCTCGGGAGCTGGGGAAGAGCTTCCCCAGCTCCCGAGGCCTCCCCCCTGGTTTCCCTGAAATGACGATCGGCGCGCACGTCGCGCTGATGTAATTTCACTGAAACTGAAATGAGCCAAGAGGCTCATTTCAGTTTCTACGTGCTCAGGGGGCTATCTCAGCCCCCTGAGCACGTAGAAACTCAGGAGAGGTATCGTTGGAAAGGGGAGAATCTCCCTTTCCAATGGTACCCTCCTAGTGGATCCCTGCTTGGGGATCGCCCCAGGAGGGCGATCCCCAAGCAGGGATCCACCCACTAGGCACCAGGGAGGGGGAGCGGCCCCTTGGGCAAGGGCCTTTGCTCCCCCATAAAATATTTGCCATGATTAGTCTTTCTGCCCCCCTGAGGGTAGATGGGGGCAGTAGCCCCCAATCTGCCCCCGGGGGTAGAAAGCCCACTAGACACCAGGGATTTTTATTTAAATTATAGTTAGGGGTGGGGGCTGCCCAAAGCGGGCATGCCAATGCCCCCACCCCTCCCCACGAAATTCCAGTCTTTCTGCCCCCGGGGGGCAGATGGTGGCAGTGGCCACCAATCTGCCCCCACCCGGGGGTTCAGAAATACCCTAGATGCCAGGGATTATTTTTTTATAGGCCCGGGGTGGGGGCTGCCCAGAATGGGCATGCAAATGCCCCCACCCTACCCCCCAAAGAAAAAAAAACTTTCTGCCCCCCAGGAGGCAGATGGGGGCAATAGCCCTGATCTGCCCCCCGGGGAGGGGGCAGAAAGCCCACTAAGCGCCAGGGATTTTTTTTTTATATAGGTAGGGGTGGGGGCTGCCCAGAATGGGCATGTCAATGCCCCCACCCCAAAAAAATGCTACAGTCTTTCTGCCCCCCCTGGGAGGCAGATGGGGCAATAGCACCTTATCTGCCCCCCGGGGGGCAGAAAGCCCACTAGCCACCAGGGATTTTTTTTTACAAAGTTCGGGGTGGGGGCTGCCAAGAATGGACATGCCAATGCCCCCACCCACCCCAAAAAGATGTCACTGTCTTTCTGCCCCTCCCAGGAGGCAGATGGGGGCAGTAGCCCCTGATCTGCCCCCGGGGGCAGAAAGCCCACTATGTGCCAGCGATTATGCTGGCTTTTTTATACGGAGGGGTGGGGGCTGACCAGAATAGGCATCCCAATGCCCCGACCCCCAAAAGAATAGCCACAGTCTTTCTGCCCCCTCGGGGGCATATCGGGGCAATAGCCCCTGATTTCCCCCTCCCCAGGGCGGCAGAAAGCCCACTAGGCACTGACTTTTTTCGGAATGTGCCTACCTGTTGAATTTGGTTCCTAGCTCTGCCGGCACCCAGGGAAACCTAGCAAACCTATACATTTTTTAAAACTAGACACCCAGGGGAATCCAGGATGGGCTGACTTGACTGGCTCTCACCAGGTTCTGTTACCCAGAATCCCTTGCAAACCTAAAAATTTGTCCCAAAAAAACACATTTTCCTCACATTTCTGTGGTGGAAAGTTCTGGAATCTGCGTGGATCCACAAATTTCCACCCATCCAGCGTTCCCCAAAGTCTTCCGAGAAAAATGGCACCTCACATGTGTGGGTAGGCCTAGTGCCCGCGACAGGAAACGGCCCAAACGCAACGTGGACACACCACATTTTCACAGTGAAAACTGACCCTTTTTTTGCAAAGTGCCTAGCTGTAGATTTTGAACCCTAACACTGCCAGCACCTAGGGAAACCTAGCAAACCTATACATTTTTGAAAACTAGACACCCAGGGGAATCCAGGATGGGGTGACTTGACTGGCTCTCACCAGGATCTGTTACCCAGAATCCCTTGTAAACCTAAAAATATGTCCAAAAAACCACATTTTCCTCACATTTCTGTAGTGGAAAGTTCTGGAATCTGCGTGGATGTACAAAATTCCACCCACCCCGCGTCCCCCAAAGTCTTCCGTGAAAAATGGTACCTCACTTGTGTGGATGGGTCAAGTACCCGCGACAGGCAAGGGCCCAAAACCTATTGAGGCGACATCAAAATTACCTATCACAAACCAACCTGGTTTTGCAAGGGGGTCCCATGAGTTTTTGGCCCCGGGCTCAACGGCCATCTAGGGAAACCTACCCAACCCACACATTTCTGAAAACTAGACACCCGGAGGAGTCCAGCGAGGTATGGCTTGCGTGGGTCCTCCAAAATTTTCTTACCCAGAATACCCTGCAAACCTCAAATTTAGCTGAAAAAATCACGTTTTTCTCCAATTTCTGTGTGGGAAAGTTCTGGAATCTACGTGGATCCACACATTTCCTACCACCCTGCGTTCCCCCAGGGCTCCCGATAAAAATGGTACCTCACTTGTGTGGGTAGGCATAGTGGCTGAAACAGGAAATGGCCCAAATCGTATTGTGGAGACTTCAAAACTACCTATAACAAAACTACCTGGTTTTGGGGGGGGGGCACCTGGTTTTTTGGCCCCGGGCTCGCCGCCATCTAGGGAAACCTACCAATCCCACACGTTTCTGAAAACTAGACACCCTGGGGAGTCCAATGAGGTATGGCTTGCGTGGAAACCCCAACGTTTCCCTACCCAGAATCCCCTGCAACCCTCAAATTTAGCTGAAACAACCATATTTTCCACATATTTTTGCGTGGAATCACCGTGCTGGCACAAATGTCCTACCACCCAGCGTTGCCCTTGTTCCCCCGTGTAAAATGATACCTCACTTGTGTGGGTGTCCAAAGCAGAACTGGCTAAAAACGTATTTTTAAAAAAATATAGCGCTTAGAATTCTCGGTGCTATACCCTAAATCCCTGTGTTTTGGGCTCTTCCCAGTCACAGGCCTTTGGCCCACCCACACAAGTGAGGTATCATTTTACTCGGGAGAACAAGGGGAACGCTGGGTGGTAGGACATTTGTGCCGGCACGGTGATCCCACGCAAAAATGTATGGAAAAAGTGATTTTTATCAGCTAAATTTGAGGTTTGCAGGGGATTCTGGGTAGGAAAACGTTGTGGGACCCACGCAAGCCATACCTCGCTGGACTCCCCGGGTGTCTAGCTTTCAGAAATGTTTGGGTTTGGTAGTTTCCCAAGATGGCCGCCGAGCCCGGGGACAAAACCCAGGTGACCCCTCTTGCAAAACCAGGTTGTTTTGTGATAGGTAATTTTGATGTCGCCTCAATAGGTTTTGGTCCCTTTTCTGTCACGGGTACTTGACCCACCCACCCACGCGAGTGAGGTATCATTTTTATCAGGAGACCTGGGGGAACGCTGGGTGGGAGGAAATTTGTGGATCCACGTAGATTCCAGAACTTTCCCACACAGAAAGTTGAGAAAAAGTGATTTTTTTTTCAGCTAAATTTGAGGTTTGCAGGGGATTCTGGGTAGGAAAAGTTAGGGGACCCACGCAAGCCATACCTCGCTGGACTCCCCAGGTGTCTAGTTTTCAGAAATGTGTGGGTTTGGTAGGTTTCCCTAGATGGCCACCGAGCCCAGGGCCAAAAACTCATGGGACCCCCCTTGCAAAACCAGGTTGTTTTGTGATAGGTAATTTTGATGTCGCCTCAATAGGTTTTGGGCCCTTTCCTGTCGCGGGTACTTGACCCACCCACGCGAGTGAGGTATCATTTTTATCGGGAGACATGGGGGAACACTATGTGGTAGGAAATTTGTGGAACCACGTAGATTCCAGAACTTTCCCACACAGAAATTTGAGAAAAAAGTGTTTTTTTTCAGCTAAATTTGAGGTTTGCAGGGCATTCTGGGTAGGAAAACGTTGGGGGATCCACGCAAGCCATACCTCGCTGGACTCCCCCGGGTGTCTAGTTTTCAGAAATGTGTGGGTTTGGTAGGTTTCCCAAGATGGCCGACGAGCCCGGGGCCAAAACCCAGGTGACTCCCCTTGCAAAACCAGCTTGTTTTGTGATAGATCATTTTGATGTCTCCTCAATACGTTTTGGGCCCTTGCCTGTTGCGGGTACTTGAACCACTCACACCAGTGAGGTTTTGGCCCTGGGCTCGGCGGCCATCTTAGGAAACCTACCAAACCCACACATTTCTGAAAAGTAGACACCCGGGGAATTCCAGGGAGGTATGGCTTGCGTGGATCCCCCAACGTTTTCTTACCCAGAATCCCCTGCAAACCTGATATTTTGCTGAAAAAATCACTTTTTTCGCACATTTTTGTGTGGTAAAGTTGTGAAATCATGGGGCTGACACAAATTTCCTACCACCCAGCGTTCCCCAGGTCTCCCGATAAAAATGGTGCTTCACTCGGGTGGGAGGCCCAAGTACCCGCGACAGGCAGGGCCCACAACGTATTGAGGCGACCTCAAAATGGCTTATCACAAAACGACCTGGTTTTGCAAGGGGGTCCCATGACGTTTGGGCCCGGGGCTCGGCGGCCACCTAGGAAACATACCAAACCCACACATTTCTGAAAAGTAGACACCTGGGGGATTCCAGGAGGTATGGCTTGCGTGGATCCCCAACGTTTTCTTACCAGAATCCCCTGCAAACCTGAAATGTGGCTTAAGAAATCACTTTTTCACACATTTTTGTGTGGTAAAGTTGTGGCATCACGGGGCTGACACAAATTTCCTACCACCCAGCATTCCCACAGGTCTCCCGATAAAAATGGTGCCTCAATCGGGTGGGAGGCCCAAGTACCCGCGACAGGCAAGGGCCCAAAACATTTTGTGATAGGCAATTTTGATGTCGCCTCAATACGTTGTGGGCCCTTGCCTGTCGCGGGTACTTGGGCCTCCCACCCGGGTGAGGCACCATTTTTATCGGGAGACCTGGGGGAACGCTGGGTGGTAGGAAATTTGTGTCAGCCCCGTGATGCCACAACTTTACCACACAAAAATGTGTGAAAAAAAGGGATTTTTTCACCAAATGTCAGGTTTGCAGGGGATTCTGGGTAAGAAAACTTAGGGGCATCCACGCAAGCCATACCTCCCTGGAATCCCCCGGGTGTCTACTTTTCAGAAATGTGTGGGTTTGGTAGGTTTCCCTAGGTGGCCGCCGAGCCCCGGGCCAAAACGTCATGGGACCCCCCCTTGCAAAACCAGGTCGTTTTGTGATGGGCCATTTTGAGGTCGCCTCAATATGTTGTGGGCCCTTGCCTGTCGTGGGTACTTGGGCCTCCCACCCGAGTGAGGCACCATTTTTATCGGGAGACCTGGGGGAACGCTGGGTGGTAGGAAATTTGTGTCAGCCCCGTGATGCCACAACTTTAACACACAAAAATGTGTGAAAAAAGGGATTTTTTCAGCAAAATGTCAAGTTTGCAGGGGATTCTGGGTAAGAAAACGTTGGGGGATCCATGCAAGCCATACCTCCCTGGAATCCCCCGGGTGTCTACTTTTCAGAAATGTGTGGGTTTGGTAGGTTTCCCTAGGTGGCCACCGAGCCCCGGGCCAAAACGTCATGGGACCCCCTTTGCAAAACCAGGTCGTTTTGTGATAGGCCATTTTGAGGTCGCCTCAATACGTTGTGGGCCCTTGCCTGTCGCGGGTACTTGGGCCTCCCACCCGAGTGAGGCACCATTTTTTTCAGAAGACCTTGGGGAACGCGGGGTGGGTGGAATTATGTGGATCCACGCAGATTCCAGAACTTTCCACCACAGAAAAGTGAGGAAAATGTGGTTTTTTTTTGCCAATTTTTTAGGATTGCAAGGGATTCTGGGTAACAGAACCTGGTGAGAGCCAGTCAAGTCACCCCATCCTGGATTCCCCTGGGTGTCTACTTTTCAAAAATGTATAGGTTTGCTAGGTTTCCTAAGTGCCGGCAGAGATAGGGTTCAAAAACTACAGCTAGGCACTTTGCAAAAAAAGGGTCATTTTACACTGTGAAAATGTGGTGCGTCCACGTTGCGTTTTGCGCTGCTTCCTGTCGCGGGCACTAGGCCTACCCACACAAGTGAGGTACCATTTTTTTCGGTAGACCTTGGGAAACGCGGGGTGGGTGGAATTTTGTGGATCCACGCAGATTCCAGAACTTTCCACCACAGAAAAGTGAGGAAAATGTGTTTTTTTGCCTATTATTTAGGTTTGCAAGGGATTCTGGGTAACAGAACCTGGTGAGAGCCATTCAAGTCACCCCATCCTGGATTCCCCTGGGTGTCTACTTTTCAAAAATGTATAGGTTTGCTAGGTTTCCCTAAGTGCCGGCAGAGCTAGGGTTCAAAAACTACAGCTAGGCACTTTGCAAAAAAGGGTCATTTTTCACTGTGAAAATGTGGTGCGTCCATGTTGCGCTTTGCGCTGCTTCCTGTCTCGGGCACTAGGCTGACCCACACAAGTGAGGTACCATTTTTTTTGGAAGTCCTTGGGGAACACGGGGTGGGTGGAATTTTGTGGATCCACGCAGATTCCAGAACTTTCCACCACAGAAAAGTGAGGAAAATGTGGTTTTTTTTGCCAATTTTTAGGTTTGCAAGGGATTCTGGGTAACAGAACCTGGTGGGAGCCAGTCAAGTCACCCCATCCTGAATTCCCCTGGGTGTGTAGTTTTCAAAAATGTATAGGTTTGCTAGGTATCCCTAAGTGCCCGCAGAGCTAGGGTTCAAAAACTACAGCTAGGCACTTTGCAAAAAAAGGGTAATTTTTCATTGTGAAAATGTGGTACGTCCACGTTGCATTTTGAGCCATTTCCTGTTGTGGGCACAAGGCCTACCCACACAAGTGAGGTACCATTTTTATCGGGAGACTTAGGGTAACACAGAATTGTAGAGCAACTGTTATTACTTATTGACTTTCGATGCATTTCTGCCTTCCAAATGAAAGACAATGTGTAAAAAATAAGTCATTTTGAAAAATGACCTATAATTCTCATGCTAGTATGGGTACTCCCAATTTCGGAAATGTGCAAATATCTACTGTTTCTAAAATCTACATTTTGTTCCCATTTCAGAAATACATAGGTGTCTTTCATAACAATTTTTCCATGTATACATTTTCCCAAAATAATTGCTATATACCCGGTACATAATAAAAAACCATTGCAAGATGCTGCTCAGTTATTGGCTCTGGGTTCGTCGGGTTCTTGGTGAACCTGCAAGTCCTATATATCCCCACAACCAGAAAGGTCCAGCGGATATAACGGTATATTGCCTTCAAATAGCTGTCATAATTAGAAGAAGTTACAGGTGAAAACGTTGACACAAATGGCTGTTTTTTTCAACTAATTTTCCATTTTTCCTTTATTTAACTGTTAGTTTCTATAAGGAAAACTTTAAGGATCTACACAAATGACCCCTTGCTGAATTCAGAATTTTGTCTACTTTTCAGAAATGTATGGCTTTCCAGGATCCATTATTTGTTTCATACCCATTTCTACCATTAACTGGAAGGAGGTTGAAAGCACAAAAAATAGCAAAAATAGGCTATGTCCCAGAAAAATGCCAAAACTGTGTAAAAAAGTTGGTTTTCTGACAAAAGTCTGCTTGTCCCTGAAAGCTGGGAATATGGTGATTTCAGCACCACAACCCCTTTTTTGATGCCATTTGCAGGGAAAAAACAAGACGCTTTCATCTGTAGCCCTTTTTTCGCATTTTCCCCCCAAAAAACAAAATTTAGCTGTATTTTGGCTAATTTCTGGGTCCCCTCCAGGGGAATCCACAAACCCTGGGTACCTTTACAATCCCCATGATGTTAGAAAAAAGGACGCAAATTTGGCATGGATACCTTATGTGGTCAAAAAGTTACAGGGGCCTAAGCGCGCACTACCCCAAATAGCCCAAAAAAGGCTTAGCACAGGGGGGGAAAAGGCCTAGCAGCGAAGGGGTTAATGTACAAGAGCTAAGCCATATTTTGCTACTAAACAGGCAGCCACAAGTGCAGTTACCTTGCAGACAACAGGGTCATGATTTGAATGGTGCAGCAGGTGCAGTGCACTGGGGCCAAGGGCTCTAGCGATTCCACTAAACCCAGATCATTGCTAAATTGTACTACTAAACAAGACAGTCACAAGTGCATTTATCTAGCAGGCAACAGGGTCATGATTTGAATGGTGCAGCAGGTGCAGTAGCACCGGGCACAAAAGTTGTCAGAGCTCCTCTAAACACATTATATTGCTATATTTGACAACTAAACAGGCATTCAGAATTGCAGTTACCTTGCAGTTAAAAGGGACTTAATTTGAATGATGCAGCGGGTGCAGTGGCACAGAGGCCAAAAGTTGTCATAACTCCAATAAACACCAAATATTGATATATTTTATTACTAAACAGGCAGTCATAATTGCAGTTACCTTGCAGTTGAAAGGGGCTTGATTTAAATGGTGCAGTGGCACCAGAGCCAAAAGTTGTCATGATCTTCTCGAAACACATGATATTGCTATATTTTACTACTATACAGGCAGACACAATTGCAGTTATCTTTCAGTTAAAAGGGGCTTGATTTGAATGGTGCAGCAGGTGCAGTGGCACCAGGGCCAACGCTCTAGGGACCCCACTAATCGGAGAATATTGCTAAACTTTACTACTAAACAAGCAGTCCAGGGCAAAAAGTTGTCAAAACTCCTCTAAACACCAAATATTGCCATATTTAACTACTAAATAAGCAGTCACAAGTGTTTTTACCTTGCAGGCACTAGGGTCATGATTTCAATGGTACAGCAGGTGCAGTGACACCGGTGGCCAAAGCTCTAGGAACCGCTCTACACACCAAATATTGCAATATTTTACTACTAAACAGGCGGTCACAAGTGCAGTTATCTTACAGGCAATAGGGTCATAATTTGAATGGTGCAGCAGGTGCTCTGGCACCGGGGCCAAAAGTTGTCAGAACTCCTCTATACACCTAATATTGTTATATTTTGCAACTAAACAGGCAGTCATAGGTGCAGCTTTCTAGCAAGCACTAGGGTCATGATTTCAATAGTGCAGCAGGTTCAGTGGCACAAGGACCAAAAGCTCCGGGCACCCCCCCTGAACACCTAATATTGCTATATTTTATTCCTAAACAGGCAACCACAAGTGCAGTTACCTTGCAGACATCAGGGTCATGATTTGAATGGCACAGCTGGTGCAGTAGCACCGGGTCTGTTAGACTTGGCATCTTTTGGCGTGTTTCCCCTGAGTTTTTGCTTTCTGACCTCCCGGTTTTGACTCAGTTTGTGCTGGCTTAGTGTTTCTGCGCACTTTTCTCACTGCTGATCAGTGGCAAAGTGCAAGTGCTCCTGTGGTAAAATGTGTTATGGATTGGTGTTTCCATGATTGGCCTATTTGATTTATGTGTCAGTCCCCAGTAAAGTGCACTGCGTGTGCCAGGGCCTGTAAATCAAATGCTGTTGGTGGGCTGCAGCACTGGATTGTGCCACCCACACAAACAGCCCGTAAATGTGACTCTGGCCTGACATTGCAGAGCCTGTGCGCAGTCTGGTACTGTCATGTCGACTTGGCAAGTGCACCCACTTGCCAGGCCCTAACCTTCCCTTTTCTTACATGTCAGCCACCCCTAAGGTAGGCCCAAGGTACCCCTGTGGGCAGGGTGCAGTGTATGTGAAAGGTAGGACATGCCCTGGTGTGTGTGGCATGTCCTGATAGTGAATTACTGCCAATTTCGTTTTTCACTATTGCAAGGCTACCTGTTCCCTATAGGACAGAATGGGAAGTTTGTTTATAATATCTTATAAACATAACTGGCCCTGGGAACTAGGTAGGAAAATAAAGTTTAGTATGCCTGAACTCAGAATCTAAAGATGCATCTTTTAGTGAAGGTGATTTTTACATTCTGTGTTTGAAAATACCACTTTCAGAAAGTAGGTATTTTCTTGCTCAGTCATCCCGCAGGAGCAGAAAGAGTGCCCTTCTCTGGAGGGTCTGCGGCGGCAGGCTGCAGACCAGGCAGCTGGTATCAATCCGGATCACATTGGATCTACTGGGAGAATGGTCTCCTGTACAGTGAGCCTAAGGTCGCTGAGCCTGGGTCAGCCCGTGTGCTGGTGGTACCCCAGCGCTTCAGGTCCTTCCTACTGGGTCTGGCTCATGACGTGCCTTTGGCAGGACATTTGGGGCAGGACAAGACCTTTGACAGGCTTGTCACCCACTTCTTCTGGCCCCAAATGCGAAGGCAGTCAGATGGACATTGCAGGTCTTGCCAAACTTGCCAGGCAAGTGGTAAGAGTGGGAGGAAGGGCAAAGCTCCTCTCCAACCTTTTCCAGTTGTTGGAACCCCCTTTGAAAGGGTAGGGATGGACATTGTGGGGCCACTGGATCCCAAGACAGCCATGGGCAACAGGTACATCCTGGTCTTGGTGGACCATGCCACCCGGTACCCAGAGGCAATCCCTCTCAGGACAACGACAGCGCCAGTGGTGGGCCGGGCGTTAATGGGGATCTTTTCCCGCGTGGGGTTCCCCCGAGAGGTGGTTTCTGACGGGGGACCAACTTCATATCCAAGTATATGACGTCCCTGTGGAAGGAGTGTGGTGTAACCTACAAGTTCACCACCCCTTCCGACCCACAAGGTAACGGTCTGGTGGAGAGATTCAACCAGACCGTGAAGGGCATGATTAAGGGTCTAACAGAACCCATGAGGCGTAAGTGGGACGTCCTCTTGCCATGCCTTCTCTTTGCGTACCGGGAGGTGCCACAGAAGTCTCTTGGGTTCAGTCCCTTTGAGCTTCTGTATGGTCACCTGTGAGAGGACCTCTGAGTTTGGTAATGGAAGGCTGGGAGGCAGCTCCCAGGAAAACTCCCCAGGATGTGTTTAGTTACATGCTGGCCTTCAGAAACCAAACTGCCCGCTTCAGGAAATTCGCTCAGGCGAACCTAGAAGCAAGCCATGAAGAAATGAAGAAGTGGTATGACCAGAATGCCACTCTGGTCGAATTTCAACCTGGGCAGAAAGTGTGGGTCATGGCCCCAGTGGAACCTTGTGCCTTGCAGGACAAGTGGACGGGCCGTTTGAGGTGGTGGAGCGCAAAAGTGATGTCACCTACCTGGTGGATTTGCGGGCTCCAAGGAACCCTTTGAGGGTCCTCCACGTGAACCGCCTCAAGCCCCACTTCGAGAGGTCCGAAGTGAGCATGCTCTTGGCGACAGATGATGGGGTGGAAGAGGAGAGTGAACCTCTCCCTGACCTCCTGTCTACCAAGGAGCACGATGGGTCAGAGGAAGGTGTGATCCGCTCCCCTACACTGACCCCAGAGCAGCAGCGCGACTGTCACCAGTTGTTGGGACAGTTTGCCCCACTGTTCTCCCTGACCCCAGGTGTTACTCACTGGTATACCCATGACGTGGACACCGGTGACAGCCCTCCTGTGAAGCACAAGATTTACAGGTTGACTGACCGGGTCAAGACCAGCATTAAAGAGGAGGTCTCTAAGATGTTGGCGTTACGGGTGATCGAGCCTTCCAACAGTCCTTGGGCCAGCCCAGTGGTCTTGGTCCCAAAGGCTGCTGCACCCGGCGCCACTCCAGAACTGCGGTTTTGTGTGGACTACCGTGGGCTCAATGCCGTCACCAGGACTGACGCGCACCCCATCCCCAGAGCTGATGAGCTCCTTGATCGGTTGGGAGCTGCCAAGTTCCTCAGCACGTTTGATTTAACGTCTGGGTACTGGCAGATTGCCTTAACCGATGGGGCCAAGGAGAGGTCAGCATTCTCAACCCCAGAAGGACATTACCAGTTCCCGGTGATGCCCTTTGGGTTGAAGAATGCCCCAGCCACCTTTCAGAGGTTGGTCAACCAGGTGTTGGCTGGACTGGAGGATTTCAGTGCTGCATACCTGGATGACATTGCAGTGTTCAGTTCCAGCTGGGAAGAACACTTGCAGCACCTCAAGGAAGTGTTGAAGGCGCTGCAGAGGGCAGGCCTCACGATCAAGACCAGTAAGTGCCAGATCGGGCAGGGTTCTGTGGTGTACATGGGACACCAGGTAGGAAGCGGCCAGGTGGCCCCCCTACAGCCCAAGATTGACACCATTCTGGCTTGGGAGCCCCCCAAGACCCAGACAGCGGTGAGAGCCTTCCTAGGTCTCACCGGGTACTACAGGAGGTTTGTTAAGGGCTATGGCACCATTGTTGCCCCCTTGACAGAGCTGACTTCCAGGAAGCAGCCCAAGAAGGTTATCTGGACTGAGTCCTGCCAGAAGGCTTTTGATGCCCTGAAGGCCGCCATGTGCACGGCCCCCGTGCTCAAGGCACCCGACTTCTCCAAGGAATTCGTCGTGCAGACTGACGCTTCAGAGCATGGTGTGGGAGCGGTGCTCTCACAACTGAACGAGGAGGGCCTAGACCAGCCTGTGGTCTTCCTTAGCAGGAGACTACTCACCCGGGAACAGAGGTGGAGTGCCATAGAAAGGGAAGCTTTCGCTGTGGTCTGGGCACTGAAGAAGCTGAGTCCCTACCTGTTTGGGACTCACTTCCGGGTTCAGACAGACCACAGGCCCCTCAGATGGTAGATGCAAATGAGGGGTGAGAATCCAAAACTGCTGAGGTGGTCCATCTCCCTACGGGGAATGGACTTTACGGTGGAACACCGCCCTGGCACAGACACGCCAATGCAGATGGTCTGTCCAGGTTCTTCCGCCTTAGTGAAGAGAACTCCCAAGAGGTTGGGTAGTTCTCCCTACTCTCAGCTGGAGGGGACATGTGTTAGACTTGGCATCTTTTGGCGTGTTTCCCCTGAGTTTTTGCTTTCTGACCTCCCGGTTTTGACTCTTTGTGCTGGCTTAGTGTTTCTGCGCACTTTTCTCGTTGCTGATCAGTGGTAAAGTGCAAGTGCTCCTGTGGTAAAATGTGTTATGGATTGGTGTTTCCATGATTGGCCTATTTGATTTATGTGTCAGTCCCTAGTAAAGTGCACTGCGTGTGCCAGGGCCTGTAAATCAAATGCTGTTGGTGGGCTGCAGCACTGGATTGTGCCACCCACACAAACAGCCCGTAAATGTGACTCTGGCCTGCCATTGCAGAGCCTGTGTGCAGTCTGGTACTGCCATGTCGACTTGGCAAGTGCACCCACTTGCCAGGCCCTAACCTTCCCTTTTCTTACATGTCAGCCACTCCTAAGGTAGTCCCAAGGTACCCCTGTGGGCAGGGTGCAGTGTATGTGAAAGGTAGGACATGCCCTGGTGTGTGTGGCATGTCCTGATAGTGAATTACTGCCAATTTCGTTTTTCACTATTGCAAGGCTACCTGTTCCCCATAGGACAGAATGGGAAGTTTGTTTATAACATCTTATAAACATAACTGGCCCTGGGAACTAGGTAGGAAAATAAAGTTTAGTATGCCTGAACTCAGAATCTAAAGATGCATCTTTTAGTGAAGGTGATTTTTACATTCTGTGTTTGAAAATACCACTTTCAGAAAGTAGGTATTTTCTTGCTCAGTCATCCCGTGTGCCTCTCCTGGAATGTGGATTGCCTGTCTGGGTTTTGGATGACAGAAGGCTGGGGAGCAGGAGTGGCTCCAGATAGTCTAGGTGGGTCAGGAAAGGGCTGAATAGACCTGGGCTGCAATTGGGGAAGGGGAGGAGATTTCCTTGCACCTCAAAGGGCCTGGTCTGCCTCTGACAATGCCGTCTCCACCTCCTGCCAGGAAGTCACACCAGTGAAGGCAGAACTGGTTCTGGCTGGGCACAGACACTCTCTGCCTAAGAGATCAAAGGATTTTGGGATATAAATATTGGGGCCCAGACCCCTGAACTTTATAACTCTTTTGGACCAAGAAGACTGCCAAGAAGAAGAGCTGGAGAAGCTGTGAGGAGGAACCACCACTTTGCTGTGTGCTTTGCTGTGTTGGCCTGCAGTGGCTACTTCTGTCTTGGGCAGTGAAAGGACTGGACGGAACTTTCTGCAATCTACTTTTGTGAGTTTCTCCAAGGGCTTGAGGTAGAGCTTGCCCCCTGTTCAAGAAGTCTCAGGAACAGCAAAGACTTCAAGCTCTTCTGCACTGGGCACTGTGTGTTTTGTGCTGCAACAGAAGAAGAAACAACCCGATGACGCCGCTGCCGACTCCGTGTCCAGAAGGCACCGCAGAGGCCACCGCCGCACCGCGACCCTGGTCTCACCGACACCTGCTGACGCCGCCACCGAGCCGCTGCTCGCACCGCGACCTGTGGGCACCGCACTCAGCACCGCCTCGCTTCACGACGACGCCTTGGTATCCCCGACGACGATGCTCCACGCCGAAATCTACGCCGCTGCTTGCACCGTGGTTCGAGGGCACCGCTCGTAAAGTTACACGACGCTCCGCCCTCATCCCGCACCGCAGCCTTGGCCTGCCGGCGCCATCGACTCCAGTTCGTCAGCCAACGACAGCGCTTCAGCAACGACGCTGCCGCTGCTTGCACCGCGACCTGCCAGCACCGCGACGAGCACCGTGTGGAAAAGTGTAAATTCTATGTTAGCATAAGCAGCCGCCATTTTGACTGTCACGTCCATTTAGTTTCTGTCGTATTCATTTTACTCTCTGCTGCTCGCCTTTTCACCCAGCCTGTGTCCTCAACTTTAGCTGACCTCTCTGACATGGTCAATCTGATGTACGTGCTGGGGGGCTGCAGCTGCCGGTGCACCTGGTCTCAGATGTTATCAATTGATTGCTTATTGCCGCCATAAACATTCCTTACTCCCCCTCCTCATCTCCTGACCACCTGGTCACCCATCTGCTCTTGTTTGCCTATAGCTATTTCCGTGCTTAAACTTGTTTCTTCCAGTTTTCCTTCCCATGCGAAATACACTGCAACAAACAGTATATAAGGGTGATGGTTTTTGCATTCAATGTACTTCCTCCCACAACACTTTAGGGCAGTGGTTCCCAAACTGTGCGCCGTGGCACCCCGGTGCGCCACCAGAACTTGCCAGGGACGCCGTGCAGTTCTTGGGAACGTGTGAAAGGTAGCAAGTTTTCTAGAAGTACGCCTCAGTTCTAAAACAGGTTAGTTGCATATTTGAAATGTGCACTTGCGGCCCGAGTAAACATGTCTTGCGGGGGAGTTTCGAAGCTGCACCTGTCAGCCTCGGGAATGTTTTGGACCAGCATATGACGTGTTGCAGGGCAGGCGCAAACAATCATGACAGTGATGCTGAGCGTTATTGCTGCTCGTGCTCTGCAGTGACTCTAGTAATGGCGTCTACCAGGAAAATCAGGTAATTATAGATGTGACATTGTTTGATTAAAACTTTTTGTATATTTACCAGCAAAGCTAATGTCTTCATCGCCCCTTCACTCCCACAACGTGTCCTTCATGTGTATCGGAAGACATCCAGTGAGCGAAGGTGACTCGTGTGCAAAGAATGTCGAATGCAAGGAAAGAGAGGCCTTGGAAGAGGGGCGCAGTTGCAAATTCTAATGAAACCTTCCTCTGAATACACATGATAATAGTATCCTATTCATGTGTGCTGCTGATTTGCAGATCACTGAGCGCAGTGCGGTTCATTCAGGTTCATGGCATGCAGTCCCCCCCTCCATTTTAACCGAGCACTGGACCTGCCAATTTCTGCCAAGAAAGAAACGACACACAATTAAATATTAATTAACTCCCTGCTCTGATAACAGCCAGAGAATAGCGCCCATTTTCTATCGTCTGGATCCAGTAATCAGCTCAACAATAAAATAAAATTATGGTGGTGCTTAGCAGATAGGAAAGTACATCACATGCGCACTGTATATTCTTTTTTTATTTGCTCGTGAAAACCATTATAATTCAAGATATTTGGGTAACATTTCCAAGCCCTTGCAGCTGCTTCTCTGTTGCACTTGGAAGCTAAGAGCGCTTCGAGAAGCCTTGAGCTGGCATGGCTGAGAAATTAGAGATATTTTCCTAACCAAAACTATTGAGGTTTTATCACGCTCAGCTGTGAGTGTTTGTGAAGGTATGGGGGGTGTTTGAGATGACTGGAGAACTATGTTGTGTGCGTTGTAATCCTTCCTGCCAATACAAACAAAATACCACGTCATCAGTTGGCTTATCTTCAACAATGAAGACAACAACCTTCTTACGCTCCCTCCCCACTCTTTCAAATATTCACCACTCTGTAAAACTTTTGGAACGTGGTAGCACACGTGTGCTCAAACACCTACTCCTCTATAGCAAAATACGCTTACACGTGTGACTCACAAATCAGCACGAGTCCGTTTGGAGGTGTTTTCACAGCACTGATGATTCCACTGTTCACACTGGGAATGTTCGTGACCAAGGCCTGCTCTAGTGTCAGCTACAGGACTCAACAGACAGCAGCACTTTGCATGAAGGCGCTTACTTCAATTATTAGTCACTTATCAACACAGCTCTAGAATACATTTAAAAGTGATCTCAAATTATATTTGCTGTTTGAAGCATGTACAGATCATAAGGGCTATAAAAATACCAGCTTTGGGTGGGACTTAAAAATACCGGTGGTGCTGGTAGAAAACTGGTCAGGTGGCAACCCTAACGTCTCGCTTATTTACTGTTGGGCTTTTTGTGTACATGCCACTTTAGCACAGTCTGTCTGTGATGCAGAACCCCCCTGTGTTTTTTGAACAACCATTGGATGTCTTGGTAAGCAAGCGACCAACCACCGGACAAAACAGGAGAAAAATGGAAGTACTCCAGAGGCCTGGCTTACATCCCCGCCACCCGAAAAATAAAATGACATAATGGGGAGCCGCGGACAACGGCCAATAGATAAAGGGAGCCACGGGTCGAAAAAGTTTGGGAACCTCTGCTTTAGGGTGTTGTTCGGACGCGGTCCCGCTCGTGAGTGTTTAATAAACTTTGTTTGTTTTACTTCACTCCAGTGCCGATCTCTCTTTTGTTAGTCTTCGGACCCGTGGACGAGAGGGTGACCCTGCACCAGTGTGCCCTCACAGGGGTACATTTACACAATTGGCGCCCAGCACGTGGGGCCCCATCGGAGACGCGGCCGCCTGAAGTAGTGGTCTCGACGGAAGATCGAAATTATCACTGAGGACGCGCACTGAATGAGAAGACCTTTTGTCTTTGCAGCCGACGTGAACTTTCTGGTTTTCCTGACTTGACCCTCCGGGTGGTGGCCGGTCTCGACTGGGGCTTCTTTGGCGAATTTGCAGTGACCATTAGGTCAACCAGAGATCGGCAGGTGGGAGTTGAAGACTTCTGTTTGGTAAGGTCGCTGATGCGGCACTCTTTATTGTTTGGTTTGGTTTTGGTATTCATTCTTTGCAAAGACTGAAGGCAGGTATTGTGGGGATTTTTCTCCTTCTGACATTTGTTTGGATAGTAATATTTTACATATATTTGTTAAAACATGCCTGCTCTTAGTAAACTTCGTAAGTGGTGCTGCTGTTGCAGTGCAGGAAATGTTTTGGAACAAAGTCAACCGGCTCCTCCAGAAGGGACGCCGAATAGAGATATGTATATAAAATATGGTATTTGTCCCATAATGTATGGCTCATTGTGGAACAAATGCACAAAGAAAGAACCTGACCTACAGTGGCCAGTAAATGGGTCATTTCATTTTCAGAAGGTTCAGTACGTGGAACAGTGTTTGTTCAAAAGAAAGAGTAGGCAGGATATGTTTGATTGTTTGCGTATGTGGGATAAGGAAGTGCGAGAGAGAGCGAAGAAAGCGGAAGCTATAGCAAAGAAAGAACAGCGGAAGACGATATATCAACAATGTGTTGAATTAAGAGACCAGGTAATGAGGGAAGGAATAGAAAAGAAAGATAGAGAACGCCGATTGCAGGCAAATGGCCAGTACCCTATTAGACGTCCTGTCTATCCAATACTTGATACGCTTCATGATGATTGTATCCTACTAGAGCGACCCCCGCATAAATCCCCTGTTCCGAGTGCCCCTGAGGGTGGTGCTTCTGATGATGAGATCTCCTCCTCAAAAGATATGGACAAAGATCCAGCGATCTATGCGACAGACTCGCTCTACTCTGTCTAGCGAAGATAAAGATAAATTGAAGGGCAGTGCTAGAGAGGAATCTTGTCGGGCTACTACAGCGACGATCCTCACAACTACAGTTTAGGCTTGGGAAGGCTCAAAACAGTTATATTTTTTAGAAAAGTTCTGTTGGGATGTATTATAAAATTGGCAACATATCTCTGACAAACCAGGCCCAAAAGACTTGAATGCAGATTATAAGCAGTTAGGAGATGGGACTTACCCTTTCAAAAACATACCTGATACAATTAGACGAGCGGTTAAACTACGAGATGACACATTAAAACTGCAAAAGGAAAAGGAATTGGCTATGAAGAGTAAAGTCGTAGAAACAGAAAAGTCTCAGACAGAGAAAACAGATGTTCCGGTGGACGAGGACAATCCTAGTAGTAGTAAAGTTGATATTAGACCAATGCGTGAAGCCGCACCCCTGTATGTTCCCCCGAAGGGTGCGGGAACTAATGATGATAAGACTTCCGATGATGCAAAGGGATATTTCATATATAATTGGGTCTACACTCCTTGGAGTAGAGCAGATGTTATGGCCCTTAAGACTGCCTTGCCCGACCCCCGGAAAAACCCCGCCGCCTTCTATGAGGAGGTGGAGGGAGCTATCAGCTCTTGCACTATGACCGTAGCGGATATAGATATGTTCTTTGGGCTTATTTTGCCCCCTGATATGTGGAGAACAATACGTAAAGTTAATGACGCTGTGGCGTTTGGAGACACTGGAAAAATTAGAAGAAATAGATGCGGACAGGGAACCTGCCCAGAAGCCCCAACAGGAGATATTAGATCTTCCTAAAGCTATTGTGACTAAATTGAAGACTCTCATACCCCTAAGAAAATAGATTGGACTAAGTTGGCGTCCTGTAAACAGAAAAAGGATGATTCCGTTTCTGACTTCTTTTCAAGATTTGAGGAGACATTTCATGACTTTAGTGGCCAGTCGATGGCTGACGAGACAGGCAAACACCTGTTTGTTGACAAATTTGTTGCTAATATGTTACCTGAAATATCTAGTCGCCTCAAGGCCAGTGAAAGTTCTTGGACCACGTCCTCCTCAGTTTCCCTTCTGACAATGGCACAATATTATGAGCAACGGGAAGGGAAGATAAAAAGGTTAAGGATTTAAAAACAAAGGTTATGATGGCTCAGGCGTATGGTCCACCATTTAGGAGAGGTGGAGGAGGCGGACGTGCAATGCATACACCCGGAGCACTCCCTCTCCTTCGGGAAAATTTGTCTCCTGATCAGTGTGCCTATTGTAAAGAGACTGGGCACTGGCGTTCTGAGTGCCCCCTTTTGCAAGGCCAACAATACCAGCGAGGAAGGGGAAGAATGAGAGGGCGTCCAGGGAACTTAGGAAGCAGGGGAGGTGCAAGTGCTCGCCCCCGGTTTGAGGCAGTCGAACAGGGACCGAACTACCCTAATACCTTTGACAAACGACACCAGTACCAAATGACTGATTATTCTGCTGATACGCCTACAGATTCCGATTATGCATAGTGATGCCCAGGACGGGGTGTGGGACCAGTAGATCAAATGGGTCCCTATGTTGACGCAAATGTCTTGGGATCTACTGATCGATTTCTGGTTGATACAGGGGCTACCCGTAGTACCCTGTCTAAAAGACTGGTTCCTGGGGCTCCCGTCTGGCACATTGATAACATCGATAGGGTTCGATGGAACACCTACACCTAGCCCACTATCGCAGCCACTTGAATTCGGACTAGATAGATTCACTGCCACATGTCCATTCTTGCTCTCCCCTAACACTCCAGATAACATTTTAGGTATCGATATGCTACAATATTTTCGTGCTACGATACGCTGTTCCCCAGAAGGTGTACGTGTTATCCTTAATGACAACTATCCAATAGTTGATAGATCTTGCCTTATCAATGAGGACGTCGCTCTGGCGTCCCTACCTTGCACTTTGTGGGCTAGATCAGACACTGATGTGGGTCAAATGGTTATTCCACCTGTACAAATCCAAGTGAGGGAGGGTGCCTCGTTTGCCCCAATATAAGATATCTCGAGAGGGCGAAGAAGCACTAGCAGGTATTGTGCAGGATTTGATTAAAGTAAGTGTAGTGGAAGAGGTTCCCTATAATACCTGCAATAGCCCTATCCTTCCTATTTTGAAAAAAAGACACTGATACCAAGATTTACAGGTTCATTATTGATTTGCGTGAGGTTAATAAAATAGTGGTGCCCCAATATCCGGTAGTTTCTGACATGACATAACCCTCCTCACCATGGTCCCTCCCACTGCCACCACATTCTCCGTGATTGATTTGAAAAATGCGTTCTTCTCAATACCTATCCACCCTGACAGCCGTTATCTATTTGGATTCACACTGAAAAACAGATCATTCAGGTTCTGTAGAGCTCCACAGGGCTATACAGAAAGTCCCAGTATTTACAGTCCAGCATTAAAGAGACAACTTGATTCCTTTCCTGTACCAAAAGGGGTGGTTCTAATTCAGTATGTGGATGACATTTTGCTTGCTGCAGAAGACACTCCTGAGCAATGTGAAGAAGGTACATTGTTACTATCATCATTTCTTGCATCACATAATCACAAAGTCTCTAGAAAGAAATTGCAATACTGTAAACAGCAGGTTACTGTTGGAAATGGCCCTTTTTGCAGGGTCACCCCTAAACATTTTGCCTGCCTCCTGTATTTTTGCTGACCTGTTTCTGTTGGTTTTATGACTCTGGGCACTTTACCACTGCTGTTCAGTGCTAAAGTGCATATGCTCTCCCTTTGTAAATATGTCTATGTGAATTGGTGTATCCCTGATTGGCTTATTTGGTTTACCTGTTAGTCCCTAGTAGTGTGGCCTGTGTGTGCCCAGGGCTGGTAAACCAAATGCTGCTGGTGGGCATGCAGCGCTGGTTTGCGCCACCCACAGAAGCAGCTTGTAAAGTGTGTCTCAGACCTGCCACTGCAGTGTCTGTGTGCAGTCCAGAACTGCCATCTTGGCTGTGAAGTGCACCCACTTCCCAGCCCCTGAACCTTCCCTTGGCATCTTGTAAGTCACCCCTATGGTAGGGTGCATTGTATGTGTAAGGTAGGACATGCCTTGGTGTATGTAGCATGTCCTGGTAGTGAATTACACCCCATTTCGTTTTTCACTACTGTAAGGCTACCTGTTCCTCATAGGCTAGAATGGGCAGTTTGACTATTACATTCTATAGTCCTAACTGACCCCAGGGACATGGTAGAAAAACGAATTTAGTATGCCTGAGCTCAGAATATTAAAATACATCTTTTAGTGAAGTTTATTTTTATATTCTGTGTTTGAAAATACCACTTTTAGAAAGTAGGTATTTTCTTGCCTAAGCCTTCCAGTGTGCTCTGCTGTTATGTGTATTGGCTGTCTGGTTTTAGAGGGGCAGGGCAGGCTGTGTCAGACCTGGGTTGAATAGAGAGATCTGCATTTAGAGTGTGGGGAGGGGTGGCTCCTTGACCTGAATAGGGCTGTGCCCGGCAAGGTGAATGCTGGCTCCACCTCCTACTGTGTGTCTGCTAGCAGACCCCTCTTTCTGAAAGGAAGGATGCAGCCTGGTAAACAAAGTGCTCCAGGCCTGAGCAGAACTGGTTCTGGCTAGGTTCAGTGACTTTTAGCTTCTGAGAACAAAGACTTTTGGGGTATAAATATCTGTGCTCAAACCCCTACAATTTGTATTGCTTTTGGATCTGGAGAGGAAACTCTGTCCGTGCCACTGGAGGAATCTGCAGGAAGTGACTGTCCCTGTGCTTGTGTGTTGTTTCTTGCACTGGCCTGCAGCAGTGACCACTGGACCTTGAAGAAGAGGAAAAGGAACTCTTAAGAGAACTTTTATTTTTGTTTCAAGCAATTACCCAAGGGCTAGGAAAAGAGCTAGCCTCCTGCTGGAGTCTCAGGCACAACAGACTCCACCACCAACCTCCTGCTTCCTCCCTGCGAGGACTGCTATCTGCTGATGAGGCTCCTGTGAGTTCCAGGGCCTCTAGTTTTGCTTCAGAGAAAAGAGTGCTGGAAATCGTCGCTAACGCCCGTTTGCGAGCCGCTGCAGCCGAGAGCGCTGGAAAAATCATTGCGCTGCTACCGCTGGGTGCTCGCAACACCAAACCATCGCTAACGCCCCTTTGCGAGCCGCTGCAGCTGAGACGCGCTGGAAAAATCATCGCGCTGCTGTCGCCGAGCGCTCGCAGCCCCTAAAGAAATCATCGCTTCAAGACATCGCTTTGCGGACGCCGTGCGTCCGCTATTTTCATCGCATCGCAACGGATTTCGTCACTCCCTCGCGGAGCGTCATCTCTTCGCATCGCAACACAATCGCACAGCGCAACAGGATCGTCGCATCGACTTCTCCCTCGCGGCAAGAAAGTCATCGCATCGGCGGCCTAGCGTGCAGAAGTTGGTCGCAGTGTCTCCGCACGCATCACGCAGATAGGCGCATCATCCTCCCTTGCGGCAAGGATTTCAACGCATCGCCGGCCTCGCGTGCCGAGAATCATCGCTACCACTTCTTTGCGACATTTTGTTGGTTTTGCTACTAAACCCAGGTACTTTGTGAGAGAAAGGGTCGCAGAGACCACTGCTTTGAATTTGAACCTTATTTTTGCAACCTTTGAACTATTTTTTGACAGTCCTTCAACAGCCATCCTATTTTTGACAGTCTTATGAGAGAAAGGGTCGCAGAGACCACTGCCTTGAATTTGAACCTTATTTTTGCAACCTCTGAACGAGAAAGGGCGCAGAGACCCTGCCTTGAATTTGAACCTTATTCTTGCAACCTTTGAACTATCTTTGACAGCCCTTCAACAGCTATCCTATTTTTGACAGTATTGTGGCTTTTACAGTTATTGGTCTTGTGATAAATCTGCCTTTATATAAAGATACTTATTTTTTATAACTACTTGTGTGGTGTCCCTCTGTAGTGTTCCTCACTGTGTTACTGTGTATGGTCATAAATGCTTCACACCCTGCCTCTGAGATAAGCCTACCTGCTCGTGCTACGTTACCACAGGGTTGAGCAGGGGTATCAAGGAGGGTAGCCCTCTTACTCTGACTTAGGAAGAAGGGTCCCTTCTTGGACAGTGGCCAGCCATTGCCAACTAGAGACCCCCATTTCTAACATTGGTGGCAGCGGTGAGGATCTGGACTTGCATTTATGATCGCATACAGTAATTATAGTGTACACTACTAGTGAGTGCAGACCATAACGCAACCACATACATTTTTGAAGTTTTTTTTTTGATTCTATATTGTGATTGATATTGCCGGTGATTTTTTAACCGCATACATTTCCTTGAGAAGTTTTCTTCTATCTTTTATTGATATTGCCCGTGATTGTTACAATGGGCAAGCCTATGTTTTATTGATATTTGCCAGGTGATAAGTACCTGCATACATTTTTGAGAATTGTTGGATCCTATATTGTGATTGATATTGCCCGTGATTTTTTACCCGCATACATTTCCTTGAGAAGCTTTCTTCTATCTTTTATTGATATTGCCCGTGATTGTTACAATGGGCAAGCCTATTATTTATTGATATTGTTGGTGATAGTACCCGCATACATTTTTGAGAGTTTTGGATCCTATATTGTGATTGATATTGCTGGTGATTTTTACCCGCATACATTTCCTTGAGAAGCTTTCTTCTATCTTTTATTGATATTGCCCGTGATTGTTACAATGGGCAAGCCTATGTTTTATTGATATTGCCAGGTGATAGTACCCGCATACATTTTTGAGAGTTTTTGGATCCTATATTGTGATTGATATTGCCGGTGATTTTTTTATCCGCATACATTTCCTTGAGAAGTTTTCTTCTATCTTTCATTGATATTGCCCGTGATTGTTACAACGGGCAAGCCTATTTTTTTTTATTATTGATATTGCCAGTTATTGCTACAATGGGTCTTGCTGAAATGAGACCTACCTTTTATATAGATGATCTGTTGACCTACAGTCTAGAGGAGCTAAGGAGGTTCTGTGAGGAGAGGGGCTTAGCAGTGAGTAGGAAGGAGACTCAGCTGTCCCTGCAGACATCCCTGAGACTTTGGCAACAAGACAGATCGAGATTCTTGGAGTCCCAGTACACCTACCAAGAGGGTAGTGGGCTGAGGGGGGCTCTGGAGAGTCTGAAGAGGAGGAAGAAAGTGTTATGGAATATCTCATAGGTGGGGAGTTCCTTGATGAGTCTAGTGCCTATGGTAGTGCCAGATTCCCCTCGGGGTCCCCAGAGGAGTTGGTGGACAGGCGGGAAGGTCCCATAGGTAGGGAGTCCCTTGCTGGGTCTGGTGCACAGGGTAGCACCCAATCCCCTTCATGGTCCCCAGAGGAGTTGGGCAGAGAGAGGGAGTACCAGCTGGAATTGGAGAGGCACCTAGCGCAGATAGCAGAAAAGGAGAAGTTAGCTCAAGAGGGTAGGTTACCCCTGGAGCGCAGTTTTAATTGTCTGGATTCCCCAGAGAGGGTGGGGTCCAGTGGTGGCAGCAAAATTGAAGTATATAGTGATGACAGTGTAGTACACCCACCCAGGGATGTGGCACCTGACTTGAAGGAGGGGTTGATCTACACCAGGGGATTCAAGGACCTGAGATAGCTCCATTGGTGTGCAGTGTCCCTGAGGTGGATTGGGGAACTAGCGCAGGGGCCCATAGTCCTAGTGAAAGGAGGGATACTCTACCGACTCTGGATGAGAGGTGCAGGGAGAGGGGTTCCCCCGTGGTTGAAGTCCTGGTGTATGAGTGTGAGGACCGCCCAGAAGAGTGTGGGTTGAGTGATAGAGACAGTCAGTTAATGTCTCGCCCATTTCAAGAGAGTGGTGTGGGGTACGTGTGTGAGGCACTGGATTGTGAGGTAAAGGTTAGCACCTGTGTGGAGCTGTGTAATCCAATTGTGGGCGAGCATATTGTGAGTTCCTGTTTTCCAGAGCTAGGCCAACACCTGTCAGATTGCGAGTTCTCTGATCCTAGGGAACTTGCACAGGAGGCAGACCTCTGGGTGAGTACCAGAGGCCCTGTAGAGGCATTAGGGAATGACCCTAAGAGAAGTGGTTCAGAAGTTTTCCAACCCAGAGTGCTGGGAAAGGTTAGGAGTGTTACAGCTGGGTCCCCTTGTTGTGAGGAGGTTGTAGGGCCTCACATCCTGTCTCATGGGAGCAGGAGTGAGACTGGGATAGGTCCCGAAGTGCCCCAACCTCAGTCCCCAGGACTGGATGGTTCCATGAGGGAACACCAGGTGGGGAGCCTAGTCTGTCTGGATGGACCGTCCATTGTGGGGGGTACCCCGTGTTAGGTGAGCTGGGAGTGCCTGTAGTCAGGTCTCCATCAGTTCTTGTGCCTGGCAGTGCCACTCCTAGGGGAGGGTACAGAAGTCCAGTCTGAGGGATGAAAGGGGGAAAGAGTCCCCAGTGGAAGAACCAGTGGGTCAGGGGCCAGCCAGAAGGGCTGAGCCTCATAGGATTGGCCGTGGTGACGCCACTTCTGTCCTGGGGCATCTTCACGCACTGTCAGAGGGACAGGAGGTCGTGAGCTCTGTGCCAGGCAGACTGTCACGCGACACGCTAGGTATGTGTCACCCTCAGGAAGTCCTGGTTGGCCAGGCAGTTGTTCAGCCGCAGGGGTTGGTCCCTGGGTTGGTAAGTCAGGTCCAGGAGTTGTCTGACCTGGAGGGAGGGACAACTGTAAGCAGTGTCCCGACCATTTTTTCCAAGAGCACCACTCCAGGTGGGAGGGTGCAGTATGCTGGAAGGGGGTGCAGAGGGAGGGAGTCCTCGCCTCTGACCCCGGTGCAACCTGAGGGTTTTTCAGGTTGGTAGGTCAGTTGCAGGGTCCAGGCCCTGAACTGGTGGAGGGGTGTGTTTCCCTTGAGGGGAGCCTGTGTGCTCCCCAGGAAGTCCTGGGTGGCCAGGCAGTTGTTCAACCACAGGGGTTGGTCCCTGGGATGGTAAGTCAGGTCCAGGTGTTGTCTGACCTGGAGGAAGGGACAACTGTAAGCAGTGCCCCGACCATTTTTTTCTCCTAAAAGCACCACTCCAGGTGGGAGGGTGCAGTATGCTGGAAGGGGGTGCAGAGGGAGGGAGTCCTCGCCTCTGACCCCAGTACCACCTGAGGGTTTTTCCAGGTTGATGGATCAGTTGCAGGGACAAGGCCCTGAACTAGTGGAAGAGTGTATTTTCCTTGGGGGAATTGGTGTACTCCCCAGAAGTCCTGGGTTGCCAGGCACAGGCCCAGCCTAAGGGTACAGACCCTAGGTTGGGGGGCCAGGTTCAGGGTGTCCCCCTGATCTGGAGAAAGGGGCAACTGCTAACAGTGCCCCTCCCGGTTTGTGTTATGGAGGCACCTCTCCAGGTGGGAGGGTGCCGGGCCCCAGTAAAGGAGGCGGGAAGAGGGCAGCCTCACCCCTGACCTCCGCCCAGTCTAAGGGTACAGACCCTATGCTGGGATACCAGTTGCAGGATAGAACCCCTGAACTGGTGGGTGAATTATGCAGGACACCTGCCTCAGGTGCCCTGACAATTCTGGAGGGGGGTACCGCTCCAAGTGGGAGGGTACCAAGCCCCAAAGAGCCCACCCCAGTCTCTGGCCCCGCCGCTGGGAACAGGCCCAGGGCTGGTGGGTCAGTGTCAGGGTGCGTCACCTGACCTGACAGGAGGGAGAGTGGACAAAAGGTGCCAGACACCTGGGGTTACAGCCCCTCACTCTCTGATGCCACAAAAGTTTGAGAGCCCTGAGAAGTATAGGGCTTGGATTTCATCACTGACTACTGTCAGTGGCTACTGTGGCTTGTTGTTTATCTGTTGGGACACACCTGGGGGCCAGTTAAGGTTAGATGCTGCACTGGTGGTGTCCACAGGTGAGGGGAAGAGTTCCCCATTGGTTATCTTAGTGGGCCCTAGGAGTGTGGACAGAGGGATCCACCAGGGTTCAGATTGGAGTAGAGCTGGCATATGCCCCTGCAGTTGCGGGCCGTTCCGTGTTCTATCGCCCGAAGCAGGGAAGCCCATCAAAGTAGTGATTGGTCTACCCTGCGTTTTGGCTGGAAGGGGGTTGTGTTGGAAATGGCCCTTTTTGCAGGGTCACCCCTAAACATTTTGCCTGCCTCCTGTATTTTTGCTGACCTGTTTCTGTTGGTTTTATGACTCTGGGCACTTTACCACTGCTGTTCAGTGCTAAAGTGCATATGCTCTCCTTTGTAAATATGTCTATGTGAATTGGTGTATCCCTGATTGGCTTATTTGGTTTACCTGTTAGTCCCTAGTAGTGTGGCCTGTGTGTGCCCAGGGCTGGTAAACCAAATGCTGCTGGTGGGCATGCAGCGCTGGTTTGCGCCACCCACAGAAGCAGCTTGTAAAGTGTGTCTCAGACCTGCCACTGCAGTGTCTGTGTGCAGTCCAGAACTGCCATCTTGGCTGTGAAGTGCACCCACTTCCCAGCCCCTGAACCTTCCCTTGGCATCTTGTAAGTCACCCCTATGGTAGGGTGCATTGTATGTGTAAGGTAGGACATGCCTTGGTGTATGTAGCATGTCCTGGTAGTGAATTACACCCCATTTCGTTTTTCACTACTGTAAGGCTACCTGTTCCTCATAGGCTAGAATGAGCAGTTTGACTATTACATTCTATAGTCCTAACTGACCCCAGGGACATGGTAGAAAAACGAATTTAGTATGCCTGAGCTCAGAATATTAAAATACATCTTTTAGTGAAGTTTATTTTTATATTCTGTGTTTGAAAATACCACTTTTAGAAAGTAGGTATTTTCTTGCCTAAGCCTTCCAGTGTGCTCTGCTGTTATGTGTATTGGCTGTCTGGTTTTAGAGGGGCAGGGCAGGCTGTGTCAGACCTGGGTTGAATAGAGAGATCTGCATTTAGAGTGTGGGGAGGGGTGGCTCCTTGACCTGAATAGGGCTGTGCCCGGCAAGGTGAATGCTGGCTCCACCTCCTACTGTGTGTCTGCTAGCAGACCCCCTCTTTCTGAAAGGAAGGATGCAGCCTGGTAAACAAAGTGCTCCAGGCCTGAGCAGAACTGGTTCTGGCTAGGTTCAGTGACTTTTAGCTTCTGAGAACAAAGACTTTTGGGGTATAAATATCTGTGCTCAAACCCCTACAATTTGTATTGCTTTTGGATCTGGAGAGGAAACTCTGTCCGTGCCACTGGAGGAATCTGCAGGAAGTGACTGTCCCTGTGCTTGTGTGTTGTTTCTTGCACTGGCCTGCAGCAGTGACCACGGGACCTTGAAGAAGAGGAAAAGGAACTCTTAAGAGAACTTTTATTTTTGTTTCAAGCAATTACCCAAGGGCTAGGAAAAGAGCTAGCCTCCTGCTGGAGTCTCAGGCACAACAGACTCCACCACCAACCTCCTGCTTCCTCCCTGCGAGGACTGCTATCTGCTGATGAGGCTCCTGTGAGTTCCAGGGCCTCTAGTTTTGCTTCAGAGAAAAGAGTGCTGGAAATCGTCGCTAACGCCCGTTTGCGAGCCGCTGCAGCCGAGAGCGCTGGAAAAATCATTGCGCTGCTACCGCTGGGTGCTCGCAACACCAAACCATCGCTAACGCCCCTTTGCGAGCCGCTGCAGCTGAGACGCGCTGGAAAAATCATCGCGCTGCTGTCGCCGAGCGCTCGCAGCCCCTAAAGAAATCATCGCTTCAAGACATCGCTTTGCGGACGCCGTGCGTCCGCCATTTTCATCGCATCGCAACGGATTTCGTCACTCCCTCGCGGAGCGTCATCTCTTCGCATCGCAACACAATCGCACAGCGCAACAGGATCGTAGCATCGACTTCTCCCTCGCGGCAAGAAAGTCTTCGCATCGGCGGCCTAGCGTGCAGAAGTTGGTCGCAGTGTCTCCCGCACGCATCACGCAGATAGGCGCATCATCCTCCCTTGCGGCAAGGATTTCAACGCATCGCCGGCCTCGCGTGCCGCGAATCATCGCTACCACTTCTTTGCGACATTTTGTTGGTTTTGCTACTAAACCCAGGTACTTTGTGAGAGAAAGGGTCGCAGAGACCACTGCTTTGAATTTGAACCTTATTTTTGCAACCTTTGAACTATTTTTTGACAGTCCTTCAACAGCCATCCTATTTTTGACAGTCTTATGAGAGAAAGGGTCGCAGAGACCACTGCCTTGAATTTGAACCTTATTTTTGCAACCTCTGAACGAGAAAGGGGCGCAGAGACCCCTGCCTTGAATTTGAACCTTATTCTTGCAACCTTTGAACTATCTTTGACAGCCCTTCAACAGCTATCCTATTTTTGACAGTATTGTGGCTTTTACAGTTATTGGTCTTGTGATAAATCTGCCTTTATATAAAGATACTTATTTTTTATAACTACTTGTGTGGTGTCCCTCTGTAGTGTTCCTCACTGTGTTACTGTGTATGGTCATAAATGCTTCACACCCTGCCTCTGAGATAAGCCTACCTGCTCGTGCTACGTTACCACAGGGTTGAGCAGGGGTATCAAGGAGGGTAGCCCTCTTACTCTGACTTAGGAAGAAGGGTCCCTTCTTGGACAGTGGCCAGCCATTGCCAACTAGAGACCCCCATTTCTAACATTGGTGGCAGCGGTGAGGATCTGGACTTGCATTTATGATCGCATACAGTAATTATAGTGTACACTACTAGTGAGTGCAGACCATAACGCAACCACATACATTTTTGAAGTTTTTTTTGATTCTATATTGTGATTGATATTGCCGGTGATTTTTAACCGCATACATTTCCTTGAGAAGTTTTCTTCTATCTTTTATTGATATTGCCCGTGATTGTTACAATGGGCAAGCCTATGTTTTATTGATATTTGCCAGGTGATAAGTACCTGCATACATTTTTGAGAATTGTTGGATCCTATATTGTGATTGATATTGCCCGTGATTTTTTACCCGCATACATTTCCTTGAGAAGCTTTCTTCTATCTTTTATTGATATTGCCCGTGATTGTTACAATGGGCAAGCCTATTATTTATTGATATTGTTGGTGATAGTACCCGCATACATTTTTGAGAGTTTTGGATCCTATATTGTGATTGATATTGCTGGTGATTTTTTACCCGCATACATTTCCTTGAGAAGCTTTCTTCTATCTTTTATTGATATTGCCCGTGATTGTTACAATGGGCAAGCCTATGTTTTATTGATATTGCCAGGTGATAGTACCCGCATACATTTTTGAGAGTTTTTGGATCCTATATTGTGATTGATATTGCCGGTGATTTTTTTATCCGCATACATTTCCTTGAGAAGTTTTCTTCTATCTTTCATTGATATTGCCCGTGATTGTTACAACGGGCAAGCCTATTTTTTTATTATTGATATTGCCAGTTATTGCTACAATGGGTCTTGCTGAAATGAGACCTACCTTTTATATAGATGATCTGTTGACCTACAGTCTAGAGGAGCTAAGGAGGTTCTGTGAGGAGAGGGGCTTAGCAGTGAGTAGGAAGGAGACTCAGCTGTCCCTGCAGACATTCCTGAGACTTTGGCAACAAGACAGATCGAGATTCTTGGAGTCCCAGTACACCTACCAAGAGGGTAGTGGGCTGAGGGGGGCTCTGGAGAGTCTGAAGAGGAGGAAGAAAGTGTTATGGAATATCTCATAGGTGGGGAGTTCCTTGATGAGTCTAGTGCCTATGGTAGTGCCAGATTCCCCTCGGGGTCCCCAGAGGAGTTGGTGGACAGGCGGGAAGGTCCCATAGGTAGGGAGTCCCTTGCTGGGTCTGGTGCACAGGGTAGCACCCAATCCCCTTCATGGTCCCCAGAGGAGTTGGGCAGAGAGAGGGAGTACCAGCTGGAATTGGAGAGGCACCTAGCGCAGATAGCAGAAAAGGAGAAGTTAGCTCAAGAGGGTAGGTTACCCCTGGAGCGCAGTTTTAATTGTCTGGATTCCCCAGAGAGGGTGGGGTCCAGTGGTGGCAGCAAAATTGAAGTATATAGTGATGACAGTGTAGTACACCCACCCAGGGATGTGGCACCTGACTTGAAGGAGGGGGTTGATCTACACCAGGGGATTCAAGGACCTGAGATAGCTCCATTGGTGTGCAGTGTCCCTGAGGTGGATTGGGGAACTAGCGCAGGGGCCCATAGTCCTAGTGAAAGGAGGGATACTCTACCGACTCTGGATGAGAGGTGCAGGGAGAGGGGTTCCCCCGTGGTTGAAGTCCTGGTGTATGAGTGTGAGGACCGCCCAGAAGAGTGTGGGTTGAGTGATAGAGACAGTCAGTTAATGTCTCGCCCATTTCAAGAGAGTGGTGTGGGGTACGTGTGTGAGGCACTGGATTGTGAGGTAAAGGTTAGCACCTGTGTGGAGCTGTGTAATCCAATTGTGGGCGAGCATATTGTGAGTTCCTGTTTTCCAGAGCTAGGCCAACACCTGTCAGATTGCGAGTTCTCTGATCCTAGGGAACTTGCACAGGAGGCAGACCTCTGGGTGAGTACCAGAGGCCCTGTAGAGGCATTAGGGAATGACCCTAAGAGAAGTGGTTCAGAAGTTTTCCAACCCAGAGTGCTGGGAAAGGTTAGGAGTGTTACAGCTGGGTCCCCTTGTTGTGAGGAGGTTGTAGGGCCTCACATCCTGTCTCATGGGAGCAGGAGTGAGACTGGGATAGGTCCCGAAGTGCCCCAACCTCAGTCCCCAGGACTGGATGGTTCCATGAGGGAACACCAGGTGGGGAGCCTAGTCTGTCTGGATGGACCGTCCATTGTGGGGGGTACCCCGTGTTAGGTGAGCTGGGAGTGCCTGTAGTCAGGTCTCCATCAGTTCTTGTGCCTGGCAGTGCCACTCCTAGGGGAGGGTACAGAAGTCCAGTCTGAGGGATGAAAGGGGGAAAGAGTCCCCAGTGGAAGAACCAGTGGGTCAGGGGCCAGCCAGAAGGGCTGAGCCTCATAGGATTGGCCGTGGTGACGCCACTTCTGTCCTGGGGCATCTTCACGCACTGTCAGAGGGACAGGAGGTCGTGAGCTCTGTGCCAGGCAGACTGTCACGCGACACGCTAGGTATGTGTCACCCTCAGGAAGTCCTGGTTGGCCAGGCAGTTGTTCAGCCGCAGGGGTTGGTCCCTGGGTTGGTAAGTCAGGTCCAGGAGTTGTCTGACCTGGAGGGAGGGACAACTGTAAGCAGTGTCCCGACCATTTTTTCCAAGAGCACCACTCCAGGTGGGAGGGTGCAGTATGCTGGAAGGGGGTGCAGAGGGAGGGAGTCCTCGCCTCTGACCCCGGTGCAACCTGAGGGTTTTTTCAGGTTGGTAGGTCAGTTGCAGGGTCCAGGCCCTGAACTGGTGGAGGGGTGTGTTTCCCTTGAGGGGAGCCTGTGTGCTCCCCAGGAAGTCCTGGGTGGCCAGGCAGTTGTTCAACCACAGGGGTTGGTCCCTGGGATGGTAAGTCAGGTCCAGGTGTTGTCTGACCTGGAGGAAGGGACAACTGTAAGCAGTGCCCCGACCATTTTTTTCTCCTAAAAGCACCACTCCAGGTGGGAGGGTGCAGTATGCTGGAAGGGGGTGCAGAGGGAGGGAGTCCTCGCCTCTGACCCCAGTACCACCTGAGGGTTTTTCCAGGTTGATGGATCAGTTGCAGGGACAAGGCCCTGAACTAGTGGAAGAGTGTATTTTCCTTGGGGGGAATTGGTGTACTCCCCCAGAAGTCCTGGGTTGCCAGGCACAGCCTAAGGGTACAGACCCTAGGTTGGGGGGGCCAGGTTCAGGGTGTCCCCCCTGATCTGGAGAAAGGGGCAACTGCTAACAGTGCCCCTCCCGGTTTAGTGTTATGGAGGCACCTCTCCAGGTGGGAGGGTGCCGGGCCCCAGTAAAGGAGGCGGGAAGAGGGCAGCCTCACCCCTGACCTCCGCCCAGTCTAAGGGTACAGACCCTATGCTGGGATACCAGTTGCAGGATAGAACCCCTGAACTGGTGGGTGAATTATGCAGGACACCTGCCTCAGGTGCCCTGACAATTCTGGAGGGGGTACCGCTCCAAGTGGGAGGGTACCAAGCCCCAAGAGAAGCCCACCCCAGTCTCTGGCCCCGCCGCTGGGAACAGGCCCAGGGCTGGTGGGTCAGTGTCAGGGTGCGTCACCTGACCTGACAGGAGGGAGAGTGGACAAAAGGTGCCAGACACCTGGGGTTACAGCCCCTCACTCTCTGATGCCACAAAAGTTTGAGAGCCCTGAGAAGTATAGGGCTTGGATTTCATCACTGACTACTGTCAGTGGCTACTGTGGCTTGTTGTTTATCTGTTGGGACACACCTGGGGGCCAGTTAAGGTTAGATGCTGCACTGGTGGTGTCCACAGGTGAGGGGAAGAGTTCCCCATTGGTTATCTTAGTGGGCCCTAGGAGTGTGGACAGAGGGATCCACCAGGGTTCAGATTGGAGTAGAGCTGGCATATGCCCCTGCAGTTGCGGGCCAGTTCCGTGTTCTATCGCCTCGAAGCAGGGAAGCCCATCAAAGTAGTGATTGGTCTACCCTGCGTTTTGGCTGGAAGGGGTTGTGTTGGAAATGGCCCTTTTGCAGGGTCACCCCTAAACTTTTTGCCTGCCTCCTGTATTTTTGCTGACCTGTTTCTGTTGGTTTTATGACTCTGGGCACTTTACCACTGCTGTTCAGTGCTAAAGTGCATATGCTCTCCCTTTGTAAATATGTCTATGTGAATTGGTGTATCCCTGATTGGCTTATTTGGTTTACCTGTTAGTCCCTAGTAGTGTGGCCTGTGTGTGCCCAGGGCTGGTAAACCAAATGCTGCTGGTGGGCATGCAGCGCTGGTTTGCGCCACCCACAGAAGCAGCTTGTAAAGTGTGTCTCAGACCTGCCACTGCAGTGTCTGTGTGCAGTCCAGAACTGCCATCTTGGCTGTGAAGTGCACCCACTTCCCAGCCCCTGAACCTTCCCTTGGCATCTTGTAAGTCACCCCTATGGTAGGGTGCATTGTATGTGTAAGGTAGGACATGCCTTGGTGTATGTAGCATGTCCTGGTAGTGAATTACACCCCATTTCGTTTTTCACTACTGTAAGGCTACCTGTTCCTCATAGGCTAGAATGGGCAGTTTGACTATTACATTCTATAGTCCTAACTGACCCCAGGGACATGGTAGAAAAACGAATTTAGTATGCCTGAGCTCAGAATATTAAAATACATCTTTTAGTGAAGTTTATTTTTATATTCTGTGTTTGAAAATACCACTTTTAGAAAGTAGGTATTTTCTTGCCTAAGCCTTCCAGTGTGCTCTGCTGTTATGTGTATTGGCTGTCTGGTTTTAGAGGGGCAGGGCAGGCTGTGTCAGACCTGGGTTGAATAGAGAGATCTGCATTTAGAGTGTGGGGAGGGGTGGCTCCTTGACCTGAATAGGGCTGTGCCCGGCAAGGTGAATGCTGGCTCCACCTCCTACTGTGTGTCTGCTAGCAGACCCCTCTTTCTGAAAGGAAGGATGCAGCCTGGTAAACAAAGTGCTCCAGGCCTGAGCAGAACTGGTTCTGGCTAGGTTCAGTGACTTTTAGCTTCTGAGAACAAAGACTTTTGGGGTATAAATATCTGTGCTCAAACCCCTACAATTTGTATTTCTTTTGGATCTGGAGAGGAAACTCTGTCCGTGCCACTGGAGGAATCTGCAGGAAGTGACTGTCCCTGTGCTTGTGTGTTGTTTCTTGCACTGGCCTGCAGCAGTGACCACTGGACCTTGAAGAAGAGGAAAAGGAACTCTTAAGAGAACTTTTATTTTTGTTACAAGCAATTACCCAAGGGCTAGGAAAAGAGCTAGCCTCCTGCTGGAGTCTCAGGCACATCAGACTCCACCACCAACCTCCTGCTTCCTCCCTGCGAGGACTGCTATCTGCTGATGAGGCTCCTGTGAGTTCCAGGGCCTCTAGTTTTGCTTCAGAGAAAAGAGTGCTGGAAATCGTCGCTAACGCCCGTTTGCGAACCGCTGCAGCCGAGAGCGCTGGAAAAATCATCGCGCTGCTGCAGCTGGGTGCTCGCAACACCAAACCATCGCTAACGCCCCTTTGCGAGCCGCTGCAACTGAGACGCGCTGGAAAAATCATCGCGCTGCTGTCGCCGAGCGCTCGCAACCCCTAAAATCATCGCTTCAAGACATCGCTTTGCGGACGCCGTGCGTCCGCCATTTTCATCGCATCGCAACGGATTTCGTCACTCCCTCGCGGAGCGTCATCTCTTCGCATCGCAACACAATCGCACAGCGCAACAGGATCGTAGCATCGACTTCTCCCTCGCGGCAAGAAAGTCTTCGCATCGGCGGCCTAGCGTGCAGAAGTTGGTCGCAGTGTCTCCGCACGCATCACGCAGATCGGCGCATCATCCTCCCTTGCGGCAAGGATTTCAACGCATCGCCGGCCTCGCGTGCTGAGAATCATCGCTACCACTTCTTTGCGACATTTTGTTGGTTTTGCTACTAAACCCAGGTACTTTGTGAGAGAAAGGGTCGCAGAGACCACTGCTTTGAATTTGAACCTTATTTTTGCAACCTTTGAACTATTTTTTGACAGTCCTTCAACAGCCATCCTATTTTTGACAGTCTTATGAGAGAAAGGGTCGCAGAGACCACTGCCTTGAATTTGAACCTTATTTTTGCAACCTCTGAACGAGAAAGGGGCGCAGAGACCCCTGCCTTGAATATGAACCTTATTCTTGCAACCTTTGAACTATCTTTGACAGCCCTTCAACAGCTATCCTATTTTTGACAGTATTGTGGCTTTTACAGTTATTGGTCTTGTGATAAATCTGCCTTTATATAAAGATACTTATTTTTTATAACTACTTGTGTGGTGTCCCTCTGTAGTGTTCCTCACTGTGTTACTGTGTATGGTCATAAATGCTTCACACCCTGCCTCTGAGATAAGCCTACCTGCTCGTGCTACGTTACCACAGGGTTGAGCAGGGGTATCAAGGAGGGTAGCCCTCTTACTCTGACTTAGGAAGAAGGGTCCCTACTTGGACAGTGGCCAGCCATTGCCAACTAGAGACCCCCATTTCTAACAGTTACCTATTTAGGTCACCTCCTGTCTAAGGAGGGACGTGCGCTCACACCAGATCGCATTCGGACCATTCTAGACACTCCTGTACCCCGTACTCAAAAAGATGTCCGTGCCTGATTGGCCTTACTTCCTTTTGTAGGCAGTGGATCCCCTGTTTTTCGCATATTATCAAACCTCTGTTAGCCCTTTTGACCGAAGACACCCCGATGCCCCTCCCATGGACTGCTGAATGCCAGAGCGCCTTCCAACAGTTACGTCAAGCCCTTTGCTCTGCACCAGTATTAGTTACCCCAGATTACACTAAATCTTTCACACTCTATGTACATGAAAGGGAAGGTTGTGCCCTCTCGGTCTTAGCACAGATGCACGGTGATAACATATTTTTCAGCTGTCCTCGACCCAGTCGCTCGCGCGCTGCCTGGATGTTTCCGAGCAGTGGCAGCAACGGCTGTATCCATACGCCAGAGTGAAGGAATTGTTCTATCACACAAATTGCTTCTGTTAGTGCCCCATTCAGTTGATGCATTGCTAAATCAAACAAAGACGCAGCATTTGACTAGTGCTCGCTTGACAGGATATGAATTGACACTTTTGGCCCCCCATATCACGCTAAAAAGATGCTTGACACTAAATCCTGCCACATTACTGCCATTTCCATCCACTCAGCCTCAGTCACGAGTCACATGATTGTATATTTCTCACTGAAGAACAAACAAAAGGTTGTGTTGACCTGCAAGACACTCCCTTCTCCATTACAGACGGGGAGTTATGGGTTTATGGGTCATGTTTGAAATTGCCCGATGGCACTACATCTGCTGCCTATGCTATTATGACACTCCAGACAATAGTTGAGACAGCTCGTATCCCACAGAAATCAGCTGAACTGATAGCGCTAACAAGAGCATGTGAGCTTAGTACAGACTTGATTGTCAATGTCTACACCGATAGTCAGTATGCGTTCGGGGTAGCGCACAATTTTGGCCGCCTGTGGAAAGAACGCGGTTTTCTCACTTCACATGGAACACAGATAGTGCATGGAGAACTAGTGCACAATCTTCTTACTGCCTTAACCTATCCTAAGAAAATAGCTATTGTCAAGTGTAGCGCACACAAGAAGGTGACAGACAAAATAGGAGCAGGTAATGCCTTTGCGGATCGCACAGCCCGTGAGACTGCAACGCAGCGAAGCACCACGTCTATGTATGTGGTTAAGTCGCAAGCTGAACGTTGGCATGATACTAGACAGGAAGTGTTGGATATGCAACAATCTGCCTCTTTCGATGAATTAGACCAATGGTCTAAGGAGGGAGCATTGGACGATGAGGGCTGTTGGAGGAGCAAAGATATGACTAAATGGAAGTTGCCCACTGCATACCTTACCCTTTGATTCATATGGCACATGGTCCAGCCCATGTTGGTGCATCTTCAGTAGCGAAACAGCTTATGCAAGTCTGGGACCATCCTGACATTGCTGCTACCGCTAAAAAGATAGTCCAGTCTTGCCTGGTTTGTCTCCAGTACAACCCTGGGAAAGGAACGCAAACTCCAGCAGGGGGGGTTTGTGACACCATCTGCACCCTTTGAGGTCCTTCAGATGGACTACATCCAGTTTGAGCGCTGCAATAATCTTAAATATGCCTTAGTAATAGTTTGCGCCTTCAGCAAATGGGTGGAGGCATATGCTACGAAAGACAATACAGCCCTCACGACTGCGAAAATACTCCTGAAGGAATTCTTCCCTCGATTCGGTGCTTGTCGAGTTTTATGGAGTGATAATGGGCCTCATTTCATTGGACAGGTTGTAGAGTATGTTATGAAAGGGCTAGAGGTCAAGCAGAAGTTCCATGCTGCTTTTTACCCACAATCAGCAGGCCTGGTGGAACGTTATAACTAGGCCTGGGTGGGAAATTCCGTTCCGCTCGCGGAATTTGGGTAATTTCGTGTTCCGCGGAAAATGCGGAATTGCCAAAAATTCCACGATCCGCAACTTTGCGGAATTTTTTGCTTGTTTGCGCTTTCAAAATGCGTGTTTGCGAGATATTTCTCCCCGAGCACGCAAACAGCGTTCGCGAACAGGAAAAAAGCACCGCGAATGGGCGGAACAAGCAATTCCGCGTGTTCGCGGAACTTTTGCGTGCTCTCTGAGATTTTTTACCATTTCGAGGAGCTTTGCGTAGCGCGACTACGCAAATTCCGCCCACCCCTAGTTATAACTCTACATTGAAACTGAAATTGGCAAAAATACAGGCTTCCACTTCCTTGAAGTGGCCTGATGCATTGCCCTTAGCACTGCTTTCCATCAGATCAATACCTCATACACGCTCTGGGCTTACCCCATATGAGGTCGTGTTTGGCAGGCCCATGAATATTTGGGGGGTTCCTAAGCCTCGCCCTATACACGATATGCCTCACACATTGAGTGATTATCTGTCTCAGTTGACTGACAGTTTACTTTCTATTCATCAGCAGGTTCGGGAAGCTCTCCCGGACATGTCGCAGGGTGACGGACATGACTTGCGTCCGGGAGACTTCGTGATGATAAAAGTCTTCCAACGAACAAATTGTCTGGAACCGCGCTGGAGGGGCCCCGAACAGGTCCTCCTCGCCACCCAAACTGCAGTCCGAGTGACCAACAGGAAAAATTGGACGCATGCCACCCACTGCAAGAAGGTCCCGCTCGCCTTAGTGGATCCTACTGCGTTGAAGGATCACCGCGACATCTTGGTCACAGAGACGGGACGAGCTGCATCACCTGAAAGAACTGAGGACGTTTTTCCGGATCATACTATCCCCGGTATATCCAGGTACCTACTCCGACCCAGGAAGAAAGGCTCTCCAGTGCAAAACAGGACTCAACGTCAGTGAAGAAACCAACGTCCACTCAGGACTCTTAGGGCGCTACCTTTTTTGTCGTTTGCCAAAAGATGATCCCCCACTAAGGAGAAGAAGGGGATTGCTGCGACAATGTGTAATGGCTGTACACTTTGCATCCTTGGTTTGAATTTGATTGCTGCTCTTATTGCTACTGTAATGTGGGTAGTGGAGGAAGTAATGCCTGGGGCTTCCTTGCTCAACATTACTGCTACATCGCCTACTACAAAGGAACACCATCATTTCGATTTGCCGCAACATAAACAGGGGTATCGGCAAAATCTGAGAAACAATTCATTTCTTCAAATGTTGCATCAGACACACCAGCTAAGCAATGCTACTAACTGTTGGGTTTGTGGCAAGATTCCTCCTCATCAGAACATAAGAGGAATCCTGTTGCCACCACTGCCATTTTCTCACAATGGCTCATGCCAAGCTTGGTTTGAGCTACTATATGCTTCCTACAAATTTAACCTCTCAAACATGGGATGTGGGCGACCTCAATGCCAAACTGAATAAAGTATGCTATCCCAACGAAGATGGGGACCCACAAGCAAAGGGGACCATCTTGGAGATGGAAGAATATAGTAGAGGAAATGCAGCAACAAAATATGTGTATCCAAACTCTAGATCGGCTAAAGGCAATGGGCCACCTGTTATCTCTGTTGTTCTGACTACTGGCCCTCTCTGTGTACAGAGTACAGGCAATGTGCTAATGGGTCACAGTAACTGTACTATAGTGTTTCAAATGTCCACAAGGGGCCGAAGCAGCTTCCTCGCATCACGTCATACTTATTTTGTTTGTGGAGCTAAGGCATACTGCTTCTTACCTTCAGGATGGTCTGGTACCTGTTACATTGCTTTTCTTCTACCACCTGTGTTTCTAGCTCCCCCAACATACCACCAAGATTTGCAATTGTTCAATCACCACGTTGGTAGTAGGGGAAAACGTGCCATCGATGTCTCTATAGTCGATCAGACAGAGACCACATGGGAGCAATATACAGACTTTAATAAAGTATTTTTCTTCTTCGTTGGCCCAGTACAAAACAGCAAGCTGGTCCGTCGCCTCACCCGTACAATGGAGGCAGTGATTAATCAGACAACTGCGGCCTTAGGAAACTTGACGGAAGAACAAGCATCAATCCGCATGGTCGCTTTACAGAATAGACTTTTTAGATGTTGTTCTAGCTGACCGAGGTGGAGCATGCCGTGTCATCGGATCCAGCTGCTGTGTTTTCATACCGGACAATTCACCATCTGTCTATGCGGCCATCTCCAAACTACACAAGATAGCCACCGAAATACATCAAGACCCAGGAACATGGACTTGGACTGGGTGGTTTTGGAACTTACTTTCAGTTTGGGGTTTAAAAGTATTATCAGTCCTGTTCATATTAGTAGCTATTATCTTCTCTTGTTGTTTGTGTATTAATTGTGGACCAATGCTCTGTTCTCTCTGTACTTCTGCTTGTACTGCCTGCATCTCGTCTAAAGAGAATGTCAAAACCGTAAATGCCCGTTTAGCAGTGGAACGAGAAATACATAGACTGATGGTAATAGATGTTGAGGATGTACGCTATGCCCCTAAGAAGGGACAAAAACTGTCTTAGCTTATGCTAAAAGGGTCGTCTGTGGAAAAGTGTAAATTCTATGTTAGCATAAGCGGCAGCCATTTTGACTGTCGCGTCCATTTCGTTTCTGTCTTATTCATTTTACTCTCTGCTGCTCGCCTTTTCACCCAGCCTGTGTCCTCAACTTTAGCTGATCTCTCTGACATGGTCAATCTGATGTACGTGCTGGGGGGCTGCAGCTGCCGGTGCACCTGGTCTCAGATGTTATCAATTGATTGCTTATTGCCGCCATAAACATTCCTTACTCCCCCTCCTCATCTCCTGACCACCTGGTCACCCATCTGCTCTTGTTTGCCTATAACTATTTCCGTGCTTAAACTTGTTTCTTCCAGTTTTCCTTCCCATGCGATTACACTGCAACAAACAGTATATAAGGGTGATGGTTTTTGCATTCAATGTACTTCCTCCCACAACACTTTAGGGTGTTGTTCGGACGCGGTCCCGCTCATGAGTGTTTAATAAACTTTGTTTGTTTTACTTCACTCCAGTGCCGATCTCTCTTTGGTTAGTCTTCAGACCCGTGGACGAGAGGGTGACCCTGCACCAGTGTGCCCTCACAGGGGTACATTTCCACAACCGCATTCACTTCGCACCGTGACCCTGGTCTCACCGACGACGCCATCTGACGCCGCCACCGAGCCGTTGCTCGCACCGCGACCTGAGGGCACCGCACCGCTGCACTTCGCACCGCAGCAGCCGACGCCTGCCGACGCCAGCGCTCCTGACTTCAACAGAGAGGAGTTCGATCTGCAACGCGTGTGACTTCGAGGGCCCCGACGACTCCGGAACTGACCTCCGGAACCGACGCCTGCGGACGCCGTGCTTTCGGAAGCTCAACGAGAGGTCGCCGACGCCCTGCATTTCTAAAAGGTACTGTTTGCGGGTCTTCCCGACACCGTAGCTGGCCCGCGACGCCGCGGTCAGCCAGAACTGTTTGGATTTGTTTGTTCACGACGCCGTGATAGCCCCGGACGGAGCTATCGACATCAAGGAACTGTTTTTCAAGCATATTTTGATAACTGAAGATTTTTAAGTACTGTATTGTGGATTTTTATTGTTTTTTGGTCTTGTCTTAAGTATATAAAAATATTGGATATTTTTCTAAACTGGTGTGGTGTCCTTTTGTAGTGCTTACACTGTATTACTGTTGGTTATGTGCAAATACTTTACACACTGCCTCTGAGATAAGCCTGACTGCTCGTGCCAAGCTACCAAGGGGGTGAGCAGGGGTTATTTTAGGAGTGTAACTCCCTTATCCTGACTAGAGTGGTGGTTTCTGCCTGGCTTTGGCACATGCCCTAGCCTACCAAAAATCCCATTTCTAACAGGGTCCAAAAGTTGTTAGAACTCCTCTAAACACATATTGCTATCACTCCTATTATTTCCCTCTTTCATTTTTCAACATTTTGCTATTACTTACTGCACTATACCACTAGTAACAGCACACTATATTGACTTTTTGTACATAAACAAGTCATAACACTTTAACAGACTTTCTGTAACTTATATTGTACAACTACTCAGCAAGCTACAACTTACAACAAACAGCTTGTTTTTAATCACATAGGTGAAACCTGATGCATTTACCAATGCTTGTTATAAATGACACCCTTTTCCCGTATGTGACAGTCCTTAATGTGTGCATTAACCCAGGGGCGCTTTACATGGGATTCAGGTAAGTCTTTATTTAGCACGAGTAAATTATATGCTTTGTTTAGAATCACAGAATGTGGAGCCAAGGCCGGGATTCGAGTCCTCTTCTACAGTTCTAAAATAGACCGTTCCGGTCGCTAGGCCACTCTTTTACTGCAGTTTAGACTTACCCAGTTTTTGGCATTGACAGCCACATCTGTTTGATACTATGGTTTGAGCAACCTCCCCCCCCCCGCTCAATCCTTAGTTTACATTAATTAGGCAGTTGGGTGGTTTTGTGTTTTGGTCTTCAAATCTCTGAAGTTCTTTTGGCTTGGATATGAGTTTCTGTGATAGTAGGATATTCCACTTTCTATATATTGGAAATCCTATACCTACCTTTGTACACTAGCGCTATCTTGTGACCTTTGAAAAACAGTACTCAGAGCTCAGCTTTTATGTGTCCGGCCCAGAAAAGCGGGAAACTGGAACTACACTGTTTTATCACACTTCCTAACACGTGCCACTTGGCAGGACTGGGGTACTGCAGGAGGGACCGATTTAGCACGGCCATTATTACTGATTCCAGCTGGTAATTCCTTCCTGGCAAAAATTCAATTAGACGTTAAACAGGCCAGAATAAGAGAGAGCTATGTGGACCATTACTTTCCATGTCAAATTCTACATAGTTTTCCAGATTAGGGTCTGTTTAATGCTCCTGTTAATCTTCTCTGAGTAAACGGTAGTGGTTTAGTGTTGAGTGGTTACTGGGAGTCTGCCAGTCCTGTGGTGTTGGGGGGAGCTGCTTGAGCTCCCCGTGGTGTCACTGGTGGCTGTGTGGGGTTGCTTTTGTGCCCTGGTCCTCTAGTCACTGGTGGTGTGGCAGGCGACAGTTGGGTTGACAGGTTAGAGTGCAGTTAGCATGTGTGCTGAATAGTGCATTGCTGGGCATGGGTGTTGTCTGCGCCCGATTCTTTGTCAGCATATGTGTGTGTGATTAACTGACTGTGCCTCTGGCCTGTCTGTGATTCTATTACAGGACCGGAGGCTTCGTATTATGCTTTCTCTTTCATTTATTGCCACTCACAGCAGCCAATGACAACTTTGTTTTATGTAAATAAACTTCATTTCCCATGATGCACATGTAACACATCACATCCTGTCAGCCCCAATAAGAGCCACCATGACCGGAAATCCTCCTCTTTCTTTGCTGCTCACGCAGAAAGTTAAGTACATATCTGTGTCCTACAAATTGTTTATGTCAGTGCATTATTTTGCTTTTAAAAACCGCGCCGCTATGTTTGGCTTATGTGCGCGTTAACAACGATTGGCAGCACTGTTATTTTTGGCATCGCGCGTCTGTTTGCACGCCCAGCGGGGCGCTGGATTGGTTTCCCGAGGGAGCCGGAGTGCTGCGCTGCCTTCGGCAGCTTTGTTGAGACGCGTGGGGCATAAATTTGAAACCGCTATGGCGGGAAGACAGTGTACTCACTGCGGACGGCCGGATCGGCTCCCGCTGAGTTCTACGGTACCGCGCTGCCTCCGGCGGCGTTTTCCAAGCGTGTTTGAGAGCGCGAGGCTCCCCTAATAAGCCGCATCGCTCCGAGCCTGGAATTAACCCCTTATTCTATGGTTTCGACGTGCGCAGCCCAATTGGGCTACTTTTCGGTAGGATTTGGGCTGCGCACCTCGCTACTGCCCTAATTAGCCTAAAAAGTTCATTCTTCTTTCTTTTTCTCCCCAGAGCAGTTCATTCTACGCCTGGTTGGCTGAAATAGTGTATTTTGGGCCTAGAGTGTGCACAACTCCTTAGATATTTGCTCTTTTGGCTCTCTTACGCCCTGTGGGCTGCAAAAATATTATACAGCTGCTGCTGAGGAGCTAGGTACCTGATAACTATTTCTGTGCTGTGGGTTAGCTCCCCCTTTACTCCTCTTGACCTTTTATGCGCAGATATAGTTATAAATTCTGCCCCACGATGGAGGATTGGGTCACTTATGAAGAGGATGATAACCTGTATGAGGAGGAAGTGGCTACTCCTTCCTTAGAGGATAACATTGTGGAGGCCCTGGCCGCCTCGGTTCAGGACTCGGTGAACAAGGCCCTCGAGAAGGCAGTCCCTGGGACTGTGCAGCAGGCATTGGCCACTGCATTAAAACCAATTACGAAGCAATTGGAAAAATTTGCTAAGCGTCATGGCTTCACGTCACCTACAGACCAAATAAAGGGTGGATCGGCGACGGAACCCAGAGTTAAGTCCTGGCCGCATTCTACCTCTCGGCGCTACCTGTTCCTGAGTCCAGTAAGTTCAAGCGTCCGGACACAGACACGGACACTGACACCAATGCCACGGACACTTCGGACGAGGCTCCCCTTAGGAAAAGGTCCAAGAAGGCCAAGAATATAGATCAGGATCTCTCGCAGACAATTTCTACTCCCTTCACCTTTAATCCCACAGATATAGTCCATCCCAGGTCATCTGACTGGGCTCCTGCCCCTGCTGTTGCGGCCTACCTGCATGATAATCTTCGCAGGAGTTTTGATAAGGAGGTACGAAACAGGCTCCGTTCAGAGTGCCTGAGACCAGACCTCACTAACAGAGTGGCAGACACCCCAGATATAGATTCCAGTTTGCTAACTTTCTTGAAAAAATTTGCGAAGGACCCTAAAAAGGGTATTGATCGCGCTTGGCGAGGCTGTCAAGACAAACTTCTGGATGTCGCTGGACCCCTCGCTAAAATCTTGGAGATGGCCTTGGAAGCGCAGGAGGCCAATACTGCGGTAGACCCCCATATCCTGGCAGGGTGGACCCAAAGAGCTATTTGCCTGTTTGGGAACGCAAACTGCGCCATTTCAACAGAACGACGCAAATCGCTTCTTATGCGTATGGACTCCAATCTCACGGAGCTAGCCGCGGCAGAGCCAGGCCCCTTGGCAGACGGCAATCTTTTCGGGGAACGATTCGTAAAAGATGTAGCTAAATATGTGGGCACGTTCACGACCCTCGATAAGGCCCAGTCGGGCATCAAAAGAGTGTTCAAGGCTGGCCTTTTTAACAGATGCAAAAGAAACAATTGATGGACGGAATGCTGGACAATGCAAACATTCACCCCCAGTCACAAGGATCTGGGTTAAATCCATCATTCTTTTGCTCACCACACCATCCTAGTTTGGACCCAGCCATTTGCAAATCAGTCTTGACCCTGTTCCTTGTGGGAACAGTCCAGCCCGAACTGCCAAGCCAGGTCCTCCCTGGACCGGAAACAAGCATCCTGGGACCGGTTTCAGGGCATCACCCTTCTTCAGCCAGGCTAGCTTGAATCCAGTGGTGTAGTGAGCACGGGACCCACGTCTGGGCATACCCTTCCCACTTAGGGCGACAAATGCAAAAGAAACAATTGTTGGACGGAATGCTGGACAATGCAAACATTCACCCCCAGTCACAAGGATCTGGGTTAAATCCATCATTCTTTTGCCTACCACACCACCCCAGTTTGGACCCAGCCATATGCAAATCAGTCTTGACCCTGTTCCTTGTGGGAACAGTCCAGCCCGAACTGCCAAGCCAGGTCCTCCCTGGACCGGAAACAAGCATCCTGGGACCGGTTTCAGGGCATCACCCTTCTTCAGCCAGGCTAGCTTGAATCCAGTGGTGTAGTGAGCACGGGACCCACGTCTGGGCATACCCTTCCCACTTAGGGCGACAAATGCAAAAGAAACAATTGATGGACGGAATGCTGGACAATGCAAACATTCACCCCCAGTCACAAGGATCTGGGTTAAATCCATCATTCTTTTGCTCACCACACCACCCCAGTTTGGACCCAGCCATATGCAAATCAGTCTTGACCCTGTTCCTTGTGGGAACAGTCCAGCCCGAACTGCCAAGCCAGGTCCTCCCTGGACCGGAAACAAGCATCCTGGGACCGGTTTCAGGGCATCACCCTTCTTCAGCCAGGCTAGCTTGAATCCAGTGGTGTAGTGAGCACGGGACCCACGTCTGGGCATACCCTTCCCACTTAGGGCGACAAATGCAAAAGAAACAATTGATGGACGGAATGCTGGACAATGCAAACATTCACCCCCAGTCACAAAGATCTGGGTTAAATCCATCATTCTTTTGCTCACCACACCACCCCAGTTTGGACCCAGCCATATGCAAATCAGTCTTGACCCTGTTCCTTGTGGGAACAGTCCAGCCCGAACTGCCAAGCCAGGTCCTCCCTGGACCGGAAACAAGCATCCTGGGACCGGTTTCAGGGCATCACCCTTCTTCAGCCAGGCTAGCTTGAATCCAGTGGTGTAGTGAGCACGGGACCCACGTCTGGGCATACCCTTCCCACTTAGGGCGACAAATGCAATATAAACAATTGATGGACGGAATGCTGGCCTTTTTAACAGGGCCGGACGAAGTCGAGGACGCTCATTTGGCCGTCAGTTCTCCCAAGGTCCTCAAAGAGGTGATTTCGGACAAGGATGTGGCGACTGGGACTCCACACGTGGGGGTACCTTCTATCCCACCCGACAGCGCTTCAATCGGAGGCGCTTCCACAGAGGGAATTATCGTGGAGATTTCCAAGCCTCAGACTCTACAGGTAAGGGCTCCGGACATTTCCCTATTGCCCTTAGGGGGTCGTACCCAATTTTTCTATCACAATTGGGTTCAACTCTCGCAGGATGCTTGGGTATTGCAGACAATTCAGGGTTTTCATCTAGATTTGCTACGTTACAGAACCTAGGGTTCGTGATCAACTAATCCAAATCGGTTCTTTGCCCTTCCCAGACGATAGAATTTGTAGGCTTCGTCATAAACTCTCAAACAGCTCAGTTGAGGCTTCCTCGCTCCAAACTTCGGGATATCATAAAGGAATTGCGTTCCCTATTATCTCAACAGATGGTCTCACTGAGAGTGATTGCCAGGATAGTGGGCCTGTTGGCCTCTTCCATACAGGCAATTTTTCCGGGTCCTCTCCATTATCGAGCCCTTCAACGGTTAAAGATTCAACACCTACAGAAGGGCCTCTCGTACACGGATCTAGTACCTCTTTCCCCAGAGGTACGGGAAGAAGTACAGTGGTGGCTTGCCCACGTGGAAGCGTGGAACAGCAGAGCTATTTTCGGCACCCTGCCGGAGGTCGTCATAGAGTCAGACGCCAGCCGTTGGGGTTGGGGGGCTCGCTGCGGAAATATTTCTACAGGACGGCGTTGGTCCCTGCGCGAACTAGACCTCCACATCAACTGTCTAGAACTGCTTGCAGGGTCGTTCGTGATCCGGACACTGTCACCCAAGCAAGTCTCGTGTTGCATCCTCTTGCGGATGGACAACATTTCAGCGGTTCAGTACATCAACAAACTGGGAGGCACGAGGTCTTCGATGCTAGTAGAGATAGCGAAGGACTTTTGGCATTACTGCCTGAGTCATCAAATCTCGGTCATAGCCGAGTATATTCCGGGCCAGTCGAACGTAGTGGCGGACTGGAACTCCAGACACCTCAAGGACTGCAGCGATTGGCAACTACAGTCCCAGATAGTGCAATGGTTACAGGCAATCTGGGGGTATTGTGAGATCGACCTGTTTGCGTCCAGACTGAACCGTCAAATGACCGAATTCTTCAGCTGGAGGCCGGATCCGTTAGCCCTGGCGACAGATGCTTTTTCTCAGGATTGGTCCCTGAGCCTGAATTATGCTTTTCCTCCCTTTATATTAATTCCTCGGGTGTTCACGCAGATAATGCGCCAGAAGGCGGAAGTGATCCTAGTGACCCCCCTGTGGAAGTCGCAGCCTTGGTTCCCGATATTATTGGAGGCGAGCTGCGACTCTCCCAGGATGATCCCCTGGTCCTCAACGATGCTCCAGGGCCCTCATGGAGAGATGCACCCGATGGTAATATCGGGGCAGTTGTTCCTGATGGCCTGGAGACTTTCCGGCAACGTTGGCAAATGCCTGGATTTTCGGAACAAGCTTCAGCTTTCATCAACCAGGCTTGGGCCCCCTCAACCAGGAAAAGATATTCTTCAGCCTGGAAAGGTTGGGTTCGTTGGTGCGTGGAACAGCACGTGGATCCCGTGGGGGCAGAGTTACCCTATGTTGTAAATTTCTTGTCCAAAAAGGCTTCTGAGGGTTTGGCATATCGTTCTGTCAACAATTTCCGCTCCGCCATTTCGGCGGGTCATTCCCAGATTGAGGGTAAGCCAATAGGGATGCATCCGCTAATATGTAAATTGTTGAAAGGCATTAGGGTGGCTAACCCACCCAAACCAAAGTATTCTTCCTTGTGGGACGTCTCTCTAGTTCTTTCCTTATTCAATAAATGGCCACAAAATAATTTGTTAACTCGGAAACAACTGTCATCTAAACTCGCCATGTTATGTCTTTCCGCTTGTAGACGGTCCTCCGATGTTAAAGCCCTAGACATTACAGGTAGAGTATTCACTCCAGAAGGAGTTTCTTTTAACATCACTTCCAGAACTAAAACTATGTCACGAAATGTGGAATATCATGCTTTTCCTGCTAATACGAAGCTTTGTGTAGTTCAATGTCTCAAGACTTACGAAGAATGTACCAGGTCTGTTCGGCCTGATGGTGTGGTACAATTGTTAATTGCTTTGCAAAAACCTTACAAACCTGTTACCGCGGCTACTATAGCCCGATGGCTAAAATCTGTTATGCAAGAAGCAGGTATTGACACCCAGGTATTTGGGGCTCATTCTGTTAGGGGCGCCATGGCCTCCAAGACATTTATGTTGGGTTCTACTATTCAAGACATTATGCATTCGGCTAATTGGTCATCTGAGTCTACCTTTAAACAGTTTTATTATAAACCGGTGGGTGATATTTCCTCTGTGGTATTTGACCAGCGTTAAACTAGCATAATACTGAAGCCTCCGGTCCTGTAATAGAATAAAAAATTAGCTAGCATTCGCGCCAAGAATTTTCAATTCTATTAAGGACACGGAGGCGAGGATTATCCCACCCGATTATATTACAGTATGTAATGTTTACCCACCCGTGTGTATTATATTCTGTTTGAAGCAGAAGTTACGGGGTTTTCTATCTCATTTTTTCCAGGTTCGGAGAAGAAGATGGGGTGAGATTCATCCTGGTTGAGAGGCCAATATTTCCAGTTGGATTTGTTCTTCCACGTTGGAGGATGTTTGGACTATTGTTATGTTATTGAACTTTATTGTTCGCACAAAGAAAGAGGAGGATTTCCGGTCATGGTGGATCTTATTGGGGCTGACAGGATGTGATGTGTTACATGTGCATCATGGGAAATGAAGTTTATTTACATAAAACAAAGTTTTCATTGACTGCTGTGAGTTGCAATAAATGAAAGAGAAAGCATAATCCTCGCCTCCGTGTCCTTAATAGAATTGAAAATTCTTGGCGCGAATGCTAGCTAATTTTTTATCCCTCTCTCCCTCTCCAGCATTGCTGCTGTGAGTAGTGGGCAGAGGGTCAGGGGGCAGTGCTAGCACCAGGTGGTATATCTGTCTTCCTCAATCCTTTTCCTCTGCCCCTGGGCTGTTGCGCCTTGGGGGGAGGGGGAGAAGCGGCGCTGGGAAACTGGGACTGGAGCATTTGGAGTCTAGGGAAAGGTTAAAAGCTCCCCAGCTGTGATTCTGGGAAGGGGCAGACAGACACTGGGCTGCATCTCTTCCCACAACCCTTCCCTGTGCAACTTCCCGCCTGTTATTTAACAGGTGAAGATTTGCAACCTGTAAAAGCAGGTGTCCGGACCCCATTCAGAGGGTAACGAAGCAAGGAGTAGCTTCTGGGCCCAACTGTAGGGGCTGGGGCCTATTACTCCTGAGGCCCGACCTACTATGGATCCTGAGCAACTGGGCCAAGTAACCCTTTAGCACTATACTGTCCGTGGTAGAGCAGGTCTAGCTGCCCGAGGCTTCTCAGGGGGAGAGGTAAACACAGGGGGGTGAACTCTGGCTTACTACTCAAAATGCGTTAAGCAGCAATAAATGTCCAGTCAAATACTTGATTTCATGAAAAAGTATTTATATACAAACACAAAGTAAAATGTGACGATCACAAACAATACACACACAGCTCCTTGAGGTCAGGACTCTAGTGTTTTTATAGGCTGTTCCCAGAGTTCCACTCTCCTCTCACTAGTGGTAGTGGTTATTCCCTATTCGCTATAGGTGGGATTCAGATTGAGCCCCACTAGTAGTCAGAGTCTCAGGAGTCCCACTCTTAAGGTCAAAAGTTCTTCAACACGAGGCGCTATATGACTGGCAAGTTCCCCCGTGTCCATATGGTCCATAAGTTAGTCTTACCTGCACCTGGAGTCTCTGAGCGTGCCCCCTTCACAGGCACTGAAGATGAAGCATCTTTCTCTGGTAAGTTCCATACACGTCCTCGAGAGGGACAGCGGTTTGGTGTCCTTGACTTCCTTCGCAAGAGGTCCTATGGAGGTAGTCGCCTGGGGTCCTCAATGCTCCTCCAGTGCTGGTAAGCTTCTTGGTATCCACCCTACAGGCGGGGTGAAGGGGTTACAGTGCTCATGGTGCTCGTCCTTAATCGGAGCTTGGGCCAGCTGGGGTCACTAGGGCGGCCTCCTCCTCATAACGACTGTTTCGACCAGACTGTGGTCCTTGCCTTGTCCCGCCCATACTGGCATATGGGGGTCTTGTTATAGTCCATTTCTAGACACCAAATGTGATTTAGAGTCTGAGTATTTAAAGTTTTTGTTGGGGGTCAGCTTCTTTTTGAAGTGCCCTCCCCTCTACCCATCCTCCAGAAAGCAATCTGTCACAGCAGGAACAACTCAAAATCTGATAGCCCCACAACACAGGCCATGGGAGTGACTTGAGGTTCACACCTGGATGTCGTGCACAGTCAAATGTGTATCAAAAGGTTATCCAAGGGCATCGACCCTACTCTTTATGATTCTCTTATCAGCCCCATCTTTTTCCTGAGATGTTCCAAGACTCCCTTCCTAGTCATGCGCAAGTAGTGGATCTAGTGGGAGTAGCTACAAGGGATTAGAAGCTACCATTTGAAAATTAAACCGGCTCAAGCAGGGTTCTTTGAGAAAAAGATCATACAGGCGCACAATTCTTCTAAAGAGTTGTTTAGAGTGTTAAAATCCCTAACCACGATCTATCAAGATATCCCTTACCACCAAGCCTCAAAAGAGAAATGTAATGCGTTAGCCACTTATTTTCATAAAAAGGTTGCAGATATCTAAGCTCCCTACAAGGGAAAGAACCACCGGAGCCAATACCAGGAGCAAATCAAAGGACCCACAACCGGGAACAAGCGTACCCTGAGCCTAGTAACAAATCTGTCCTCCCACACACTAACAGTCGCTGAAGAAAAGTTCTCAACAAAGGTCTGGGCTTTCTTCGAGAACCACGTCCCCAGTGATGACCCAGAGACAAACCGGGATACAGGATTACGATTGAAATCCACATTATGTACCCCTCCCACCACAATACCAGTGGAAATACTATCCTTCAAACAAGCCGTGTTCAATGAAATAGACAGCATTGAAGACAAGGAAACGTTCCAAAACTTAAGTAAAGAAGAATTGACAGCACTCAGAACACTACAAACACTGGGCACCATTGTGATAAAACGAGCAGACAAAGGGGGAGGAGTGGTCTTACAGGACAAGGTAGATTACCAGGCAGAATGCAGACGACTATTAAATGATGAAAAAAACTACAATCGTATTCAGAATGATCCATCACGAGATCTTACAGAAAGAATCAAACTTCTACTAGAACAAGCGGAGATACAGGGTTTTATCTCAAAACAAGAAGCAGACTTCCTATGCACCAAAAATGTTAAGATCCCATACTTTTATACACTGCCCAAAATGCATAAAGATGGGATCCCCACCCCTTGGCTGTCCTATTGTTTCTGGGATCGGGTCGCTCCTTGAACCGCTGTCTCGCAACTGCGATTTCTTTTTAAAACCTCTAGTACAGAATACCTCAACCTATCTTAAAGATACCAAAGATCTCCTGACTCTTTTAAAAGAGATGAGCTACGATCCAGAAACCTGTCTTTTGGTCAGTCTGGATATAAAAAGTCTATACACTAGTCTCCCCCAGGATGACACTATCAAGGTCATTAAGAAGGCCCTAAAAGGAGCTACATGGGACTTCAAAACACCAAAACCTTTGTGGTAGAGTGTGCAGAACTGGCCTTGAAAAATAATTGTTTTGAATTTGAAGGAGACCTGTTCCTCCAGACCTACGACACTTCTATGGGAAGCACTGTTGCCCCTAGTGTGGCGGGACTCTGTCTATGATTTTGAAAAAACATATAAACATCAACAACCCTTTTACAGGAAGAATAAAATTTTGGAAACGATACATTGACTATATCTTGATGATTTGGCAGGGAGAAGAAGACACCTTGTCCAACTTCTTTGAATGGATCAACAACTGTGACAAGAATCTGAGATTTACACACTGTACAGACAGTAATACCATCACCTTCTTAGACATCACAATCACTGCTGAGAACGGAAAACTGAAAACAAAAACTTACTACAAGCCCACGTCAAAAAATATCCAACTAAAATTTGACCGTTTTCATCCCAGGACTCTCAAAGATAATTTACTATACGGACAATTCCTCCGTGTTAGGGGCCGATTACGATGTCATTCGGAAAGGCTCCAAATGGGATTCAGTATTGCAGAATCCGATTCGGAACCCTTGTTTCCGAACGAATCGTACACATTTCCCAACGAACGATTACGATGCCCGGAAAGACTGACTACACAGGCTCAGCACAACACTGCCGCCTTGCATACGTGAGACACAAATGCTCGGACCTTACTGGATAATTTGTTAGCACTGGCACCCTAAGGAAGGGGTAGGGGTGAGAAGGGGAGCGGGGTATTTTTATCTTTAGTTCGTTTTTGCTTGTTTTGTTTTCTCTCTTTTCTTTCTATTACAAAAATGTTGTGCTGGACGGGGCCAAATGTTGACGCTCCTACAGCTATTGTGGTGATTGCCCTTAACTCTGATAGCAACAATAAAACAAATTTAAACATAACTGAAGCTGTACCGAAAAATTCCAGCAGCGCATACGTAGAAAGCCAAGCCGCAAATGATCATGCATCTGCTGATCATGTCGGGCGAATGCATAGGGAAAGCATCCACTATGGACACGTCCACGTCTCGGTAATGCGGTCCTCGCTAGGGCTCCCCAGTCCAATCTACAACAGGATAGAAAAAAATGCAAAGTCTCGCTCTACTAGCAATATAACGGCTCGTCACAAAGTCTCTACGAAGCTGGCCAAACTGGTCCGTGTGTGTGCTTACCCTACGTGGGCTTATTGTGCTTTGTGAATTCTCCTCGCGGAAGTCGGTCCCGGCGCTCAGATCTGCCACAGTCGTTGGCCAATTTCAAAATCGAGGGCGCATGCATTCCCAAACTATTTGTAAAAGTAAAAAAGGGGGTGAGGGTGATCGAGCATGTGCAAGTGACGCAAACTTATTTACGGCAGGGTGTGGTTGCATTAGTAAGAAACGTGTCAGCCATCTTGGAATGGTTTGCAAGACTAAGATCCGGTCCTATATGCGTGACGAGAATATTACTAAAAGTCTCAGATGCACCGAATCCATGTGGTTCACTGCCATAGTCCAAGAAAGTTTATCAGTCATCTTGGAATAGTTTACGCAACTTGGCTCCGGTCCTGTATGAGTGGAATATTGCTAAAAGTCTGAGGAGTAAAAAATCTTACAATTTCATCCCAAATGGTGGAAGGCTGTAAGTATAAATTCCACTGAAGGGTGTCAACAAGTCGTTCCCAAACACTCCATCGAAAACTATTATAGGTATATAATCAGACTAAATCAGATTAAATAAATCAGTGATACACATGTCGGACATTTTGAAATGGTTCACGGGATGTATCCCTGATCCTCTGAAAAAAAAAATTATATTCTGGTGACATAACATGTGAAACCTCCTGTTGGCTATACAACAAATCGCAGGTGGTTATCTGTATAAATTCTACATAGAGCTGACATCGAGAAAAAATACTAAGCTCCTTCTAAATAGATATGATAGAGTTCATAAGCAATTCAATACAGTTACCATGCGAAAGAACAGTCTTGAGGGCATTGGAGCACAGCATTTCTTGCAAATCATCATCACTCAAGTATTTACATCATAGTCCTATGTATATACATCATGCCTAACAACTAACTTATGTATCAACTGGTAACTGTAATTACACATCAGGATGGTTCTTTGAAAGCAAAAAATCAACACTGTGCAGATATCTACAATAGTTCGTTCAAACCAGGGGTGGCTATCCCATATCTCTCGATCATTCTTGCTTCAACTCTGTCAAGTACAGCCTCAACATTGCCCCAACGTTGCTCATTCTGCATTACAAACAACACTGTCCAACTGATATCATCCTCTGAATGTTTACATTCTAAGTAATGTTGGACTAGAGGTGCACCATGCACTGTGCATCTAATTCTAGACCTATTTTGAGAATTCTTGATTCCACCGATTGGGTGGTCAGACCAATGTAGAACATGTCACATAGGCATTGCACACAATAGACCACGTTTTTAGTTTTGTAATTTGAAAACCTACTTTGAATATGTCAACAAATTTGGGCTTTTTTGTAAAGTGGCATGCTGCACAGTTATTACACTTGTAATGTCCCGTGACTGGCCGGAGAATCCAGAAGTTAGTTCTTGATAACCTAAGAAGATTGGAATCCCAAAGACGTTGCAGCAGTGAAGACTCCAGGCCCAACTGACTTGGCCCCAGCCCATCCGGCACCAAAAAGGATCAGCAACCTCCCAGATTTGGTGAGGACGGATCCCCACTGCAATAAAGACTTGAGACTCCTGAGGACAGCGGCCCTGTCCACAGAAGAAGTTTCAGCCCCTGCGAGATCAAGACACCCTGCTCCAGGACTTACCTCTGCACCTGTTGTCCTGGGTCCTGAAGGTCCTTCCTTCCTGAAGTGGTCCCCCAGCAGTTCTGACCTCCAAACCATTGAGGGATGTCACTTCCAATGTTCCGTGTCGACGCCTGCAGCCTCTTCACGACGACCCCCACCGCGACCAGACTGATAAGCAGATTCCCGACGTAGAAAGGCACCCCTTCAGTTTCCGGCCCTGCGTCCTGTTGACCCGATCCCAAAGTATACTGACGTTCAGGGACTTCCCTACTTACCTGCCTAGCTGTTGGCTCCTCCCAGAAGACTTCCTGGACCGAGCCTGCTGCCGAAATCCGTAGACAACCCCCAATAAAATGCGAAACCTTGGTTCTATCCCCCAAAAGTCAGTTACCAAAACCGTTTACTTACCTCCAAACTTAAAAATGCTTTTTCCTCCATAGGATTGCATGGTGTGTTTTTCTCTGAAAATTGTTCTAAGTGTTGATCCTGTCTTGTACTGCAACAAAGTAACTTAAAGCCTTCAGATGAGTTAACCTGCTTGCTAATGTACTACAATGCCCAAACTGTGTGATTAGTTTGTTTTGTGCAAAGTTAGAAAAGTAACTAAATAGTAATCTAAAGTAATTGCAAGTATTCTAAAGAATGTACAACCCATTTTCTCTATTGCAAAGTAACGTATGCTTCTGTAAAACCAGTACACACTGTATTTTGAAAAGTATCATTGTATTGAAAGTATCACTTACCTGCTACTGAGTAACTCTTGGTTCTAGTAATAAAAATAACAAAGTAACAACTTTTTATACAAACAATTGGTCTGGATTCAGTCTTTGAGTGTGTGACATCATTTCTTGCCTGAGTGTGTACAACAACCGTCTGATAAGCCTGACTGCTCAACCATACTACCACAAAAGAGAGTAAGGTATTATCTACTTTAGCCTCTACTATACCTGTGGGGATCCACTGAACTCTGTATATACTATACCAAAGTAAGGTATAGTGGGCACAGAGCCAGCTTCCTACATACAGCCTTGCAGATCTGGCACATTTATATTGTATTAATGTCAGAAAGAATAATAGGGAGCGCAGCCCCGGTAATGCGCATTTTCCCACAGGTGACACCTGCGTGCGCTCCTATTGATAATGGGGAATGGGCATCTGGTTATCAGTCTGAGCTGCTGGATACTATTTTATACTTTCATTGCTACGATGCCTTCCACTCTGATGGCAGCTGTGGTGTCTGATGCATTTTGTGTGTCCTATGTTGGGTGTGGTGCTCAGGGCTGGGTGTGTTTGTGTTGTCTGTCTCTACAGCTGATTCTATAAACTGTCTCTCCACATGTCATGTATATACGATATTAATAACAAGCACTATCAAAGCAAATTGGTCTGGCGTTGTCCACCAGCATTTCTGCTTTACTTATGCTTGTTTTTTGCACATGATTTTTGCAAATCTTTGTCGGGGCTACTGCCGGGCCTGCCTTAATCTAAAAAAAAAATAATAATAATTTTTAAATCACAAAGCACACCTACCAGTATTTACCAATACTTACTATGTGTGGTAGATGCATGCATGCTAAATGCTGGTGGTAAAGGCACAGTTGTAAAGGTTGTTTCCCCCTCACATATAATGCTGCCAACATGTGAACTACTCTGCCCCAGGCCCATGGGTTTCTAAAAGGCACTGATTTGTTTCATAATGTGAGCGGGGTACGGCCCCATGTCTTTTCACGACTATGCTTACAACTCAAAATGAAAAACACGAAAGTGAGACGGATTGAGCAGTCAAGGAAATTACCTTCAATTCACTCCAAGAGATCTAGACAGTGCTATTGATTTATTGGCAAAATAATTTAACTGACCCTTAGCTGAGCATAATTGAACTTACTCAGTTTGTGTTTGAAAGATCACTCGAGAAAACAAACCAGCCATGGTACCTTCAGCGGATATGGTGTAATGGTTAAGTCATGAACTCGGCCATTACTAACAAAGCATTTTTGCAGAGTATATAAAAATATTCCGTGGGGAGTTTTGTTGACTAAGCACTTGATCCTTAACCCTGGGCACAGGTTGGCCACCCATACCTTACTTCTTTTTCTCCATTACTGGGCCGAACATTTATTTGCACAGCTTGTGGGTGACAATGGTGACCTTTTTAATGCTTTCTTGTTATTTTTTTTCTGACGTCTCCATTCTCCCGCTTATAAGGATGCTTTAAGTCATAAACCAATCAGAACCAGTCACCAAGTTCTTCGTGTGCAGGAATGTCATGGATGTGCAGCACTTTAATCTCAAGGCACGCCATGCTAGTTGTGAGTAGCTCATCCACTCTTTGCATCCTAGTACTTGCGGTCCTGGGTCCGCCACTCGCACCTGGCAAGGGAGCATCTGGCGGGTCCCGCCAATGTGAATGTTGTTTTTCAATAAAAGGGATTTGCGTTTTCGTTTTCTTCATTTAAGATACCCCGAATGACATGCACTCAACGCAGGCACCTGTATTCAACCTTCAGGTCATAAACGTGCAGCAATAGGGGCCAACTCAACCTTCCATCCTTCTGAGGTGAAATTACTTATTTTAATCATTTTATAATGCCAGCTTGAAGGATAAACCGAGATTTGGAGGTCAGCTTTCATTAAGAAATACCAGGGCACTCACCACAAATAAAATTGTGCGCTAAGTGTACACACATGTGAAATGGGAAAATGACAAACACAATAACAGTTAGATAGATTTCAAGAGGTGGATATTTTTACATATGTGGATTTGAAGTCCCAAATAGCCATTCAGAATTCAGGATATTTAATCGCAATTTGCACATTTGGAAATAGGCAATGGAATTGGTCAATCAGAATTCAAACGTTTAACTTTGGCTCTTCCAATTGGTCCATCGGAATATACACTTTTGAATCGCATCTTCGAATTGTCGATTGGAATGTCAACATATGGAGGCTAAGAGGTGGTGAGATGCACACCTTGTAATCGCGTTTTGTCCTTGTTTACATATTCAAACATTCTCGGCGTGCATACTTGCTCCGCGCTTCGCCTCATTGCGCTGCACAAACCACGAGGGAACCATCAGTGTTGGTTCCACCAAGCTGCACAGCCACAAAACTGGATGAATCCAATGAATTAAATTCAAATAATTTAATCTTTTTTATCCATATTTTTCACCGTTACTTTTTAACCTTCTTGCTTAACTGTTCATTCAATCCATTTTATTAATTTCATTTGCTCCTGAGCTTTTGTAAACAACGATGTAAAGCATTGAAATGAATAAAATGGATTGAATGAACAGTTAAGCAAGAAGGTTAAAAAGTAACGGTGAAAAATATGGATAAAAAGAAGATTAAATTATTTGAATTTAATTCATTGGATTCGTCCAGTTTTGTGGCTGTGCAGCTTGGTGGAACCAACATATGGAGTCTGACATTTTTCGTTTTTAAAAGAGGCCCCGTGCTTGTTTCTATAGGCGTTTAACGATCCCTGGAGAAATTGGAATGTGCTCTACAACAGACACGGGCCATTCACTCTCCATTTTACGAAACCTGGCTTGTCTGCCTGGACATAGTAAACAAAAAGAATTACCTCGGCTGATGTAATCTATAAATACAGGTGTGGCTAGAAAACATGCTTAATACACTAAGAACATGTATCCATTAAGGACATTAAAAATGCCAGAGCCACAGTCTTGGAGCTGGGGAAGCAGGTTTGAGTCAACCTTGTGTGATTCTGGGCAAATCACTTTATCTCCCCGTGCCTACAAAAAAAACAAGCATTTGCAATGCAATAGGTCTCGCATTTACGCGAGTTTGAGCTATTACCATTGTAAATGGCATTGCCTTTTATTTATGTGTTGATTTTGAAAACATAAATAAAAGGCATTGTTATTTACAATGCCAATAGCTTAAACTCTCGCAAATGCGAGACCTAGTGCATTGCAAAAGCTTGTTTTTCTTTTTGACTGGCTCCTCCGGTTACAAACGCCGCTGAACCCATTAGCAGTCATATTTCTAAATGTGGTAATGTAGCAACAAGCGTGCCACCACCTCTATCCGGATCTTCAAAGCTGACCTCAAATCTCTTCTCTTCCAAAGACACTTTCAGAACTAATACCTTCATTCTCAGACCTCTCTAGGAAGTTCGTTCATCATTGTAAATTTGTAATATTTTCTTGTACATTCCTCACCCTTGCTCGCTGTGTTTGATATTGTGTTCTTGCCTTCTATGGTTTTACCCTACCTCTTCTAGTCTCCTGTTTATTTTTGTAACGTTCTATTTTGTAACATTTCTCTCATGTAACGTAACTGGTTCTATTGTACAGCGGTCTGACACCTTCGGGTAAAGTCCGCGCTATATAAAAATGCATTAAATAAATAAAAATGGCCTCCTCCTCGCGGCCTGCCACTGATGGTGTCGAATGACCATGAACACCTGCGCAGGCAGCGCCGTTCCCGCCAGAATCAGACAAGCAAAGGCCGCAGTCTGGCTGGAAGCATTTTGTTTGAAAAATAATGAACCGTTTTACGCGAGGTTCAGGGACACCTGTCTTTACCCGGTTATCCCCACCGAATTTGCATATGAATAGCCTGACAGGCTGGCCCTGTACGCACGTAGGCTCTTCCCGCCCCTCAAAAGGTTACCTCACAAGAGAACCTGGTTGCGAGTCGCAACTTGCGAACGAGGCAGGGCGAGCAGAGCACTCTTTACACTTCCCTTTCTTGCTCTGTAAAAACCTGAAAAACCGGTGCTGGGATGGGCGCACGACGTGAGGTATTTATTGCTCGAGCATCACGAGGGGATAGCGCGAGCTGACACCATGTTTTTCATCTTGGTAGTAAAATCACACAAGCACGCACTTGTTCCATTGCTGCCATCAAAAACAAAGCGGGAGCGAATTACACACTCTCCTCCACCCGATTTCTCGCCAAATGCTAAAGGCATGTACGAAATCTACATCGTGTAATATACATTTAGTCTAATGTGCTTTAATTATACAGCCAAGTTTCTAGAGAAAGACGAGCTTAAATTGACCCAAAAGAATGAGGTTTGGTGGCATCATAAAGAGTGAAATAAAATAACTAAAGCACAGCTTCTGTACCGAGACAGAGTGATCCTGGGCAAATTGTGTTCTTTCCTCTTATCACAGCTCTTTTACACGATGGAAGTTAGTTACTGAACTAAATGCTGGACACATGCAAAACCCTAGAGTATTCACTAAAACTACTAATCTATTAATTCTGGAGTTTTACAATGCTCCAGGGTTACTTTAGAATCTGAGACCAGTAAATTTGTGAGACCCTTTGTGGAACTGCAGTTTAGTTAGGTTGATACATAAACATACAAGAACTCCTCCAAAATACAGAATACTAACTAAATAAAGTCAAAGTTGACAATACAGGACACAAACAAGAATTAGCACAGTCAAAAGATCTTGTAATGGCAAGCTGGTGCGACGGCTATTTTCTTTTCCAAGCAAACGTGACAATACTAACAATGAAGTAACAAGGTTTCAGACGGGGGCGAGACTCGCACAGCGTTTACCTTGCGGGAGCGAGCAGCGGCGCCATCTGTTTCCAAAGCGCGTACGCGATAATTGCAAACAGATGGCGCCGCTGCTCGCTCCCGCAAGGTAAACGCCGTACATGCACGAGTGCTCATTGGAAACAGTGCAGAACATGCACGAGTTTCCAAAAAAGTCCGGAGTGATTCCAAGAGGTCGCTCCAAAGCAGCGCTGCGTAGGCGAGACCTAAAAAAATGAATATGTCCTTGTGTAATGAAGCTGGTGTTTGTGTTCCAATACCTTCGGTTGAGTTCCCGCTATATAAAAACGAAAAGTTACATCAAAAACATTCTTTTATCTCAAGTGTGCAGTAGCTTCCTAATGCAGCCCTGATAATCACAGTACTTGATTTTACATGCACACAATGCTGGCTTTGGTTGGAACATGGGCCTGCTAGGTTCAGGACAACTTTTTATTATGGGTATTAAATCTTTTTTGCAAAGTTCCCCCCCACCCCTGAAACTGGCTCCAATAGAAAATGTCTCGCCGAAACAATAAAACTGTTTGCGAGGGACAAAAGACATTTTCTGCTTCAATCCGGTACATCCTGTTGCATCACTAAAAGTGATATTTAAGGGGTGGGTATAGAAAAAAGTGGCGGGCTCCTTACAAAGGACTATTGTAAACAGTGTGTGCACATATATGTGTAAACGCTTGCTTACGTTTGCTTAAAATTACTAAATCTGACTTTAAATGCACCTCTGTGTACACACATACACTTGGACACACAGAGTCCGAATTAAACTTTTTAACCAGCTATGGGTACATGTATTGCATCAAACTATCACTTGCTGCTTAACAGTGAAAGGTAGTTGGACTAATTGTGTGTGGCAAGGAGCAGTATTTTTTTGTATGCCACCTCCCAGCAAATCCGACAGCTGTGGTGGTGAAGCCCATGGGGAAGGGTAGGGCTGGGCAAATTAAGCTGGGACATGCCGTTCCCACCAATCCTGTCACCGTCATACTCCCACTGCCACTTCTCATCTCTCCTTCGCACTCCCACCGACCCGGTCTTTTCTCACTCACAATCCTACTGCCCCTCTCATCTCTCCCTCGCACTTCCACCAACCCGGTCATGTCTCCCCCACACCTCTACACCCCCACTGTCCCTCTCATTCTCCCTCCCACTGCGCCGTCTCATCTCGCACTCCCACTGTCCCCTTTCATCCCTCCCTCACACTCCCTGTCTCCTCTCTATACTGCCTGCTCACACATGTTGCCTTGCACTTGCGCGCTGTGCACTCGTACACCTCACCGCTCCCGTCTCAGTGCTGCTCTCTCTTATACTCGGAAACTGGAAGATGTACACAGCCCATCTCTTTCCTCCCTCTCTGTTGGCTCACAGACCACTCTTGGTCCGGAGCCCATTCTCAGTGCCTCACCGCCGTCAGCTGGTGGGTGGTCATTGCCTCTATGAATATCTGCCTCAATTTGAGGTTAGTAAGGCTTCTTTGGGAAGAGCATCCAGTCCCTCTCTCTCTTACCCCTCTCTCTTGCTCTGTCACGCACTCTTCCCGCCTCTCTCATGTGGTTGACTTCAGGTCTTCGAGCACATTTTCTTTCCTGTGCCTTTTCAAGTTTTCCATCCCTAAATCCCACACTCTCCTGCTGTTCTTGGGGTGTCTTCTGCGTCTTCCCTTCTTTCTCTCTTACTCTCTTACTTTTTCTGCCCCTCTGTTAGAACTGGGGGTCTCTAGTGGCAATGGTTTGCACCTTTGTCCAAATAGGGACCCTTGCTTCTAGTCAGGATAAGGGGGATACACTCTTAAAATAACCCCTGCTCACCCCTGGTAGCTTGGCACGAGCAGACAGGCTTATCTCAGAGGCAGTGTGTAAAGCATTTGTGAACACATACAGTAATACAGTGAAAACACTACAGATGGACACCACACAGGTTGTATGTAAAAATAAGTAATCTTTATATAGACTTAACACAAGACCCAATAGCAAAAATCCACAATACTGTAATCTAAAAATAGACTTAAAATGATAGAGACAGTTCACGTTAGCTTCAAAAATAGGATAGTCAATCAAAATAAAGCTTGTAGCAACAAATAACTCCACTTGGAGTTATCACGACGTCGTGACCTGTGGAAATCCCAAGTACGGCGCCGACCGCGAGGTGCGCGGCGTCGGGCCCGGAGTCGAGCAGACCCACAAAGAACAGTACCTGGAATTCGATGAAAACAAAGACGGTGCACGGCGTCGGGGAGGTGATGCTTCGTTGGCGCCGGCGGCGTCGGTTCCTTACGACCCCAGGGGAGGTGATGTCTCGGTTCCTTACTGCAGCGCAGGGGAGGTGAGGCGTCGGTTCCTTACTGTGTCGGGGAGGTGACGTCACGGATGGCGGCGAGGCGTCGGTTCCTTAAGATGGTGCGGCGTCGATGGATTCGGGGGTCACCCACGTCGAGGATCGGCTCCGCGATGATGAAGCCCTGGCGTCGGTGAAGTCAGGGCTGCGGTGCGAGTCGGGGCGGTGCGTCGTGAGTGTCACGAGCGGTGTCCTCGGCTCCGGTGCAGGCAGCGGCCTCGATGATGGCTTCGGAGTCGATGTCGCACGGCGTCGGGCCTACGGTGCAAGTCGGGGCGGTGCGTCGTGCTCTTCACGAGCGGTGCCCACGGCTTCGGTGCAGGTTACGGCGTCGCTCGCCGGCGTCTGTGTTGCAATTTCCTCTGTTAGCAGCTAAAACAGCAGTTCCAGATGCAGGCAAACAGAAGGGGTGAAGTCTTTGTGTCCCTGTGACTTCAGGCAGGAGGCAAGCTCAGTTCAAGCCCTTGGAGATTCTCTTCTTCAAGATGATAAGCACAGCAAAGTCTTTTCTCCTGTCCTTGGCAGAAAGCAACCATTGCAGGCCAACCCCAATCAGCAAAACAGCACAGGGGCAGTACTCCTCCTTCAGCTTCTCCGGTTCTTCTCCTTGGCAACAGGTTTCTTGATTTCCCAGAAGTGATCTAATTTCATGGGGTCTGGGCCCCAGTATTTATACACAGAAATCCTTTGTTCTCTGAAGGCAGAGAGGCCTATGCCTAGTCCAAACCAGTTCTGGTCAGTCTTGGAGCACTTTGTGTACATGACTCCTTCTTTCCTTTGAGAGTGAGGGGCAGAGCCATCAGACGCCCGGCAGGAGGTGGAGCCAGCATTGTGGAAGGCAGGCACAGCCCTATTCAGACCCAGGTGCATCTCCTCCCACCCATCCTCCTTCAGGCAGACCTATTCAGCCTAGTGCTGACTCATCCTGCCTCCTGGAATCCCCCAGCCCCTGTCACTCACAAACCCAGACATACAATAAACAACCTGAGCAGAGGCAGCTGGATGGTTAGGCAAGAAAATACCTACTTTCTAAAAGTGGTATTTTCAAACACAGAATGTTAAAACCAACTTCACTAAAAGATGTATTTTATCATTCTGAGTTCAGGCATACTAAATTCGTTTTTCTACCATGTTCCCTTGGTCAGTTAGGATTATAAGGTGTAATAATCAAGCTGCCCATTCTGGCTTTTGGGGAACAGGTAGCCTTGCAATAGTGAAAAACGAAAATGGCTGTAATTCACTATTAGGACATGCCACACACACCAGGGCATGTCCTACCTTATACTTACAATGCACCCTGCCCTTGGGCCTACCTTAGGGCTGTCTGATATGAAGATAAGGGAAGGTTTAGGGACTGGCAAGGGGGTGAACTTGCCAAGTCGACATGGCAGTCACAGACTGCACACAGGCTCTGCAATGGCAGGCCTGAGACACACTTTACAAGCTGCTTCTGTGGGTGGCACAACCAGTGCTGCAAGCCCACCAGCAGCATTTGATTTACAAGCCCTGGGCACCCATGGTGCACTGTACTAGGGTCTGACAAGTAAATCAAATAACCCAATCATGGAGTCACTAATCAACACATCAATTTACAGTAGGGAGCACTTGCACTGTGGCACTGAACAGCAGTGGCACAGTGCCCAAAAGCATCTAAAACCAGCAAAAACATAAGAGGCAACAGCAAAAAATGGAAGGGAGACCCACGCCAATGGTGCCAAGTCTAACACCCTCTGTCTGGAGTTCATTCAGCTCCTTGTGCACAAACTACCTATCCTTCTCTGTCTTCCTATCTATTCTGTGCAGCTTTCACCTTTATCTATTCACCATGCTATATAATTCCACTACACACCACACAATTCCACACCTAACCATTCCAATCCAACCCACATAATTCCACTGCACACCACATATATCCACTCTAAAACAAAACACATGGGTAAAAGACATTGTCATTTGCAACGCCAATAGCCCACACTCTCGCAAATCCGACACCTATTGACATTGCCAATGCTTGTTTATGTTGATGTTTCTCAAAGGTAGCAGTTGCACCTCCAAACCATTGTTTGCGAGCGAGTGGCTCCTTTCACAAAGTGTTAGTTAAAGCCCTAATGAGTGTGTGTCCTGAATTGTCCATTTATCACTTCTAGAGTGTACCAGCAACCATAGATTATTGGTTTACTTGCTCAACAAACCTGTATCTTAATTTGAGCATGCTTTTGTTCGACAATACCTGAAGCTGAGCATTCGGTATCATAATACTGGTAGAGCTACCTATCAATAGTCAGGGGGACTTTTGGGGCTCGTTCTATTCCCGAGATACAAAATATTCTTACATAATCCTTTTAGTTTTTCAATTCTTTTAACATTTACATTGCAGTATGGCGTAGCATGCATACTAAACCATCCACTGCTTTTGATTAATTATGCTTTTCAGAGTTCATTGAGTAAATTCCCAGCATGTGCTAATGGTATGCTGTCTTGTTTGATTTCTTCTTTGTGAAATCTGTTGTACAGTAGATTAGTTTTTCTATTGAGGTACTTTTAAAAGATAGCAAATCGGTATGTTATGTTTCTCGAACGTGTTTGTTTAGCTGACGAATCGACAGACATGCATATGTGAAATGTAGCTTTTTAGGGTGAATTGTGTGAGATTACGGTACTCGTTTGCACATATATTAGTCTTTAAAACTAGTGAACTTCTTGTTCTCAACCTGCAGGTACAAATCGTTAGTACGAAGGAACCAAGATCTGTTCCTCAACGAAAGTAGAACTGGGGTTCGGAAACGCACTTACAGTGCGATCTCAGCAAGGCAGTCGTCTACCTTTAGTGCGGCTAAATACAATGTGCCCGGGGATTCTCTGCACAACACAGAATTCAACTTAAAACATTGTGAATCTGTTGTGGAAAAGCGCACATGTCACAGTGCTACTTTATCAACCCATTCCGAATACTTGGACAGTCCAGGCGATACACCTCTGGACTTGACAACCAAGACTGTTTCTGACTTGAAGCTGCAAATACAGCATGAGAGGTCCCTTGTTATAGAAGAGTATGATTCCGCAGCATGGACCTCGGAAAACTGCACTAAAGAAGCGTCAGACGTCAGTGAAGAACTACTGTATTCAGACACCAGCAACAGTGAGGATGAAAGTGCTATGTGTGTACAAAGCCATGTAAATCTAAATGAAGAGGTTTGCAGAGAATGCCTTGATCGCTTCTCCAAGACTTTAAAAGACCCATCTGCCTCCATAAAAGAGCCGGATATTGTCGGTAGGTTGATTTCCATTGAACGAGATATACCAGTTAGTTGAACATGTTGATGAAGCACGAGTGTAAGTCTATTTAACAGGTAAATATTGTCATAGCTGTAGCCTTTTTTGTTTAATAAAAAAAATATTGATTGATTTATGCATGCTGTCTAGTAAAATATTCTTCTTTTCACATTAATCCAGGCTAAACTGTGCACACGAGGTTAGACGATGGCCAGTAAGAAGTAAGGACAATGATCTTGGAGTGTTGTTTTTATAAAGTATACCCATTGAGTCAGGAGATGCTTCTTACGAGTGCCATAGTTTTTTCACTGCTGTTGGATCGTTCTTGCGAATAATTGTTTTCGGCATTGAAAATAACTTCTACGCAAACGATGCCAGAAAATGGCCATCCGAGGATGACCACAATGCATTTTTTTGAGTCGCAGCATCACATTTATTTGTAATACTTTAAGCATTCATTATATTGCAGACGAGGCCAGATTGGTCATAGAGCACTGTAAATACACCCGAATGTGCAAGTAAAGTATGAATGAATTTGCCTCTATAAAATGTATTCCAATAAAAATAGTAAATCTTCTTTGCAAAGGTTTCAATGTCCCTTCAGATACAAATACACTCCCCGGCCACCCCATAGTAAATGCTTAAGAGCTAAGTAGATAATATAAACCCACATGCATTGGAAACTGGAATTAAATTCTTTGATGTAGTGTTGGAGAAAGGGTATGGCTCTGGAGAGAGAGCGTGTGCCCTTGTCTTGAATTCATCATAGTAAGTGTTGTAGTTTTTCAACCCCCACCTCAACACACACATTAGTCATGCATGTACACCCGAAGCCTGTGGCACAAATTGTGACCCAGAGCAGGGCTTTGTGGTCTGGATGGGAACTCTGTGCGCATCCTCATTAGTGAACGTGACTACAGTTGGCTGACCGGGCTGCAGGGGACTGACTATGCTGGCAGCAATAAGATTGTAGTGGCAAGGCATGTTTTTTTATCTGTATGTCAGGAAGAGTAATTTACTGACTTCTCGATTAAAAATTAAAAATCATTGGTTTGTCAGTCCTCTGCAACCTGTTTCTTACCTCCCCCCATGTTGAACATGGACACTGTCTGTGTATTTGTTACTTCTGTGTGTAGAGTGTGTGGTAGCATGTGTCTACACTGCAAGTCATTTTGCTTTCCTGCATCAAAGTGGTACACTGCAAGCCATTTTGCTTTCCTGCATCAAAGTGGTACCTAAGGTGAAGAGGACAGAGAGTCCAGACATCAGAGTGAATTGCAGGAGTCCTCCAGGGCAATCCAACAACCCATGGTAGCGGATTAGAGTTGTACCTATGGAAGAGAGGAGACAGTCAGTTTGAAGCTTAGGGAGTTTTTCCTGCCCTTTCCTACCTTATTGTTCATTGGAAGTGCTACCCCTCCCATGCCCCCCATAGGTGAAGAGGTAGTTATGTTATGCCGCTTGCATGTAGCTTCCATTTTAGTTCTCGTTTGAACTTAGCCTCATTTTCTAATTGTGGTTTACACGTGTTTTTCTGTTGCAAGAATGGCCCTTGCACACACTTATTCCTGATAGGCACTGTCACGCTGTAGTCTGCAAATTTAGTTCCAGGGTCACACAGATTCAGAACATGAGGCATTATTTTATTTTTGTGCTCGCAAAGAGATGACTCTTATGCTTTAGTCCAATTAAAACGCTGTCCGGCACCTTTGGCACAGTGTAATAAGCTTGCCGTTTGGTTATTTAAACTGTCTCTGTGCTGAAGTCAGTGAGAGGCGCACTTCTGCTGGAGTCCTCGCTGAACGCTGCTGTAAGATGCAGTCCTGCTGTTCCCGACCTTCATTCATCCTAAGAAGAAAGATAGCTGTACACTTGGAGATGCATCCGTGGATGCACTGAGCCTGGCTTCCTTACATACAGAACCAGGATATGGGGTTAGGTCATTCCAACAGACTGAGCAGATGTATACTCACGTATATGCTCTCTTTAGCACAGAGGCTAGTAATAGGACTAACTTGAGCAACGTTATGAACAATTACCATGATCAAATTGTTTGTATTTTTCACTATTCTAATAACGCTTATTACAGAAATCTTTGTTACAATCGCAGTTCCTGTTTTATTTGCAAAGATTAGAGCTTTTCAATTTGTTTGAAAATGCAATATTGTATCTTTTCTTTGGGAACACTTACGGCATGCAAAAGTGGCAAATGAAAGTTAGATTTGCTTCCACGATTTCCTTGGGAATCTGAGAGTCCTCTTCTAGGTTACTGACAACATCTATAACTCTGTACGTTTAGGAGTTTAGGTGCAGAATAGTGAGCTAGCCAAACAGACAAACTTTTACTGATTATATAAGAAGACTCCGTCTCTGTATTATGAAGTTGTATTGTTCTACATACAGAGCCCTACTAGATTAGTAGGAACTGTATAGAAGTTAAGGAGGACAACTGCTCCTTCTTTTGTGCCTTAATTTTGGGTCTTCCCTGACGGGAAATTCTCTATTCCACCCTACCACTGCTGCTAGTTGAAGATAAAGGCTTGGCTGAATCAGTCTGAGAAGAATAAGCAAAAGGCAAGAACTGATTGTTGGAATACACAAACACTGCCTGCAAATGTATTATGAGGATAGAACAGAAATTCGCAGCCAGTGCACCAAGATTTCTGTATCGGAATCCACAGTTCCACATCACTGACTAAGGAACTCTCTCTGATCACAGGTTTCCTGATGGCTACTTCTAATCGCAGATTCTAACCTTAGAATACTTCCCAGGTACCACACTTGATCTGAAATTCTTTTTCAGTTGTGCTCCCATGTGCCGCTAGGTGGCACTGTGTGGCTCCACATTGGCTCTGTACCACCCTGGAAATTACGGCACAAAGCTGCATATCCGTGCCACCCTTGTGCGCTGACATCAGTTTGCTCCTTTCTGCACCTTTCAACACAGATCCGGCCTTTCGACACAGATCCGGAGCTCCACTTTCAAACTTGTCTGCATTCTGACTCATTCTGAAATCTAATATAATGTGCTAGGGAATGTTGTCCCCTCCAAAAACTACCAATTTCAAACTATGGCATGACTGCAGGAAACTAATGTCAGTAATGGACCTGCACAGGGTGTTTCTCTGATGCTTGGGCTCAGCCACGAGTTATGTGTGCCTCATGCACTTGAAGTTATAAGTATACAAGAGAAACCCTAGAGTCACTAGGGAGCTGAAGTATATTAAGTTAGCAAACAAAACAAGATGATGGACGGAGTGCTGAAATGTTTCTAACTCTCACCACCAGTCAAGAGATCTGGGTTAAATCCATCATTCTTTTGCTCACCATGCACCCCAGTTTGGATCCACATATAAGCAAATCAGTCTTGACCCTGCTCCCCATGGGAACAGTTCAGCCCTAACTACCAGGCCAATTCCTCCCTGAACTAGAAAAAAGCATCCTGCGACCAGTTTCGTGGTATCACCCCTCATCAGCCAGGCTAGCTTGAATACAGTGGCACAGGGAGCAAGGGAGCCACGTCTGAGCATACTCTTGGTCACTAAGGGCGAACATATCAAACACAACAAGATGAACGGAGTGCTGAAACTTTCAAACACTGACTCCCCCAGTCAAGAGATCTAGGTTAAATCCACTGTTCTTTTGCCCACCATGCCACCCCTGTTTGGACCCAGTTATGCTCACTATGTCTTTGGATTCAAGTTAGCCTGGCTGATAAGCGGTGATATCCTGAAACCAGTCCCAGGATGCTTGCTTCCTGTCCTGGGAGGACCTGGCCTAACAGTTCATTCTGGACTGTTCCCCTGGCAAGCAGGGTCAAGACTGATTTGCATATGGCTGGGTCGAAATGGGAATGGCATGGTGAGCAAAAAAAGTATGGATTTAGGCCCAGATCTCTTTACTCTGTGTGAATATTTGACAATGTTCAGCATTCTTTCCATCATCTTTTTGTGTTGGTATAGTAAGTTAGTGCATGAACAATGGCCCCTAATGTAGTAATGCAAGCAAATTATAATCAAAGCCAAAGGGTAATCTAATGTACAAATAAACTGCAAAAATTTAATAAACTGCACAGTGCGTATCAAAGCAGTAAAGAACAGCACGGCCCGTAAATTATAATATACAATGGTATGGAACTGCATGCAAGTCGACGACATTTCGATCCAATAGTAAATGCAGAATTATTATTGGGACTCGTTTAAAAGCACAGAGAAAATGTGGAAGTAAAGAGCAACATACATACGTGAAGGAAGAAAGGGGTGTGTGCTACTCACTTCCTCATGTCACAATGAACACTGTTAGGGTGTACCTTCTTAGAAAATACACAATCTGTTCCCATCGGCCTCCCCAGACTGCCCTCGATGTCATACCACACCAGCACATTGAACTCATATGCTCTGGGGCTTCGCGAGATTGTGGCATTTTTGGTCTGGGGTGCTATCCACACATGTAAATCCCTGAGCTGCCGATTCAAGACTCTTCTAGAGTCATTCTCATGGGGGGTTAACCCTGACCTGCAAGGGCCAAATTCACCACCGATTATTGTGTCTTGCACGCCAAAGTATCACTTGACGCTGGAAATCCTCTTAACCCCCCCCCTCTCTGGCATAGGGACCTCCAACATTGGGCTCAGGCTGAGGGTACTTCCTTGCACAGAGAAGAGAAACAGGGCCACCATTGTGTCCCAATCGCTGACCTTTAGGATGCCTGCTGAAGCGCGATGCTTCGGTGAGTCCCTGGAAGTCTTTGTCCTTGGCGTTGACGGAGAGGAGCTCCGAAGCTTTCAGCGGGACAAACCATCACAGTCTGGCTGATTCTCGAGTCGATGAAGGCGGCGGCTTGACTCTCGGCGTTGAGCTGGTCTTCTTCTGGAGCTTTTTAACAAAACTTTGCAAAATGTTCCCAAACTTTCAGAACTTCTTATGAGCAGTTACCTTTGTGTTGAAAAGTGTCCAGCAGCACCAGCCAAGGGTTGAAAACCTCTGGATTACCTCTTGCGGTCTGGTGCTCAATCACCCACAATGCACATGGGCAGTCCAGGAAAATACAGAGCTCTTCAGCTGGAATTACTGTTTTTGTCTGCTGCAGATTCCTTCTGTCAGCACTTCTATACCCCGTTGCGGCCAAGGGCATCCACTCCTTTTCATTGAATCTGGCACAATCCTTTCATTGTGGAGCCTTGAGAGTGCTGCAGGTGCAGTCCTTGTGAGTGCAAGCCCTCTGGGGTGCAGTCCAAGGGTTCAGCAGGGCAGTTCTTCTTTTCCAGATGCTCTAGGCAGTGATTTGAGGGGCTCCTGCAGATCTCCCATATTTAATCTCCATTCTAGACTGGCAAAGGGGGGGGGGGACTCCCCAGCCAGTAGGAGTAAAGTTGCCACCCTCTGCTATGTTCACTTCCTGCGAAGTGTGGCATATTTTTGACCCTGAATGCACTGTTCTTATAAAAATCAAAATGGAGAAAGACTCTCCTTAGAGTGAACTCAGAGGTGTGGCTTACCTTTGACTACACTCCCGACCCAGCCCCTCTCCTACTCTAATCAAGGGGACTCCCATCCGGCTGGGAATAAAGGAAGTGTGGGTGGGCATGGGTCCTGTGACATCCTTTCTCCTGCCTTTGAAGTCCAGCTTATCTCCCCAGCCCCATTCCTTTCCCTGGCTTCTCCAGGAAGCAGATCACCTCCTACCAAATGGCTGTATTGTTGCAGCCCTAGGTCTCTCCACACCTACTCAGAGGCTTACAAATCAGAAGAGGTAGCTGTAGGGCTGCTGCGGGTAACTTCAGGATAGTAAGTTCTACAGCTACTTTCCTGTAATAGTTATAATACATCCGACCTTGACAAGTTGTTGGACTTATTGTAACCATTATTTTTATACTTTGAATCGTACTGCTAGCTAGCTCCAATCTAAAGTTAGTCTGTATTAAGTTTAATACAGCCTTCCCATGTTAGCCTATGGGGCTGGCAGCACTACAATGGGGAAAACGAGTTTGGCTGTTTTTCCCTACCAGGGTATATCAAACATATTATCCCTGCTTTTTATAACAATGCACCGTACCCTTAGGGCGCCTAAGGCAGACCTTAGGGGTGATTTATATGTAATAAAAAGGTCGTTTTGGACTTTGGAAATACGTTTAATTCTAAAATCGAAATTGGTCATAGTTTTATTTTAAAACCAGCCTGCAAAGCATGTCTGGCTTTAGACTGACACCAGACACCACAGCAGTGCACACGTAAGTGTATTAACTCCACTGTGGTCTCTAAATCTACATGCCTTACCATTTACTAGGGATTTACAGGTAGACTGTTGTGGCCAATTAGAATTACACCAATTACCATATACCTTTTAAGCACAGAGCACTGGTCTTGGGCCTGGTTAGCAGAGCCGAGGGCACATCCAGAGTCCGTAACCCCAAGTATCGGTCAAAAAATGGGGGTGATCAGGCAAAAAGAATGACTTTCCTACACCAATGAACTGATGAAGCCATTACCCTTTATCCTTGGCTTTTGTTTATTACACAACACCATACGCACATAAACTGGCAACCAGTTGCCAGATGCATACAGTCATAAAATTACAGATATGTAGAAATACAGCTTGCAAAACAATATACCCTCTGCGTCAAAACCCTTGCCTACTATGGTAATCTGTGAGATTCCATGTAACAAAATACCTGTCTGTAGAATTTAATATAGAGTAATAACAATCCATGCCTAAATGCATATCGATTTTTAACATATGTTTTCCACAAAATACATTTTTCATGTCTATTGTGTTTTCCATAACATTTCATAATAAATGGATCAGGCCGATAGCCATGGTCATTGGCTTGCCACCATAGGCATCTAATTCCTGCTGCCTCAAGTATAAACTATGCCATAAGCCAAAAAGTGCAATACATGCAGTCTTCTTGGTGGAAACACACTTATTCGGCCCAATCAAATCTTGTACTCAAGGGGACCAACGTGTGGGTGGAACCTAAGTACCTCTCTTGGTAGGACTCTGAAAGCTCTTTTTTGTTGATCACATAAGGGCAGGTGACAGTTGCACTGTCAAGCCAGTCTTAAAAATCCATGTAGGTTAATGACTACTCTCATGCAATGTATGCTGCAGCCAGAAAAAAACGCCATACGTTATATAGTTACCTAAGACACTTTTCTAGCATTAGAGTGTTGTGTGTTCCCCTGAAAGTTCAAGCTCAGGCTGCTGTGTAAATAAACAAAAATGGTCACAGCTGTGTGGAGAAAAAGCATTTTCGTGTGGAAGCACACAACGTCTGCCCAATCAAAACATGTACTCCTGGCTCCCAACATGTGGGTGGAAACAAAGCCCTGTTCCTGGTGATTCTCCCGTAATTGTTTGGCGACAGCTGTGTTGCCAAGCCAGACCTTAAAAATTAGAACTAGTAGTACCTGTAGAGAAGAGTGCTGCCATACTTTCTTCTTTGCATGTATTTGTTGGAGAGAAGTAGGAAATGTAAGACCTCTGTAGTGCCCTGTGCATTTTGTAGAAGCCTTTGTAGACCCGATCATGTTAGTGGTTAAAACCCTTTAGATGGCATATAAAGTAGATGCAATCACCTCTTGATGCTATTCCCCTTGCCAACCCGGGGAACTGTCAAAAAGAGTCCTTTTGTGTACTTTTCAGGCATGCGTGAATGGGTGAAGAATATTCTAAAATAAATAATTTAATTTATTTCAGATCCCAATCACTGGGCTTGTAATTACTGGATGATGAGCAATGGAGTGCGAAGGAAATCTGTTAACCTCGAAAAAAGGTATGTTAAACAGAATGCCTGCACCATCAAAAAAATCAACATGCGATTTAACACTTGCTGCACAGATAATTCTGTGTAGTGTGTTTATGTTGCACTTTCAGTCCTCTGCTCTGTAAATGTGGCGTGCCTGTTGCGGTGTTTGACAAAGTATTTGTTTTTGTTAAACAGAGATTTTCTAATTCTTTTGAAGTATCTACGAGCACAGGCTCAGTCTCCTAATGTGAAGTCTTCCACAAGACCGAGAAGATGCTCTAGGCCTCATGTGTTTCTTCAGAGGTAAGTGCACTTGATGCTTATTTTAGATTGATGGCCCCTGAATAGTAAACATATATTTGTTATTAACAGTAAAAAATGTAAGTCCGTTTTTATATAGCGCAGCTACTCACCCTTACGGGTCTCAAGGCGCTGGGGGCCGGATTGGAAATTAAGTGAGCTATTGCCCAGAGTCACATGGTGCTGAGCTGAGCTGAGCTGCCGCCGGAGCCGGGGATCGAACTGTGAACCCTGTGCTCCGAAGTCAGCTGCCCTGGCCGCTGCACCACACCTCTCCAGTATGCTCGTCATGGTCAAGAATGCCACGCTATATCTGAAAGGCCACATTTAAGCCAAGCTTAAATATGCCCTTTCAGACATTTAAGCCAAGCTTAAATGTGGCCTTTCGGATATTTTCAATGATATCCCTTTATCAATGGCTTGAACTAACAAGGCCCTAAACATTTATTGTTGTTTGGCAAATTCACAATGTCAAGATTTCTAATGAGAACAATGCTGAAATTGTACCATGTTGTGGTTCAAGTCTGCTGTTCTATACTTTAAAAAAAAATTTTTTTTAACATTGATCAGCATTTTCTGCCCGTTTTAATTTTTTGGGGCGAGCCTGGGCAGCACATGCGCTGCTCTGCGAGGCATGCTGTATTGAGGTACGGCATAGAAGCTCCGCCCATTTCCCGTCCATCTTTTCAATTGGCTCCTGTTACTGTTCTTGCAAAATCGTTACTTTTCATTTGTGAATAGGCTTAGTAGTCCCTCCTTGGTACCACCCTGTCTGCATTTGTAACCTCACATAATGACTGGACTTTTTATTTGTGTTGTTACACCGTCTGCTTTATAAGTCGGTGAGCACTATTTTCTTTAATGATCTTCCCCTATTCCACTCACGACATTGCAGCAGGCCACCTGCTTTTATATTATTTGTATTTAAATTATAGCGCGGTCCGCTGTAACTATAGCTGCAGCGCTTATTTAATTAGTTAATTTATAGCGTGGGCCGCTTTCACTTTAGCGGCCACACTTCTATATTTGTTTAATTAACAGCGTGGACTGCTTTCACTTAAACGGCCGCGCTACAGAACCTTTTAAATGAATAAATTTTTTCGCTTTGGGTGAAAGCGCACCATACACGCTTTCACTTTAATGTTGGCCGCGCCCCTTTCTTTAGACTCTGCTCCCTGTAACATGAATACGGTGAGCAGCGTCTAAAGAAAGGGGTGCGGCCACCATTAGAGTGGTCTTGCGTTTGCGAGAGTTTGAGCCAGTAGCATTAAAAATGACAATGCCTTTTATATATGTATTGCTTTAAAAAACACATAAATAAATGGCATTGGCGTTTACAATGCCAATAGCATAAACGCTCGCAAATGTGAGACCTATTGCATTGAAAATGCTTGTTTCATCTGTACCTGAGCTAGGTCTTTGTAATCAGTCTGCTATGCGTTTTCTTTATCTAGTGCTAATTTATAGTTTGCAGTATGAATCATTAATTTATGTACACAGGGCAATAGTTATTCCCCCCCTATTACCCCCCCCCCTTGCAAAGTGGATCCCTATGGCCTGCTGGAAAGAGTTTCAGGATTTAGGGCCTGATTTAAATCTCGGCGGGCGGGCTACGCCGTCACAACAGTGACGGATGCCCCGTCCACCAAAATATAAATCCCATAGGATATAATTGGGTTTATATTTTGGCAGATGGGATATCCGTCACTGTGGCCCATGGTCTGCCAACCGCATAAGGCAGGTAGATTACAAAATATATACACAAAGCCTTCGTTATCAAGACCTTTCTCTCTAGCACTGTCTGTGGGTTTGAGTAAGAGCTCTTCAAAATCCAACGTGTGCAGCTTCCTGACCTTATCTTTAATAATGCCCTCTCATATTTATTTTTTTATGCGTGATTCTAATACAGGGGCTTACACAGTAATGCCCTAAATTGCTGTGATGTACTTTCAGTTCTTTCAGTGTTGGGCCTGGTGGTTATTCACACTGATTTACCACTCTGTAGTTTTGGCTTTACCAATATCTCAACTGCCTTTGAATGCCTGTACCTCATACATGGCAGAACAGTATTTTCATAAAGAATGCTTTAACTAGTTTTTTCCCCCACCTAGGAATCCCAGCACGAGCATCCCTTTCTCAGGCAGCAACCCCCACCCATTTCATCGTGTACTTTTCCAACGGCCCCACCTTAGTTCTCGTGTGTGTGTGGTTTTTTTTTTTTTTACCTAGCAGCTGGATGGAGGAAATGGCCTCTGCTGCTCCACCCTTCTTTGGTCATTGGTTCTCTCTTTGCTCTTTTTGTCTTCCCTTCCTAGAAGTTGTGGTCTTCTTTTGTATTTTTGTTTTTTAAATTCAGATTTGGCTACAAAATTTCGATTTGACACACGTTTCTGGAGAATGTTTATTTGTTGTCAGTAGATTATCCAAATAAAGATTGTGTGGCTTATTTGAAGAATGTCTATCTGGTAAATTACCATAATTTCAGCCGAGATCGTTAATGGAGAGACTCCCATCTATACTGAAGGTAGGTCCGGTGTCATTTGCTTTATGACAGAACATTAGCGGTCACAACTGTGCAAGAGAAAATGAGGGCAGGACATGCCATCAGTTTCAGCATGGCCATCAGTGCAAGTGTGATGTTTGTCTTACCCATTTCAGTGCCCTGAACCACACCTCAAACTGGCAATGCCAAATCATTAGGTAAACATGCTCAATGGCCAAACCCATTCTTTGGAGGTTGAAAGCAGTTTCCTTTGGTGCCTCTCTGTATTGATTTTACTCGTATGTAATGTGGCTACACTGGGCAACCTGGGAAATTCCAATCCTTTTACTAGTACCAAGAAGTTGTACCATGTTGCAAAGTGAGAAAAAGTACAAACAAATAAAAGGCTCTTTAATTCTACATTCCCAGTTTCTTTCCTCTGTGTTGTAGGCAAACTAATTCAAACAAACCTACAAACTGCAACCAGACAAAATAGCATGCTAGAAACTTTACCTCCGCCAGTAGAGCAATTCCCTACACCGAAGTAGACTCAACCTAAAAGACCCAGAAAGGATACAGAATCTGATTTTTAGAATGAAACAGTGGATTATCAGGATTAGCTACATCCTTCTATATTGTTTCACGCTGATGCTCGAAGGCATGCCTACCCTAATTTTGGTTCCACCGCTATTTGCTGCTTCTGGCCTACTTTTAAGATTTGCTCCTTCTTATTCGTCACAGACAGTTCAGGCTATAGAACAATCTATAACTGAGCAGTCTGTTTCGACCAGCTCAATACAGCACCCAGCACTAGTAGTTTCTAATGCTCCGGATGTGAGGCTGTAAATGATGGCCTATTCCATGAAATGGGAAACCTTCAAGCTCACTCTACCATTGTTGCAACGCTAAAGTCAGCTCTCCCAGGATACTGAGGCTGTGCTAATTGAGATGTAGGGAAAGAAAAACTATTAAAATGCCCCTTTATTTGGGAGAAATCAATGATTCCATAGTGATGATCTGGTATAATGTACAAAACCGAGCAAACAGAGTGATTTGCCGAATTTCTTCCTCTGGAGGCAGCGCAAGAGTTTCTCAACTTAACTCATCGAGCAAAAGAAACAACATTGCAAATTTTTCAGATCAACAAGAACGTGGCCGACACTATGGCTTTTATACCTTTTAAAGAGCACTAAGTTTATCAATTGGGTCCTAGAAAGGAAAGATACACATACCAACCTATCAAATGCATGCATGTCAGCGGGAATTAGTAAACACCCATGTTTGTAGAGACTTACCGAATGGGAGACCCCTAGGAAGTTGCCTCAGCTGTAAAGGGCGATAGTTCCATAGTTTTGGGGCCAAAACTGAAAATGCTCTGGCTCCAATTCTGGCTTTTTCTGTAGCGTAGACCGACCAGCAAGTTGGTGATAAGTCTTGAGACAACATTTTAAAAAGGAAGAAGCACACTCTGTGACCGATCTATACATCATGGTATTTTAAATGTAGGTTGGGCAACCATGGTATGCCAATTGTAAACATTACTTTACATGGCTGTACCTTGTTGCCACATACACATTCTGGCTGCATTATTCTGGGCTCCCTGGAGTTTCTATTGAATGAAGGGAGGTCAGAATAAAAGGCAATGCAGAAATCCAACCATGCACCAATAAAAGCAGATACTACCATGTTTCTGCCTTTAGTAGAAAGCTCTTTCTGAACCACTTTCTTGATTGAAAAGTAACGTATAGGAGGAGACAATCACATTAGGTTGAGTATCTAGGCTAAGTTCTTTGTGAATTTTAAAACCCAGGCTTAGCTGCTCTTGTAGGAGAAGAGGAAAGCCCCACTTGCCTAGGCGAAAAGGAGCTGGACCAGAGATCAACATAACCATCACCCATTAGAACCTCTACCTTTTCTGGCTTAAGCTTCAATCGTGTATGTCCACCTCTTCCTCTAATCTAATCCCTCACTTCCAGCATAAGCCTGTTTCAGTTCCTCCTAGACTTCATGCTTATTCCACTGTAGCCAAAACTGCATCAAAAACTTCCCACAGGCATGCCCTTATTCCTGACATTTGTAGGGACCTACATGGGCGAATTCTCAAGCTTTTTTTGTATGCATTACTCAATAGATGCATCTTAACATAAATATGTGGCTTCTGCTTTTGAACTGCTTGCAACTGGTTTGCTCAAAGCAAAGTCTGACATATGCTTGTCACTTTTTCAGCCTTTTTGGGTATGGCAAATCTGGTTCCAAATAGTTAATCTAGGAGAGCCAGAACTATCATGCAAGGAACAATTATCTTGATATTGAATCTGGTACTTGTGGTACTTTTACAACTTGGCTTATTCTCATTTTATCTGCTGCGGGCCACAAACTGTTTTCATTTTAACTTTAATACAAAGCTTTGTGGTCTGGTATTTCATGCGCAGGAAGCCATCGTACAGAGAATGGTCCTGCCTCTATTCCTAATAGTACTCTCATAAGTTTCCTATGTTTTGATGAATGAGGCACCTCCGAACTAGCTAGTCCAAATAATTGGGTCTGTTTTTAAGGTCTATCTATTTTGTTGAACATTCCCTCATCTGATTGTTTCGAATTAGGTAGCTAATGTTGGGCTTCAGGCTCTGCCAAGCTGCACCCAAAATAAGAGCCCCAAGTAGGGCGAAACCGGTCTTGGGTTGCTTGTGTTCTGGTTCAGGGAGGACCTTGCCGGGCAGTTCAGGCTGGATTGTTCCTATTGGAGCAGGATCAAGACTGATTTGCATGTGACCGGGCACAAACAGGTGGCATGGTGGGCAATTAAGATGGAATGGGATCCAGCCCGTGTAATGAATTACCAGTGGCTGGGATTAATTTAAGCATTTCATTAATCACTTTTTTGTTGATTTCATTACAGAAACATGGCTTACTGATTCACACCCTACAAAAAATATGGACACTGATTACTGACTATTGAAACGCAACAGTATGGTGGCCTTTATCAAACAGTCAATAGCTACTTCTGGCATTGACAACTTGTATATACAGATCTCCCCGTCCTCTTTCGCCACACTGTTTTACTAACCTACTGTCCACCAGACTATATATGGCAAGTTTCACAAATGAATACTGTGAATTAAAATGCTGTCTCCTAAGTCAATTAAAATACCTCCAAACATCACATCAGAAGGTTTAATTACTGGGCAGATAACACCACAGATGGTAAAACTAATTATGTGAACTACTATCTACACTCCTATTAAAAGTCAAAATGGCATATTATGGTCCAGTGATCCTTTTATCGACAACCTATTAACTAAATCTTCTGTATTTGTAAATCCATCTGACTATTTACTTTACAATGACTCTGAACCAGACCAAATCAAAAACCATTAAAGAATTGTTCCTGATATGAATTAAAAAATGGCTGATCTTCATAACGTCCAAACCATTACAATAATAATAATAATCCCCTTGGAAGTGAAAAGTATTGAGGAGAATTGTACAGATTACCTTAATTAGATCTCCCAACCAGCCAATTCTGTTGCCACAATTAAATCACAATTAGTTTGTATGCATATTAATACTCTTTCTTGGTGTACTCAGAAAGTGAAACAGAAAAGTAATCGTTACGGCAAGCAGAGCACCCATGAGACGAACATACAATGATATTCTAAAATTATTAGATAAAACAGTCATGGCATCGTATAAAAGTACATTTATATTGGCTAAGCCAGCCTATTAATTAAATAAAATTGGTGCTTCTTGCAATTCCTCAAAAAATCTTCCTGATTATTAATAATCTTGTAGATGTGACCAGAACCACTGAGAAAATAATCCCCTCACAAATATTATGTAACACTTTAAATGACTCTTTTATCAAGAAAATCAAAAAGGAAGTAGGGATGGAACGCTGTAAAATCCTAGAGCGAGAGGTATACAAGGGTAGAGGTTGTGAGAAAGTTTGAGAAGATCTGGAGGACATGAGATCCTGGAAGACAGGCTAGCTAGTGGATACATAGAAGGGAGTCGAACTTGGCGAGTTGCAGTGTGGTCACAGGAGGGTGAGGACTACTTGAGGGTTGGGACTAGATACGCAAAAAAGATCACACTTATTTAGTCTATTTTAGGCATTTGTATCTGTAATTTAATGGATTACAGTGGGTTGAAGTAGGTGGAAATTGGGATAGAGGCTTGTACTTTATTGTTTGATTGGCACTGTGTCGCGGTGTCGGAATGGTGTTCATGTACAATTGTTGTTTCACTATAAAATAAATTAAATATATTTTTTTTTTCAAAAGAAAAACCGAAAATAGAAAAGGTATTATTAGAAATTGAATCTGGAAAATTTCAAATAACTACTGCTGAATCTGAATTACTATCCAACACCCTCTCCGCTTTCCTTCGTTTCTCAATGGAAGAGTTCAAAGTGGCATGGACTGATCTAAAATATTGCACCTCTACAGACACACATCCAGTGAATCTACTTACCATACTGCAGGGTAACTATTTACTAACCCTGAAAAATGTACTTAACGTATCACTAGAGCAAGCTGTTGTCCTCCAAATACTTCAGGTACCCTTTATTCACATCAGTTATACAGTTACCTAGATTGGATCCGTCTACTATCAACAATTTTCTTCCAACATCGCTATTCCATGCACAGCTATGTTACTTTAAAGGCATGTGGCCAAACAATGGAGAAGCCACATACAATTGGTCAATATATTGGGTGTATTTGTTTTTTCAAAAAATTACGTTAACAAACCATTTGCTGTGCTAAGATCACCATCTTCTTCCCAGGTTTCAAGAACAAACAGTTAAACAAAAAATACTATTTTTTTTTTCCTATCATGGTGGTAGTGTTTTTCCTATATATTGTGGCTTCTACCTATGTGTATTTTGTGGGGGTGTGGGGATTGGAGGGGGCGGAATGAAATTCATGCTATACATTTCTTAAAAGTAGACTGATTTTATCTAGGTTTTTCTTTTGTAGATTGCTCATGGGTTTCGTATAGAAACTACTTGTTGAAATCAAAAACAATGGGGGAAAATAGAAATAGCTGATATTTTAATCTGTCATTTTTTGCTTCGATGGCCAACTTGCAAAAAGTAATTTACTGTTATGTTCCTCAGGCCCTTCTGGTCCCCAGGATGTGTAGTGTTTGTTGGTTGTCCAAAAACACATGATACCCAAAGCTAACAACTGAGCTGCAGCTTATGATATTTCATTGTGTATCGACTATACCTAAATTCATATAGCAAAACCTAATGAACGAAAAATGGGCATTAGGGAATCATGCATATTTTAAATGTTCCTGAGTTTAGGAATTGTGGTTGTTTGTACAATTCTGAATTTGGGGGTAGCCATACTATCATGTGATTCAAAGGGCATTATGCAAAATGTGTTCTTTTGTCCACACTGGCTTAGATTTGGAAGTGAAAGATGGAGAGAAATTCTATTAACAATAACCAATGTTCTACTATTCTGCATTCCCACACGCCTCACTATTAAAAATGATACCCCACTTGTGTGGGTGGGCCAATCGCCATCAACAGGAAAGGTCCCCAAAATGCAAAGTGGAGAGATTAAGTTTTTGCCATACAAATTGACTCATTTTGGCGATGTGCATAGCAGCGGTATATAGGCCTTGCTCTGCCACCACCCAAGGAAACCTACAAAACCCAGTCATTTCTGAAAACTAGACGCCCAGGGGAGTTCAAGGTGTTGTGACCTGTGTGTATCCCACTACGGTTTCTTGCCCAGAATGCCTTGCAAACCCCAAACTTTGGCTAAAATCATGATTTTTCTAATTTCTGTAAGAGAGAATTGTGGAATTTGTGTAGATCCTCTGTCACCTAATGTTCCAAAACGTCTCCAGATAAAAACAGTATCTCACTTGTATATGTGGGCCTATCGCTTACTATAGGAAAGGCCCCAAAACATAGCATGGAGACACCAAATTTTAACCATGAAAATTGCCCCATTCTAGCCATATGGGAAGCAGAGATATTTGGGCCCGGGCTCGGGCGCCACCCAGGGAAACCAAATAATCCCAGACATCTCTGAAAACTAGACAACTTGGCTAGTCCAGAGTTTTGTGACTTGTGTGGAACTCAAGTTTTCTTTTCTTACCTACAATGACCTAAAAACTTCAAACACTAATAACACACATTTTTCTCATATTTCTGTGAGGGAAAGTTCTGGAGTCTGGGAAATCCACAACATTTATGCCATCCAGAATTCCCACAGTTCTACCAATAAAATATGGTATCCCCCTGCCTATCGCCCGCTATTTGAATAGATAAAAATTCTGACAATATGAAGTCAATGTGGTCTTCCGAGAGTCCCTGGTTCGGTCCATTCTTGTCTCGAGTAATCGGCCCAGTCAATTTAAAAAAAAACCCTGAACCGGTCATAAGCGCACTACGGTTCGTCAAGCACATTTAAAAGGTTAATATTTGTGGGCTCCCTCTAGCAAAATCATTTCTTGCTAGGACCGTTAATTCATACAGGTACGCTGACAACACTAAATTCTTTGCTGTCTGGACAGCAACTTGACCTCTTTGCCCATTTTCAAGACACTGAGATTTATTTGATGATGGATGGAATGCAACAGCTTAAATTAAATTCTGAAAAACAAAGATGATGGTTATAAATTGGAAATTTAAACTTGGGCTTAACAGATATTGTCAACATGAAATGTGTCCTCTATGAGCTCCTGGGAGTTCAAGATGGAGGCAAATTTGTGTGCTTATCTCCTTTTGCATTTTTCATCAAAAACGTGTTAGGAATATTGTTCCATTTCTGAATGAGGAGGCCAAAAGCAGGGCCGTCTCTGCAATCTTTGGCTCATTCTTGATTACGTGCTCACTTTTTTCCTGAGATTTTCTGAATATCTTTTAAAGTGGTTCAGTTTTATTGAAAATATAGGTGCATGTCTTGCGGGTTGTGATTTAGTCATGTCTACCCCTTCTGTGCTCGCCTCATTGACTCCCTGTGAGAGAGCATATTCGCTTCAGTGTACTCTGTAGAATACTGGGGGCCTTGTATTGTTGCTCTCAGAGTTTCATTCAGAATCAGATTTAAAGCATATACTCCCTCTCAAATTCTGCGATTGTCTACCGCCAATAAAGTGTTTGGGTGGTTCTAGCTTCTTGATCTAAACTGTGGACCTTCCTCCCCCCCCCTTTTCACCTGCTTGCAATTTTGCAATACCATATGCCACTAAGTTCAGACTCAAGATTAAAACTTGGTTATTTGCTGAAGCATTCTAAATATCAGTGGTTACATTATGTGGTCAGGTAGGCACCAAGAGTACATGTGTTCTTTAAAATCCCTTTAATATACCATACAATGTTCTCCCAGAACAACCTGCTTGCATGTAGCATAGAAGAATGCTGATTCCTAAACAGACATTGGATCTTATCATCAGGAAGAAGAGTAGAGAGGCAAGTATTATCTCTGCCAATGGATGAGAGACTGCGGGCCATTCCTGTTGGTGGGGTAGTGGAGCATCTCCCTAGAAAGCCTTCCAGACACTTGTATACATCACCCTCATTGGTCCTATGCAAGGGGTGCAAGTAAGACCAGCGAAAGTGAGTGTCTGGTCAAAAGGCTATCCAGTTCCTGAAAAATAACAAGCTTGTTAAAGCCGGACCGTGTTGTCTTGGCGTAGGGCACTAGCGTTGGTGCCCAGAAGTGGAGGATTTGTTGGGATCAAGATGATTTACATGCATTTAGAATAGAGCCTAGCTCCTCAATACACCTCGGAGGCCTCTGCTTCCGCAGGACTGAGGAATGTAACCAGTGTTTCACTCTGAGCCTGCAAGTCGTTTGAATCGAGAGGTTGAATCTCCCTCCCAGGGTGCAGAACTGTGGTCTAAGTCTCTACCAGCTCCATTGACTCCAGAGACTTGTCCTACACAAGTCTAGCTAATCTTATGTCGGCTCTGTTGTAATCTTGCCTTGATAAAACTCTTCCTTCATCCTGAGTTAAAGCCTGGCAACCCCATGTGCAGGTTGCAGTAGAGAAGGGTGGCTGCATCCAATCTGCACATGAAGCAGGCTTCCTTTACTGTCTGGGTGCTCCCCAAGTCCACTCCGAGTCACAAGAAGCACAAAAAGAAATGGTGGCAACAGAAGACTCCATCGGCTAACAAGCTAGCTTCCTGAGAAAAATAATCCCACCAGTCCTATTGTGAATTATATTGACTCTTCGGTACACCGGACCAGGGAGCATCCTGTGCCTCTTTGTGCTCTGCTATTCTATTTCCAGAGGAGCAAAACCTGGTGCTGACATTCTTTGGACTAGAGCACTGGACAAAGAGGTGCTGTGCTGCTTGCAATCATATGTGGCTCCAACTGCAGAGCTTGTCTCCATGCCTGTCATGCTTCGGGTGTACATTAATGGCCAGAGAGACCCCTTTTGGCTCCTCGTGCAGTGTCTGGTGGAGTGCCCAGGGTGAAAGGAACAGCTCCTGGCACCACTCCAACCTCTAGTTCTGGCCTCTTTCCAGAGGTTTGTACCAGACTTTGGTGCTGGCCCTCCAGGTATGGACTATTCCTTCTTGGATCTGCCTGATAGGACACTGCCTTCCAGAGGGCCCACCTGAGAAACCTGGATACAGTGTTTGACACATATGTAGAGTGGCACAGACAATATTAGTACCTGTATCCAAACAGATGCTCTCATTCTGTCATGGCTAATGTGTCATAGCTAATGTGTTGGACGTGTTGTCCTCTGTTCACCAGCGCACCCACTGGGGAATTAGGACACTCCTAGACGTCATTTAGGGGTCACCAGGGGATGCAGCTGCAAACCCCTCGCTTGCTCCCTGCTACTCCTGGCACTTCCTTGGCGACCCCTGCCCTCAGAGTTTGCAAAGCAGTCCCAAGAAAGAAGGTAAAAAGTTTCCTGACGAGCACCGTTTGTTTTGCTGCTTCGACTAAGATCCAATTTTTAGGTTGAACCGTACCAGTTAGCGCAGCTGTCTGGTTTGGTAACGAGATCTAGGGGACATTTGGAAAGCTTCCCTGTGAATGCATTCCGCCCATTGCGTACCAGTGGCTTTGTGGTTTGTATCTGACATGTGCTTGGTTTCTGTTTGCTAGCTTTTTTAGTTTTAGGCTGACCAGCTTGAGTTTGCCTCTTCTTCGGCCCATACACTATTTATAGTATCCTTCCGCCAGTGCTGGAGTTCTGTAAACTGGCCTTTAAATCTTGTCATCTTTTCACATTTTCTGTGCATTCAAAAACCGAGGTCAAATGTCAGGCTCTCTCTTCTGAGGGAGCTTTGTATTTACTTTTCTTTCTCTGACTTCAAAGTGAGAGGATTTATGGGACAATCATATTGGCTACTGGGGGTGTGCAGGAAGGAAGGCTTTATGATGTTTTTTTCTAGCACACAACTAAATTTAAACGTCTGTAAATGAACTATATAATATATCAGAATTACGGAAGCACAAATAAAGCACATTGTTTGGTGATTCTGAAGTGTGGTGGAAACGAATATTTTAATACAATCAATACTAATCAATACGCTAGGTGATGACATTTCCACACATTATCGTTTGTGCGCTATATTCTCTTATCAGTAAAACTGTATGTCTGTAAATTTAATGGGCATTTCACGTGAAGATGTGTGTTCTGTAATGGCTGTATGCTACCACACCATGCATACTCCACTTTACCCCACGCCACTGCACTCAACTCTGCGCCACTCCACTATACGCTACTCCACACTGTCACTGCACTCAGTTTAGCAACACTCCACTCTGCCAATGCACTCTACTCTACTATGCACCAATGCACTCTTCGCCACTGCACTCTACACCACTCCACTCCACTCCATTCTAGGCCACTCTACTCTGCAACACTGCCACTGCACTCTACTCTGTACCACTTCAACGTACGCCAGGGCACTCTATGCCAATCAACTCTATGCCACTCTAATCTACTCACCACCAGTGTGCAACGCCACTGCACTCTACGCCATTGTATGCTACCCTTCACCACTCCACCTTACGCCACTTCACTCTACTCTGAAACAATCTACTTTGCGCCACTCAACTCTGAACCACCCTACTCTATGCCACTGAACTTTACTCTAACCACTCCACTCTACGCCAGTGCACTCTACATCGTTTTACTCAACCAATGAACTCTATGCCATTGCACTCTAAGCCAATCTACTCTGCACCACTGCACTCTACGCCACTCTACACCATTGTACTTTGTCACTGCACTCTATCCTACTCTGCACCTCTGTACTCTGCCACTGCTCTCTACGACATCTACTCTACACCACTGCACTCGACACCACTCTACTCTGCAACACTGCACTCTCCGCAACTGAACTCTACGCCACTCCACTCTGCGCCACTGCAAGCTACGCTGCATCACCCCACTCTGCACCACCCACTCTATGCCACTGTGCTCTACGAAACCACTGCACTCTACGCCACTGCGCTACACACCAGTGCACTCTAATCCGCTTTTCTCAAAGCCAGTGCACTCTACGCAAATATACTCTGCACCACTGCACTCTATGCCACACTGCACCATCTTACTTTACGTCACCGCACTCTAGAAAAAGGAGTGAAAGCAGCTGGGTCATAGATGACTGCACCACCAGGACTAGTCACAAGTTGTATGTAATATTGCCCACCTCAAATGATCTGCTGCTTATAGACCATAAATATAACTATGTGAATTGGTTGGATGAGAGGCAATATATAGACACAGGCAGTTAAGTACCCAAAAACATGTCAATAAAAAGCATTTGAAGATAAACGTTTCTGGTCTTTTTATTCTCAGTTGTGCTTCGTATGATAGAACCAGCCAACGCGTTTCGTCCAAACATGGGCTTCTTCAGGGCAATAGGGTATAGAAATGAAATGTATCCTCAGACGCGTATATCAAAGCGGATTGAAGCGAATCCTAGGGCGCATAGGTGAGGCTCATGGTAGAGCGAAGTCCTATGAGTATATATAGTATGGTGTACTTCAAACGGTATTAGCCGCATGAGTACGTTGGAGCCGTGTCCGTAAAAAACGTCCTTTAAGCCAGCACGATAGTTGGAGTATCGTGCTGGCTTAAAGGACGCTCTACCATGAGCCTCACCTATGCGCCCTAGGATTCGCGGGACTAGATAATGGTCCGTTCAAGATTGAGTAATGGGTGTACTAGGTGTTCGACTCAGATGGCAAGTGCAAATCCCGTCATGGCTGTGGCCCCGTAAATGAGTCGGAGGGCATATTAGTTGCGGTAAGCCTAATACTTTTAAGATATCTCGGAGAAAATTTGCCTCGAAGTTATCTGGATCGTCAAAATGGAGATGAAAGTCTCCTAACATAGTAAAATTAGCATAGCGGACTACCACGGGGGGAAGTGCCTCCCCTACCGTGGTTAGAAACCTAGTGCCGGGACCCAGGGGGCGATAAAGAAGACAGCCGGCACAGGATTCAAAAGCGCTGATTTTAAAGTAGAAACCCAGGCTTTCTGCTCCCTTGAGAGTGTCCATATGGACCAGTATTGAAAGCTTTCGCAAAATATAATAGTTAACCCCCACCCGACCCTCTTTTCTATCCTTGGACCTGATTGTGAACCAGTTGGTACTGCTATAACTATATCTGGATTGCACCATGATTTTAGCCGGATTTCCGTGATAAACAAGAAGTCCAGTTTCTCTTCCATTATTAGGTCAGTAATATCCTGTGCTTGTTTGCCTAAAGAACACACATTTATAAGCCTTCCGCCAGGTCCAGTTTTGGGTGAAATTGCTACATGTAAGGCCACCATGTAAGGCCACCAAGCACTGCTCTGTGAAAAGACCAAACTCGTTCCTGCAGCCAGTACATGATACTGGGCCCACCAGATGAGCTAGGTCCCATCTGTGGTAGTTAGCAGAAGGTTGTCTCCTGAGATTATGGAGGAATTCAGAGGAAAGGGGTTTATCTGGTTGCATCTGAACATGGTAACTGGCTCTGGTCACGGAACGGGCGCAGACGGGTTTGCCTTTAGAGCGCGGACAGCGGTTAGACTTATTGCAAGCATTCCTCCCATCACCTTTTGTGTGTCTGATGCAACGTCATATATATATAAGTAGCCACGGAAATCCTGTTATTGCTGGAATTGCGGAAAGCGGGTCATCCCCCTCCATCAGATGCTTACAAACACGTAAGGACTTGAAGAGTGTGCTGTATGCTGCAGCGCAGACGACAAATAAAAGTCAGCTTTTCCATAATTCGAAGTTGGGCTCTGTTGCTGTTCTTCTGTGAGGTATCATATTGACAGGATCTCCATTCCTGTCCCGAGAGCCCACCCTGCAGGGTCGGGGCCCCCAGTAAATGGAACTGTTTGTAAGCATCTGATGGAGGGGGATGACCTGCTTTCCGCAATTCCAGCAATAACAGGATTTCCGTGGCTACTTGGAACTGTGGGGGAGAAAGGGAGAGGAGGAAGGTTTTTCCTCTTACAACTTCGTGGAACAAGCACAGAAAAGAAACGTTGCAGCATTTGGAGGCACTTTGCAGCAAGGATTTTAAGTTTGCACCGATTTGGAAGGCGAATAAAATTGTGACATTGGGACTAAAAACGCCATTAAAGCAGAAAGGAATTAACACCAGTGCACATGTAAGGATACCTACCTGGTGCATTCTGGGGCCTGCAGTCAAAGAAACGGGCAATGGGCACATGACCACTCGGAGCTAATAAGCACACTCACCTGTGAACAAGGCAGAGATATGCTGAAACGCGTAAGGACTTGAAGAGTGTGCTGTATGCTGCAGCGCAGACGACAAATAAAAGTCAGCTTTTCCATAATTCGAAGTTGGGCTCTGTTGCTGTTCTTCTGTGAGGTATCATATTGACAGGATCTCCATTCCTGTCCCGAGAGCCCACCCTGCAGGGTCAGGGCCCCCAGTCAATGGAACTGTTTGTAAGCATATATATATATATATATATATATCTGATACTTCTATTTTTGTGTATTGTTTTTATTGCTAATTTCAAACATACCAGTTTTGCATGAAATGCCATTCCCCAACCCACATACAAAGCATTGCTTTTAAATTAACCTTTTATAGTATTTCAGTTCCTTTGCTCTCACCCACCCACTCCCAAACATTCCTCTTTGTCCATCCATCGGACAAAGTGCGTCTGTTCTCATTCAAGATGGTCTATTACTGGGTGAGTCCATGGCTTTAGTGACCTTACCTCCCCAAGTGATAAAGTTATCCTCCGCTACATCATCCCTTTGGGTAAGCTTTATATGTTGCTCATCGGCTATTGCCCTTTCTAATAAATCCACCTGCCAGGTTTTATTGACTGTGGCCCTGGGCAAGGTTATTGCTTTCTGTCTCTGGGCTAGCACTAGACATAATACCAGCATTGGGGACTACATATGTGAGTGTTTTTGTTGTGGCCTCACCTTCAAAGGCACAGTTTAATAGAGCTTTCCAACTGCTACCCCACCATATGTGTTGGCAGTCTCATTACCTCCTCCCAGTACCTCGGCAAACGTGGGAGGCCCAGGTCACGTGCAGAAAGTCAGCATCACAGCCCACATCTTCTGCATGCAGCGGGGATAGCAGGATAAATCTTCTACAATTTGCATTGTCATATACGTTTTGTGCATGTAGTGAAACTGTTTTAGCTTAAATGGCGCATTGGTGTCACCTGCTGAGCTTGTGTGCAGGCCACTGAATTTGCCAGTTCCTCCAGGCAGTCTGCACTCCACCGGTCCTTTGCCCAGTCTGTCGTGCCCCCCTTGTTAGTCACCGTTGCTATATGTAATTCAGTTATTAAACGCCTGCATCCAGACAGCCCGAGGAATTGTCTGATTTACTGAGTGCTCCTGTGATTTGTATGGAAAAGATGTCCAGATTCCCTGGGCCGTGTGTGCCATCCAAACATATTGCAGGAACTTCCTTGGACACATGCCAAGCTGATCTCAAGCCTGCGGGAAATAAATAATCTGTTGTTGAGATATGAGTCTCCTGCTTGTTCACAACACCCCCCCTTTTTTGCCATCACTACAGGGGCATGTCTTCGCAAAAGGGGCTCTTGTGCCACACTTCTGACATTAAGCGGACGAGATACAGTGCATCTTTGGGGACTCCCCTTCCCATCATAAATGTCTCCAGCAGGGTGTATGTATCGTAAGAACCCACCAACAGAGTATTTTCCCACTTGGGATCATCATCAAACCAGTGTACAGCATGCTGGATCTAAGTGGCTGCATAATACAGAAGCAGGTCCAATAGTCCCTGCCTTTCCTCAATACACGTTATTTTCAAGATGTCCAGTTATACCTGGCATTGCTTTCCAGCCCATAGCGGTGTACATAACAGCTGAGTTAGCTGGACAAATGTGGTTTTCGGGATGGGACACATCACGTTTTGTACTACATATAGAAAGGAACACCATTTTGGTCAGGGTCACACATCCCCTCATAGAGGGTAGCAGCGTCGTCCAAAGCTCGACTGAGCGGCATCGACCCTCCATTATTTTCCCCAACATTTGTCGTAGTGCGTTACCACGCAGCTTGTGACCCAGATACCTAGATATAGGAAGTTGCCAGTCTCCCACTGTAAGCCTAGTCCTTGTGGCAGGGGCAATGCCCAATCGCCCAATGAGAACATCTTAGATTTAGTTCTGTTCATGCACAGACCTAACATGAGTATAAAGTGCTCTTTCTCTCGCAGGGGATTTCCATGTATAGTCATAAGCACTGAATAGTCCCGCCCATGCGCGGGGACCCCGGAGCAGAGAGAGAGAGAGAGAGAGAGAAAGACTATATGTGTTTTAAAAGACGCGCCGTGCATTTGGACATTGATACATCTTTTAAAAGCACTGATGAAAGCTACTGCTGAAACGCGTCTGCTATTAATTAAAAGTGTATTTTAACAGCCCCCGTGAGTGCCTTTGCGTGCATAATTATTGCAAGCGTCGGAGCTGATATCAAATGTGAGTTCCATCCTCACAACACATGGCACCCGCCTTAAGAGTTCTGCGAAAACCTGTTTTTGGTGGAAATTGGAGCTGTGATTTATAGCAGGAGCCAGAACCGTCTCTAGAGGATGTCTCCGTCGACCGGAGGTCGTGGATTATTCAAATTCAAGGCTCACAGTAATTTTACTGCTGCCATCGGATTCATCTTGGTTTTTTAAACAGAGGCTTGGCGAGGGGACTATAATGCACGGCGTGGTGGTGGTGAAAACATCGGAAATGCTTTGGATAACAGCAGGCACGCCACACCAGTAAGAATTTTGATTTTTGCATAACAAAACACTCACCTTGTAAAAAAGTCGATATGGCCAAGTTTGCCATGTATCGGAACATTGTCTTGCTGAGAGGGCGGCCCGTGGAGGTGAATTTCATCGGAGTCCTTCCTTAATTACCACCATTCGAAAGCGCCAATCACGAAAGACTATATGTGTTTTAAAAGACGCGCCGTGCATTTGGACATTGATACATCTTTTAAAAGCACTGATGAGCTACTGCTGAAACGCGTCTGCTATTAATTAAAAGTGTATTTTAACAGCCCCCGTGAGTGCCTTTGCGTGCATAATTATTGCAAGCGTCGGAGCCGATATATATATATATATATCTCTAAAGTGTAGATTTTCGCCTTTCTTCAGGAAGGCCTGCAAAACACTATTAACTGTATTTCCAGATTTGGTGCGCCCAGACCACACAGGCTTTGTCCCTGGTAGAAGCACAGGTTACAATATTAGCCGCATTACCCATGTGCAAGAGACAGCAGAGGAAGATTATGCTTTTGCGGTTTTGAGCCTCAAACGCACGTTTGATACTGTTGGTTGGCAATATAAATGGGAGGTTCTGCTTGTAATGGGCTTTGGCCCAGGGTTCATACAGTGGGCGCAACTGTTTTATGCTGGCTGACCCAGTGGCCAGTGTGCATACAGGGTGGGGAGGGATTGCTTCAGACTCCTGGAAATTGAGTAGAGGCACTAGACTGGGTTGCCCCCTGTCCCCGGTGCTTTTCGTACTTGTGGTGGAGCCTTGGTTTGTAGGCTGAGTTCAAAACTGGGGCCCTGGGGTATACGACTAGTGGACATGTTCCATGTAGTATCTGTATATACGGACGACACCCTGGTGTATTTGCATGACCAAGTATGGTGGACACTCGCTGCTGGCTGAGATGGAATGGTTTCTTACCTGTAACTTCTTTTCTCTCGCAGGGGAATTTCCATGATAGTCATAAGCACTGAATAGTCCCGCCCATGCGCGGGGACCCCGGAGCAGTTGATGTGCCTTTAAGGAACCGGGCACCACCTGTATCCCATCATGCATAGCAGTTGGCAGTTACTTCAGTTCTTTTTTCCGGCTCCTGCTGACAGGATCCTGGAGCATTGAGCTCCACCCAAAGTGGGTTTTTTTTCTTCAAAATTATCCATTAAATTTCAACTTTGTGTTTCACTCGACGTCTTTTGCCTCCCCCTGCCTTGTTCTGTTTTTTACTGACAGAACTTAGGAACATTTTGTCAAGAAATGCCATCCGTCTTTGACAAGTGCCCTGCTTGTGGGAGAAAGAAGGCCAAGACAGACCCTCATGAGGTCTGTATCATCTGTCTTCCAGAGGATCATGTTCCTAAGTCCTGCCAACACTGTAGGAACTTCACCAAGCGTACCCTGAGAGACCAGGAGAAGATTCATCTCCATGGGACAGAGGAGCGCAGAAGGCTGCAGTCTGAAGGTGGGACCTCAGGACTTGGAGAGGGTAGAACCTCTACCAAGTCTCTGTTAACAACCTCTACAGAGCGTACCAGGAAGAAAGGGGCTCAATAACGACATCGGTCCCGGTTGCCGTCGTGGACATCGAGAAGAGGTACGGTTCCGACATGCTTGCCGTCGATTCAAGACACGACGTCGACCAAGCGCCGTAGAAAGACGTTGAGGACTCCGAGTAGGTCTCCGTTGAGACACCGGCAGCGAAGATCGCCGTCGAGGCATACTCCTCGCAGATCTACGTCGAGGCGTACAAGGAGATCGACTTCAAGGCATGGACATCGATCAACGTCGACACGAGCACCGAGCTCGACGTTGAGGCACCGAAGATCACCGTCACGAAGCTCGACATCGAGGCACTCCCGAACATCGAGACGCTGTCGACAACCAGGTCGAGGCATTCGACGTCGAAATCTCCATCTTCTTCTCCCAGGCTTGAGGAGATCAGGAAGAAGAGGAAGTGCATCTATTCGTCACCGGACTCTGAATATTCCAGGACATATTCTCCATCGTTGCAGCATTCACCAGCGCTGCCTTTGTCTCCACAGCCTCATCAATCTCCTCCGCCTCCGCCACCTCCATCTCCAGTAACACCACGGAGATCGAGGTCAAGATCGTGCCATCGTTCTAGACACAATCACCATCGTCATGCCTCCCGGCATACGTCAACTTAGTCTCAAAGGTCTCGTCACCGTCGCCATCATCATACAGGGTCAAGATCTTCTACATCTAGGTCAATACTCTCCCACACTGACTGACTCGCCACCTCCAGGAATCTCACCGGAGGACGATGTCTCTACCTTTCAGGAAGTCCTAATAAGGGGTGCTACAAAACTAAATATCCCCTGATCGCCACCAACTCGGACAACGCCGGTCATTTTTTAAACCCTACAGCAAAAATCTATTGCTAGACCCATGTTACCTCTGGTGCCAGGCCTCCTTGAACCGGCCATGGAGCTCTTCCTTACTCCAGCATTAGTCAAGACAGTGCCTTCTATTCTTCACAAGAAGTATCGTCCTCCAGAGCAGGATCCAACCTTCTTCCGCTCTGATCCGGCACCTGATTCTGTAATTGTGGTAGCGGCTAGAAAACAACATGCCCCCACTCCTTCATCCACGGTACCTCCGGACAAAGAAAGCCGTAAATTGGACTCTGTGGCCACAAGATGTGTGGAACGGCTGCAACATCCATGAAGGCAGCTAGCGCCACTGCCTTGCTAGGCAGATATGATAGAGCCCTTTGAGAGTCCTTGAATCAATTTCTGGACCATCTGCCCAGGGACAAAAGAGAAGAATTCATGGAAATTCTTAATGAAGGCCTAATGGTTTCAAACCAGGTGATTAGTGCAGCAGCGGACTCTTCATTACTGGCTGCTCATGAATACTGCCATGGGATAGGTCTCTGGCGGCAATTGTGGCTGCGGCTCACATCTCTCAAGCCAGAGGGGCAGCAAAGGATTTTAAACCTACCCTTTTCTGGTACTACTCTCTTTGGAGCCCATGCAGATGAGGAAATGACACGAATGAAGGCTGAGATGGAGACCCTTAAGGCTGGGGGACAAAGAAAATCTCTCCGGCCTTATCAACAACGTTTCTCATCTCAGAGAGGTCACTCTTCCTCATGGTACCAGGGTCGACAACAGGGAGGCTCACAGCCAGAACAGCAACGGCCTTACCAGTCGTATCAGCGACGACAGCCAAGAGGAAGATCTTCCCAGAAACACCCTCAAGGGGATAAACAGCCTGCTGGGCCGAAGCCTGAAGCGTTACTTCCCCCTGTTCTGTTCCCCACTCCAGTGGGGGGAAGCATAAGTCACTACCCGATAGAGTGGCAAAATATAACAAAAGACTCCTGGGTGCTGAATATTGTGCGCAATGGATATTGCCTGCAGTTCATCAGTCCTCCTCCATCCATCCCTCCGAAACCAACCAACAACGAGGACAAGGCATTTATTCCAGATTCTTTCTTGTCAAGAAGAAAGACAAAAACGAATTCAGAACCATTTTAGACCTCAAGACAGCCAACAAGTGGATTCAGCTAGAAAAGTTCAGGATGCTGGCTCTACACCAAATGTATCCTCAACTACAGCAAGGGATTGGCTTTGCTTAATCGACTTTCAAGACGCGTACATTCATATCCCCATTGCCAGAAAGCATCGCAAGTTCTTAAGGTTCGTGGTGGGACAGGACCATTACCAGTACCGGGTCCTCCCATTTGGTCTGAAATCAGCACCCAGAACATTCTCCAAATGCATGGCAGTAAGTCACTGCCAATCTCCGGAGACACAAGGTATTCGTCTATCCATATCTGGACGATTGGCTCATCAAGGCCTCCTCTCCTCAAAAAGCGCAACTTAATTGCATCTGGACTCCCGACCTCTTACAGAGACTGGGTCTTTAGATCAATCTCGACAAGTCCATCTCTACCCCAGTACAGAACTGGCATTATCTAGGTGCCTCAATCGACACAGTAAAGGCAAAAGTGTGTCCTTCGGAGGAGGGAAGCTTATCGATCCTTCTGAAATGTCAGAGGCTCATGAAAGCTTCCTATCCAACAGTCAGGACAGTCGCCTCTCTCCTCGGCTCGATGGTTTAGTCCATATTCCTCACACCGAATGCCTGTCTATACATGAGACCTCTGCAGGAATGCCTCGAGGATCAATGGGACCAACTGACGGGGAACTGGGAGGACAGGATACAGCTATCCCTCCATGTGAAGTCGTTTCTGAAATGGTGGTGCTCCCCATCCAATCTCCTCCAGGGCACTCCGTTCCATCAGGAGATTTCTCCTCAGACTATTGTCACGAACGCATCGTTGCTGGGCTGGGGAGCGCATATGGGCCATCTCCAGATTCAGGGGAAATGGTCGGAGAAGGAAACCTCGTACGACATCAACCTCTTGGAGCTTCGAGCAGTCCATCTGGCATTGAAAGCTTTCTCCCTGCTTGTTCAAACGAACAACACCACAACGATGTACTACCTCAACGAGCAGGTGGGGGGGGACGAGGTCCAGAATCTTATCCCCAGAGTCTCAGACAATCTGGAAATGGCTTCTTGCCAGGGGCGTGACAATCACAGCAGTACACCTACCAGGTGTCCAAAATGCTCAGGCGGACTCGCTCAGCAGACTCCTGCAGGAAAACCACGAGTGGGTTTTGCACGACGACGTGGTACAAGACGTATTTCTGCAATGGGGTACTCCCAACGTCGACATGTTGGCCACCGCAGAAAATAGCAAATGCCAAAGCTTCGCATTGCGGTTCTACCAGACAGGAACTCTGGGGAATGCCCTATGTATCGATTTGGTCAGACAAATTTCTCTACGCCTTTCCTCCGATTTCCCCCCCCGCCCCGATTCCGGAAGTGCTCATCAAATTGACTCAATCGTCAGCAAAGATGATCCTCATAGCTCCGGAATGGCTAAGCCAATGGTGGTTCACGGACCTCCTTCACCGGTACATCCGTCCACATCTACGACTGCCATGCAGACCAGATCTGCTGACGAAATTCAGAGGCCAGATATTACATCCCAATCTCTCCTCTTTGAATTTGGCAGCATGGCTCCTGATATGATACAATATGGGCACCTGAATTTACCACAAGACAGCATGGATATTCTCAAAGAGGCTAAGCGACCTTCCACTCGATCTGCATACGCCTTCAAGTGGAAGAGATTCTGCATACGATGTTCTTCCAAGAACAAGGATCCCACTTCTTGCCAGGAAGATGTTATTCTTCCGTACTTACTCCATGTAGCAAAATCTGGCTTGCAACAAATCTCCTCGATAAAGCTTCACTTAGCAGCTTTGACTGCTTATAGAAAATGTCCCTCACAAACCTTTTTTTAGAATCCCGGTAATTAAGGATTTCTTAGAGGGCCTGAAAAAGGTTTTTCCTCCCATCAAACGCCCTTCGCCTCCATGGGAGCTAAATATAGTTCTTTCACGTCTTATGCAAGACCTTTTCGAACCCTTACACAAGGCATCCCTCCAACATTTGTCTTGGGAAACAGCTTTCCTTGTGGCAATTACTTCATCCCGCAGGGTTAGTGAAATCCAGGCTCTTTGTTCTCATGAACCTTACACTGTCTTCCACTCGAACAAAGTAGTTATGAGAACTCACCCTGAATTACTCCCCAAAGTGGTATCGGACTTTCATTTCAATCAAATAATTTCTCTTCCAACATTCTTCCAGAATCCCTCTACTCCAGCGGAAAGAACCCTTCATTCCCTGGATGTAAAGAGAGTTCTTAAGTTCTACCTAGATAAAACTAAGAGCATTTGTGAATCACAACAGCTATTTGTAAACTATGGCCCAGTCCGAACAGGGCTAGCTACTTCTAAACAATCCATTCCGAGATGGATAGTCTCTTGCATTCTGTTATGTTATCAGAAAGCTAACAAAAGCCTTTCAGCCAAACCTAAGGCTCACTCTACTAGGGGAAAAGCAGCCACTACGGCTTTACTACGTAATATCCCCATTCCAGAGATCTGTAAAGCAGCTACCTGGAAATCAGCACACACATTTACAAAGCATTACTGCCTAGATTCTGACGCTAGAGCAGACGCTTAAGTAGGGCAAGCTTCACTCCGGAATCTCTTTTCTTAAGTCCTTGACACTCTTCTCTGTCTGTGTCGCCACATTCGATGGGATGGGCTTGCTATTCTATTCAGCGCTTATGACTATACATTAAAATCCCCTGCGAGAGAAGGAATGGTTTCTTACCGGTAACTTCTTTTCTCTCGCAGGGAATTTCCATGATAGTCATAAGCGACCCTCCCTCCTCCCCGGCGGAACAGACAGAGGAATTGTCTTTCTACATATCTATTATCAGAAGCCTCCAAAAAGAACTGAAGTAACTGCCACCTGCTATGCATGATGGGATACTGGTGGTGCCTGGTTCCTTAAAGGCACAGTGTTCTTTTTTTATACATATAATGGCAGCCTATGAGGCTACTCTGCCCTGCTCCTTGCATCTCTATCATAAAGATAAAAAAGGGTTTGTGAGAGACATTTCTACTGACTGACACTAAAATTATCTCAAATGTATTTATTCTGGCCCTTTTTTCTCTGCAGTATGAAGAACTTGGCCAGTGTAGCCTAGGTAAATAGGCTGCATAATATGTCTCTTTTTCTTAAGTGTCTTTGCAGGCCTTCCTGAAGAAAGGCGAAAATCTACACTTAAGAAAATATATATATATATATATATATATCAATCAACTGCTCCGGGGTCCCCGCGCATGGGCGGGACTATTCAGTGCTTATGACTATCATGGAAATTCTCCTGCGAGAGAAAAGAAGTTACAGGTAAGAAACCATTCCATCTCAGCCAGCAGCGAGTGTCCACCATACTTGGTCATGCAAATACACCAGCGTGTCGTCCGTATATACAGAAACTACATGGAACGTGTCCACTAGTCGTATACCCCAGGGCCCCAGTTTTGAACTCAGCCTACAAACCAAGGCTCCACCACAAGTACGAAAAGCACCGGGGACAGGGGGCAACCCAGTCTAGTGCCTCTACTCAATTTCCAGGAGTCTGAAGCAATCCCTCCCCACCCTGTATGAACACTGGCCACTGGGTCAGCCAGCATAAAACAGTTGCGCCCACTGTATGAACCCTGGGCCAAAGCCCATTACAAGCAGAACCTCTCATTTATATTGCCAACCAACAGTATCAAACGTGCGTTTGAGGCTCAAAACCGCAAAAGCATAATCTTCCTCTGCTGTCTCTTGCACATGGGTAATGCGGCTAATATTGTAACCTGTGCTTCTACCAGGGACAAAGCCTGTGTGGTCTGGGCGCACCAAATCTGGAAATACAGTTAATAGTCTGGAGGCCAAAACCTTACAAAGTATTTTGATATCTGTATTTAACATAGATAGGGGCCGGTAAGAGGCCAGGTCCAATAGGTTTTTACCCTACATGGAAATAAGGAGCATCACTGCTTTACTCCAGAGCAGTGGGAGTACCCTTTCGCCTTCAAAAAGACTTCCAAAAATCTCTCCAGCACTGTGGCAGACAATCCCTGACCTAGCTTGACCGCTAGCCCATCGGCACCCAATGCTTTCCCCAAGGTCATTTCAGCCAAAGCCTCCCTAAGTTCAGCTAGTTCAATCAGTCTTTTTAGGGATCGATGCTACCCTACCTTGAGGCGTGGCAGCCCATCAGATATCAGTAAGGCAATGTGAATGTGGAAACCCCAACTGCAAATATGCCAAGAAGGCCTTATTTATCGATCTCTAGCCACCATATCGGAGCCTCCACTCCTATGTAAGGTTAATATGTGGGTAGATGACTTTTCCCTTTTCAGCAGCCACAGTTGCATTCTCCCTCATTTATCCCGTTCTTGGAACAGACTCTGTATGTACTATGTGCATCTGAACTTCTCTAACCTGGCCAAGGCCTGTCCCATCTGCCTTTTTACATATATGTGCGTTTGCAAGCTATCGGTCTGTGAATCTGTTTTTGTGTCCAGGAGTGAGTATTGTTCTAGGTCAGTCAGCGACAGCTCTGTTCTTTTGGGGGGCTTCATAGCCGTGATTTATCACGTTGACCCAGAATGCAAAAGTCTCTATGGACATAGTAGAGCGCACATTGGTCCTCTATGTGCTACTCTTTCCGGGTTCCTGTAAAGGCACCATATGGCTTCATGTTTTTTCTGGAGGTTTCGTTAGGCAAATGCCACATAAGTTTATGCTTCATGCAGCCTTTGTCCCCAAAATTGGTTAAAACAATAAGTCTGTTTTCCAATGCAGGTATTGGTCCCAGCCCCACGCCCCAACCTCATTATCACCCAGGCTGATATAAATGAAATAAAATAAAACAAATAAAATTGTACTTTTAACATGCCTGGGCAAACAATTGTAATTCATTTGAAGCGCAGCATCAGCAGGCTGATCTCATTGAGAGTTTTAGTGGCTGATGGGTTGTTACCTCCATGCAAAATGTTCCAAGTTCAGGACCAGGTGGAAGCAGATTTTGGGGCAGGTTAGCATACCTCAAAGGTGTCTGCAGGTTTGATGCGTCTTTCTGGTCATTATGGCCGAGTAGAGCTATTCAAATTTTGCATACTGCCTGCATCCTGTGTTCTCCAGCTGCCCCTCCTCAGACATGTAGAGGTACGTCCATGGTTACATTTTGTGCTTATTAATGTTTTCATGATCACCTGCATGATCCCACTGCTGAAATCGGATTGTTGTATCTTTTCGGGGGGGAGAACTATACATTAAATTAAGTACTTAATTTACTTACAGCGAAGCACATTAATGTGGGCGACTTAAAATTTGAAACTGCAACTATTAGAGTCCCCATTAATGTCAGCAACCGCTCACATTGTTAGCAGTTAAGCAGCCTGGGAAGATTGGGAGCAAAACACCACAGTTTAAACCGCATGTGCAAAATTCCTTTAAGAAATGAGGGACATAAGGCAATTACAAAAGGACACCCTTTGCTTAATGCCACATATTTCTAAGCTCATCAGAAAGCCGTCACACGTCATAGTGGGATAGTCACCAACATTGAACCGGCTGTTGGATCTTCCTTGTCATGACATTGACACACACTTGATATGAACTCGAGCCTCTATAGTGAATAAAGTATAAAATGCTGAAAAACGTTTTAACGTTTTGTTTTTTTGATTCCCTGAGCTGTTAACCGGCACAGGTTTTACCAGGAGCTGATTAAGACCCATTTATAGACTGGGTCTGGTGGCATAGTGGACTAAAGCATCCACTGTAGGGGCCTGGATTCGACCTCATGGTCATAGGTTCAAGCCCCATGGGTTCACTCAGCCTTTCATTCTTCTGAGGTCATTAAACTGAGTACCATATAGTGGAAGACACATTTGTTATGTAATGTTCCAACGAGTCACTATACACAGATCACTCGAAGAGAGGAAAAGGAAAGTATGGCTGGCTAGATATAACCCTTGCTTCTTCTACCTTCACCAGCACATCTTGCCGGGAGTGGCTTGGGCAAAGGTATTGCAGTACAGCCAGGCAGCGTGGACAACCAATCCACGCTAAGCTGATTGTTAGCACCGTGAATTACTATAATTACAACTGACCAGGAGCATACGGATTAGCCCAGCTAGCAGAGGTGTCACAAGATGGAGCTATGTGCACATGATGAGTTTTCATGCAGCACAGCCCTTGCAGTTGACAACATCATGGATTTTCTACAAATTGCCACTGAGAGGGAGCAATTTAGGTATCCCAGTTTTCAGATCAATTTAGGTATCCCTGCTAGCAGATGTGTGCTTGAATAACAACTGACGCAGGCGAAATTACATCACTACCCACATATGCAAAAGTTGTTTCGCAGTTGGGTCGCAACATGACCTTCCTCTCATACACCAGGGCCACTGGCATTATGCGATTCAGCAGCAAGTCTCAAAGACTTGAAGGTCCTGCCTCATTAGCCATTGTTTGAGTATAAATCCTATCATTGACGGTATCCTTTGCAAGAAGTGTTAAAATTATGAAAGCGAAAAATGAAGAATTATCACTGTAACAGGTGTGCCTTATTATGAGGCATAATTTGGTAACCGTGGCCACACAATTAACCAACCCAGCCATTAATTTGGTCATCCTCGGCTGCATTATTCCTCTAGCTGATCCCTTATCCAAACGATTCTTTGCAATCCAGTCAATGAAAGGTACATGGGGTGAATCCAGCAATTCATGGGCACTGCAAAATATGGCAGTCCCTTGATGCTGTTTGGCAACTTAATCCCGCACAGGGTATGTCTTGAAGCCAGGTCCGGGGAGGCCTTCAAACATTCCCGCAGAAGGGTAATTGGAACCATGCACAAGCTCACAAAGCAGAGGGGCTTGGATTAAATAGGGTGTGGCCTCATTAATGCAAACACCACAGGGTACTGCGATAGGTCCGGGGTACACCTGCCAGAGGTGGAAAGGGACTTAGTCCAGCTAGAAGGACTGGTAACGTCTGGTTGCAGGAGGTTGGGGGGGCTGCCTATGACGGTGGCCACATCCAGGGCGTTGGCGGATTTACAGGGCGATCCAGAGTCTAATTGGTACATAGGGGTACCCTCTCAATGAGCACAGCAGAGGTGCTGTATGCCGTACCCCAGGAGTCATTACTGCGGTACCCTGGATAGAAAACGTCGGCACCCCGCTAATCCTTCAGGCGGTTGTAAGCCTGAGCAACCGGGGGCTTGCCTTTCAATGCTCCGCCCCTAAAAAGGCGTGAGTAAAGTCATGGACTGGTGGTCCACGGTATTTAAGGGGGAAAATCCCTAGATAAATTTTAGCACCGATTGGGTTGGCCACGGTGCAGTTTGGCTCATCAGGCAGGTGGGCAGCTCAGGTTACTCATCACTACTTGCCCTTGGATCGCCCATAAGTTAACCACCACGTTGGCATACTTCATGTATGAAATAAACCTGCAGCAAATTGTTTTCCAACAAATTTGTGTGGCGTGATTATTTATTTCAGTGTGACCGAAGTACCTTACTATGCTTTGGGGGAGGGTTTCCGATATCTGCACTATGCCCATTGTTGCATCTTTCCTGATCATTATGCGGGCATCCCACTGTGAACTTTCCCCCAAGGTGGCGGCGCTGCTGCTGCCTTTAGACCTCCTTCCATCCTGACCCCTCAGACTGAGGGGTGTTTGATGCGCCTGAGTCCCACATTTCTAGTCCGTACACCTGCTCCGGGAACCCCCACAAAGCAAATATTATTGCAGCAGGAGCAGTTTTATGCATAATCCACCCTTTCCTTTAGGATACTTGCTTGTGTAGTCAATTTCGCTCTTTGGGTTTTAAAGACTTTAGACTTAGGTTTGTAGGCCCGATGCCGCCCCCTCCACTGTCTGAGCTCTGTCTGTCACTTGACAGAGATCTGTTCGCAGTAGAGTTACCTCGATGGCTACCTTTACAATCTTCCCCATAAGAGCCGACTGCGATCTGTGGGTGCTCAGCCCTGGAGTGCTCATCTGTGTGTGCCTCCAGGTCATGCACTCTTTGGGACTTCGTCTGCCTCTTAGTTATTGAGGCATGTCCTGAGCCGTGGTGTATTGTGTAATGGTGTTGCCCTGGGGCTGCCTGGAAGCCTGGTCTTTGCCCATGGCGACACCAAGGGGCCCTTTCTTTGTTTACTGATCTTGCCGTCTGATAATGCTCCAGGCACAGCACGGACCACCCATGCCACAAACAGTTGAGGAGCTTTTACCCAACCAAGCCTCGCAGGCTGCATCTCCCCTGGGTTTTGTCTGATCCACAGGGGCCAGTCTCAACACCCAGGGCCACCCCTCCAGACCTCGCTGTTGAGTGTGCAAGGTAGTCAAAGAGGGCCCCACTCACGCTGCCCCCAGACACTCTCATCCATTCACTGGGTTCTGTACAGCAGTGGGAACTCCCCTCATACAACACAAGGCAGCCAGATGTTCTGTCCGATGTGCAGGGGCCAGTCCCAGCGTCCAGGGACCACCCCTCCAGTCAATACTGCTATGAGTGTGCAGGGTAGTGTGATCGCCAGTGGGGCCCCAGCCACGCTTCCACCCTCGGCCCGTTCACTGGCCTCTACACTGTGATAAGAGCCGCCTCCATGCACCACAAGGTAGCTCCAGGTTCTGGACTGGCAGCCCTCTCCCGCCTCACGGCGCAGCAGAGGCCGAGCCAGGCCAGCGGACCACCCTTACTTATTTGCAAGTCCGCTCAGAGCCTCCACCTCCAATACGGCCCTGGCCGTCACAGCAGGCTCTACGCAGTGACTTATGACACTCTGGTTTCAGATTGGACCAGTCCTTGGCCCCAAAGGCAGGCACCCAGGGTCGTGCAGCAAGCCCATGGCGGACAGCCGTTCATTCCAGGCAATGCTTCAGCTATTGGGTTCCCCGTCCACAGCCCCAAGATGCCGCCATGTTGGCACCCCATGGGGCGCAGCTTTGTTTCCCCACCAGGAATCCAAGAGTGCCCCAGCACTTTGAAAGGAGTGTGGCCAGGTGCGGGCACAAAAGAGAGTCCTTTTAGACCGGATTGATGCCAGTCGTGGTCTAGGATATTGAAGGATGCATCTGGGGCCGTCTTAGCTCGGTCAGTTTAACTCCAGTTGACCATCTTTTTGCCAGCCACACCTCCACAGATTGATACTTCTAATCACAGATTCTTCTCTATTTAGAATATCCCCCATGCACCAGACTGGAGATTTTTTTACATAGTGGCCTGCAGGCGCTAGGTGTTTAGTCTGCAATCAGTGAAACCTATCGAATCCGTACATTTCTGTAAACTAGACACCCAGGAAAGTCCAGGATGGTGCCTCCTGCGTGGTTTCCATGATGTTTTATTTTGGTGCAGGCAGTAGGTTTGGAATGCTGGGTGGTAGGAATTTCTGAAACTTTCTCAGAAATGTGAGGAAAATACGTGATTTTATGTGAAGTTTGAGGTTTGCAGGGCATTGTGGGTAAGAAAGCATTGTGAGATCCATGCAAGCCATAGCACCCTGGACTCTCGTGAGTGTTTATCTTTCAAAATGTCTGGGTTTGTTAGATTTTCCTGGTTGCCAGCTGACCCTGTGCCTGAATAGTGCAGCCATTTTGTACATCAAGTGACAGGAAATTGGGATTTATCCTCACTCTGCTAGCCCAGATGTGAAAACGATGTTGTAAAGAATCAAAATGCCCTCTAGCTTGCCATGGGATGGCAAAATACACTCCTGCACCTGTTTTGGGTTGGGGGACGGCCAATACCTGGGGACTGGGTGGGCCATACCTCTTCTTTTTTTTACATTTTTTTGTACTTTTTTTTCAAGTGTATAAAGGGCTTTCTGCCACCCCCTTCAAATTGGGGGCAAACACCCTATCTGTCTTCCGTTGGGGCCAAAACAACTTGATTGCTGCTGAGGCCCTGGCCCAATGCAGGGTGGACTCCTTTGGGGTGTCAGAGGGGGTGGTAGAAGCACTGTATTGCCCCTTCTGTGCTGGACACCCACCACCACAGAAGGGGCAACCATTTTTATATCAATAGTGTCCTTTCTGCCAGGTGGCAAACTGGAGGCAAGCCCACTATCTGCATGTGTTTGGGGAGGCGGGGTTCAGAAAGACTTGCTTGTTTCTTTTTGAGTAGGGGCATGGTCCTTCTTTTATCCCAGTGCAAAATCCCTGGTGCGTAGTGGACTTTCTACCTTTAAGAGGTGCAGATTGGGGGCAAACTTTTTAATCTGCCTCCCAGGGGCAGAGTGGGTGGGAGGTTTAGTAGCTGAAAAGCTGTATTGTCTCTTTAAAATTTGGAGGGGGTCCAACCTGATGCCAGGTGGGCTACCACCACCCTTTTCCCAAAAGAACCTTTGGGGCAAACCCTCAATCTGCCTCACAAGGACTGCATTTTCACTTTTTGGGTGGGGCATGGCCCTTTGCCAGGATGAATCACCCCCACTTCTTAGAAACCGATATCCATGTAAAGTGTTTTTTCTGAAGGAGGCAGATTGGGGCAAACCAATCTATCCCCCTCTCCCTCCAATTTGCCACCCCTGGAGGGGGTGGGGTACAGAAAGGCAGTTTTTCCACCCTTTTGGAGTAGGGGGCATGGTTTATTCTATGGTGTTTTTTTCTTACATTTCATTCCCTGGTAGGTATTTGTGTTTCTGTTCCCCTTCAACCTTCCCAGGAGGGTAGCAGGGGGTGGGGGGAATAAAGTGCCCCCCGCAGTACATTACATCCAGGCCTCTAGGTGGAGAGGGGGTAGAAAGACTGATTGTACCCGGGGGGGCGCAAAATCCTTTAATGCAGGTAGACCCTCTAGGGGTGATTCCCAATTAGAATTACATTAGGGAGGGATACAGTTGGACAGGGGATAGTCTCCCCTTTCCATTGATACCTCTCTCATTGAAATCTGTGCTCAGGATCTGAGATGTGCCCCCGGAACACCAATGAAAGTGAAATGAGTCAATTCGCTTTCTTTTTTAAGTGTTTCTCATCAACTTGCAATGTACAATGAATGTCATTGGGGGGAAATAACTGGCTGCCGGCGAAGCTCTTCTCCAGAGCCTAACCTTAAGTTGCGAAAAGCGAATCCCTCTGGTGCTAGCACCAGAGAGATCCCCTGCCTTGGGTGCTTTGATGTGATATCCACGTCAGCAGTGCCAGGCAGAGAGCATTCTTGACATGGATGCAGTGGCGGCTCCTCCGCTATGGCAGAGGAGCATTGCCCTCCCCCCCACCAAAAGTTGAAAACTAAAACAGTAACAAAATAAGCTTATTATCGTTTTATTTTTCAACTTGTACGTGCTGCATCCTGGGTCTGGGGCCGTTGCGGGGCAGTCAGAGGGAGTGGTGGGTAGCACTGCTATCAGTACGCATGTGGATTTGGACAGCCGTCTCAGGCCGGCCAAAACCACATGCGCACTGAGCTGTCTCCAAACCAGCTGCGTTGCTGGGTTAGAGACAGCAAGAGACAGCAAAGCACAGGCTCCCAGGCCAAGCCTGATGCTGCTTTCTAATTTGAAAGCAACATCAGTACTGGCCGTAGGGGAGGTTGGGAGCCTCTGCTGCAGCGAGGAGAGGACACGGAGAAGAGAGTCAGCCGGAAGGTTAGTTCTTTTTCTTTTTAAATATGTATCTGTTTCCCCTTACTACCTGCCCCCTCCTCCCGTCGTTGTCCCCAGCCCCCGTATCGCCACTATGTCTGCACATCAGCCGCTACTGCATGGATGTACTGTCAGTAGTGCCCAAGGTGGTAACTACTCGTCTAAGTCTCTGGAGACTAGAGGATTCTTAGGAGGCCAGCTTTCCATTGTATATAGTAGCTAGAGTACTAGTTGCCGATGAACACCAGAACCTTCGCCTTGCTAGAGACTGATTTTCCCTTTGAATGATTGAAAAGACTGGGGTAAAAGCCTGATTGTGTTAACAGAAGCTTGTAGGGCTACCTCTGCATGTAAGGGAAGTTTGTCCTGCTCACTTCTGTGGTCCATGTGGTACCTATTTTCTGTGTCCTATTTAAGTTTGATCTTTTTGCCGTACAGAATCCAAAATGATTGCCATTTGTTTTGTTTATTTCATTTGTTTGTTGATTTTGGTTTTGCAAATGTAAAAATGTTTAGTCTCATTGTCCTTGTTTTTAAGGCTTTTGCATTGTTGAAAACAAAATATTTCGTTTTGCAGGAATCTTAAGTCATGCAGAAGGTCAAGGCGAAATAGCTCCAGCATGAAGCCCAAAGGATGGGAAAAAGGCAGGGAGAAATGCCCCAAAGATCTGCTTAAACCAAACACTGGAAAGAAACTGGCGCGTAGTTCGGAACTTGGCAAAGAAAAAAAGAAGGAATTATTCATTTATAAAGTTGATACAGATCATCTAACGAAGGATAATATTAAAGAAAGCCAAAGAGAAGATTATGACGGAACTGTAACAATCGCTAAAAAGAAACAAATGTCCAGAGATCAGGGCACAGAAGATGAAAAGTTTGCACAATGGTCAAGTGAGGGTAGAATGCAGGACATGGTCTCGGGATCACAGCCCAAGTTAAAAAATGTTAAACATACAGCACATGGGAACTCCAGGCAAGATTCGCTTTTGGACACAAGAGAGTCCTGTTTGGTGGGAGACCCTTCATGTGACTCACTTTTCTCTATTGCTGTTGAAGATTCTGGAGAAGAGGGTTCTGAGTTACACAGTGATGGAGATTCAAGTCCATTCAGGTGGGTAGGCGGAGGAAGCTTTAGGGAAATGCTAGCCAAGATGAGTTCGAGACCTTCCAGTAAAGTTGTTCGAGAGTATTCTGCCATTTAGAGCACATGCAGGACTTATAAAACTCTGACACCATGCCCTTGGATCATCAAACTTATAGTTAACCTCCTGGCACATTTCATTATATTTTGCTTCCTGTGCAGATTCTTACGTAAAGTATAGTTTGTTTTCGAAGGCTTTTCCTTTTGAAAGTAATTGTTTTTCCTTAGTGCCAGCTTCGAAGGAACAAAGTATTTACTGAAAATTAATGTACTACTTTACTAAAGTTACCTGTTTCATAGCGTAATTAAACGTTAATTTAAAGGTTAGTTTCTGCAGTTAACATCCTTAAAGAAATTATCCCAGCTCAGTAAGCAGAGATCTTTATTTATGGCCAACTTTATTTAATTGAATTGAGTTTGCTGTAAAAATAGGGTGTTAATTTAGGCACACATGTTTATATTTATGTTGCCCGGATGCTCGAATTACTTTCTCACAAATTAGCTCGAATATTACAAATCGATCTGCACTGTTGTAAAACTAAGTTCGCTTGTATTGAAGCTGCAGATCCCAGGCTTCCATTGGCATGTACTTTGAGTTTACACGGCCTTCTGTTTTTGGCATCTCTTGAAATATCACTCTAGCAACGCAATGTTTTGTACGCTGTTTCATAATGTTTTCCTAGTTTATTCTTCCTTGTGACTATCCGCTTTTCATTTTCTTTTGCTAAAAGGACACTTTCATGTAATATAAACCACTTTGTAAGAGAAAGTTGCTTCCAAGTCAGTCTATCATTTTCTGTGAGTAAATTATTAATTAAATGTTGGCCTTTAAATAAAATATTTCAAGAGCGAATCCTTCACCCACGGCACTGCCGACTTTGAGTTGCAGCCAAGAAGGAAGCAGAGCAAGAGCTGCTGCTGTCTGATTGAGAGAAGACCAGAGTGCCAGAGCACCAGTATATGGCGCTTGTTAGTGGATTTAACTCTGAATTAACTGATGTTCCCACACTTTCTTTGCGCAGCAGTGTAAATTGTGTGTTGTAACAGGTGATTCATACGCACAATATTTCCATGTGTTTTGTTTTATTTTTATCATTATTTTTTATTCACACTTATTGCAAAGTATAGGGCGTTGATGCATCCAGCAATGCATGACTACACTAGTTAGATGAGCACCGATGATCGAAAGCAAATTGAGTTCGAGAGGATCTCGTAAGTGCAGGAGTGTTCATGCCATCAAAGAAGACAGAACATTTGTTTCATGACCAATGTGAACAAGCATTGGCAAAGCCAATAGGTCGCACTTACGGTAGGTATTGGCTTTGTCAATGTTTTAGCCATGTTGTACAGTGGCGCAACTGCTGTGCATTATGGTTAAAAGTAAAAAAAAGAACACTGGCCAGCATCCTGGTGCTTTTTAGGTCTCGCCTAGGCAGCGCTTGCGCGGTCTGTTCGAGACATGCTATATTCAGGATATGTGAATAAAGCTCCGCCTACCTCCTGCCCATCTTTTTAATTGGCTCCTGTCCCTGTCCTTTGTAAATGGTGGCTTTTCATTGGTTATTAGGCTTTTTAGTCCCTCCTTAGTAACTTCCTGTCTTTTTTTGTAACCTCCCAAAAGGACACCCCCTATTATATCTGTTGTTAAGCCCTAGGTTTTAATTACAACCTCAAGGCACTATTTTCTTAAAGGCCTTCAGACAGGACACTCACTTGTTCCTAAGCAAGGTTAGCAGTGATTACTTTACTCTCTAGCACATCTCACATTTATTTTTCTTAAAGGCCTTCAGACAGGACACTCACTTGTTCCTAAGCAAGGTTAGCAGTGATTACTTTACTCTCTAGCACATCTCACATTTATATTAGACCTTCTATAAATTTCCCTTCATCACAACCTAATCCGAAATTAATATACTAATTATTTTGTCACATTTCAAAGCTACTAATTGTATATATTGATGTACTGTGGTACTGTCTTCCATGCAATTTGTTTTTCTTTTTTTTACCTGGTCAGGGTGCCGTTTCTGGTTCAGATACATCAATCGTCACCTTCCACAACACCCTATTTATTCGTCAGTCGTTTGTAACAAACTTGGCACAAGTGCGCAAGCTATCCCATTGACCTTTTACATGTGAAGGGAAAAGGTCATGTTAGTCAAATAACTACATTTACTCCACCTGCCTTCATCCGCCTTCTCCTCTCCCCTGTCGCCAACCGGTTCCTGGGTTAAAGAAAAAAGGACAAAACAGGTTAGTGGCCCCTCCAGGTCCCCCCCCCCGTGCAAGGGTACAAGGATACCCCTTTGGGTCCTCAGTCGTCGTCGTCTTCATCTGATCCGTCCAGTTCTGCGTAGTCGCGCAGGAGGCTGTGAATCATCTTATGGCACGCCAGGGTCGATGTCTCCTTCCCTACTACCAGGCGGTTTCTGGAAAACAGAAGAACGTCTTTAAAACAGCACAGTAGCCTCCAGCAGTTCTGGACGTCACTCAGTGCGTGTGTCCGTGGGAACAAACCATACATCACAGAGTCCGCGGTGATGCAGCGCGTAGGTATCCAGGCCCTAAGCTCTGTGCCTAGGGCCTTCAGCAGGTCCTGTGCGTACGGGCACTCCCAGAAGAGATGGTATGTCGTCTCGTCCACGATGCAATCTCTTGGGCAGGACTTGTATCAGTTGAGTCCTCTTGCGTGCATGAAGGCTCTCATTGGAAGTCCTCCTTGGATGGCCATCCAGGCGATGTCTTGTGCTGGTTGATTAGGCTCTTGGATGCGACGTTTCCCCACACGTGGTCCACTGTGGCAGAAGAGAGGGCGCCGATCGGTTCGCTGATGTCCTTTGATCGTATCTGGTGTTGGACAAGCTTCGGGGTCCATGTGGCAGGGGCAGCAGCCTCCAGCCCGAACTCCTTCACAAACCTCTCCCCTTCCTTGTAGAACCACGGGGTCTCCCGGTTGTACGGGACCGCGCTCACCCACTCCGCCCATCTGAGGCGCCTCCTTATTGGCAACAGGAAGAATCGTGCCATCAGAAAGCCGACGTGGCTCTCGTGTTTGGTCTTCAAGGTGCTCCTCGCGCAGTGGCACACAAAGATTCCCCTCAGGAGGGTGGCTATGTCTGGCACTCCCTTGCCTCCCTTGTCATGGGTCTTGAACATCACCGCCCTCTTCACCCTGTCCATCTTTGAGCTCCAGATGAAGTAAAAGATAATTCTCGTGATGTCCCTAGCCATGCGGGACTGCAAAGGCCACACTTGGACGACGTACTGGAGCACTGTCAGGGTCTCATTCCGCAGGACCAAAGACTTCCCTTCGATCGTCATCTTCCAGAGGCTCCAGAGTTCCAGCTTCTGCCGTGTCATCGCTAGTCTCATTTCCCATGTCTTCTCCACTGCACGTTCTTCGCCGAACCAGACTCCCAGGATCTTCAGGAAGTCCTTCTTGATGGGGAATGGCAGTGAGCCTCGAGTGGGGGTCCAGTGTCCGAAGAGTAGGGTTTCTGAATTGGCGCTGTTGATCTTCGCTCCTCGATACAAGCCCTCGCCAGTTCTCTCACAGATGGTCCGTCCGCGCAGAAGACTGAGACGTCATCCATGTAGAGGGAACACTTCACTTCGCCCTTTCCGTTGCTTCCTGGGGCTGTCACTCCTCTGACGTTCCTGTTCTGTCTGATGCGTTCGGCGAGGAGTTCAATCATGCAGATGAACAGAAGAGGGAGAGCGAACAGCCTTGCCTGACGCCTGACAGGACGGGGGAGGGGTCAGTTTTCCAGCTGTTAACCAACACCATGCTAGAGATATCTCTATACATTGTGGTCACCATGTCACAGAAGAAGTCTCCCAGCCCCAGTGCTCTGAGTGTCCGGTCCATGAACTCATGGGAAACGCGGTCCAACGCCTTTTCCTGGTCCAGGCTGACCAAGGCCGTCGGAACCTTGCGGCTCTTGACGTACTCGATCGGACCAGGGCCAGGCTGTCCACGATTTGCCAACCCGGTATCCCACAAGTCTGGTCTGGGTGGACTATCTTTGCTATTACCTTCTTTAGGCGGTTGGCCATCACCTTCGCGAGAATTTTGTAGTCCGCATTGAGGATAGAGATGGGCCTCCAGTTCTTGAGGTCTTCTCTCTCTCCTTTCTTCTTGTACAAAAGTGTTATCATACCCTCTCGCAGGGATTGCGGCATACTGCCCTTGCCCATCATTTCCTCGTAGAGGTCCAGCAAGTTCGGCCTGATCAGGTCCCACAGTTCGACATAAAGTTCCACTGGGAGACCGTCATTTCCAGGCGTCTTGCCTCTCTTGGACCTTGACGCCAATGGGCAAAGTTCGCGCTTTATAAGGCTACTATTCATTTATTCATTCATTTTTGGAGGTCTAGCGGCCAAGTGCAGCTCTTCCAGGGTGAAGGGCACGTCCAGGCCCTCTCTCTCTTCCGGACCCAGTGTCTTTGAGATGCCCTCCAGGAAACTATCCGCCTGGGCTCTCTCTGACGACTTAGGTGAGTAAAGCTCGCCATAAAAGTCGATTACGACTCTCATGACTTGCTCTTTCTCACCTTGGAGGTTGCCCTCCAAGTCCCAAAGCTCTACCAGCGGTGTGCGGGCTGAGTGAAGTTCCTTGAAGAACGAGTTGCATTTCTCGTCCTTCTCGAGGTTCTTGGTTTTGGTCCGGAAGATGATTTTCCTGGATTTCTCCCTGAAGTGCTCGGTGAGCCCTTTTCGGGTTTCCTCTAGTTCATCATCCACGTCCCATCCCCCGAGCTCTAGTTCGTACAGTTGCTGCAGTTTGCTCTGCAGCTTCCTGAACGACCTCTTCTTTTCCCGTGCAGCAGCTCTGCTTGCATCCTGGAAAAAGCCCCGGAACCTGTCCTTCACCCATTCCCACCACTCACTGGCGGAGTGAAAGAGGTCCTTTATGTCTCTCCACTCTACATACGCGACTCTGAGGTTCGCCACTAACTCCTCGTTTTCCAGCAATGAGCAGTACAGTTTCCACGATCCTGGGCCGGCGGAGAACTTCCCTGAAAGTTCCCCCTCAAAACTGACTGCACTGTGGTCCGAGATGTGGACGGCGGCCATGGAGCTTCGCCCAGGCTTTACCGTTGGGGCGGTGTATAGGAAGTCGATCCATGAACGCACAGATCCGTCTGGCCTACTCCAGGAAAAAGTCCTGGTGTTCGGCACCATGCTCCCACTGACATCCCGGAGGGACGCCTCACCTACCATCTCCACCAACAGCCCGGACGTCACGTCCATCCCAACAGAGTCTGACCCAGTGCGTCCATCCAACTCTACTATGCAGTTGAAATCACCACCCATCAGAATGGTTCTAAGGTCACGAGTTGCATCCTGAGCACCCTGAACATCTCAAGTCGCTCATTCTTCCCTGGGGGGGGCATAGACATTGATGAGCCTAACGGGCTCACTGGCCCACGAGCCGGCTGCAACCAGCACTCTGCCGTTGACCTGCTCGGTGACCTTGTCCACGTTGAAATGCCTCCCCTTGATCAGACTGGCCACTTCAGATGATTTGCACTTATTTCCTCCAGACCAAAACGATGGCCCGTGTGTCCACTTCCGTTCGAGCTGGCTGTACGACTGGGCGTACGGAATCCCGCATTCCTGCAGAAAGTAGATATCTTGGTTCTGAGCGGCCAGGAAAAGTTTGATGCTCACTAGGGACCTCTACTGCACCTACACATCTATGCTAGACCTTCTATAAATTTCCCTTTATCAGCTCCACATAGAGTACAACCTAATCCGGAATTAATATAATAGTTTTTTTGTCACATTTCAAAGCTACTAATTGTATATATTGAATGTACTGTGGTACTGTCTTCCTTGCAATGCATTATGGGTATGGTGGATTTACCATATCTTCAAAGTTTATGATGCTCACTAGGGACATCTAGGCGCAGCTTGCGGTACTGCACCTACACATCTCACATCTATGTTAGACCTTCTATAAATTTCCCTTCATCAGCTCCACATAGAGTACAACCTAATCCGGAATTATTATAATAATTCTTTTGTCACATTTCAAAGCTACTAATTTTATATATTGAATGTACTGTGGTACTGTCTTCCATACAATGCATTATGGGTAGGGTGGATTTACCATATCTTCAAAGTTTATGATGCTCACTAGGGACATCTAGGCGCAGCTTGCGGTACTGCACCTACACATCTATGTTAGACCTGTAAATTTCCCTTCATCAGCTCCACAGAGAGTATAACTTAATCAGAATTAATATAATAATTCTTTGATGAATGTACTGTGGTACTGGCCTTGCATGCAATGCATGATGGGAGTGCAATATGTGACCAAAGATTTGATGCTCACTAGGGACATCTAGGTGCAGCTTGCAGTACTGCACCTACACATCTATGTCAGACCTTCTATAAACTTCCCTTCATCAGCTCCACGTAGAGTACAACCGAATCTGGAATTAATATAATAATTGTTTTGTCCCATTTCAAAGCTATTAATTGTATATATGGACATAGCTCTTTGAATGTACTCGTGGTACTGTCTTACCTGCAATGCATTATGGGAGTACCATATGTGACCAAAGTTTGTGATGCTCACTAGGGACCTCTAGGAGCAGCTTGCGGTACTGGCAGTGCTGGTGCCTTGCTCACTAGGGACCTCTAGGAGCAGCTTGCGGTACTGCACCTACCACATCTCACATTTATATTAGATCTTCTATAAATTTCCCTTCATCAGCTCCACATAGAGAACAACCTAACCTAATCCGGAATTAATATAATTATTTTGTCACAATTCAAAGCTGCTAATTGTATATATGGACATAGCTATTTGAATGTACCTGTGGTACTTTCTTGCATGCAATGCATTATGGGTAGAGTGGATTTACCATATCTTCAAAGTTTATGATGCTCACTAGGGACCTCTAGGAGCAGCTTGCGGTGCTGCACCTAGACAAGCAGTGCTGGTGCCTTGCTCACTAGGGGCCTCTAGGAACAGCTAGCGGTACTGCACCTAGACATGCAGTGCTGGTGCCTTGCTCACTAGGGAGCTCTAGGAGCAGCTTGCGGTACTGCACTGAGACATACAATGCTGGTTCCTGGCTCACTATGCAATCATTTGCTATGCCATAGGTCTCGCATTATTGAAAGTATGAGCTATTGGCGTTGCATTAATATTTGCAACACCAATACCTCAAACTATCAGTAATGCGAGACCTATTGCATTGCAAATGCTTTTTTTTATTGCTTGAGGGAGGAGTGAATGCAAGACGGAGGGCGGGTTGGGGGGAAAGAAAACTATGATGCGGCTAGCAGTGTCTTGGTCATGACCCTTTTTTGTGTGATGGCGAGTGAGGGGGGTCAACATGGACAACAGAGGGAAGGCGGACGTATGGGAGGGGGGAGCAACACTGACAACAATGGAAGGCAGCATGGACGGTAATAGAAGGCATGGGGTGCAGTGGGGGTAAGCAGGACAGGAAAAAGTGCTGGAGTGGGCACTTAACACAGGCAACAACAGAATGAGCAGGGCTAGGTGGGGGCAAGCAACATAAGCAACTACTGAAGGGAGTGGGCGCAAGCATTAGGGGCAGAAATGGAGGGAGAAGGTGAAGCCAGCAACAATGGATGAAGGGTAGTGTGTTTGGTCAAGCAGCACGGGCAACAACGGAGGGAGGAATACGCAAGCAGCACAGGCAAGTGTGGGAAGGCAACACTGAAAACGGAGGGAGGGAGTGCACGAGTAACACTGACAACAGAGTTATTTCAAGCAACACCAACAACATTGGCTATAGGGTGAGTGATGGCAAGAAGATGGACAACGGGGGGAAGAAGTACATGAGCGAACTAGCTGAAAAAGATGCACTGTGGTAGAATGCTTAAACCACAGAAACATGTAGCGCGGTTACAAAAATGAACAGTTGACGGACAAAAGTAATGCGTCTATGGTCCAAATGACAGACTAACACATGAAGAGGAAGGACGCGTACGGCTGACCAATAAGAAGCAAGCAAATGAGGCACACTGGTAAGCAATGGTCAGTCTCTATGTTCACTGAGAGAAAACAAAAGGTCTCAAAGAGACTGCGCATGCACAGTCTGGGCGAGACCTAAACATCCAAGAAGTGTGTTATTATTGAGATTGTAGAAATAAAGAATTTTCCATTCATTACATTTCTTTAAATAAGATTGTGATTCAAAAGCACCACCATATATGTGCATAAATGTAAAGTATGGAGAGTCAGCAAGGCGTTCTAGCGGCAGTGGTTTTGTTAACAATAACTTTGGTGGGGAAGATGGCCAGTGGTTATAGTAGCATAAGACATGAAAAAGTTGGGTGTGGATTTTGTGCAAACTGTTGGAAGGAAAAGCAGTATGTCTTCAATTGATTTGGCAATGAAGTGGCAGCAGGAGCTACACAGGTGGTGGCTAATATAATATGATGGAAGGGGAAGGATCTTTGTGCCTTAATTAAGGACTGTCCTAGCCAACTACTGGTAGATGACCCCTGCCAAGCTAAAGCCCTTTGGGTGTGAAGTACTCATGTATACGAGTTCTTCCTAAGACAGGTGAGGTGCAGAAAAAATCTGCTCTTCTAGTAATTGTGCTTAAGTTGAGTGGGTGTGGGCTAGAAGTACAAGAAATTAAGCCATTCTGAACAGTCTCCTTCTGCAAGTCAAAGGACAAGGTTTTAAAGAAAAAGCAAAAAACAAAATAAACTTGATTCTTCCGCTTCAAGATGTTTCTGGGCTAGATCGTGTTTACTGCCTTTTTCTCCTCCTTTGAGCCTGTTCCTATTCTGGAAAATATGCACCTTGAGACTCTTAGGCTGTAATTTGATTCACAGCAGTTTGCTGCTTTCAAAGAGGACATGCTGCAAATTTTCAACATAGCTCCACCTCCCTCTGAAGCACCTTTTAGCCCCATGGAGCCATTTGACCCACCCTTGGCGCTATGGCTAGTGTCACTGTATTTGGTGCTAGCTGACCCCTCTCCAAGTCAACCTGATCCATCTTTAGCACCAGTCCTTGCTGTAAGCATCACCAGTTTCCGTCCCACCAGTGGAGCCATTGGCTTTAGTGATGTCCATCTCGAATCCGACACCGGCTGTGGAGTCAGGCTTTTCAGAATCTGTCTGATATTGGGCTATACCTTAACTACACCACACCCTGTTTTGAGGATGAACCTCTCCTGGACTTGCTTCTATGAAGCAAAAGGTTTGTCAGAATAAAGGCCATTTTTGGCTCAGAAGATTAGAAGGTGGATAATGTACTCCCTCCCCCACCCTATTGTACTGATGCAGGCCTTGATTTGTACTTACAGAATCCCAGTGATCTCAATACCTCACCTGAGTCAGTGCTGCAATTTCCATATGCCCTTCCATAGAGGAGTGTCGATTATTTGTTGTGGTCATCTGAAGAGCCAAGGAGGTTCTCGAACTTCATGTTCCTTGAGAGGAAACAATAGCCAGTTTGCTTATGGAAACTCCCAACCTGGCCCATCCACTTCTTGGCCTCTTGCTTTTTAACGATGTACTAGTGGACCCTAGCGCCATGCTCTAAGCCCTTATTTGCCCAGACTGTTAGCCGTCCTATTGACATATGTCATAGACTGGCTCCTGGGGACCTTTAGTTCCTAACGCAGCACAGTTCTTGTAAACTCATTCTTAAAGCCTTACTTTATACTTCTCCCAGATAGTTGACCTAGGTGGTTTGATGCCATTGGCAAAAATGTATTCTTATTTGGCTGGTTGGCATTGTGCTTCTTGTCTGCCAGCTAGCTAATGCCAGGCCCTTTGGAATAGCACACAAGAGGTCCTACCTGTTTTGCCAGAGGAGCTACATTTTTCCTTTTCACAGACTGTTCAAGATGGCCAAGAGACAGCCAAGCAAATCTTGTGCTTGACCTGGACTCCACGAATTCAGACGACTGCTATGGGAACCAGGGTTCTCATTCACGGGCACACCTGGATGCGCACTTTGGGGTTTTCTTGTGACAGCAGAATTCCCTGGTCAATGTCATTTCGAGAGCAGATTCTGCTATGGAAAGTTTAAGCTGATCTGTGTGACGGCGCAAATAGCATGGCTGTTTCACTAGCAGTGCCACAGGTTTAAGGGGTTACTTTAGGGTCCTCCTGCTTATATCTGATTTAGCAGCCATTAGAGAACTTTGGAGCATATGGGGCAGGTGCTGCCTGGCACTCCATTTAAATCTTTTTGGTATGCTCTTCTGCAGACCTAAGTTCCCAGCAGGAAGCTAAGTTTGCCATTGTCTTCACTAACATTTGATTACTCCAACACAATAGGTCCTGCAAATTCCCCAACTTAAGAATGTCATTCACTTTCAGTTTCAGTTTGCTCCTCCCCAAATGCATTTTGCACCTACAGCAGTCACTGTGGATCATGTACAAATCCTGGAGTAGTATAAGAGTACTACTCCTGTTAGTCAAGAAGGTTTGATATCTTCTGCCAATTCTGGACCTCGGGGGGGGGTTGAAGTCCTTTTTAAATATTGTCCCTTGGTCACATTGTTAGCCTTTGACTGCAAAGACTGACTGGGTGGTGTCTTTTGGGCTTGCGGGGCCTATTCTTTAATGAGCCAGTCTTGCAGATCTACCGGAAATACCCAGTTTGTTTTGTGGTGGGTTCTACTTGCTACGAATTTCCAGTCCTGTTTGGGGTTATACAAGACCCAGGGGTCATTGAAAAGGAAATGTCAACAGCTGAGCACTTTCTTCACAGGTAGTGGATACGCACGTTCCTGTACCTCAATAAGTGGCTTTTAAAGGTGGGCTCATATCAGCAAGTTTTGGACTACTTACAGAGCACAAACTCACTTTTGTTCAATCTCGGGTTCTCCATAAAGAGGTCATGTCTCACCTCCATGTAGGCTATTCTTCATTGGGGCCGTCTTGGACACAGTTGCCTTGAAAGTCTTTTTGCCACCTGCAATAAGCACATGATATACAGGATATGATCCTAATGTTTAAGGTGAAATCCTTTCTTCCAGCATCAACCTGTTTAAGGATACTCGCCCTGTTGCACCTTAGTGGTGTCTTCCAGTCTGTGGCACATGCGAGCTCTCCAGTGGCATTTGCACCTTCAATAGATCTAGCCGTGGGAGTGCCTTACTGTGATGATCTGTATTTGTGAGGAGGCCACTCCCGATCTGCAGTGGTGAATGAAAGACAGTAATCTGACTTGCAGCAGGCTCTTCTGCCTGTCTCAAATAGCAGTTGATTTAGTAACCGGTGCATGATCCCCATGCGGGCGTTGCACTTGTATGAAGTGGCAATCCAGCGTGCCTGGTCCACGATGGAGCAGCTCTGTTGGGTAAGTCTGTTGCAACCGACATAAGGTTGGCTTTTAAGGCATTTCCTTTGTCAATCAGGGGCAAGTTGATTCAGGTGCTCACTGACAAAAGCAGGGCAGTGTGGGTGCCTGCAATCAGTGTGTGGATTCGCTGAGGTTGTGGTGCTGTCTATCACTCAACAAGCTCTTGCTCTCAGCGAGTCATCTAGCAGGATGTCTCAACACCAGGGCAGATGAGCTCAGCATGCATCATCTTGCTGACAATGAATGGTGTCTACTCCTGAAGGTAGTTCAAGCCCAGTGGAGCAAATCTTTGCTCAGCCGTTCGCCACCAAAATGCTCTGTCTTTCGCCTTTTGCGCCCTTAAGTTTCTGGGAAATGCTTCAAAAGGGCTTCATCTGTCTGTGTGCATTTCCAGCACAGACTCTGATCTCGCACGTTCAAAGAAAATTGAGGCAGGACTCCCAACAACAGGGTTGGGTATTTTATCTGAACTGCACTTCATGCATGAAGATTGATCAGGACTAACTGACTGAGGTGGTGGATGCAATTCGGGTTGCACAAAGACTTTCCATCAAGTTCATACACTTAGGTTGCTGGACTCACTTGGTCTCCTCGTGTTGGGAGAGCTGTGTTGGCTTTTTACGGGGAAAGCTTTCTGGTCTACTGTTATTTCCGTCTTTGGCCCAGCAAAGTGTTGATTTAGACACAGTTAAAGGTCACTTATTGGCCCTTTCATCCTTTTTCCGTTTGCCTGGTCAGCCTCTTTATTGAAATTTCCTGTTATGTGTTTTCCTGAAGGGTTGGCACAAGTTTCCCCCTGCTCCTTTTAATATGCCGCAATGAAACCTTAATTTGGTCTAGACCTTGATGTGTCTGCCTTCTGAGCCACTTCAAAGTTGCACTCTTTGACTCCTTACATTCAAAACGGTGTTCCTCATAGTGATCACTTTTGCGAATCCCACTGGCTAACTTCAAGTTTTATCCTTTCATTTGCCATGTATAATCTTCTTCCCAGACAAGCTGGTTGTTTCGAGGCGTGCATCCTTTGTTCCAAAAGTGGTTTCACCCTTTCATGTGGGGGAAGTCTATTATTTTTCCCCACATTCTTCTGTCCTCACTCCCCACAATCATCGAAGAGGGGTTACTTCGATTGGCTCCTCGGCACACCCTTAACTTGTACGTTGACAGGACTAAAGGCCACCTACTTGATGATCAGTTATTTAGTGGGTTTGTCAGTGCAAAGAAGGCCAGGGTAGCAAAGTTTGTCCTGCTGTATTGTCCTTTGTACCAAACTCTGCTATGCCGTGGCCTAAAAAAGGATATTCCTGAGCACTCGTTCAGGGTCTCCAACCAGTAGCTCATGAGCTACTGTAGCTCTCCAGCTACCTCTGAGCTGCTCACCTGTCTGCAGCCCAGCTTATTAAATTTGAAAGCTTTTGCTTGTTTGAATTAATATACATATAACAAAATTGGAATTATACAACACTAATAATATTAGTAGCTCTCAATCCGTTTCATTGAACATAAGTAGCTCTTAGTACAGAAAAGGCTGGAGACCCCTTGTCAATGGTTCTGTTTTACTCTATTCTGGCTTCGGAAATCGGTCAAGCAGTAACATGGGCTTCTGCCTACAATTTTACTGGGCACTATATTGCATGGTTTCTTAGGTCTGTGGGAGGGTTATTCTGTTCTACATTACTACCTGGTGTAGTCAAAACAACAAAGCCACCACCTAATTTGAGAGAGGGACAGCTTTGGTAATCATTCAGAACGTGAGGAATCTGCGAGTAGAAGTATCCATCAGAAGAATATACCTTAGATAATGTTCTTTCTGGTGGACACTATCTACCTGCAGATTCCTCACCTCCCATCAACCTACCCCACACGCTTTCTGTGCAGTGGACTGTCATAAAATAGTAATACCCCAAGTTTTGTTCTTTCTTAGTTTTCGTAACAGTAGCAATGAATTGTGAACAGTATACAGCATTAACAAAGGAGTAGGATATATGCATCGTCATCTCCAATATCTATGGGTAAGGTGTGGAAGATCCCATAAAAAGTTGTTGTTAAAGTAATGATCAAATAACATGCACAAAAGATATCAATACCTCATAATGAATAATGGTAGTCATCAACGAAAGGAAGGAAAAGCCATTAAACTTTCTAACCAAACAATAAACTAACAACCCTACCCACCACCTGTGAAATGTCCCAAGATATTTCATCCCAAAGTGACAGTACCACAACTGTTGATGTCCAATGATTATTTCAGTTAAGTAATGGGGCTCAATTCACCAATTTGCGTTATTTGGGAAATTATATATTACCTCATCACACCTCAAAGGAACCAACTTAATGAAAAACAGTTTTTTCCGTTAGAATATATTGAACTGTTAATCAGCTAAGTCGGAGACTCGTCGCCCCATTGCTTTTCAGCAGTGTAAGGAAAAATAAAATGATAATAACAATGTTATCATTATATTTGTTCCTGTTGCAGCAACTTTGTCGGGTGGGGCTGCTCTGCTGATAGAGTGCGCATGAATGTTTGGCTGGCCAAACAGTCATGCGCACTTAGCATGTTCTACACCCAGGCTGCATTACCGCATGGGTGGAGAACATGCCTAGGCCACCAGTCCCTGTCTGAGTGCTAAACCAGGGCGCTCAGACCAATCACAACACTGTATTGCAGCGTTGTGATTGGCTCAGGGAGCCTGGGTGCTTCCTGATCTAACCGGAGGGACGAGGAGGAGCGACGCGGCAAGAATGTAAGTGTAATTTTATTTTTTATTTAGCCCCTTACCCCCTCCCCGCCACCCCTGATACGTGCCAGCTGCCACTGCTGTTAATTCTCATTCCAGTTTAATGGCGAGTAATATTCAGAGGGGTCTGGCATAATTTTCTGTAGCGTTTGAATGATTTTATGAGCTCATCCCACTGCATTAAAATGGGCTGTTTCTGTAACCCACGCTTCTCTGCGCAACGCCTCTCGGCCTTTGCCCAGTACCCACCCTACCTGCCCCCCAAGTGCCACTACAGGGGGCAGTGTGGATTTCCATCTCTTGGTGAGCATTCTCTTGGCGAGTAACGATGCTAGTTCGGTGGATCTCATCGCTACCTTGGATCTCTTAAGCCTGGAATATAATCCCAATAAGCAACTGCCTACACTAACCAAGTTGGATTTTGCCAGTAGTTTGGGAGAGTGCATGTTGTATTCTTTTTTTTTTTTTTTTTTTTTTTTTTTTTCCTCAAATCGTTTTTATTGAATTTTCAAGAAAAGAACAAATAAATAATAAACACAATGGTAAAATGATAGTGAACACGAATACTGACAAATAAAACCTATGAGAAATAGAAAGGAAGTAGAAAACAGCAAGTTACTCAAGCGCATTACTGTGGATGTCGCAGTGAAACTGGGAAGAAATGCATGTGGTTTATCAAACACAGTTTTCAAATGTGTCATAAGAGAAAATACAAAACAATACAGGAGTACCACAGAGGACATAGCATTCTATAAGCACTGCATTATAGGAGATTAAGATAATTTTCACGGTGGGTCGTATGTGAAGGAAAACACTGTAAAGGCCCTTAAAGTTGGGAAGGCGCCGGGCCCTGATGGGTTTAATGCTAAATTTTATAAGTGCATGTTGTATTCTGTCGAATAACCCGACTATGTAGTGCAAGCCCATATCATGTGCAGCAAGCATGCTGGTCAGTAATTGCATTTGAGACTGTCTGCCAAAGTGCCTGGGTAAATATGATTGTTTGTTGGGGAAGAAATATGCCCTATTGAGTATAATAAACTGCTTGAAGTTAAACATAGCATTTTGGGATACCTTTCGAGGGTATTCCAGGGCTTTCTGCCATTCCTTATAATCAATCAATCAGGATTTGTAAAGTGCAACTAATCACCCCTGAGGGTATCCAGGTGTCGAGAAAACTGCAGTGGGGGAGGGTTCAGTTGAACAGCCAAGTCTTGAGTCCTTACCTAAACCAAGCAGGGGATGAGTTCCGGAGGTGAAGTGGGAGGTCATTCCAGGGCTTCGTGGTGAGGTAGGAGAAGGAGTTTCCTCCACTTTTCCTGCAGGGGGTGTGAGCAAGGGAGCAGGAGGCGAGCGCAGGTGTCTGAAGAGTAGGTGGAAGTTCAGGCGGTGGTTGATGCATGCTGGTCCTTGGCTATGTAGGCCTTTGAAGGTTGGATCAACATCTTGAATTAACATCTCTTCTGAATGGGGAGCCAATGGAGCTCCGTGAGGTGGGGGGTGATGTGGGTCTGCTTAGGGAGGTTTACGATGAGTCTGGCCTCTGAAGTTTGTATGATCTGCAGTCTCTTCAGGAGGTGCGAAATGATTCCTATGTAGAGTGCGTGGTCATAGTTCGGTCGGCTGGTGACAAGGGCTTGAGTGACGGTCCGTCTGTGTCGTTGGGGAGCCACTTGTATACCAGTGCAGTCTCCCTTTTATGACTGAGTGCATGCAATGAGACTCTACCGTGGTCTAGCACTGTCCCAGACAGACATGTAACCAACTTGCAACTGCAGTCTACCACCTCTTTGGATTGAAACCGTGTTCCTGGCTAGACCCATATACCTGTGCCCTGAGTGAATGTGGAGTATGGGGTGTTGAATAAATGTCTACACCATTTGTGTAGCACTTTGTCTTCCTTTGTGGATAAATGTGTATCTTTGAGGAAGACAATCTGTTCTGCCCTCCTCCAGATTTGGGCCAGCAGCCTATAGCTCTAGTTTGCTGAACCTAGACGCCTAATGTTCCATGTCCTGATTAGGTATTTACCCTGATTGCTCATTGTAAGATGTTGCATAGGTAGTCTGTACATTTGGTCTCTCGGTTTTGATACCCTGGAAAGCCTGTGAGTCAGTAAAGAATCAAGAAGTTTGGCTCAAGCCTACCAAAACCCCCATAACAGAACAAGTCAACAACTAATGTGTGGCGGGAGGAAGGGTTACATATGGTAGGTGAAAGGTAAGGATGGTGACCACTGACTCAGCCCTGTCAATGTGATCAGACTAATATCATGGTCCGCAGAGGGGAAATCCCTGTGGTAGGAAAACGTACCCGAGTGCTCTATCCCATATAGACTGGCATCATTCATTAAGGAAGGATCCACCTACCCAGTCTCCTCCTAGCAATCGAAGCCCAGGCCCAGTTGTATGATTTTGTTCAGGATTAGGGGAAGGTCTTAGGGCTTCTCCTGAGCAAACATGTAGTGAACATCAGTGTACTTGTAGACTTCACATCCGCATACATACAGCTTAGTATATAAGTAAGGGAAACATTTTCCTACATTCTCAAATGAATCGGATAAATTCCTCTGCAGGCTGACTAATGGAATTATTGTTGAATCTTCGGTGAAGTTTGAACCCGCAAGTTCCTCCTCTGTGGAACCAGGCAAAAGGTTTCTGTCTGGCTCTTGGATAGCAGCAGAAATGGCTGCCTGGCGCCCTTCCAGAGCATGGGAGCGAGATGGTGCTGCGCAAAGGGTTTTGGGTTTGGCACTTCGGCGGCATCTGGCAGCACCCTCTTGGCAACAGAGGGTGCTTGGCAATGTCCCCCGATGTACCGGCATCAGTGGCTGGTATTGGTCCACCCAGGTCCAAGTGTCTTCCAGGGCGTCAAAGGAATAGGTACCCTGATATGCGACTATTTTTAGCTTGGCTGGAAATAATAATCATAAGTAAGGCCGAGGTCGCTGAGGCCCTTTTAACTGTTCCTAAATTAATCTCTCTGGCGCTGTACTGCAATTGTGAGATGAGGAAGTATCAGCACTTTAGGGTTGTCCATCAGTAGTAGACCTCAAGATCTACCTTTCTGTAAGGTCTTACCATCAATCAGGATTTGTAGAGCGTGGATACCCATGAGGTATCCAGGTGCTAGGATTCTGCTGCAATCAGTCAAAGAGCCAGGTCTTGAGTCCCTTTATGAATTCCATGAGGGAGGATGCTGTTGGAAGGTGGAGGGTTGGGTCGTTCCAGGATTTGGCAGTGAGGTAGGACAAGGAGCGTCCTCTCCTGTGGCTTTGACAGATGCGGGTAGAGTGAGGGAGGGAGGGAGATGGAGTGCAGGTGTCTGGAGGGTTGGTGTAAGTTCGGGCAGTGGTTGATGCATGCTGGTCCATCGTAGATGGCCTTGTAGGAGTGTATCAGCATCCTAAACTAGCATCTTTTCTGGATGGTTAGCCAGTGAAGGTACCTGAAGTGAGGGGTGATGTGGGTCTGTTTGGGGAGGTTGAGGAGGAGTCTGGCCACTGAGTTCTGTATCATCTGGAGTCTCTTCAGAAGTTGGGTGGTGACTCCTGCGTTGAGCGCGTTGACATACCCGAGTCGGCTGGTGACTAGGGCTTGGGTGGCGGTTTTCCTAGTGTCGATGGGGAGTTATCTTAAGACCTTTCGGAGCATGCAAAGGATGTGGAAGCAAGCAGTCTCGACTGCATTGATGTGACGTTTCAAGGTGAGTTTGCTGTCCAGGATGATGACTAGGTTGTGAATGTGGTCTTTGGGTGTGGAAGTTAATCCTGGTGGTGGAGGGGCCTTCTGAGAGCGAGAAGATGAGCTGGGTGTTGTCTGCATAGGAAATGATGTTGAGGCCATAGGTTCGGACAATGTTGGCCAGGGGCGTCATGTAACTGTTGAACTGGGTGGGGCTGAGGGATGAACCTTGAGGGACGGTGTAGATTATGCTCTTGGGTTCCTTCGTGAAGGGTGGAAGGTGGATTCTCTGGGTTTGCTCTGTGTGGAAGGATGCAATCCATTTAATCGCGTCTCCCTGGATACCGACGTGGCAGAGTTTCTTGATGAGGGTGTGGTGGAATATGGTGTTGAACGCTGCCGAGAGGCCGAGGAGGATCAGGGCCATTGTGTCTCCCCGGTCAAGCAGGGTTCTGATGTCAGTGATCAGGGCAGTCTGTGCTGTGGTTGGCCGGAAGGTGGTCTGGGAGGTATTCAGCAGGTTGTTGTTCTCCAGGTGTTCGGTGAGCTGTCAGTTGATGGCCTGATCAAAGACTTAGGTGGGGAAGGGGAGCAGAGAGATGGGACAGTTGTTCTTAAGGTCGCTGAGATCGGTGGCGGGTTTCTTAAGGAGGGGGTCTGACCTCTGCGTGTTTCCATTGATCAGGGAAAGTGGTTGTGGTGATGGATACATTGAGAATGGAGGAGAGTTTGTCAAAGATTTCTTTGCACTTGAGGTTCAAGAAGTGGTGGGGCAGGGGACAGTGGGTGCTCTAGAGGGGATGGAGTTCATGATGGCTGAGGTGCTCTGAGTGGTGAGCTGTTCCCATGCGGTAAGCGGAAGGTTGTGGGTGGCATGAGGAGGCTGTGGAGATCTGTGGGTTGGAGTACGAAGTTACTCTAGATGGTGGATATCTTGTGGAAGTAGTCCGCAAGGGGGTTGCAGAGTTCGTCGGAGTGGGGGATTGTGTTCTCGGTGGTTGACGGCCAGGAGAACTGATGTTGAAGAGTACCTGCTGTAGTTGGAGCTGGCTTCGATGCAGTCTTCTAGGGCTCGATTTTTCGTGGAGGGCTGATTTGAAAGTGGCTCTGTCAGTGGGATCTTTGCTGGTGCGCCATTGTCTCTAGATGTTTGCAGTTATGTTTTGAGGTCCTGAGTTCTGGTGTATGCCAGCTGGCTTGTTTGGTGGATCTACTGGTTAAGGAGGGCCTGATAAAGGCGACTCTGTCTGCGCATTTGCTGATCCACGTGGAGAGGTTCTCAATGGCCTGATTGAGGTTGGTTTTGGGGTGGGTGGTGGTAAGGGCGTCCATCCATTGGGTCTCTGTCACTTTGTTCGTGCTACAGTGGGGGGATCTTGGGGTATTGGTGTAGGGTGCTCCTGTGATGGTAAAGTGGACGACGTTGTGGTCGGTCCAGGTGAGTTCAGAGACATGGCTGTACTTGACTCTGTCTCTTGCAGTGAAGATTGGGTCAAGCGTGTGTCCTGCACTGTGTGTGGGGTCGGTGACCAGTTGGGTGAGCCTGATGTTGCTCATGTTTTCCAGTAGGTTGGCGTTGCAGAAGCCGGGGCGTCGGCCAGGTGGTCTGTATGTGAGGGTGCCTCTGATGGTTGTTATGCCGTCTGTTTGGAGTTGAAGTTGTGGTGCTCCATGATTGGTGTAGTGTTGTCTTTGGTGGTGCTGCAACGGATGGTTTCTCTGTGGATGATGGTGATGGCATTTCCGTATTTGTTTGTGCAGTCCCAGTGTATCTTCTAGTATGCGTTTTGATGGCGATGTCACGGGTGGCCGAGTGGTTAGCCAGGTCTCAGTAATAAATACAACATCGGGAGTGAGGGTGGCGATGGTCTCTCAGATTTCGGTGGCGTGTTTGCATAGTGATAGGGCTTTGAGCAGGAAGCAGTGGAGTGGTTCCGTTGCGGTAGCAGTCGATGAGGTGGGTGTGGTGTGGTGAAGGATTCCTTGAGGGCAGACGGTGCTGAGTTGCAGGTGAAGAGTCAGTGGGAGTAGGTGTATAGTCCTACCGTTGATCAAGGAGATGTGAGGCAGCAGTTGTTGCAAGGTCCAGGGCTCACAGTTCTGTGGAGGAGAATCTGTGGGTGGCCGGAAGGTCAGGGTTCCTGGCACTGGGATCGGTCCAGGCACGGATGGGCTTGCCTGCGGCGCACGTCTGTTGTGACGTCCATTAAGTAGGTCCTGGGAGATAGGAGAGTTGGTGGGCGGGGCCATCATGAGGGAGAAAAAACAGCAGGAATCGGGCGGGATGAACAAACTAAGCAGTACAACAGTCAGGCAATATAACACCAGGACAAAAATATATCACAAATAGAGCGCAATATCATAAGAAAAAGCAGGGAACAATTGAAGGCAAGCAATCAGAGGCGGGACGGGGAGCAGAACATGGCGATCTGCTCAATGGGGCCGTGCTGCAACCTCCATTAAATAGGTCCTGGGAAGGTTGCTGGGAGGCGGTGGGCGGGGGCTAAGGAAGGGAGAAAACTGCTGGAACTGTACAGGAGGAACCAACAAAGAATTACAACAACAGGCGATGTAACACAAGGACAAAAAGATATCACAAATAGAGCGCAATATGGGCAGAAACGACAACAAACCTCGCCGTAACAATCCAGCCGGTTTAGGGAGTGCCACTGTCGTGTCAGTGGCTCATGAGTCGCTCCCAGCTGGGCTCCAGGCTGTCCAAGAGTGGGCCCCAACACAGCAGTCTCTGCAGGTCCCTCCACAAGTGGGCACATGTTGACAAGCCGGGTTAATAATTCTTAGAGCCCTGCCCTTGGGTCCCAATCTGTAATATGGGCCCGATCGAGTATGGGTGCCAGCATCACAGGAAGAAACCAGTCGCCCATGGGATCCATCTCATGCTGCAGAGGATAAACAGCCCAGCAATTGCCCTGTGGCTCATCACACAGGTGTTGGGTGACAAACTTGTCGGCGATTCACCAATGGCATTCTAGCAACTACTGCCCGCCTGCCAGCCAACACACTCCTCACCAGATCACTCTGGGTCCGTCTGGGCTCCAGACGAAGGTCCTGATGTCCTCTATTGCTCCTCCAGTGTATTAACCAGGGACAGGCTAGAGCTTGGCCGGGAGGGACTGCCGCAATAGGAGCAGGGCCCGGGAGCCGACACACTTCGTCTCTTCTGACAGATTTCCTGGCACAGGTCTCAGTCTGTGTGGGGATGAAAAGTCCTGCAGTTTCCTTTAAAGTGGGTGCTCCCCTCTGTGGATGGATGTTGATAACAGACTGTGACCAGGAGGTCCTTCAGATTATGTTCTCCATCTTAAGCACCTAGCCACACCAGCTTTAGTAATATCCTAAGTTAGGTTTTGCTCATTGTCGGTTGTCACTTCAGTTATGTCTGTCAAGTCTCTGTGAATGAGGGTGTGGAAAAAACGAGAATTGATGTATATGCACAGAGTGTTGCAGGGATTCTGCACAAATACAGAACTATGCACAGGAAATGGGACCTTGGTGTATAGGGACTGAGTCTTCCCACCACCTTAGTACCCAGGACCAACTAGCTATAGTGTCACACGTGCTCTCCTACTCCTCACAGAGAAACAAATGATTAGACACCCTAGAACACAACACTCTCAGATCTCTCAGGAATCGCGGTAACAAGAGACACCTTTTTGCTCACACTCTTGTACTCATCCACAATAAGATCTGACCGAGACAACGAATTGGTGGCAGTGAGTAGGTGGTGAGTGCCCCGCTCTTATGAAGGCGGGGCCCCACGGTGTATACCAAGGCCTCTGGCAGATTTGATGGTGGAAACGGAGACATCAGGCAGATCTCAGGGTGAGCATTGGAGGGTGCACACGCATTAAAGCTAACTGCGTCACTGGGCCTTCACCTCGCAGAGGGTTGTGGGGCACCGCAACTATTGTCCCAAATTGCCCACCGAACAAGAAGATACGTACTTGAGGCTGCGGTGGCGATACCCTCCCCCCATGCCGCGTCTACCTCCCACGGTTCCGCCAGGCCTGGGCCTTAATTTAACGCAACACTAAGCAGCGCTCCACTAGACATTGCGGAAGGTGGTAACTGGACCGCAGTGACTTGGGCCCCCACAGGAACATAATGGACAAGCCCAAAACTGCTGGGGCGAAAGGGCCCAAAACAATCCAATCGAATAAATTGGATCGCTACACCCTCTCCTAGGACGCTCTACAGGAACTACATGCTAAAAGCAGATCTGCAACGGACCCCGGAGGGGAGAGCCAGGAACTGACTCTAAAAGATGTCATGGACGCTATATCCGGTATCAAGACCACTCTGGAGCACAAAATGGATTCCCTCTCGATCGAAATGAATCTCATTAGAGCAGACCTTTCCAAAATCAACGAGAAAGTCAAGCAAGTAGAAATTACAACGACGAGCTTAATCGGAGATGTCACTCAACTGCGAGGTGATGTGCATGACTTACAATCTTCCCGCAAATTCACGGAACAAAAACTAGATGATTATGAAGGGCGTCTTCGGCGGAACAACATACGAATACTGGGGGTGCCAGAGAAAGCTGAAGGACAGGCCCCGGATCTCTTTGTGGAAGACCTTATACTTAATCATCTGCAACCCAAAGGCCTCAGCAAATTCTTCGTTGTAGAGCGGGCTCACCGAGTCCCAGGTGGGCGCCCAAAGCCAGGGGCCCTCCACGCCCGATGTTGGCGAGAGTCCTAAATTTCCGAGACAGGGACGTGATCCTACAAAATGCACGGAAAGGACCCCCGCTTTGCTATGACAACGCCGAAATCACTTTTTTCCCTGATTTTACACAAATGGTGCAGAAGCGGAGACGAACATTCCTAGATGTCAAGAAGAAACTTCGGGAGGGTGGCTTTAAATATGCAATGCTGTTTCCGGCGAAACTTCGTGTGGAGGCTGATGGCAGGGCCTGGTTCTTCGAGCAACCGGAGTTGGCCTCAGACTGGCTGGAGAGCCGGCTAGGCCAACATCTCAACGACCGGGACAGTGGCGAGGACTTATCCCCCCCCGAAACAGGAAGTGAACAGCCCTAACAGTACGAAGGGACTCCATTGGGTTTGAGCGGATCTACAGCCACATTGGGACAGGTACCCGGGGCCTCCTGGAGATACCGCCGGGTGGGGGTAATCATTCAGTTGAGTTGAATTGCTCATGGAGAGTGACTCTACTTGGGGGATCACACTGCTGCTATCGAGGGAGACTGGGCAGCGGAGTGCAGCACCCCACAAAGTTCTTCTTTTAGTGACATTTGGGGCGACAGGCACTCTGCTAGTTATTAATGGGCAGTTCGTAACCCAGAGGGCAGGGAGGGGGGTTGTTGGATTTGGGGTTTGAATTTGTTTTTTGTTGAAGCTTTTTCATCGACCAGATATGTTGAAGGCGTGATTGAGGCCATGAAGATTTTTATTAGTTCTAATGAATACACAGTGGGACAAGAGTGCTAAAGTATTGAGTTGGAATGATAACGGGCTTGGGGATAAAATTAAACGCAGTATAGTCCTTCAATATATTAAGAAACAGGCCCCTGATATTGTCCTTCTCCAGGAGACGCACTTGGTAGGAAACTCTTGTAAGGCGATGTGCAGATGGGGATACAAACTGGTAGCACATGCGGGGTTCACTACTAGTTCCCGGGGAGTTGGTATTATGCTGAAAAACACATTCCCCCTTAGTGTGAGTTCCACATGGGCAGACGACAGGGGCAGATACATAGGGATCACGGGTTCCTGGGAGGGGCGTACTATAACACTTCTGTTTATTTATGTGCCTCCTGGCCTCCAAGCTACTACATTCAAGGACTTGAGCACCATTCTCCTCTCACTGCCGGATGGTCTTTTACTACTGGGGGGCGACTTCAATTCAGTGGTCTCGGGTAAGCTGGACCGCCACCCCCCCACGTGAAATGGGGCTATCTTCTCGATGGCTGCCAGACTTCCTTGAAGCCCTGGGGCTGGCGGATGGCTGGCGGACGTACAACCCTGACAAGATACAACATTACTTTCCACTCCGGGGCCCACCACAGCCTTTCACGACTCGACTATATCTTGGTCCCCAGCCCCCAAATACCACATATTCATGAAATTAGACACCTAGCCAGGGGCATTTCTGATCACTCGCCGGTATGGGTACATATAATCCTTGATCAGGTGAAGGTGGGGAGAATAGTCCCAATCAATCCCCGGTACCTCCGGGACCCCAAAATCCGTAGGGATCTCATCAAAACTATGGATAACTATTTTTGTGAAAACGAGGGCACAGTGGATTAATCCCAGACACTATGGGAAGCCTTTAAGTCAGTAATCAGGGGTCAGGCTCTATCCCTCATATCTGGACAGAAGAAAGAACGACAAAGGGAGATATCAGACGTAGCGGAAGAGATCTATCGCCTAGAAAGGGAAATGGAAACAGAGACCACACCAGAGTCGCTCCATTTGCTACGTCTTAAACAGGATGAATATAGGGCATAGTGACAGAAAAGGCTAAAACCCTGGGGAGAGAGAAACTCTGTAAATTATACGACCTGGGAGATAAGGCGGGGAAACTAATAGCCTGGCTCGATTAAAAAAGAGTGGGCAAGCAGGCTAGTCCCGGTTCTCCGGGACGCAGATAACACGTGCATAACTGAACCGCAGGAAATAGCGAATTGTTTTGCTAGACACTTCACCGAGGTGTACACCGCTGTGGCACCTTATACTGAAGAAGACTCCTCCGAACATTTGCGAGACATCGCATTTCGCACCCTCTCCTTGGCAGATCAACAGCTATTAGATAGTACCCTGAGGACAGACGAAATAGCACAGGCGATCAGGTCATTGAACTCAGGAAAGGCCCTCGGTCCCAACGGCATCCCTATTGAATTATATAAACTCAGGCCTGATAAACTAGCCACCTACCTAAAAGCCATGTTTGATGAAAGCAAGGAGAGGGGGGAGCTACCAATGGACCAACGAGTAGCCACTATCATTACTATACACAAGGAGGGCAAACCCAAAACAGACTGTGCCTCATATCGACCGATCGCACTCCTTAACGCTGAGCCCAAGATTCTCGCTAAGGTTCTGGCTAACCGCTTAGTTAAAATCATATCAAGCCTTGTGCACCCGGACCAATCCGGTTTTATACCACACCGGAATACAGCGTTAAACCTGCGCAGAGTTCACGGTGTCTTGGGTAGAGCGGCCACGATACTGGAACCAGCCATACTTGTGTCCCTGGACGCAACCATGGCGTTTGATACTATCGAATGGCCTTATCTCCTGGCTGTGCTCCATAAAATGGGGTTTGGTCCGGGATTTATTCAATGGGTACGCCTCTTGTATACGATGCCCTTGGCACAAGTTGTGGTTAATAACAAAAAGTCAGACACATTTACCCTGAGTCGGGGAACCCGTAAGGGGTGCCCGCTTTCCCCCCTCCTATTTGCCCTGGCTTTGGAACCCTTGGCGGCATGGATCCGGAGGAATCCGGTTATACGAGGACTGCATTGGTCTCCCGAATGGGAGGACCGCATTTCGCTTTACGCGGATGACATACTGCTCTATTTGGCCTCCCCTAGGAAATCTCTGGTGGCAGTTCTGGACATTTTGGCAATATTCGGCAGATATTCTGGGTTCACCGTCAACTGGACCAAGTCCCACTTATACGCCCTCAAGGGAGACCCACCTACTCCACCACGAGGCTGCCAAATACAGATAAGTGCTATGGGATTCAAGTACTTAGGAATATTTATCTCCTTAGATCAGGCGCTCCGCTATGATAGAAATCTACTTCCCCCGCTATTGAGGTTAAAACGAGATATAGCTAGTTGGAGATCGCTTCCCCTGTCCCTCCTGGGCAAGGCTGCTCTTTTTAAAATGATGTCCCTACCCCGTTTCTTATATGCCCTGCAAAATTCACTCGATCCTGTCCCTATGACATATTTTAAAGAAATTGAAAGCCTCCAGAGAGACTTACTGTGGGATGGAAAGCCTCGTATTGCCCTTGGTAAACTCACGTTAAATTGGTACGATGGTGGCATCAGCCTCCCAGATATAAAGAAATACTACTGGGCTGCACACCTGGCGGCCATCAACCACGGTACCTACGGTAACCCTGACGACCCTGGATATCGTATGGACAAGTGGCTCCTCCCAGGAGGGAATTATAATAGATCGCTCTACTCGAAACCTGGCCGGTTTCACTTGACGGGCCCGACCGGTCATTCAATAAGCGTATGGCATGCGGCAAACAGATCCCTCGGATGGGGGAATAGACTGACTCTAGCTACCCCCCTTTGGGACTCTGAACGACTGGGTAACCTGTGGAAATCGAAGGGATTTGATAAATGGGACCTGATTGGTGTCTCACAGATTAAAGACATATGGGAGAAGGGAGCAGTGAAAACATTTACTGCCCTCCAACACCAACACGAGTTAGCTGACACTGAACACTTTCGCTATACACAAATTCGCCATGCGCTACACTCACTCCTCCCGAAGGGTTCCTCCCCTCCGGAGTCCTCACCGCTGGAGGATAGGGTACTGGATGGCCACCTCCCTGAGAAAGCCATATCATTAATATATAAGAAACTAATCCATAATATGGATGACCCTCTTCAAGTCTTACGGAATAAATGGGTGGCAGATGGTATAGAAATGGACGATAAGGAATGGCAGGAAGCGGTATCCTCCCCCAGAGTAGGAGCAATCCCGGCACGACTTAGGCTGGTACAGCTCAAAATCCTACATAGAATGTATGTCATGGGACCCCGATTGGTACAGATGGGAAGGGCGAACGAAGGTGAATGTCGGAGAAGATGCGGACAGCTAGGCACCTTTATGCACATCATATGGGAATGCGAACATATCCAATCATACTGGAGGGAAATACAAGAGGTAATCGGTACTGTGCTCGCAGTTGTTATCCGCCCGGAAGCACGTAGATGTCTCCTGAACATTTGGGAACCCACTGATTTGAATGCACACCAAACACAATGGGCCACGCTGGGGTTCATGTTAGCAAAAAGAAACATTACACAGGCCTGGGGGGCGGCGCTACCACCCGCAGTTGTAGCATGGGAGAAAAATCTCGATTGGTGCATGTATAGGGAAAAGACAGTATATGTGGCCCGAGGATGCCCTAAAAAGTGGTTCCGAATATGGAGCCCATTGAACACGTATAGAGGAGACATATGCCTTCCCCCGTGTAGTATTGATCAAGATGACCTGCTCACTCCATGATTTGTCCTTACTGTATATAACTGTGAATAATGATTGTTTAATCTCGTCATGCCTATAATGATACCGATTCCTTTGTATGACCTGCTATATGTCGATGACTGTTAATAAAAAGATTTATAAAAAAAAATTAAAAAAGACAATGGAGAAAGGACTATAATGCCTAACCACCCTCCCCTTTCTAAGAAGTAGTAGTATTATATAATAGAAGATCTCTGGGCTTTGTCAGCAGACCCCATACCTTAGCCTATAGATGGTAGATGTACATCATGGGTGCTCTTCTCCCTGGAAAGGTCTCTCTCCAAGTGTGTCGCCCCTATTCGTACACCCCACTAAAAACCCAAGTACTCTGTCCAAACAACAGCTGCATCGGTATGTTTTGTCTAAGGGCTGGCCTAGAACAAAATATCAAGGGGCATTGTTGTTCTACTGTGCACATGATGTTCAGTCAAAATCCCAGGAACATGCAGAGAGCGAGCACAGTGATGAGTTCCCATGTGAAATCAGTCTTTGAAATTATTGCAAAAAATAAAGATGTGCAGTAACGTGCTCATGCTAAGTTAGTGAAAAACGACAATGTCCCAATGGGCCACGTGACACCCTCCCTTTGGCCAGGGCGTGAGCCGATGCAAAAACAAAAATCAGAGATAAGCAGAGGCAAAGTGTCTTTGTCAAAGGCCAATTCGTGTAATTTTGAAGCCAAAAAAAAAAGTTCTGTACTGCCAGGTTATGATGTTCCATAATTTTGCCAATTGGGTGCTCAAAAATTGCTAACCATTCATAGTAAGTCTGCAAAGTCAAAAATATTGCGGGAAAAGCGGAATGCCATGAACTCCAGAATGTTGTCGGTTACTTCCATCGAAAAAAGGCATGCCAATCAGTTTAGTAGGTAGAACGAGCACACATGCTCCTCGTATCCTGAAGCCGTTAGAAGCATCTCTGGGCAACCTGCATCAACCTCGATGAAACTGCGGTCTACGAGGCGCTGCGCAAGAGCACAGGTACTCAAGTCTGCTGTTGGTCCGAGTAGAGGATAGCACACCAAACGCCTACCCCTAGCACATACCTTGTCATGGGCCTTCAACGGACCCATTAGCAGATCGTAATCCAGGGCAGCGTGTGGTATTGGACAGGCAGACATCCATGGCCCATTGAAAAGGGCACCGGAGGCAGTGAAACACAGGTTGCACGCAGGTGAAGGAGGCATAACGGAATGTCAGCCAGTAGTCGATGGCAAAAGACTCCACTGGCATAGCACCAAAGAGCTGCCACATACGATCACGGTACAGTTGCAACTGGACCGGGTTTTGCAGCTCCACAGATCGAGCATCCATTGCGATGCAATAATTGGAGAACCAGCACGCTGCAAACCAACAGGAGCACCAGGGGAAACCTTCCAAAGGCGCTGGAAAAAATAAAATAAATAAAGTCCGGAATTACTCCAAAAATAGTCTGAAAGGAAGAAACAAGGACGGATCCCACAAGTTTAAAAAAGTGAGCGAGGCCCTCCGTATCAGACGCATTAAGTATTTGGTGTATTAATTCTCCAAAATGGAGTGGGAGATTTGTGCTTAGCAGCGAGTGTATCTCGCTTGCGGTTCTTGCCACTTGCAGTTCGAAGGTCTCTCGAGCCGATGTGAGAGCCACTTCTTGTTGAAACAATAGCGCTTTGAGTCTGCTTAGTTTATTGAAACATGTTTTCAAAGTTGGAATGGAACGCCAAAGCGAACTATCTACAATCCCATGCAGGGGTGGAAATAGGACATTGCTGCAACATGTAACTCATTGAGAAACCGTTACTATATACAGGATGCCAGCTCTCAAGCTGCAGCAATTGTGGTTATTCAAAATAAGATAACTACCGTTAGAAAGCAAAGTTAATCCGGGAATAATAGCTGGGACAGGGGTACCTTTAAAAATCCAAGCTAGATTAGGGGCCGAAACGTTACAGGCTCTGTGTAGCTTAACTTGTTTACAGACTAGGGAATGTCCTACTGTGGCTTCACAGTCCGCCCCTGTAAGGAAAACTTAATTTTCTGCGCCTTGACATCTGTAAGCGAAAGGTAAAGACCTCAATTTGTGAATAAAAGTATTGCCGAGGGGCTCATATCTCCCAACGGGATGATGTTTCATGCATGCTGTGAACTGAAAAAGAGAGATAGGGAGTGAAATAACCCCATGTATTAACCACATAGCTGAATGAGTCTCGGCTACCGAAAACGGTAACTGTTCTAATTGTTCAATATGTAACAATGTGTATGTGGCATCTTTCATGGACATTATTTTCTGTTTATCAGTCAAATTAAACATGAAAAACAGTGCAGAAGAATTCAAATAATCCCTTGGCACTTTTCCATTTTTGAGTGTTTGCAACGTCCAAGCAAACTGCATTACAGAACGTAACTGATGTTGACCATGATACAAAACAGACACATCATGTTGTACAATGGCAATGACAGAAGATACAATATTATCTAAAGTATATATACGGGAAGACAGTGTATTAATACTATTATCGACAACTGCAAGAACGTTTTCTAAATTAGCCTGATCAATTTGGCGCAAACGCACCGCAGCTTCCATCTGAGACAGTTTCCAAAATTCATTATATGCGGAATAAATAAAATGTTTTGTTCGAGGGGACTTTGGACCTAAAAGAAAATCAGCCAAATCAATGTCACCTGACAAATGAGAGAGGTGTTGTTTCACAGATGACAGTGTGGAATGTTCCAACCATTGCTGACATAATTTACCCACTGAATATGTGGTGACTGTATGTGAATGTGGGAAGCGTGGATCAGGTCTATTTTGTGTAAAACCTTTCGAAGTATTAAGAAAGCGTAACTGACATGCATTTGAAGTTGTCGGCCATACCAGCCATCCTAAAGGATCAATATTGGACAAGTTAAGTGTGCCATTTTGAAATAAGACAGCTAAGTCTTCAATCGTGTAGTTAGTGTGTGTTTGCCATGTATCATATGGAGTCAATAATGAAATGGAGGGTATATTTAGGTTTCTGGCTGTGGCTAAACCAAAACAAGTAGTCTGTTGTATCGTGTCATTTAAAAATAAGATTTGAGACGGTATCAGATATGCACGATGCAAAGCTTCTGTGCCCTGCACTTGCCAATCTTTAGCACCCCAAAGGGATTTTAAATAATTTGTGTCCTTCCAATGATCACAACCCTTCACAGACGGATCGTTTCTGAAGGACGAGGAGTAAACCAATTTAGTCTGTGTTAACATAAATTTAGTTTGGGGCGGCATCTTCAATTTATAAAAAATAGGACTGCGGGTCAGATAGATTGTAGCCAGAAAAATGTACAAATTTACTTCCCTGGGTCTTTGAACTTCCCAGAAATGGTGTTGGGCAATGCTCCCATTGGGTATAATCAAAGAATGGTCTCTGTGTTTTTGTCTTGTGTACAAAAAGTTGGCAGAAATGTTGCTAACAAAATAAATCTGCGAAATTTGCCGAATTTAAATACAAATCTTCAGTGTCAAATGCAGCATAATATTTTAAATCGGAGAATAATGAATGAACGACATGAACATCCCAGTCAATAGAACGCATGTCGGGCAAGACCACATCTCCTAAGTAAACACAGAAGACGTATGGAATGTTCAAAATTTCCTTCGGGCCATGGATATCGTATGCACCTTTGTCCCAGACAATACCTTCAACTACAGGGAATGCTGATATATTGACAAGGGCTTGGTCTCTTTTCATTATGTGGGACGATGTGTGAGGGGCTAGAACTCCAGCAACAAAGTTCACAGCAGAGTGTTCAGGTAAATCACAGCCATTAATAAGTAGAAAAAATGCAGTCACAAATTCGAGCCACATGAAGAGGAACCTCATCATAAGCACTATCCAGATATATGTCCAGGGCGGAATCAAGTAAGTCTTTATGAACCAGGAGATGAAAACACTGGTACGGGTAGGGGTCTCTTGCACAGTAGATGACGAGGAAGACGTGCCAGAGGAAAAGCTATTATGATCCATATAATAACCACTGGACCCCAGCCGAAACAGCGGTGGATGTGCTGCATCAGATGTTTCAGGTATGGTACTCTCAGGAATGTCAATTGTGACTTCAACTGGAGGAGAATCATATTCAATATCCGCAGATGTGGATGTAGATGGAAAAACAGGTAATAATTCAATTGAAGTTTCCACCTCCCCTCGTGATTGCTGGGGAGTAGTCGAAGAAACAGAAGCCATCGGATTCAGCGAAAGATCTCGACGTGGAATGCTTTGAGGCATACTATTCAGTATCGGCCATATGGTGTAACTTGACATGTCCGATAGAAATGTAATGATTTTCCTTACGACCAGGTAAAGGAGGCAGGATCACAGTGCATGTGCCTTTCAAACCAAAGACTCTGACCGGTGCACGGTAGGATGGACTAAATTCTTTTTTTCTCCACCTTTTCACAGACTAGATCACCAACTTTAGGAAGCCAGCCAGAAACGGGAATCTGCATCGCTGGATCTGCAGAAGAGGGCAACTGGACTCTTGCTTGTGAATCACGAGCTTTTTGAAGATCCTGTAACATAGCACAATGGTTATGTACGTCAAAGGTTGCGGCAGCTGCTACAAACTCTAGACCATCAAGGTCTGGCACAAACATTTTAATGCCATAAAGTATTTTATTTTGTATGGGGTCCGCCCACCCAGAGATCTTCTAGGGAGATTATTTAGTGCACGTTGGACTCCATACAAATGAGTCAGCCAACCCCTGCCAGTGCCTAAGCGTCAAAGATTGCTTTAAGTCACAGTTCATCCGCTCCACAACTGAATTGCCCTCGGGCCAGTATGGAGAGGAATATTGCACCTGCACCCCCAGAGACTTCATCGCATCCCGGTAAACCCGAGAGGCAAACACAGGACCTTGGTCTGAATGGAAGGTGCCACAAGCAAGTGTCCCGACAAAGACACACAAATCTTTAATGACAGTTCGAGCGTCAGCACTACGTTGAGGCCAAACCCAAAGGAATCTAGTGCACAAATCCACTGCAACTAAGATGTGTTTAAATGCAGTGTCAGAAGTCAAAGGACCGCAGTGATCATGAAAAATACAGCCAAATGGATGATTAGAGATGTAAAGCTGAGTATGTGGTGGGCGTGCAACAGTAGAAGGCTTAATTTGTTGACAAATGTCACAAGAAAGAACATATTTACATGCCTGTTGATATAAACCAGACCACCAAAAACGCTAATGCAAAAGGGAAACAGTCGCATTCACACCAGCATGTGCAGAAGCAACGCCTTCATGTGCGGCAATGATCAAAGAAAGTCTGCGGTCCTCATTGGGAATCGGCCAATCCCCAACGGACGGAATAGTAGCAAATGGAATCTGATCAGACGAAAAGTGGTATGTATAACGTGAAGGAAATCCTTGGGGAAATTCTGTTCCTTCCTTTGTCGCAGCAATAGCTGCCAAAATATCATCAACAATTTTAGTCATGGACCTAGTGACTGCTGCTACTGAACAAGTGGGTACTGCAGATTTGGCTGCCTCATCAGCCAGGGAATTACCAACAGCGTGTGCTCCCACATGTTGATGGCCCAAAGTATGGATAACGTGTGAGCGGCAAGCGCTCCTTAAGAGCGGCCACCCGGACCCAAAGCGCCTTATGCTTAATTGTGCTACCTTTAGAATCACGGAAATCATTTTGTTTCCAAAAGTATAAGTTGTCATTGAAGGATTGTATGCAGTAAAACGAATCGCACACAATAAGCGTAGGAACATCTGGATCAGCAAATTCAAGAGCCAAAGCACGTAGCTCCTCTAATTGAGCTGTGCAGTCACCTAGAGACTGTATATGTACCAGGGAGGATTTACAATCCCCATCTACAATTTATGCAGCAACAATCCATTTGTACTGATCAAGAGGCAGCAACGACAGAGGAGGTGGGTGAACATGTTCATATTGTAAAACCTACTGTGTCTGAAAAGACGGGTCAGAGATAAAATTGTTATCGGTCTATGTCAATGAACTAGCCCATTGTATCCAGCGTGGATGCAAGGCTTTAGAGTTCGGGACACTAGCCTTCGTAACTGCTTCTAAAGCAGGTACTGGCGAGACCATGAAAATGCGTTTTCCCTGAGCCAGAGAGCGTTCTTTCAGAGTCGCCATCTGGACGGCCGTCAAAATTCTTTCTATAGAAGAGAAACACATCTCTGCCGAAGTGTACAAATGCGATTTATAGGCAATGGGGACCGTGTCCCCTTCATTGAACGTCAGTATGTGAAACCGAACGCCCCTGGTACAATCCTTGTGACCAAATTTGTAGAATTGTCACGTGTTAACAAGAAGTTGGTCGCAAGAAGATCAGACTGCAAAGACCGAAGAATCGTGGTATGTTCCGGAAGCCAACAGGAAGCAGAAAAGGAAGGTTGTATCAAAGAGTAAAGTGGTTTGATACGCTGGGCATAATCAGAAATGTAAGTCCTCCCGAAATTCAGAAAACCCAGCAAAGATTGTAACTTTGAGTAGAAGGAGGTTGCAATTGAGCACATTTCTCCAGAAAGTGGGGGGCCAACCCTCTACCTTCATTGGTGAGTTTGTAACCCAGAAAAAGAACTGCAAAACAGGCAATATGCGACTTGGCAAAGTTGAATTTGTATCCCAATCCGCAAAAGACATTATGATGCGGTCCACTCGCACACGATGCGGTATCAATTCATCATCCGTCAAATAGATATCATCGACATATGAGAAAGCATCAGAGTCAATTTCATGTAAAACAGACACTATGCGTGCCCCAAAAGCGCCGGGACTATTCTTATACCCCATAGGCAAACGAGTATACCTTTTGTGATTGCCAAGGGCGCTGAATGCGGTTAGGTCACGGCTCTCAGGAGCCAAATTGTGAATATAAAATCCATTGGTGATATCAAGAGTTGTTTTATATTTTTTACGAACAATGGTATCGACCAACGCAGAGCTGTGGGTGTTCTGTACCGCGAAGGTACAAACATGACGGTAATCTAAAACTATGCGATATGAACCGTCCGGTTTCAATATTGGAAAAAGAGGATTATTCATCGATGAAACACAGTGTTCAATTACACCTGATATTCCAATTGGGTCAAGATTTCACTGACCGATGCTTTTGCGTCTCCCTTGATTGGATACTGTGGTTGGGGTTGTGGCATCGATCGCAAAGGAATTTCATGTGCCGGGGACTCCATATCCGAACCCACCTGATTACGATACACAGCCGGGGCAACCGCTAGCGCCCACTCCGATGCGTATGCTTGTTTAGCCTCCTCCAAGACATAATGAAAAAAACTCGGGAGAATAACATCTTTCCCTTTAGAAGCTAGAACAAATGGGGGAGGCCAATTATTATTATTATTAATTTAATTTTAGAAGGCGCACAGCTACCCGGAGGTTTCCCGGCGCCATCGGACACACGCAGAAAGAGAGAGAAAAAACTATTGGTTGAATAACCACGTTTTTTAGGCCTTTACGAAAGTTCCTATAGATGGTTTCATGCCAGAGTGGTGTGGTGAGGGAATTCCATAGTGAAAGGGCCAGATAAGAGAAAGACCGGACACCCATACGCGACCGTCTGATCCTAGGGACTAAAAATTTGGCCTGAGTAGAGGATCGGAGAAGGCGCGTTGGAAGGTAGGGATGGACTAAGGCACTCAGATACTGTGGTGCTGTGCCCAATTAAATTTTATGCATGTAACACAGGGCCTTGAATTTGATGCAGTTCTCCATTCTAAGCCAGTGGAGGTTGAAGAGAGAGCCTGAAATAGAGGCTTTTCTAGGTACCTGGCAAAGCAGTCTGGCCGCCGTGTTCTGTACTACCTGCAGTTTTCGAATCACCTCCTTGTTGGCTCCTAAATACAGGACGTTGCCATGGTCCAGCCTGGAAGTAATCAGGGCCTGGACCACTGTTCTTTGTGTGGGACTGGGCAACATCCAGAGTATTCTTTTGAGCCATTTTAGGATGGTGAAGCAGATTGAGGCGACCTTGACTGCTTGCTGCCTCATTGATAGCTGGTCGTCAATGATTACGCCTAGATTGCGGACTAGTTGCACCGGTTGGGGAAGATCACCCATTTGGGGAGGCCAATGTCGGGGGCCCCAAAGATCAACCTCCGCCAACAAAATATCATAGGAAGAAGTAAGGTTGTCCCAAAAGACCGCCTTAATTGTGCGTTTAATATCACCTTCAATTTGGAGGCCTATCTCATAGAGCCTATCAGGGGGTGCAACTGGTGTGTCAGCTGTTTCCACTGTAATGAACGTGTCAGTTGCTTTCACCTCCAGACACTGGTGGAGTGCCTCCCGCACTATGGTAACTTCTGCTGCGCTGTTGAGGAGTGTCACCGCCCATCTCCAATTGAGGAGCAGGGTTCTCACCATCTGAGGCATACTTTGCAGTCAAAGCGGCAACTTTTTTCTTCTGAAATGGGGCACGATACTGAGGTGGTCCCTCCGGTTTGGCTATTACGTCAAACTGGCGCTGCGGGTCATGTCCTACTTGCGCAGACACGCCTTCTCTGCGATCCTGATGTCCTCCCCCCCCTGAACTGTTGATCCGACGATTCCTGAAAGGAACGAGGAGAACGAGGATCAGGAACCTGAAACCTCTCGGGTGTGTTAATTTTAGAGTGGTCACGCAAATCATATCTACGTTCAGAAGCATCCGATGTTGGTGAACCAGCACACAAACTAGGCTTCTGCTGTTGTTGCTGCTGATTTTTATTCCATGTCTTTTTAGGAAAGACTGGGAGACCCTCCTTGTCGTGAGGGGGTTTATATTGTACTTGAGTATAAGGTCTTACTCCCAGACTATTGCGACCCAATGATGTATATATAGCCGCAATAATGATCGGTAACTGCCGCTGCGGATCAACGTCCGCCACTGCCGAAAGGCGTTGACGTACTTGCAAGCTAACTGCTTCACCTTTGACACTGGCCAGAATCATATCGGAGACAATAGGGAACATGCCCACTCCGTAAACTCATTGTAAGGATCCTGTGTTTTTCAACAGGTGTAGTATGGGGAAAAACAGCCTTGAGTTGCTCAAATTTTTCTGCAAGCCAGTAAGGGAAATCATCCCTATTCTGAGGACGCTTGCCCATCACTGAATTAATCATGATGGGACTAATGACAAGACCACCACCATGTCCAGGTGGATGAGGAGGGGCTCCAGCCGGAGCCACTTGAATATTATGTGACATAAACTGTATGACAGCTCTATGTATATGAATCAACGTTGTATGGAATTGACGTAGCTCTGTGATAGGAACATTAGGATAATTTGGGTGTGGTGTAAAACCAGCCAAAACAGGCCACTTGGCCCCATCGACTTATCAGGGGCCTAAACGGACCACAGAAACAGGATGAGGAAGGGCACCATTAAACCATATGGTATGCTCCCAGGCTGTCAACGGAAGTTCAAATAATCGATAAGGACGATAATTCGGCGGAACCGCAGCCGCAGTATATTCATGAAACAACTTATCATTCCCATCTACAGCTGGAAATGTAACCCAAGAATAGAAAACCTTGAAGCGGTAAGCTGCATCCGCCTCGACTACAAAGATAATAGGAGCCCCCGCATTAGGTACTCCATGTTGAGTCAAATGGGCTGTGACCGCAGCGCGGTTAGGAGCCGCAATAGCGACCGCCATACTAAATGCAAATTCACAAATCAGAAGAACTGTAGTGCTAAAGCGGGTCGGACAGAGAAACTAAGGGGCATATTAGCAAGACCCACGTTAAAATTATCGCCGTTTTAGCGGCAGGAAACTGCCGCTAAAACGGCGATAATGGGCTTGCTAATATGCGTTATGGAATTCCAATAGAAGCCCAGGTTAGATGTCCTGCACATCTAACCTGGGCTTCTATTGGAATTCTATAACGCATATTAGCAAGCCCATTATCGCTGTTTTAGCGGCAGTTTCCTGCCGCTAAAACAGCGATAATTTTAACATGGGTCTTGCTAATATGCCCCTAAACCTTTTAAATTTCAAGCCTGAAAAAACCTATAAAACTTGAATACAAGAGGCTAAGCCCTCACACCATGGACGTCTCTGGAAACCAGTGTGAGGGGATTGTGGATAAGCACAAGCACTACTCAGGGGTCTCGTGAATAAGTACCAGACCAATCGTTGGTGGCACCATGTTGCAGGGATTCTGCACAAATACAGAACTATGCGCAGGAAATGAGACCTTGGTGTATAGGGACTGAGTCTTCCCACCACCTTAATACCCACGAACTCAAGACCGACCTGCTATAGTGTCACACATGCTCTCCTACTCCTCACAGAGAAACAAATGATTAGACACCCCAGAACACAACACTCTCAGATCTCTCAGGAATTGTGGTAACAAGACACACCTTTTCGCTCACTCTCTTGTACTCATCCACAATAAGATCTGACGGAGACACGAAACAGTTTGAAATATTTATTTTAACTAGTATTATTATATAATAGAAGATCTCTGGGCTTTGTCAGCAGACCCCCATACCTTAGCCTATAGATCAGTGGTTCCCAATCTGTGCGCCGCGGCACCCGGGTGCGCCGTTAAAACTAGCCAGGGGCGCCGCAAATGGATGCGCACCAGTCTGGGAACCACTGACATACTCTGTTCCTTTAGTGTTGCTGTTAGTTTGCATCGTAAATTGAAGCTCGTGCTGATGTGGACAGTTCAGTTCCGGCTGTACTTTTCCTTCTGATGTACTCACCTCATTGGTAGGTTACAGCAGCACATCCAGGCAAAGAGCTGCCCTCCCAGCCGCTCTTGCGCTACGGATGACATCATCAAAGAGACAGTGCAAGGCGCAAGGAAAGTAGGCAGTGCTGACGCTGCAGTGTAGCACTTGCGCCAGCAGGAAAGCCACTGCCAGCATCATTCACAGGCAGTCCACAAAGGTCGGCTTAGTGGCCGTGGCCAGCATGGATAGCACGGCCCGGGCACCTGACTTGCAAAGGTAAGCATGCGTGTGGTGAAAGTTGCCTCACTGTTTCATTAATCCAGAGGAAACGACCAGCGTGGAAGCCCTTTCCGTGGCGCGACCTTTCAGTTACCTTGTATACAAGCGATTTCATCTCATCCCCTGTTATTAATAATTTAATTGAACTAGATTTTTAGTACTTTCTGAAGAGTTGTGCACTTGCCCTGCAGTCCTAAAGAGAAGAAATCCTAGGAGCGAAATTCCAGAGAGTTAGAAAACACATTTTTCCAAGTGCTAGAATTAACAGTTTCTTGCATCAGTGGAGTGCTTCAACTCAGCATATAACCCGTTTGTAAGCTGTCTGGTATTTGTAGCCACCCCTTGAAACCAACTACCTGTAGCAATCTAAATTTTAGATTCTCGTAATTAAAATACATTTTTATGGCAGTGGTTATCAGTTGTCCAGCGGGATTTTAGTGCACACGCAGTTGGGGCAGTTGGGGTCGTTCAGATTATCCCAGAGTGAGACTGCGCTCCAAGATGTTAGACTTGCTCCCAGTCAGTGACACGACGTATCTTTGTATGCTGTTGCTTATAGGTTTTTTTATAGCACACAATCACATTGCCATGCTCAGACTGAAGAGCATGCATTGTACCTGCTATTAATAACGAACATATTCTAAGAAAATAGGTCTGACCTGTGTTTTTTAATGCATGTTATGTAAAAGGTGAAGTGGTTTGGGATTTCTTTTTGTATGTCTGCATTTGTATGGAATTTTGAGTACGTAACAGGTATATTGCTTCATCCATGTAATATATATACATAGTTGGAATTTTACACTGATAATAATAGAGTTTTCACTTTATCAACATAAAACAAGCTAGAATCATAAAAGCTGTTAGACGAAAGTTGGAGCTGATAGTTTACTAGTTTTATGGAATAGTAGCAGAGGGGAGAGGGACAAAGGACCCAAGGTAAGCCTCTCCTGCTGCAGCATTGAGAGAGTGCTACTGGCACTGTGAGGGGATAGACTGAACACAAGGCAGCAGTTCCAAGGTGATGACCTCCTTTCCTGGACAAATTGATGGGGCTTGAGGTAAGAAGGAGCAACAGGCACAAGGGGAATACTTCCACACTGAGATGTAGAATGAGGGCTGCTGGCATACTGCGTGAACCTTACTGGGGAAGCAAGAGCAGACCCAGCAAGGCGACTTGCTCTACATGCGCACAGTGTGCGCCCTGTGCACATACTGAGAGGAGGCCAAAGGTAAATACCTTGTCTGAGATGCTGTAGGAACACCACTGGCACACAGTGTTCAGCAAAGGCTGGAGGGAAGGGCCTCACACCTACATCTGTGAATGCGCACACTGCTGCCACTGTGGGGGCTGCAGGCAAGAGGTAGGCCCTATGATTATAATACCTTCAACGGCTTCATCCCAATTATTTACAGGGAGAAAAATGGAAGTACTCCCGAGGCCAGGTGTACATTCCCCCACCTGCAAAAAAACAAAAACATAATGGGGTGCCGCGACCCACAGCCAATAGGTCAAGGGAGCCAGGGGTCGAAAAAGTTTGGGAACCACTGCTATAGATGGTAGATCTACATCGTGGGTGCTCTTCTCCCTGGAAAGGTCCCTCTCCAAGTGTGTCTCCCCTATTCGCACACCCCACTAAAAACCCAAGTACGCTGTCCAAACAACAGCTGCATCGGTATGTTTTGTCTAAGGACTGGCCAGAACAAAATAACAAGGGGCATTGTTGTTCGACCTTGCACATGATGTTCAGTCAAAATCCCAGGAACATGCAGAGAGAGAGCACAGCGATGAGTTCCCATGTGAAAGCACTCTTTGAAATTATTACAAAAAGTAAAGACGTGTAGTAACGGGTGCAAAGGCGCAGGCAAACTGCAACGTGCTCATGCTAAGTTAGTGAAAAACGACAATGTCCCTATGGGCACTTTTTTTATGGGTCTTTATCATCATTTTAATGGTGGGATAGTCGCAGTGGAGGCTGATAGTTCTACCAACCGGCACACAGAAGCTATGCAAGCTTTTTTAGGATCCAGACAGGCCCCTGGGGGTATTCAAAAGTTAAGAAATGTGTGTGTAAATAACAGTTTGCCCCAGAAATAGCATTTATGAAGGTATGCAACTCATTCCTGGTAGGTAGATAGATTTCTGCCCCAGATACCTATTTAGTCCTCCTTATCTGACATGTAGGGTAGTGTGATGTGTCAGCATGTAAATAGCGCCACTGATCAAAGCACAGCGACCCCTGACCTTGACTGGTAGGTCGCTCCCCCACCACACAGCTCCGTCTGTGTGCCCTGCTGCTGCCCCTGATTGTGCTCGTTTTTTTCCTTCTGTGCCCCCTTGCTGCCCTGATTGTGCTAGTTTTTATCATTTCTGTGCCCCCTTGCTGCCCTGATTGTGCTCGTTTTTTTCCTTTTGCCCTGATTGTGCTCGTTTTTTCCTTTCTGTGCCCCCTTGCTGCCCTGATTGTGCTCGTTTTTTCCTTTCTGTGCCCCCTTGCTGCCCTGATTGTGCTCGTTTTTTTTCCTTTCTGTGCCCCCTTGCTGCCCTGATTGTGCTCGTTTTTTTCCTTTCTGTGCCCCCTTGCTGCCCTGATTGTGCTCGTTTTTTTCCTTTCTGTGCCCCCTTGCTGCCCTGATTGTGCTCGTTTTTTCCTTTCTGTGCCCCCTTGCTGCCCTGATTGTGCTCGTTTTTTCCTTTCTGTGCCCCCTTGCTGCCCTGATTGTGCTCGTTTTTTCCTTTCTGTGCCCCCTTGCTGCCCTGATTGTGCTCGTTTTTTTCCTTTCTGTGCCTGTTTCCCGCCGCTGCGCCCCTGCGGCCCCGCCCCCTCACTGCCCATTCGCTGCCCCATTCCCTGCTCCTCCCTCCCACCTCCCCATTTATGGTGGCCGCTGCGTGGTGAAGAGAGCGACCCCTGCCCTTGACTGGTAGGTCGCTCCCACCACCACAGCTCCGTCTGTGTGCCCTGCTGCTGCCCCTGATTGTGCTCGTTTTTTCCTTCTGTGCCCCCTTGCTGCCCTGATTGTGCTAGTTTTTTCCTTTCTGTGCCCCCTTGCTGCCCTGATTGTGCTCGTTTTTTTCCTTTTTGTGCCCCCTTGCTGCCCTGATTGTGCTCGTTTTTTCCTTTCTGTGCCCCCTTGCTGCCCTGATTGTGCTCGTTTTTCCTTTTTGTGCCCCCTTGCTGCCCTGATTGTGCTCGTTTTTTCCTTTCTGTGCCCCCTTGCTGCCCAGATTGTGCTCGTTTTTTTCCTTTCTGTGCCCCCTTGCTGCCCTGATTGTGCTCGTTTTTTTCCTTTTTGTGCCCCCTTGCTGCCCTGATTGTGCTCGTTTTTTTCCTTTTTGTGCCCCCTTGCTGCCCTGATTGTGCTCGTTTTTCCTTTCTGTGCCCCCTTGCTGCCCTGATTGTGCTCGTTTTTTCCTTTCTGTGCCCCCTTGCTGCCCTGATTGTGCTCGCTTTTTCCTTTCTGTGCCCCCTTGCTGCCCTGATTGTGCTCGTTTTTCCTTTCCGTGCCTGTTTCCCGCCGCTGCGCCTGCGGCCCCGCCCCCTCACTGCCCATTCGCTGCCCCATTCCCTGCTCCTCCCTCCCACCTCCCCATTTATGGCGGCCGCTCGTGGTGAAGAGAGCGACCCCTGACCTTGACTGGTAGGTCGCTCCCCCACCACACAGCTCCGTCTGTGTGCCCTGCTGCTGCCCCTGATTGTGCTCGTTTTTTTCCTTCTGTGCCCCCTTGCTGCCCTGATTGTGCTCGTTTTTCCTTTCTGTGCCCCCTTGCTGCCCTGATTGTGCTCGTTTTTTCCTTTCTGTGCCCCCTTGCTGCCCTGATTGCGCTCGTTTTTTTCCTTTCTGTGCCCCCTTGCTGCCCTGATTGTGCTCGCTTTTTCCTTTCCGTGCCTGTTTCCCGCCGCTGCGCCCTGCGGCCCCGCCCCTCACTGCCCATTCGCTGCCCCATTCCCTGCTCCTCCCTCCCACCTCCCCATTTATGGCAGCCGCTGGGCGGCCGCGCAGCGGACATGCGCAGCGGGCGCGCCGCTGGCGACCCGAAGGCGCGCCTAAGGCAAGCCCGTCTGCGCCCGTCCGCGCCGGGACCGCGCCCAGTGCCAGAACCCCTGGTCCGGGCATCCCCCGCGCCCGCCACATCAACAGACGCCGATACGACGCCAGCACCCTCCACGCACTCAACCCCGGAAAAGATCACGCCTGCTACCGGGCCACCCCGAAGCGCACCCAAGGGCCCTTCACCTGCCGGAACTGCAGCTTCGCCAGCACCCGCCCCGCCAAACCACCGCCCAGGAAAGAACCCAACTACCTCAGATGCATCCTCCTCAACACCCGCTCCGCCCGCAAACACGCCATCGAACTCTGGGACCTTCTCGACTCAACCTCCCCAGACGTCGCATTCCTGACGGAGACCTGGCTGAATCCCGCTTCAGCCCCCGACATCGCCATTGCCATCCCGGACGGCTACAAGATCACCCGCAGGGACCGCACCAACGGAGTCGGAGGAGGCATCGCCATCGTCCACAGGAACACCCTCAGAGTCTCAACCAACACCGACGACACCCTCAGCACCGCCGAACACATGCACTTCCAGATCCACACCGATCCCAACACCACCCTCAGAGGAACCCTCATCTACAGACCCCCGGACCCCGACCACAGTTCAGCGATTCTATCGCTGACTTCAGTCAGCACACACGCCATCGCCTCCACGGACTACATCCTCCTCGGGGACCTGAACTTCCACCTCGAGAACAACAAGGACACCAACTCCACCACCCTGATCGACAACCTCGCCACCCTCGGACTCAGACAGCTCGTGACTACACCCACCCACGCCGCCGGCCACAAGCTAGACTCCATCTTTTCCGCAAGCCCACACGTCTCCTTCAACCACACCTCCGAACCCCACTGGACTGACCACCACTGCATCCACTTCACCTACAGGAAGCCCACCACGCACCACCGCACCGAACAAATGCCTCGCCGCTGCTGGAGCAGAGTCACCGAAGACCAGCTAACCACAACCCTCACCCTGAGCCCACCCGCCGAACCCTCCGACCCCGACACCGCCGCCCGCAACCTCAGACAGTGGATCGACGACTGCGCCAACACCCTCGCCCCGCTCAAGAATCCGCCCAACAGCCACACCAGCAAGAAAGCCACCTGGTTCACCGAAGACCTCCAGGCCTCCAAACGAACATGCCGAAAACTGGAGAAGATCTGGCTCCACGAACGGACAGCGGACAGCTACGCCGCCCACAAGAGCGCCACCCGCAGTCACCATCACCTCATCAGATCCGCCAAAAGGGCCTCACTCAAAGACCGCCTAGACAACAACGCACACAACAGCAAAGAGCTCTTCAACATCGTGAAGGAACTCTCCAACCCCAGCTCCAACACCAACGACATCCCGCCGTCGCGAGACCTGTGCGACTCACTGGCCACCTTCTTCCACCGCAAAATCGCCGACATCCACGACAGCTTCAACACCACGACCGCCCCGGCAACCACCGAGACCACTGCCCCCACAACCACCAACCGCCTGCTCTCCTGTACCAACATCAACGACGAGGACACCAGCGAGATCATGAACACCATCCACTCCAGCTCACCGCTAGACCCGTGTCCTCACCACGTCTTCAACAAAGCCAGTACAGCCATCGCGCCCCATCTCCGGAAAATAATCAACATCTCCTTCGAGACAGCAACCTTCCCGGAAAGCTGGAAGCACGCCGAGATCACCGCCTTACTCAAGAAACCCAAGGCAGACCCCAAGGACCTCAAGAACTTCCGACCCATCTCTCTGCTCCCGTTCCCCGCGAAGGTCACCGAGAAAATCGTCAACAAACAACTGACCCGCTACCTCGAGGAGAACAACATCCTGGACCCTTCCCAGTCCGGCTTCCGCAGCAACCACAGCACCGAAACCGCCCTCGCCACCGATGACATCAGGACCCTGCTAGACAACGGAGAAACAGCAGCCCTCATCCTCCTGGACCTATCAGCCGCCTTCGACACGGTCTGCCACCACACACTACGAACACGCCTTCACGACGCCGGGATCCAAGAGAAGGCCCTGGACTGGACCACATCCTTCCTCTCCGGCAGAACACAAAGCGTCCGCCTCGCCCCCTTCCGATCCAAAGCCACCAAGATCACCTGCGGCGTACCCCAAGGCTCCTCCCTCAGCCCAACGCTGTTCAACATCTACATGGCACCCCTCGCCGACGTCGCCCGACAGCACAACCTCAACATCATCTCCTACGCCGACGACACCCAGCTGATCCTCTCCCTCACCAAAGACCCTCACACCGCCAAAGCCCACCTCCACGAAGGAATGAAGGCCATCGCCGAATGGATGAGTACCAGCCGCCTGAAGCTGAACTCGGACAAGACGGAGGTCCTCATCCTTGGTTCCAACCCTTCAGCATGGGACGACTCCTGGTGGCCGACATCACTGGGAACAGCCCCGACACCCACCGACCACGCACGCAACCTAGGGGTCATCCTCGACCCCACCCTCTCCATGACTAAGCAGGTCAACGCCGTTTCCTCATCCTGCTTCAACACCCTCCGAATGCTCCGCAGGATCTTCAAGTGGATCCCCACCGAAACAAGAAAAACAGTCACCCAGGCCCTCGTCACCAGCAGGCTGGACTACGGAAACGCCCTCTACGCAGGAACGACGGCTAAGCTCCTGAGACGGCTGCAACGCATCCAGAACGCCTCTGCACGTCTTATCCTCGACATCCCCCGACGCAGCCACATCACACCCCACCTGAGAGACCTGCACTGGCTCCCTGTCAACAAGAGGATAACCTTCAAGCTCCTCAGTCCACGCACACAAAGCACTCCACAACTCCGGACCAGCCTACCTCAACAGACGACTCAGCTTCTACACCCCCACCCGCCAGCTCTGCTCCACCAGCCTCGCCCTCGCCACAGTCCCCCGCATCCGGAAAACGACTGCCGGTGGCAGATCCTTCTCCCACCTCGCCGCCAAGACCTGGAACACCCTCCCCACCAACCTTCGGCAGACCCAAGACCTACTGGCCTTCAGAAGACTCCTCAAGACCTGGCTCTTCGATCAGTAGCAGCACCACCCCCCTCTTCCCCCAGCGCCTTGAGACCCTCGCGGGTATGTAGTGCGCTTTATAAGTGACATGATTGATTGATTGATTGCTTCTCATTTCCTTTTAGATTAATTGATAGTCTAATTGATTTACTTTATTGTAATTTTGAAATTTCTAACATGTTCTCTCCAAATGTTAACTTATTGCCATTGTTTCAGGGTGTGTAATGAACTAGCTATTGTTTCTAATCCATACCTTGATCTAAGATCACAAATACTTGTAATATTCAGTAATGAGGAACCTCTTGAAAATAACTACCATTCTTGATTGTTTCTAGTAACCTGGATATAATCACTAGAGCACAAAGAGTTCCTTTATTTGACTTGAAGTATTCAACAAAGCAAACCATCGTAATTCCTTTCTCTGCTGTCACCAAATGCCATTTTCCTAACTTTCACTATAAAAGACTTGGGTGGTATATCCACCCCCTAATTGCTGTGGACAAAAATAGTTCTTTAGTAGTGCAGATGTTGTGGAACTCATATCTCGTAGGGAACTGCGAAAGATCTGCAGTGGTGGCTGACAAACCGCGATTCGATCTGTGCCAGACCCGTCTCCCTTCCCCAACCAGAAACATCACTCCTGGGCTGGGGTAGCCATTTGGGAGAGGTGGATATTAGAGGACTCTGGTTGCCAGCAGACTTTAGGCTTCACATCAACCTGTTTGATCTTTGGGTGATACGCTTTGCATTGAAAGACTTTCTTCCTTTGATCAAGGGAAAGCCAGTGCAGGTATTCATGGACAACACCACTTCCATGTGATATGCAACAAACAGGGCGGAGTGGGGTTCTGAACCCTTTGACAAGAGGCTCTGTGTCCCTGGATAAGGCTAAAACACTAGGGCATTTCTCTGGTCTTTCAACACCTGGTGGACTCTATGAACACTAGGCTGGACAAACTCAACATTCTATTCCTAGTGGATCACGAATGGCGTCTCCATCTGGAGATGGTGCAGTGTCTCTTTCAAGAGTGGGGAGAGCCTTCATTAGATCTGTTTGCAACTGCTGAGAATGCGCAATGTCGGATATTTTGCACACTGGAGTTTCCAAGGTGACTCGCTTGGTGACACTTTTTGTCTCAAGTAGAGCACCTACCTTCTGCACGTCTGTCCGCCAATACCACTCCCGCTCAGAGTTCTTAAGAAGATCAGGAATTAACAGGGCCAAGTCATTCTTTTGGCTCTGGATTGGGCACAGAGTGTTTGGTATCCCAAGCTGTTGAGCATCGGTCCCCTGATCAGACTGCCTCTATGGGAGGATCTTCTGTCGCAGCAAACAGAAGAAGGACCTGCACCCGAACCTGTGCACCCTCCACCTTCATGTGTGGAGATTGAGTGGCATCAGTTGACCACTTTTGACCATTCGTCCCAAAGTCTATGATGTTATTCTGCCAGCCGGGCATCACTCCACCAAGTCAGTATAAGCCTGCTGCTGGGATGAATCAATCCTCTATCTGCACCCATTTCTCAGGTTCTTCCTTTTGTTCTATTCTTGGCCCAGCAGGTATCTGCTCTGGGCAGAGTAAAGGACTATTTATCAGCCATTTTAACAGTTGCCGGACTAACTTTCTTTGTTCAAGTCACCTGTTGTGGCTAGGTTCCTCAAAGGTTTGAAACACATATTTTCTCCCAGGCCATTAATCATGCCCCAGTGAGAATTGAATCTGGACCTGACCTTTTTGATGTGTGCGCCCTTTGAGATGCTGCACAACTGTCCTCTCTGGTTATTAACCATCATGACTGCTTTTCTAGTGGCCATTACATAGGCCAGGAGGGTCAGCTAATTGCAGGCACACTCTGTGCAACCTCCTTATACCACCTTCTTTCCGGACAAGCTGGTACTCCACACACATGCCAAAGGTTGACACTCCTTTCCATGTAGGCCAGAACATTACCTTGCTTACCTTCTTTGCTCTGCCTCACCCTTCTAAAGAGGAGACTCCACCATCTGGACCCAAAAAGGGCGTTATTGTTCTACCTTGATCACACAAAAGTGTTCTGGGTGGACGATCCACTCTTCGTAGTACTCTACATAAAGATTTTCTATGCATTGGCCAAGAAGCAAGCCCCTGAGGGCTTACATGCTCATTCTGCCAGAGCTAAGGCTGCGGCCACTGTGTTAGCTCGTGGATAAGATAAGGGGGTCGAAACCCGTTGACAACTTACGCCACAGGGTAACAGGAGATAAGGAATAGATAGAGACTCTAGGGTCTTAAAATAATTACACACAGCCTCAGAAATGTGATACTTTCTTTCCCTGTTGCAATTACCACATGATGTTGGATTTATTAGTTTGAAAGACATTAACCCACAGGAACTTGATAATTAGTGGACTACATTGTGAACTGCATTGTCAATTTTCTCTATGTATTATTTTGGTATGATAAGAAATAATATGTTTATGCATTGTGCATGGTCGCTTTTTTCACTCGGGCACTGTGGTCTTGAATTTCACATATAATGTCATTATACAAAAGTTCAGAATTGAAACAGTTGTGCAATGTGCCTTGAATAATTATGAAATGATCTGAATGAAAATGCTTGCACAATCGAGTTAGATGATGTTTTTGAACCATACTTAAAGTGCCTAAAAGTGCAGTGATAGGAGCACTTTTTCTTATTCTAGTTGATGGGCCCAACTAAAATGTCTCTTTATAAGGGCCATTTCCGTTTATGCTCAATCTAGGAGAGTCACATGGTGATTGGTCATGTAGCAGGGCCTACTTTACCAGTCACAATTTGTATGTGAACATTGGTCCAGGAAGAAAAGCATGCCAAGGTGGAGTCACTAGAGTGTGCCACTGCAAGAGCTGGATGTAAACTGTGGCCCTGGCACAGTAATGGTTATATTTTGGAATTTGATTGTCTAATCATGGCATAAATCTTTGTCATACAGTAAGCATCAGTGACATAACTGTGGCCTTCTCCGGAATACTTGTTGCACCATGGCATATTACTGACCCAAAAGTCTTTTCCGCATCCTTGGCATACCATGGGCATTATTGGTGGCATGTTATAGGCATTGTGCGATTTTGGTGCACCTCCATGCATTAGAATGAAAGGCAAAATTTGTGTATATGAGGCATCTGTACAGGTACCTGATGGAAATTACAAGCTAATGTTTAGGGAAAATAAACACTAGCATTAGAAAGGAAAACGTGTGTGTATATATATATATATATATATGAAAAAACAGAGATGCCACAGCCCAGCCAGACTCCAAACAGCATTTATTATTCTATTGGCAGCACATAGATGAACTCCTGACGCGTTTCGGTGCAATACCTTAATCATAGGATTTCCGACTCCACGAGCACCAGGTGTTTTATATTGAAAGTCACGTGTGCTGTATTAAAAGACTCAGTGTCCCATAATACCCTGCTCTTGGCAATATGATGTCTGTTAATCCAAGTGGCATAAAAATATTGCAATGCAGTTAATCACTCATAACAGTCACGTAACTCTGCATGTCTAAAGTGCTAGTGAAGTCGACGTTCACATAACTGCTGCCGTGAGTACAATTAAAATCACTGCCGGTCGTCTGTAGCTTACCAAGGTGAGGCCGTTACCTCCCTTGTCACCCTTTCCTTCCTCGAGCTTGGTAAGTATTCGGAAAATCCATTTCGCCATCAGGAGGAAGGCGGGTCATGCCCTCCAATTCAAACCATAGACAAAGTTCCTTCGTCGAGGGCCCCCAACCCTGCAGGGCGGCCGTGGCAGACGGGGAAGGAGATCCCGGCAATAGACATGAAAAAACAGAGATGCCACAGCCCAGCCAGACTTTAAACAGCATTTATTATTCTATTGGCAGCACATAGATGAACTCCTGACACGTTTCGGTGCAATACCTTAATCATAGGATTTCCGACTCCACGAGCACCAGGTGTTTTATATTGAAAGTCACGTGTGCTGTATTAAAAGACTCAGTGTCCCATAATACCCTGCTCTTGGCAATATGATGTCTGTTAATCCAAGTGGATTTTGATTTTAATTGTACTCACGGCAGCAGTTATGTGAACGTCGACTTCACTAGCACTTTATACATGCAGAGTTACGTGACTGTTATGAGTGATTAACTGCATTGCAATATTTTTATGCCACTTGGATTAACAGACATATTGCCAAGAGCAGGGTATTATGGGACACTGAGTCTTTTAATACAGCACACGTGACTTTCAATATAAAACACCTGGTGCTCGTGGAGTCGGAAATCCTATGATTAAGGTATTGCACCGAAACGCGTCAGGAGTTCATCTATGTGCTGCCAATAGAATAATAAATGCTGTTTGGAGTCTGGCTGGGCTGTGGCATCTCTGTTTTTTCATGTCTATTACCGGGATCTCCTTCCCCGTCTGCCACGGCCGCCCTGCAGGGTTGGGGGCCCTCGACGAAGGAACTTTGTCTATGGTTTGAATTGGAGGGCATGACCCGCCTTCCTCCTGATGGCGAAATGGATTTTCCGAATACTTATCAAGCTCGAGGAAGGAAAGGGTGACAAGGGAGGTAACGGCCTCACCTTGGTAAGCTACAGACGACCGGCAGTGATTTTAATTGTACTCACGGCAGCAGTTATGTGAACGTCGACTTCACTAGCACTTTAGACATGCAGAGTTACGTGACTGTTATGAGTGATTAACTGCATTGCAATATTTTTATGCCACTTGGATTAACAGACATCATATTGCCAAGAGCAGGGTATTATGGGACACTGAGTCTTTTAATACAGCACACGTGACTTTCAATATAAAACACCTGGTGCTCGTGGAGTCGGAAATCCTATGATTAAGGTATTGCACCGAAACGCGTCAGGAGTTCATCTATGTGCTGCCAATAGAATAATAAATGCTGTTTGGAGTCTGGCTGGGCTGTGGCATCTCTGTTTTTTCATGTCTATTACCGGGATCTCCTTCCCCGTCTGCCACGGCCGCCCTGCAGGGTTGGGGGCCCTCGACGAAGGAACTTTGTCTATGGTTTGAATTGGAGGGCATGACCCGCCTTCCTCCTGATGGCGAAATGGATTTTCCGAATACTTACCAAGCTCGAGGAAGGAAAGGGTGACAAGGGAGGTAACGGCCTCACCTTGGTAAGCTACAGACGACCGGCAGTGATTTTAATTGTACTCACGGCAGCAGTTATGTGAACGTCGACTTCACTAGCACTTTAGACATGCAGAGTTACGTGACTGTTATTAGTGATTAACTGCATTGCAATATTTTTATGCCACTTGGATTAACAGACATCATATTGCCAAGAGCAGGGTATTATGGGACACTGAGTCTTTTAATACAGCACACGTGACTTTCAATATAAAACACCTGGTGCTCGTGGAGTCGGAAATCCTATGATTAAGGTATTGCATCCGAAACGCGTCAGGAGTTCATCTATGTGCTGCCAATAGAATAATAAATGCTGTTTGGAGTCTGGCTGGGCTGTGGCATCTCTGTTTTTCATGTCTATTGCCGGGATCTCCTTCCCCGTCTGCCACGGCCGCCCTGCAGGGTTGGGGGCCCTCGACGAAGGAACTTTGTCTATGGTTTGAATTGGAGGGCATGACCCGCCTTCCTCCTGATGGCGAAATGGATTTTCCGAATACTTACCAAGCTCGAGGAAGGAAAGGGTGACAAGGAGGTAACGGCCTCACCTTGGTAAGCTACAGACGACCGGCAGTGATTTTAATTGTACTCACGGCAGCAGTTATGTGAACGTCGACTTCACTAGCACTTTAGACATGCAGAGTTACGTGACTGTTATGAGTGATTAACTGCATTGCAATATTTTTATGCCACTTGGATTAACAGACATCATATTGCCAAGAGCAGGGTATTATGGGACACTGAGTCTTTTAATACAGCACACGTGACTTTCAATATAAAACACCTGGTGCTCGTGGAGTCGGAAATCCTATGATTAAGGTATTGCACCGAAACGCGTCAGGAGTTCATCTATGTGCTGCCAATAGAATAATAAATGCTGTTTGGAGTCTGGCTGGGCTGTGGCATCTCTGTTTTTTCATGTCTATTACCGGGATCTCCTTCCCCGTCTGCCACGGCCGCCCTGCAGGGTTGGGGGCCCTCGACGAAGGAACTTTGTCTATGGTTTGAATTGGAGGGCATGACCCGCCTTCCTCCTGATGGCGAAATGGATTTTCCGAATACTTACCAAGCTCGAGGAAGGAAAGGGTGACAAGGAGGTAACGGCCTCACCTTGGTAAGCTACAGACGACCGGCAGTGATTTTAATTGTACTCACGGCAGCAGTTATGTGAACGTCGACTTCACTAGCACTTTAGACATGCAGAGTTACGTGACTGTTATTAGTGATTAACTGCATTGCAATATTTTTATGCCACTTGGATTAACAGACATCATATTGCCAAGAGCAGGGTATTATGGGACACTGAGTCTTTTAATACAGCACACGTGACTTTCAATATAAAACACCTGGTGCTCGTGGAGTCGGAAATCCTATGATTAAGGTATTGCATCCGAAACGCGTCAGGAGTTCATCTATGTGCTGCCAATAGAATAATAAATGCTGTTTGGAGTCTGGCTGGGCTGTGGCATCTCTGTTTTTTCATGTCTATTGCCGGGATCTCCTTCCCCGTCTGCCACGGCCGCCCTGCAGGGTTGGGGGCCCTCGACGAAGGAACTTTGTCTATGGTTTGAATTGGAGGGCATGACCCGCCTTCCTCCTGATGGCGAAATGGATTTTCCGAATACTTACCAAGCTCGAGGAAGGAAAGGGTGACAAGGGAGGTAACGGCCTCACCTTGGTAAGCTACAGACGACCGGCAGTGATTTTAATTGTACTCACGGCAGCAGTTATGTGAACGTCGACTTCACTAGCACTTTAGACATGCAGAGTTACGTGACTGTTATGAGTGATTAACTGCATTGCAATATTTTTATGCCACTTGGATTAACAGACATCATATTGCCAAGAGCAGGGTATTATGGGACACTGAGTCTTTTAATACAGCACACGTGACTTTCAATATAAAACACCTGGTGCTCGTGGAGTCGGAAATCCTATGATTAAGGTATTGCACCGAAACGCGTCAGGAGTTCATCTATGTGCTGCCAATAGAATAATAAATGCTGTTTGGAGTCTGGCTGGGCTGTGGCATCTCTGTTTTTTCATGTCTATTACCGGGATCTCCTTCCCCGTCTGCCACGGCCGCCCTGCAGGGTTGGGGGCCCTCGACGAAGGAACTTTGTCTATGGTTTGAATTGGAGGGCATGACCCGCCTTCCTCCTGATGGCGAAATGGATTTTCCGAATACTTATCAAGCTCGAGGAAGGAAAGGGTGACAAGGGAGGTAACGGCCTCACCTTGGTAAGCTACAGACGACCGGCAGTGATTTTAATTGTACTCACGGCAGCAGTTATGTGAACGTCGACTTCACTAGCACTTTAGACATGCAGAGTTACGTGACTGTTATGAGTGATTAACTGCATTGCAATATTTTTATGCCACTTGGATTAACAGACATCATATTGCCAAGAGCAGGGTATTATGGGACACTGAGTCTTTTAATACAGCACACGTGACTTTCAATATAAAACACCTGGTGCTCGTGGAGTCGGAAATCCTATGATTAAGGTATTGCACCGAAACGCGTCAGGAGTTCATCTATGTGCTGCCAATAGAATAATAAATGCTGTTTGGAGTCTGGCTGGGCTGTGGCATCTCTGTTTTTTCATGTCTATTACCGGGATCTCCTTCCCCGTCTGCCACGGCCGCCCTGCAGGGTTGGGGGCCCTCGACGAAGGAACTTTGTCTATGGTTTGAATTGGAGGGCATGACCCGCCTTCCTCCTGATGGCGAAATGGATTTTCCGAATACTTACCAAGCTCGAGGAAGGAAAGGGTGACAAGGGAGGTAACGGCCTCACCTTGGTAAGCTACAGACGACCGGCAGTGATTTTAATTGTACTCACGGCAGCAGTTATGTGAACGTCGACTTCACTAGCACTTTAGACATGCAGAGTTACGTGACTGTTATTAGTGATTAACTGCATTGCAATATTTTTATGCCACTTGGATTAACAGACATCATATTGCCAAGAGCAGGGTATTATGGGACACTGAGTCTTTTAATACAGCACACGTGACTTTCAATATAAAACACCTGGTGCTCGTGGAGTCGGAAATCCTATGATTAAGGTATTGCATCCGAAACGCGTCAGGAGTTCATCTATGTGCTGCCAATAGAATAATAAATGCTGTTTGGAGTCTGGCTGGGCTGTGGCATCTCTGTTTTTTCATGTCTATTGCCGGGATCTCCTTCCCCGTCTGCCACGGCCGCCCTGCAGGGTTGGGGGCCCTCGACGAAGGAACTTTGTCTATGGTTTGAATTGGAGGGCATGACCCGCCTTCCTCCTGATGGCGAAATGGATTTTCCGAATACTTACCAAGCTCGAGGAAGGAAAGGGTGACAAGGGAGGTAACGGCCTCACCTTGGTAAGCTACAGACGACCGGCAGTGATTTTAATTGTACTCACGGCAGCAGTTATGTGAACGTCGACTTCACTAGCACTTTAGACATGCAGAGTTACGTGACTGTTATGAGTGATTAACTGCATTGCAATATTTTTATGCCACTTGGATTAACAGACATCATATTGCCAAGAGCAGGGTATTATGGGACACTGAGTCTTTTAATACAGCACACGTGACTTTCAATATAAAACACCTGGTGCTCGTGGAGTCGGAAATCCTATGATTAAGGTATTGCACCAAAACGCGTCAGGAGTTCATCTATGTGCTGCCAATAGAATAATAAATGCTGTTTGGAGTCTGGCTGGGCTGTGGCATCTCTGTTTTTTCATGTCTATTACCGGGATCTCCTTCCCCGTCTGCCACGGCCGCCCTGCAGGGTTGGGGGCCCTTGACGAAGGAACTTTGTCTATGATATATATATATATATATATAGATATATATATATACACACACACACACACATTTTTATTTGGAGAATTAAGGTTTTTTTTTTTTACCCAAAATGCTGACTTTTGAAGACGAAATGGTTGCATTTCCAAAACATATCTAAAAGGTAATAGTTGAAGATGTATGTCCTTTGTGCTATAGGAAACTTGCTGCTATGGCTCTTCTTTCATTAGTCATGTAGAGACAATCTATGTTTATATAGCTTTGATATTATGGTTAATAACCCCATCGTATGCAAGCGATAGTCACTACTGCATTGGACGTTGATTGTTCTAAATATTGAAGGATGTGCTCACCACTGTAACGTTTATTAGTAGCTCTGGATGCTTTTCCCTGATCGAACGCAGTTCTCATTATAGAAACCTTGTAGACTGAAATCTACACAGTTGCCTTTGATATAGATGATTATGGACCCCAGGTATCCCCGGTATCAGGGTTATGCGAAGAGTGGTCTAACTATTCTTCAGAATGTCTCTTATTGTTGAAATTGTTTTGTTGCCCAATGTCTCTGATTTAAACATTGGGCTAGGGGCGCGTCGCCCCACTGCTTCAACTGCCGTTTTGTTTTTTGTATTGACCTTGCAGTTGGGCTGGGCTCCCGCGTCCCAGGGAGGAGGAGTGGTAGCTGCACCTTGAGTGAGCATGATGACTTGGCCGGCCAAACCTGCATGCGCACTTTTTATGTTCGCCACCCACGCTGCATACAGCCTCGATGGAGAACATGCCCAGGCTCCCATTCACCCCACCCCCGTTTACTACCAGTTGCTACTGTGCTAGGGGGTATAACTGGGAGAGCCCCTCACACACACTTGCATTACTGTGCAATCTAGACAAATAATAAACTGTACCTGTTGCTGTCTTGCTGCATTTGGCAGTAAGCAACAAATTTGCAACAATTTCGATTTATTGTTGCAATATAGTTGGCCTGCCAAAAAGCGTTCCTGTAACTCTTTCTGTCCCTGAGCATGCAAAATGGAGAATAAAGACTGTGAACTAGAGAGGGGAAACTAACAGTGGAACAGAAACATTAGAGACACCACAGAGACACCGATAAAGCAGGGAGGGGGAAAGAGGCTATAAAGAGTCAGGTGTGTAAGAAACATTTAAGTGATAGAGAGACTGAAGAGCAAAGTAAAAGAGAGAGACTGGAGAAAGAAAAAGGTTATAAAGCAGGTTGGAAAAAGGTTGAGCCAGAGGAGACAAGTTTGTGATCAGAAGCGAGAAACGGGAGCGACTACCAGTGGAAGATAGGTCAGGACACAACAGACAGACGAATGTGAGAGAGAGAGAAAAAAGTTAAAAAGAAACATCTAAGCAAGTGTGTGTGTGAGGGAGAGATCTAGAGTGAGGAATACAGCAGAGGTGAGTCTGTGACAGACGAGCAAGTGGGGGGAAGAAAACCAGTGGAAAAAGAGGGGATATTACAGGGAGGCAGGTGTAGGAAAGAGGCGATAGAGAGACACCTTGCTGAGAGAGGGATACAGGTGTTAGGCACACGTGAAAACAGGGAGACAGGTGAAAAAGGGGAGAGGAAAAATAACCAGAGAAAGGAGGCAGAGTGAAGAAAAAATTAGGCCCTGGTGAAGTTTACACTAAGCAGGCATATTCTTGTGCAATTTAGTTTTTTTGAATTGCACTTGTTTTGCGAAATACCTGAAATTATGCTGTTCCATCTCGGTGCATTGTCGTGTAGTGCCTAGGACCCCACAGGACCTGCGCATTTTGGATGACCTAAACTGAGGGCTTGGTGTGCAGACAGACTCTGGACACTCCCACAGGATGAGTCAGTCGTTAGACCAGCTAGCTCTTCGGTGCCACTACCACCCCCCTGTATTCCACAGCGGTGTAGGTAGTTTCTGGCAACCACTGAACATGACAACTCTGATTCCTCAGGTATCGTGGAAACAATACGGTATCTTTCGCTCAGTCACTTGTGCTTACTTTTCTCAGAATACACATAGAATGATGATTGGAACGGTTTCAAAAATTATTTATTGATCAAGCGTCAGTCTAGTATAAAACATATTCGCTGCGACAATCAAAAGACAGGAGCAGACAAATGTTAACGCTAGTACCAATATCGTAAATAGTAGATACATTTCTAACATAGTGCTAATAAGATAAATAAAAGCAGATTATATAAAACAATAGCATTGGCGTACTCCTTCGATGCGTAGCATACCTAAATGTGCCTAGATATGTAGGTGAAGCATGTGTATGTAAGTGCTAGTATATATCCTAATGGAGCCAAGAATCCCCCGGGGAAGTGCTAAACTCTCACCTGATGGTTCTGAATGAAGGACCCCCCCGTCTCTGCTTAGAGGATGGCACCCCGCAAGGGATGTCAGGTCTCTGCCTGTCGAAGGATCAGCCTGCAGAGTCTCGGTCCAGCCTGGAAGGAATTCTCCTCTGTTTTGTAAGGGGGAGTGAGGGTCTTTTATACTAAAGTGGTCACTGCAGGGTTTCTTGCAGAATCGATATGTTTTGAAAACATCCACTAATCCTTTTCTAAACAAAAACACTCATGCACAGCTGGCTGTTGGCCATGGATGGAAAAAGTGGTGACCCTTATACAGAATAAATCTGCCGTTCCTGGGGACATGTTTACGTCAGGTACAGGGTTTAAGATAGGGTACCGAAAGCCTGGTGTTGAATAGACAGAAGTAACCTACTAGGTAAAAGGTCACCTGTGTAGAACTGTTATGTCTTGTGGATGGGACAAAATGTATGTAATTGGTATGTACATGATGGAATTATCCTAAAGGACATAACATCCACTACTCATCAAAAGGTCAACAAGGTCAGCTTGGTAATGATATCAAAGCTAAAAAAAAAAAGGCATAATAATCATGTATATTAAAATATACCAAAAAGCACTTTAAAAAGTTTTTAAAAATGCCCATAAAAGCGAGGTCTATAGTGAAAGCATTCTTCTCTAAAAAAGCATTCATAAAAGGTCCTTTATATGTTTGAATATATTGTCATTGTTTTTCTGGGCACCTTGAAAGCCACTATGTTCAGATAGAGCAGGGAAGAAATAAACAAAATCAGTTCGACCTTCAATTTGGTACATTTTTAAAAAGTTGCCAAACGGTTCCTAGCACGGGAGAGGCCAGATTGTTTAAGAATCCTGCGCTGAAGTCTCAACATCATTCAACAAGGCATCCGCAGGAGGCAGTGCTTCCAGTATGATATCAAGTGAGCAGAGGTGGTCATCTCTGGTTCCCACGGCAGCCATCGGTTAAGAATTAGATGCCTGTGTGCCTGAGACTGAGGCCTGCAAATCCGTGGTGGAGCTGATCTCCGTTCCAACAGGAGCTGAAGCGTCCCGTGGAGGCTCTAGGAATGCCATCGTCAACATGGGAATACGCTGTGGACAACTGTGCACATGGGCCCACAAAGGCGCCAGGATCATGTCTATGTCCGGTGGCGCAACCGATGGAAGTGTCAGACAGAGGTCCAACATGCATCCGAATCCGCAAAAGAGGCAGCGGAATACTGGCAGAATGCAGTCAAGCCAGGCCAGTCTAAAAGACAGGAACCAATGCTCACTCAGCTCTTGAAGCCGAGGTATACCCATGAAGAACACCAATCGCTCATGACAACGTCGCTCCAGCAGTGTTCTCTCCATGTCTCGAGTGACATGGAGCGTGACATCCATTGCGAAGCAATAGAATTAAAACCAGGATGCCCGCTACTGAAAGCAGGACCAAAGGAAGCTCTCCAAAAATGCTTCCAAGTACAGAGTGTATGAATGATGGAATCACTCCGAAAATGGTTTGAAAGGTGGTTAACAGACCTTATCCAATGCTCTTAAATAAGTGTACTATCCCCGGCGTATCAAACATGTAAAAGATGGGGGGCGTGGCCAGCAGCATGGCGGACTACACGCGTCCGACAGGAGCTCCGATGGCCGAGCGCTGATCCTGACATAATCCTTCGCTTATTTACATGATCCTGCATCCCAAAACCACGGACCGTGTGCAAGAAGTCATTATACATGCCCTGATCGAGTTATTCGGAAGACTATTGGTCCGCAACAGCTCGAAAACGACGCGGGAAGCGAAGACCCAGCCGCGGATAAAATGGCGGCGGTCTGAGCCCCGGGTGGCAAAGAAGACATCCCTGGAGAGCTCCCAGAGAGGCGGCGGACTGCCCACACATCAGTCGGAATCATAGTGTGCAGAGGGCGAGAAGGAGGTGCCATTGCCAGCAGGAGTGCCCGACCGCGGGACTGCAGACGTTGCCGCCGGCGTATCCCTGGATGCCTGGGGGGCCGGCTGCAGTGCCAAAGAAGCCTTACCCGGGAACCCTCCGGCTCCTCCGAGGGGACTGCCTGCGACGATCCGGAGCCGGCGCGAAGCTCCTGTACCGCCTGCTGCTCCTGAGGCGATAAATTGGCCGGCAACGAGACGCGGACAGGCTGTATCACTTCGTGAACCGCTGAATGGCGCAACCCGGGCTGGTGCACAGACTAGAAACGGCCTAAGATCCGTGTGCAGTCGCCGAGCACATCCTCCGCGCTGCCGGCGTTCGCCTGGGGGACTACGGACGGGAGGCGAAGGAACGGTGTGGGTCAAGAGGGCGCCATATCGAAAGACCTGTAGCTAGCTAGGTTGGCGCTTGAATGGCGGTGCCTCCCGCGCTCCCTGCCGGGCCGCTGGATCGCACAGCAGGCGGTCAGGTCTGCGGAGCACCGTGGACCACCGGGGACGTATGGGGTGCGGAGCGAGGGCCCACTGAGGTGACCCACGGGAGCGGGTCACGGCGCTGAGATCCCATTGCGAGTGGCACCTGGAAACACCTGGCATGAGGGGAAGCTCGCCGAGACCCACAGGCGAGGCGCCATCTAGGCCCCAGACGCGACGCCCAGTGTGACGGGGAGAAGGGCTGTGAGACCCAGCGGGCGAATCCAGGTACTTTACTAACATCTGGAGTGGCGCAGGACCCCACGAGGCACCTACTGAGGTGGACGACACACTGAGACACTCGGGCGGAGCGCCGCCAGGGCCTAAAGTGGGACACTTGGGTGAGGCGAAAAGGGAACAGTCTATGATCTGATCGGGGTACACACAAACTTTGCGAACGTGACTAGTGTGGTGCAAGGCAGTAACTGAAGGGCTCACACTGGACAAAAGAGCACGGGGAGATCCAGTCAGTGGAAGACTACTGAGGCAACCGGTGCGGTGAGAGACGCGCTGGAACGATCGGACGGCGCGTTGCCTGGGCGAAGTGAGCGACGCCCCATGGGGCAGAGAAAGAGCTGTCCGCACTCCTATAGTTGGTCATCGTCATAGCCCTAATACAGACCACTGCAGCGAGGGTATGACATTGCTCACAGTGGGGCAGCGGTAAATTGAGAGTCAAGCAGCGGCTGGAGCGCGACTCTCCCCAGCACCAAGTGTACAGGAGGGACTTGTGAGTTTACTTGGGGGAACAGCTCACAGGGAACGTCGGCGTTCAATTAGCCTCACAGAGAAGGAGCCGTGAGAAACGAATGGAATATAAAGACGGGTGCCCCCGGGATATTCCTGCTATTGTTTTTCGGCTGCCCCCTCGAGTAACGGCTGTAGATGGCGCGGGACAAAGACCGCAAACCACAGAAACAGGGGAAAATGGACAAATTTGCCAAACTGCTACAGGCGCCGAACCCCCCCGCCGCAGGCCCGGCGGATCCCCCCGATAACAATGTTATCCTTCAAGCCATCCAGTCTTCCAGAGAAGTGCTTGAAGGCAAGATTGATGAGATCAAAATTGATGTTAACCTGCTCCGCCAGGACTTGCGGAATGTCTCTGAAAAAGTCACACAAGCGGAGCACCGTATCTCGGAAGTCGAGGACACCACCCACACGCTTCGGGGCGAGGTCACGGCCCTGACGGCGACCATGAAAGATGTCCTTTGGAGAGTCGATGATGCGGAAAATCGAGCTTGGCGAAATAATCTTTGCTTTCTTGACTTTCCGGAGGCCATTGAAGGGGCAGATGCTGGTGCATACCTGCGCAAGTGGCTGTTGGACTCATTCCCTGACACCCACTTTTCACCATGCTTCATTATAGAGAGAGCGCACAGAATACCAGGGGCCAGACCCCTGATGGGAGCACCCCACGGCTGCTGATCGCAAAGTTCCTTAATTACCAGGACCGAGACGTCGTTCTTAGGGTATTCCGACAAAGGCGGAAATCCGAATGGATAACGCAAGGATCATGGTATTCCCGGACTACTCCCGAGAGGTACAGAAGCAACGTAAAACGTTTGACTCTGTGAAAGACAAACTGCGGCAGCTGCAAATTACATACATGCTCCTCTTTCCTGCCAAACTTAAGGTGATTTATCAAGCTAAAGACTTTATTCTTCAACACTCCAGAGGAGGCGTGGCACTGGCTGGAGGAGCGCCCCCTACCGAGAGCACCCAGAGACATGCCACCGCGCTCTGGGAAAGCTCCGACGCTGCGCAGCAATAAACCTAGATCACAACATCATACAAGGAGGAATAACAAGACCGCCCCAAACACGACACTTAGACCGACGCCATACCGGAACAGGAGAGTCGCAGGGACCACGCCGCGAGCATCGGATTCGGAAAGCATGCCCCGCCTGGGCAGCTCCAGAGGAATAGAGAAGTCGAAGGAACTTGTCGTGCGCCACTCGGCGGACTGCACCGATCAGGATATTACAACGGAATCAGAGGAGGATCACCCTTTGTTGCAAAATATTCATCTCCTGGAACGTACAGGAGAGACTGGCACAGAGACTGAAAGAGACACTCGGACACAGCCCGTGGATGACGAAGCTGATGAGCAGTAGATGGCCTGGAGAGCGGCAGGAATAGCGGACTGACGAAGGACATCACACGCCACCCCGCGTGTCCTGTCTCCCTTGTGATCCCGATTTTCCTGTGCTTGTCTCTCTCTCCCTCTCGGCTTTCCCCTCCCCCCCTTTCCCCACCCTCCCCTTCCCCCCTCCTTTTATTTTCTTTCTTTTCCCCTTTTTCACTCAGGTCCGGATTGTTTGAACTGTCGTGATTCTCAGTGGACACTTCCGACCTACTAGCCAGGCTCTGAGTTTACCAGTTTGAGGGCCCAACCCCCAGATAGCCTAGTTGGGGCTAGTGAATTCGAGAGGGTGGGGTCTGGAGGGACAGGGAGAAGTTTGAGACAATGGGTTTTGGGGGGGGGGGGGTGATAGACCTCGCCAATCTGATCACAACACAGTTGGTCCTGTTGACCCTAGGGACAGTCGGTTGGATACTGGGAGGGTGTGGGGGGGATGGGGGTTGGGGTTCTTCTACAGTTATGTGGCAAAACAGTAAGACAGCGGACATCATCAGATTGCAGAAACAACAGCAGGGGGGAGAGGGAAGAGGACTTGCTGCTAATTTGGACATTGTGCATCACCGGGATGGCTACACCTAATCAAGGAATGTACTCGATCCTTTCCTGGAATGTGAACGGGATGGGGAATAAGATTAAGAGAGGACTGGTGGCCGCATATTTTAAAAGATTGAAACCGGATGTCGTTCTCCTGCAGGAGACTCACTTAAAAGGCACTCAATGCGTTTTTTTAGGCCGAGGTGCATATAAAACATTAGCCCACGCTGGATTTTCCACTGGGGCAAGGGGTGTGGCAATACTAATCAGGAAAAGCCCACCCTTCAGACTAGAACGCACTTGGACAGATCCCAACGGTACATACGTAGCGGTTAAAGGAGTGTGGAACAGAAGAAACGTCACCTTTATTAGTATATATGCACCACCCAGGCTCCAAAGGCACACACTGGAGAAGCTCGCAGCAATTCTGCTAGAGGCGGGTTATGACACACACATTATTGGGGGTGACTTCAATGACGTGATGGACCCCACAATTGACCGTACGACTGTCACAACGAGAGATCCCAAAGAGACGCCGCTTAAACGGTTCGCAGACACATTAACACTTACAGACATATGGCATAGGCAGCACTCCCAGACTAGAGCCTATTCCTTTTATTCAGGTGCCCACAAAGCCTTTTCAAGGATAGATTACATATTCCCCCGGTGGGTGAGCTAGGGGAGATACACGAGGCAGAATTTTTGGCGAGAGGCCTCTCGGATCACTCGCCTTTGTGGCTCACAGTGGGTACCCGTACACACCGGCAGAACAGGAAATGGAAACTTAACCCTTGGGAATTAAAGGACTCTCAGGTCGCGAGGGAACTTAGGACAGATACGGAGTTATACTTTAGAGAAAATGTGGGGTCGGTAGACTCGGCCATTACACTATGGGAGGCATACAAACCCGTACTACGGGATAGGGCGCAAAACATTATAGCCCATAAAAAACGGAAAGAGGAAGAAGAGATCACCGGGCTTGAATCCCGATTAATGCAGCTCGAAACACAGGCAAGTACGGGCAATGATCCCTCCCTGCTACGCAGCTTACAACTTCTTCGACAGGAATATTTCACACTGGCTAGAAAAGACGCGCAGCACGCGCTACAAGCCATGCACCGGCGACTGTACGACGCAGGCGACAAGACAGGTAGATTGCTTGCATGGCTTAGCAAAAAAGAGCTTGACTGTAGATGGGTCTCCCATATTCAGGCGGAGGGAGGACGGACCCATGTGACCCCAGTCACAATAGCCAACGTCTTTGCGGACTACTACGAGGCCTTTTACACGCAACGTGACTTGGCCGAGGTGTCACAAGTCCGAGAATATCTTCGGGCAATACAGCTCCCTAACCTAGCAGACAGCGAGTCAAAGACATTAGACAATAAGATTACAAAAGAAGAAATTATGACAGCCATTGGTCAGTTGAAAACTGGGAAGGTCCCAGGGCCCAACGGGCTCCCTCCGGAATTCTTTAAGCAACACGTGACGCTCTTTAGCCCACATCTCCTCCAACTATACTTGGAGGCGCATGAGATGGGGAGTCTCCCCAGAGACTTGCGGACAGTCACGATTGCGGTAATCCCTAAGAAAGACAGACCACCACAGATGTGCAGCTCGTATTGCCCTATCTCCCTTATCAACATGGAGACCAAAATACTAGCCAGAATATTAGCAAACAGGCTCACAGTGGTAATTTCTGATCTCATCCACAGGGACCAGTCCGGCTTTATGCCGAAAAGGTTGACGAGGCTCAACCTGAGGAGATTGCACAATTGGTTGGAAGTGGTGAACAAAAGAGACGATCCACACCTCATCCTGTCCCTTGATGCTGAAAAGGCATTTGACACTGTCCATTGGCCCTTTCTCATGTCCGCTTTGGAGGAGTTTGGATTTGGCCCGGTATTCCGGCAATGGATCGCCATACTCTATGACAGACCCATGGCTAGGGTTAGAGTCAATGGGGTGGTGTCACGGGAATTCCCCATAGGTAGGGGCATTCGCCAGGGATGTCCACTATCCCCTCTGCTCTTTGCTTTGGTACTGGAACCACTCGCCTGTGTGATCCGAACACACCCGGACATAACGGGCTTCCGGACTGGAGAGACTGAAGAGACTGACGAAAGCATATCTCTATATGCTGATGACATATTAATGTATGTCACAAACCCGGAAACGACACTCCCTAATATTATGGAAAGTTGTGAAACATATGGCGCACATGCAGGATATAAAATCAACTGGGGGAAATCGTATCTATACCCAGCAGACAAGAGTGGTGGTTATACTGTAGGCCCAAGCCAACTCCAGTTGGCTCGAGAGGGCATAAAATACCTAAGGATCTATATCACAACGAATGCGACAGTGGCGCTGGATCACAATCTTTATAGGGTGCTCAGGGAATTTCGCGCAGATGCGGAGAGATGGAGGACCCTGCCACTGACCCTACTGGGCAGGGCAGCCCTATACAAAATGATAGTGCTCCCAAAATTCCTTTATGTGCTGCAAAATTACTACCAGCTAATACCAGTTGAGGTGTTCACTAAAATCGATGACACACTGCGGACATTTCTTTGGGACGGGAGACCGCCGAGGATAGCGCTGGCGACATTGCAACGCAATCAATATAATGGCGGTATCTCCTTGCCAGACCTTCGGGCATATTGCTGGGCAGCCCATCTAGTAGTTGTGAACGAATGGGAACACGTAGAGGGAGATCACCCCACATATGCACTTGAACGCACACAGTTCACCAAGCGCCCATACACACACTATATATATGGGGGAGGGGTGCTACACAGCTCCTAACAGCGACACGGATCATTATAGCAGCATGGAAACAGGCTGAAAGACAGATGAAATGGGACGGTCGGGTCACCAGAGAAACCCCGCTTTGGGTGGAGAACCGGCTTCAGGAAATTGCGAAATTGCGACGTTTTCGGAAGTGGGACTTGCTGGGCATTTCACAACTTAAGGACCTACTATACCGTAAAGAGCTGGTCACTTTCTCATATCTCCAGACAGAGTATGACATGAACACAACTCAACACTACAAGTACCTGCAGCTGGCCCACGCATGGCGGGCGCAACGCTTAGACACTAATGACATCCCCGAATACGCACCTTTAGAGGGACGACTCTTGATGGGGGAGATAGCGGAAAAGGCAGTCTCTTGGACATATAGAACGATAATCAATAATAAGCCAGACACATTGCAGAAGCTGAGGACGAAATGGGAGTCAGAGTTGGGAGGGATGGACGACTTAGACTGGAAAATGGCTTCGATGCATCCTCGAGAGGTGGCCATCAAGTCACGACTCAGGCTGATTCAATTCAAATATTTACATAGAGCATATTATGATAGAGCGCGACTGCACCGCATAGGGAGGGCGGAAACACCTGACTGTTTGCGCTGTATTGGGTCAGAGGGTACGTTCTTTCACACGGTGTGGGAGTGTTCAAAGATTCAACTGTATTGGGCAACCCTGCTGGAGGAGCTGGGAATTATTCTGGGTGGGACAATTCCACTTAGTCCATTGTTTGTTTTGCTAGGAATATCCACGGAAATTGACCTCCCCAAACCAAAGTTAACCCTACTTCAGCTAGGATTAGTGGTGGCGAAGCGTGACCTGGCTAGGGCATGGGGGGCTGTGGCGAGTCCGTCTCTGGTTGAATGGAAAAAGAGTATGGATATGTACATGTTAGGGGAGAAGACGACTTATAAAGCATGGGGTTGTCCCAAAATGTTTTGGAAAATATGGACGCCGTGGCTCACACACTATGGACTCTCGCTCTCTGATTCACAATGATTTCCTAAGATGGGGTGTACAGGTGGAAGGAAAGGAAGGGGCCCACAACGATGTTTTGGTGCATAACACAGCTATTTGATTGTCCGCCACTGCTGTTTGGATATGATGCTGACGTCAAAATAAATATGCTTATATGTTTTGCTGATGAACAATGTTTCTGTAATGCAATTAAGAAAATGCCAATAAATATATTCCCAAAAATAAAAAACATGTTAAAGATACGATGGACCATTTCTCCGAAATGGAGCGGGAAGTTCGTACAGACCAGAGCCTGTATCTCTGCCGAGGACCTTGCCACTTGGAGATCACAGATCTCTCGGGCTGAAGTTAAGGCCACATTTTACTGAAACAGCATGACTTTCAGTCTGCTCAGAGAATCAAACCCTATGTTGGAAACATTCAGTGAAGGCCACAGTGGTGCCTCCCTAACTGTGCGAGCTGGGGGAAACAATACTTGCTTAAAACAAATAACCCTGGAGTTCACAGTTACTAGATAAGCGATGCCTGGCGTCATTCCACAACTGCCTTGGTCATTCAGCATCAAGTAACTCCCATTTGAAAGTAACTCAAAAACTGGATAAATTACAGCACCTGGGGAACGCTTCAGGTAGCAGGACAAGTTCGCTATTGACGCATTACATGCTCCGTGAAGCGATACTTTCTTACACACTAAAGATCCACTCAAGGCCTTTTCGCAGTTTGAACCACTCAAGAAAACCTCCTTGTCCTGCATCTATATGTGTATGGTAATTCCCAGGTTTCTCGTATTTAACCTTCGCCCAACGCTTCATACCTGCCTACTGGGTGATATTTCAGGCAGTATTAGCATTGGAATGTCGTGATTGGCAGTGTGATATAGCCATGGATTAACCGTTCCATAGATGGTGACTCTGCTTCAGTAAAAGGTAACTTCTCTAGTTTTTCAATGAGCAGCATGATGTACTTCGCATCTCTGCGTGCCATGGTCCTCTGTCTGTCGGTCAGATTGTAAGCGGAAAACAGATTTGTGTCTTTAATGAATCGCCATGGAACGTGGCCAGAACGCAGTGATTTAAGCGTCCAGCTTAAAAGCATAATAGCGCGCAGCTGAGATTGCCCATGTTGTAGAATAGACAAAACCAGTTCCATTATGTCGATAGCTGAGGACACAATGTTGCCCAGTGAATTAATATGAGACGAGAGTGTGGTCATGCCGTTGTCTACCACAGCGAAGGCCTTTTCTAGGTTAATTCTATCGATTTCACGAAGTCTCTCAGCAGCTTCCTGTTGGGAGACCTTCCAAACCTCATTAGATGGCATATAAGAAGCGTTTCCTACGTGGTTTCTTGGGACCTATCAAGAAATCCCTAAGATCCATGTTGTCTGACAGACGGGACAAGTGTTGTTTCACCTGTGATAGTGTTGAGGTCTCTAGCCAATCTAGGCACAACTTCCCGACACTATAGGAAGTCACTACCCCTGGGTCGTCTGTGTGTACATAGCGTGGGTCGGTCCTATGGATACTAAACCCTTTGGTGGTACCCTTGAATCTTGAGTTACACATATTGGTGTCTACGGGCCAGACCAAACAACCCTTCCAATTGAGAGATGATGAATTGTATGTACTTATACCATGTGTCCCCTCACTTGTTAGTGTGTTATTTCGATACCCTTAATAGGTGTGGGTGAGGGGATGCTCGGTGTTCTCAGGTCACTGTTCTGTTCAGTAAAATCATCTATAATGGTATAAGGTAAGCTCCGAATAAAGCCTCAGTTCCCTGAACCTGACACTCTCTTGTCCCCCTGATAGATTTTGTGTCTATGGTGTCTCTCCAGTAGTCGAAACCCTGTATAGACAGTTGGGCGATAAAAGGTGCTGAATATATTGGCTTAGTATTGGTCAGCATAATCTTCTTCGTTGTTGCATTAGTCTGTGCGAGTTTGTAGTAAAACGATTCTGGGTCTGATGTATTGAACCCTGAAAAGTTCGAACTTTTGTGTGAATGTGGCAGAACTACCCTATGGTGGTATCGGGCAATGTTCCCATTGATGGTAAGTGTTAGCAGTGCGTGGTACACTTGCCCTATGCAAAAAATGACGACCATAATGCTGGTAACAAAACATGGTATCGTAATCGGTTGTATCTTCATACAATTCCCTGTAAGAAAATGCAGCAGACTGTTCTAAATCTGAAAGCATAGTATTTACAGTTTCAATGTCCAAATCAAGTGTACTGGGGGTAATGAAATCATTTAAAGAAATTTTAAACAAATGTGGAATTTTTAAATGTTCAGTGGGGCCGAATACATCATAAGAAACTGTATCCCAAACTATACAATCAGGTACTGGAATTGCTGTAATGTTCACCAGGGACAAGTTTCTTTGTTCACGATGTGATGACGTATGTGGGTTCAGGACCAAGTTCACAGATTGTACTCGCAGAGCGTTCTGGGAGATAATGTCCTTTCAGAAGCAGAAAAAAGACAGTCACTGTGCCAATCCAAATTAACAGGTATACTACCCCTATTGCAAACCAAATATGCAACCAAGGTGACACTAAATAAATCTTTTTGAGCAAAAGATAGAATTGTAGAAGTTTCTCTTTCTTTGAAATGGATGGCGTTTGATCAGGTTCACTTGGATCTGAGGAAAAATCATCGAAGTTGATGAAGTAGCCAGATGCAGATTGATCTATCTTTTGTAGCTCTATAGGTTTTGTAGAACTGGCTGATGTGTCGTTTGAAGGCACATTAATGTAGACATTTTTGTTGGGCCGAATTGCAACTTGCATTGTTGTTTCTTCTGGACATTTTTCAATTTCAACTGGAATGATTTGCGCTCTATTATTTGGTGCTCCTTCACTTTGTGTAGTGGAGTCTTGAAAGGTTATTAGTCTTTCCATCTGAACTTCCTACATAGTAGCAAGAGGAGATCTGCAGCTACTCAGGACCCCACGCGGCCTACTGTTGAGAATCGGCCACATGATGCGGTTTGATCAGATCAATGGAGACAAATCTTTTCTCTTTTTTTGCCGGCAAGAGGCGGAAGAAGTACTGTTCTTGTTCCCACAACCGCCAGGACAGGTACAGGTGCTCTGTAAGATGGCCCACACTCTCTTCTGTCAACGATCTTTTCCCTGATCAGGTCCCCAATCTGCGGGACCCAGGCAGGTCGTGCCGGAACTGTTTTCACTTCCCCAGTGGCAGTAGGTTTGACTTGCACGTTGCTTTGTAACACCCAGAATTCATTGAGTTCCTGTAAAACGGTCATTCAGTTCAAATGGTTTTGCATCTGCCACTGTGCTGGCACAATCGAGATCAGGTACCCACATTCTTGTCCCAAACAGGATTTCATAAGGGGTACGGCCTCCCAAGGATTTTCTTGGCATATTATTGAGTGCCCTATGGACCCCGTAAATAAATAAATACCAGCATTTGTAAAGCGCACAGCTACCTCCGGAGAGGTATCCCGGCGCTGGGGGCCGTCGGGAAGATTAAGCGAGCTATTGCCCAGAGTCACAAGGTGCTGGGCTGACCTGCCGCCGGGGATCAAACCGTGAGCCCCGTGTTCCGGAACCAGCCGCCCTGGCCACTGCACCACACCTCGACCCCTTATAGGTGATTGGCCCAACTACTACCCGCACCCAATGCCCTAGCTGTTAAGGATTTCTTTAGGTCCCGGTTTTTCCTTTCCACCACTGAATTTCCCTCGGGATGGTATGGGGAGGAGTACTGCAAGGCCACGTCCATACTTTCCATGGCTTCATTGTAAGCCCGAGAGCTAAACGCAGGGCCACGGTCGGAATGTAACGTGCCAATTGCGTATGTCCCAATGAAGACTCGCAAATCCTTTATAGCAGTTCGAGCGTCAGCCGAGCGCTGGGGCCAAACCCTTAGGAATCTAGAGCATGACCCCACTGCCACCAAGATGTACTTGTAACCCCGTCTGAATTTAAGGGGCCGCAGTGGTCCAAATAGACACATGCGAGAGGTCTGTCTGAAATCAGTAATGGTGTTTGTGGTGGCCTGTGAATGGTGGTACCCTTCATCTGCTGGCAAATATCGCACTTCAGGACGTAATCCTTCATTTGTTTTGTCAGCCCCGACCACCACTAACGCTGCTTCGATAAGGAATTTGTTGCAGTGGCTCCTGCGTGTGCAGAGCCCAGACCCTCGTGTCCAGCTAAAATTAAACCTAACCTGCGATCTTTGTTTGGTATTACTCTATCCCCCACTCCTGGAATTTGAGCATACGGTGTGTTTTGCGCATCTAACTTGTAGGAGTACTTGAGTGGAAAGCCTTTTGGCAGTACCGCAGAACCGTTCTTTGTGGCATTGATAGCTACTAGTATATCTCCGTCTATTCTCATGTGTGAACGAGTGATTGCAGCAACTGCAGCAGTTCGCACTGTCGCCTTGGCGGCTTCATCAGCCAGTGAATTCCCTTCAATGTGTATGCCAACACGCTGATGACTCAAGGTGTGAATAACTTGAGGCCGTGGCAGGCATGCTTTCAGCTTTGCCACTTGTTCCCATAACAATTTATGTTTTATCGTGCCACCCTCTGCATCTTTAGGAATCAATCATTTTTTATTACGTGGTAGAAGAGCCATAATACACAGCTTAGCTGCCTACATCAGGACGCCGGCAGAGCATACTCTTAAAAACAGTACACAGCGTTCAGGTCTACACCCCAGGGGCCGACCCCGCGATAATATGCAGTCTTTAGCACGATGATAAGGCACTTATCTGAGATACCACTTTTAGAGAACAAATTGTAACCAAAAAGAAAAACACAAACAACCCTACCTCCCTCCGCCCTAGCCCCCCTCTCCCCCCCTCCCTCCGCATCAGTTCAGGACCTATTGTTCTTCCTCTTCCTAACTATCAATCCCTGGCTAGTATCCTTCGCATTACTTAACAGAGGAACCTGGCGGCATCAGTGGAATGAGTTGTAGTATTTGTAAATATTTCGGGCATGTCACCTCCCTCATGTCTTTGGTAAGAAGCTGCAAGAATGGGGCCCATATTTCGGCATATTCTGATCCTTTCCCCTCTACACGGAGCGAGATACGCTCCATCGCTAAAAGATGCCAAAGCCTCCGGATCCAATCGCTCGGATCCGGCATTGATGTGGATCCCCACTGCGCCAACAGCACCTGCCGTGCTGCCAGCAAAGCCAAGGCTATTTACTTACCCCTTAGTGATCGCAAGGGGAAGGCCCCTGTGTGAGGAAGTCCCAGTAGTGTGTGCTCAGGCTTTCTTGGAAATGTAATCTGAAACGCTGCATCAAGGTCATCAAGAATTGCTGTCCAGTATCGCACCAGTTTCGGGCAATGCCACAGCAAATGCACCAAGGAGCCAGTAAGGCCACACCCCCGCCAGCAGAGGTCTGACTTAGTTCTATCCCATGTTTTGATGCGCTCTGGAGTATAATACCAATAAGTAACCACTTTATATGCAGATTCCGCCCCCGCGGAATTGGAAGCTGTGTGATGCGCCCGGTAAAAGATGTGTTCCCATTCTTTCTGTGTTAGAGGTCGACCTAATTCAGTCTCCCATCGGACCTGTGCTCTTGTGCGTTGTGACTGGGGACGTGCAATGATCATAGCGTAGAGTTCAGAAATGAGTTTACGGTCATCCTTCTTATAGACCAGCCACTTTTCAAATGTCGTCAAGGGGCGGGACATGTGTGCGAAGTGCAAGGGCTGCGTCACCCAGTGTGCAAGCTGTGAGTAGTGGAAAGCGTCTGATTCAGGTAGATCATAGTGCTCTGTGCGCAATTGGAGAAAGGGAATCAAGCCTTCTAGGTCAAAGAGCGAGCCCACCCGTTTACACCCTTCCTCCCTCCAACGGTGAAAGACTGGCGATGCACAACCTGGTGGGAAATCAGGATTATCTACGATAGGAGTCATAGGGGAGGGGAACGTAGTCCACCCCCTTTGACGCGCCAACTGATCCCACACCTTAAGTGTCGGCGATGTAACCGGAGAGGAGTATAGGCCCCAGGCCCTGTGTTTACGCGGGAGCCACAGCTCACGCCAGATATTACATCCAGCCACAGTTTGGTCCATGAAGTTCCAGTGCTTGCTGGACAAGGGCCTATTCCATTCCGTGATATAGCGAAGGCAAGATGCCTGATAGTAGGCACTCACCATAGGGAAGCCGAGTCCACCGCTAGCCTTCGGAGAAGTTACTAGGGATAGCGCAAGTCGCGGTTTTTTATTATCCCATAGAAATTTGGTTAGAAGCCCTTGTAGTTTTCGAAGGGTGCCCGGAGGGGGGGCTACCGGAAGCATCTGAAATAAATATAGGATGCATGGGAGCACCGTCATTTTCACTGCCGCTAATCTCCCGTACCATGTCAGGTTAAGACGGGACCAGGCAGACAGTGGCTTGGTCGTTTGTTCCAGCAATAACTTGTAGTTAAGGGCCGTGAGTTTGGTAATGGATGAGGTCAGGCGAACACCCAGATACGTTATGTCGTTGGGGGCCCAGTGGAAGGTGAAATCCTGATGTAGGTCCTGTATCTCAGCTTCGGGGATCGAAACATTAAGAATTTGCGATTTAGAGAAATTAACTTTGAATCCCGCCACCTCTCCAAAAGCGTGGAGCTCTCTCGACAAATGTCGTAGGGTCGACTGGGGCTGCACGAGTGTGAGGATAACATCGTCAGCGTACAAACTAATCTTATGTGTGTCAGCGCCAAATTTGATACCAACCACGTCGGGATTAGATCGTATGCGTTGGGCAAAGGGCTCCATGTAAAGCGCGAATAACAGCGGAGACAGGGGACATCCCTGCCGCGTGCCCCTGGCAATGGGGAACAGGGCCGATTTACACCCGTTCACTCGCACTGCAGCCTTAGGGGAGGCATATAGGCACTGTACCCACCGGACAAAGTTATCGCCGAATCCGAAAGCCCGTAAGACTTCAAACAAATAGTTCCAGTCGACTCGGTCGAAGGCCTTCTCCGCATCAATAGAGAGGAAGAAGGCCTGCGCACGTGACCGGTGGATGTAGTCTAGGAGATGGAGGAGTCGTTTGGTGTTATCCCCTCCTTGCCGTGTCGGGATAAAACCGGCTTGATCCGGATCAATCAGGCCGTCCATCAAGGGACCGAGACACGCTGCCAATATGCTCGCGAATAGCTTCGCGTCGACGTTAAGGAGGGAGATGGGCCGGTATGACCCGCACTCCTTAGGATCCTTTCCCGGTTTAAGGATGACAGAAATAACCGCTTCCGACATAGTGGGCGTTACTTCCTTGGTTTCAAGGAAAGAGTTAAAAAGCCTCGTTAAAAGGGGAGCCAGCTCCACACAGAATGTTTTATAAAACAGTGCGGAAAAGCCATCTGGGCCTGGGGATTTGGCCGGTTTTAAGCGAGCAATCGCCGAGATGACTTCCTCTATTCGAATAACAGAGTCCAATGTGTCCGCTGATGATTTAACCAGAGGAGTAATATCGCAGGAGTTCAAGTACTCCCCTATGTTATGGGAATTAGTGGACCCCTTAGTATAAAGGCTTTGATAAAACTGGCGAAAGGTGTCAGCAATGAGGGTGTTTGTGGTATTCTCCGCCGCGTCCCGGTCTCGAATCGCCTGGATCGCGGTCATCTGTGTACGCGCTCGCAATCTGTGCGCTAGCATTTTCCTCCCTTGTCCCCACTGAGATAGAATTTATGTCGCAGTCGCAGGAGGGCATATTCTGCCCTGTCTAAATCTAGGTGTTTTAGCATACTCCGCCGTGTTTCCAATTCCCTCCAGACTCTGGGGGCTCCAGTCCTCTTATGAACTGCTTCTAATTCTACCACCTCCTTCTCAAGTTCTGCACGCTTTTCCCTGCGTAGCCGCGCAAAGGAAGCCGCAATCGCAATAAATTCGCCCCGCACCACTAGTTTCAAGGCTTCCCAAATTGCCACAAGAGGAGTGCCCAGGAGATCATTGTCGGCTAGGTAGTGTACAATAGCGGTCCGGACTCTATCAGTGACCTCCTCGGAGTGTAGAAGGGGGTCGCGGAGACGCCAGCCCGACGGTGAGAAGCGCGCACCATGAGAGGTTAATTGCACTGAAATGAGGGCGTGATCCGAAAGGGAACGGGGAGTGATCTCCGCCGTGTGCAAGGCAGAGCGTAGTGCGGAAGAGGCTAAAAAGTGATCTAATCGTGCATAGGTTTTGTGCGCTGCAGAGTAATAAGTGTAGTCCCGTGTATTCGGGTGTATTGTACGCCACACATCGCTCAGCCCACAGTCAGATAACCACTGCCTCCCTCCCTGAGACAGTGCTCCCGTTTGATGCGCCCTTTGCTCTGATCTGTCCATCGCGGAATCCATGACCACGTTCAGGTCACCTCCCACCAAGAGTGCTGCATCCGGCGAGGCAAGTACCTCAGAGAGTGCTAGTCGTAGGAAGGGTTCTTGCCGTTCATTTGGGGCATATAGCGACCCTATTGTCTCCCCATTGAACTCGGACTGCTAAAAACCTGCCCTTTATGTCTGCTACTGTGGAAATGACTTTGCAATGTGACCGTGCGCTAAAGAGGATCGCCACCCCATTTTTCTTAGCAGCCCCCGAGGACCACATCTGCAAAGGGAAGCGTTTATCTCGCATTCGCTTAGTGTCCTTGGGCAACAGGTGAGTTTCCTGCAGTAAACATATATCCCCCTCAGCATTTTCTAAGAGAGAAAGTATGGCAGCGCGTTTGACTGGGTTGTTCAGTCCACGGACGTTTAAGCTCACAATTTTCAAATCCCTACCCATCGAATCTAACAAGGTGAAACGGGGAAGCGTTGAATAGCCTACCTGCGCCTGGCCACATGTGCTGCACTCTGGTTAAGCTAAACACCTGCCAAACCTGCCGGAGAGAGAATGCGAAGTCCCCCAGGAACCACGGCCTGGGCTGTTGCCATTCCTGCCTATGAACTGATGCGGAGCCCCAAAAACAATCCCATAAACCCAAAGTCCCAAACATTGCTGAAAAAACAAAAGAAAGAAGCAAAATAGCAAAACTGTAAGAACCAATAAGGTGACTTATGTCCGTCAGATAATACAAATGTTCCATGGGACGTGGCTTCCCCCTAGATTGGGTCATGTCATACAGGGGAAGACGTGGTCGAGGCCCAGAACTCTCTCAGATCACCGTGCTCAGCACACCGACGTCTAGGGTGCAGGAGCACTACGTGTCATCGAAGGGCCGCCTCCCTCCGGCGCCGACTAGAGTGCCCTTGTGGACGCCAATTGAAGAACCTCAGGGTGTTATGGGGTTGTCAGTTACTCGCGTGACTGATGAGAGGGCTTCCTCCCTCTCAAGCTTGCTAGTAGCTATGTCCGGTGCAGCGCCCGGCTGCGGCCCCCCCACTCACTGCCATCCCGAGGAGCGTCTACGCCCGCGGCGAAGTGGATGTTCCTCCATTGTTCCAGCAGATGGCCTTTCTAAGCTTAGCTTCTCATATGCATCCTCTAGAGAGCGTATCTGCAATAGTTTGCCCTGGTATTTGAAGATAAGGCGGAAGGGGTGACCCCAGGAGTAAGGAATCTGTTGCTCTCTGAGATGGTTGGTGATAGGCTTAAAGTCTCTCCGTTTCATCAACGTTGAAGCTGCTAGGTCTTGATAGAGAACTGGGCAGTGATCTCGGAAGCGGATCGGATTAAGGTCTCTAGCTCTGCGAAGGATACGTTCCTTGAGCTGGAAATTATGGATGCAGACCAGAATGTCAGGAGGAGGGGCCTTCGGACCCCGCGGTAGCCCTACTCGGTGGACACGGTCCATTTGGACCTCAGGCGTTTCCTCATCCTCCAAGATCTGCAGGAACAGAGCATTGACATATTCACGGAGGTCATCACCTTCTCCCTTCCATGGTACTGCTCAGATCCGTATATTATTCCACCGAGAGCGGTTTTCAAGGTCCTCCGTGTGGGCCTGTAGGTCTATGTTTTGGTCCCGGAGACGCAGCATTTCCTGCTGCAGCTGGTGCATATCATCCTCTCTACTTCGGTCATGTTCCTCTAGGGTCGCCACCATCTCTCCAATGCCTTCCACGTCTCGCCGCACCTCTCGGAGATCCGCCGACAGCTGCGAGCGAAGCTCTTGTATGTCCTCTTTAATGGCGGAAAAGAGCTCCACCATAAAAGCTTTTGTTGCTGGGGCATCCTCTCCGTCCAAGAGCGCTGCTCCCGTCGTGGTCTGTGCTGCGGGGTTCTCCGAGGTCTTCCGCAGTAGGTCCTTCAGAGACTTGTCCCTTCTCCCCTTGGCGGAAGACATTGTGAGGACGTACACCCGTCAAGTGGCCGCCCCAGTCCAAGCCCAGGCCCTCCGCTACCGCTCCGGGGGATCAGGCCAAAGCTCCACTCCCACCGGCTCCCTCCCTCCGCAGCAACACCCCGCAGCCAGCCTCCTGTAGCGCTGCAGTGGATCAGGCGCGTTCCTTGGTATGTCCCTTCACCAGCATGGCTACTTCCCCGCTCGCTGGCGCTCCTGCCAATGCTCTCCTTGATATGCCCAGACCTGGTAGTACAGGGTGAGTGCGGGAGTTGGGAGGCTGCAAGGAGGTAACGCTAGCAGGGGGAGCCAATGTCCGCCAGGGGCTGAAGCGCACGAGGGCACTCTCTCCCCTCCTTGTAGCTTAGCAGGTGGCTCCGGTAAGATAGGGGGGCCCCCCAGGCACCCGCTGCCAGTCACGCTGCAATCTTAAGTCTCTAGGCCATCCGCCTCTCAGTCACCAACGTGAGCCAGCAGGACACCACTCCGTCTGCCGATCTACAGACCGCGCTCACACGCCCGTCACTCTCACTGCTCCTCACCTGCGGCGTTCAGCATATGGCACAGCCTCCGCAGATGGCTCCGTGTCTCTCCTCTGCTCCGAATCAAGGCCTTACCAGCAGGGCCGACCACCACCTCCGATATGGGGCCGTCTCCGGGTTCCTGCTCACGCAGCTGCGCCAGGAACCCGGTCCGCAGGGGACCCAACAGGCACACCACTCCCACGGGCACCCCGAGGGGCACAGCCGACCACGACAGCCTTCTTTCTGTCCCCACTAGCCCTCTCCCCGCCGGGCCGCAGCAAGGCCGGGGCCGGATGGGGCCGGGCAGCGGGACACGTCGCTCTGTGGGTGGTGGTGCTACGATGTCGGCAGATGCCGGGCCCCTCGCGATGGCAGCTACTAATCCGGCAGACCGCAGCACAGCCCCACGTTACTCCGCTTTCACCGCTCCCAGCCTCCGGAGACTGTCAGGGCACACCTCCGTCCGCCGACCTGCGGACCGAGCCCTCCGGCCACTCGAACGCTGCCTTCCTCATCCCGCGTCTCTTCGCCCGTAATGTCTGCTGGGCAGCGCCGCACCAGCACAGGACGTAGCCCTCAGCCACCGCACCAGAGCAGGACCCGTCGGGCGCCGGGAGGCCCCGTCCCACTCACCGCTCCCCAGGTCTTTCAGGGACACCAAGTCATCCCGGCCCGGGTAGGCCTCGCTGCCGGCCACAAAATGGCTCCGGCTCGCGTCTCCGCGGCCCCGTCCCCACTCGGGCCACCGGGAATTCAACGCCGTCGGGGGCAGTGCGTTTCCACTGCACGCTCTTGGCAGGTCACCCCAGGCAGCACCGCAGCTCACACCGGTGCTCGGCTCTCCACCCGGCCGCGCCTCACCCACCGGGCCGCAGCAAGGCCGGGGCCGGAAGGGATCCCACGGCGGAGCAGAGCGCACCGATCACAGAACGGGGCCCACCATCGGGTCCAGGACAGCTCCGCAATGCTGCTCACCCGTCTGCAGGGTCAGATGGGCGCCAGGTAGGGCGATAGTACAATGCTAAGGATTAACGGCGCCGGAGGGATAGGGACCCCCCGTCCTATCTCGCCGCCATCTTGGCCACGCCCCCCCTCGGCATCTTTAAACCCATTCTGGCCCCAGTAGTGAAGATATTCATTTTGTGAGATTCATTTTACTGTGTGCAATCTTACAATCAGTGTGGGGAATTCCAAATCTGTATACTTTAGTGATAGTATCAGGGCTTTCAGTTCGGCCAGCTGTGCTGTACAATCTCCCAGAGATTGCGTAGTCCTATTGCTGGGATGGAACTTACCATCCCACATGCAACCTTTCACTATAGCACACGCAGCGCTATATTGTTGTTTACTTCCAATGGCAGGTTGAACGTCAGTGTAAATAATGTATTCATACTGATCTAGAGGCAAGATTTAATTAGGGAGAGGGTATTCTTGTTCGTACTGAAGAAATGCTTGTGTTCTCAGGGTAGGATCGTATCTATATTCTACATCTGTTGCAGTGAGAGAATTAGCCCTGTGCTAGTGCTCTTTCTCTCCCTACAGCAGTCTGTACTGCCGTCAGTATTTGTTCTGTAGCTGCAAATCGATTTTCAGCATTCGTGTACAAATGACATTTGTATGCGATTGGAACTGTCTCACCTTCATTGAACGTGGTGTAGGTATACCCTGGTAACCCGGGGACGACCCGTATTACCAGGTTACGGACGTTTACTCGTGTCTGCAAGTGTTTTGAAGCCATCATGTCAGCTTGAACTGAACGTAGAGTGTCTGTATGTTTTTGAGTCCATTTGTTAGCTGTGAAATCTGGTCCGATTAAGTCGTAGAAAAGTTTGAATCTTTCTGCGTAGTCTTGAATGTATGTTCTGCCGAAATTTAGAAATCCTAAAATGGACTGTAAACCCTTCAGATTCTTTGGAGGCTGGATTAGCGCGCATTTTTCTAAAGAATTTGCGGCTAGGCTTTTCCCTTCACTTGACAGCTCATATTCCAAAAATAAAACGCTGAGATGGACAATTTTCGATTTTTTTTAAGTTAAATTTGTAGCCCAAATTGGCAAAACCAACAATTATGTTGTTCACCCTGCACAAGTGTTCAAGTAATTCATTGTCCGTCAAATAAATATCATCTACGTAGGACACTGCCTCCTCATTTCAAGTTTGTAATAGCTCTGACACTCTTGCCAAGAACAGCCTGGGGCTGTTCTTATAGCCTTGGGGCAGACGACAAAATTGACGCTGAGTACCGAGGGCAGAAAATCCTGTCAAATATCTGCTTTCAGGAGCTATATTATGGCAGAAGAATCCATTCGAGATATCTAGTGTTGTGTTGTATTTCTTCCGCACAATGTTATTCATTAATGCGGCACTATGTGCATTCTGAACTGCAAATGTTTTTGTGCATGTGTTCAAATGTCTGTAATCTAAAACCAAACAATGTGTGTCAAGTTTCATTAGGGGAAACAAAGGGTTGTTCATTGGTGAGGTGCAAGTTTCAATCACACCTTGGTATTCAAGTTGGTCTAAGATTTCTTTGACCCGTTTCTTCACCTCCTTTTTAGGTCGAGTCTAGCGCAGCGAATGCGCTGCTCTATGGGAGGCTTCTTGTGAGCACTCCACACTGTTCCTAAACTTCTTGTGGGAGTTTGTTAACTCCCACATATTCCATTGGCCTTTGCGTGTGGCTTTCAGTACTGAAAGCACGGAAATGGCCAAAGACGGCTGCATGTCCCGCCTTTTCTTTTAACGTTAACTCCCCTGGCCTTGGGGTCTCAGGAGCGAGCAGCGGCGTGCATTGTGCCAGCTGCATACCTCCCTTATCCTTATCTTGGCTCATGTTCCTAAGTAAACAAAGCACAGTCGCTTTCGCGGCCGCGCTTGTTTAAACTTTGTTTTTATCCCTCTTTCAAAACACTGGCGTCCGAAACTTCACAAAAAGAGTCAATGTTGCTGTTGTCACGCGACTGTACCCTTTTTTTGGGGGGAAATGAAATTTGCGCTGTGCGTTAAATTTTTTTAGTTGTTGTTGCAAAAAATCTTTATTGGCACTTTAATCGCACTGCGCACAAAAATCAACAGTACTTCAAGAGAGGTCTATAGTACGCATAAGAATATAATGAAACTACGATTGTTCCGATCTAAATAGCTCCTCCCTCCTATCAGAAGTAACCACATATACACACCCTCTGATAACTGTGCTGTCGCTGCAAGCAGAAAAGCAGAGGGTGTAAAAGGGCCGAGAAGCTCTGCCGCGGTTAGTGACCTCTGATAACTGTGCTGTCGCTGCAAGCAGAAAAGCAGAGGTCACTAACCGCGGCAGAGCTTCTCTGCCCTTTTACACCCTCTGCTTTTCTGCTTGCAGCGACAGCACAGTTATCAGAGGTCACTAACCGCGGCAGAGCTTCTCGGCCCTTTTAATCTGTTTTAAAAGGCTCTTTTTTATTAAATAACGAAGAACAACATCTTTAAAACGGTGTGTGTATATATTAGAATCTGTCCGGATGACACATGTTCCTTTAAGAGCAAAGAGAAGCCCTCTCTGGAAGCATGTGACCTTTTTTAAAGTGGAAGACGTAACTGAATAGCGGGACATAAATAAATCAAAAGCTTCGACGTTTTCCAGTCCAATTGGAGTTCTGAAATAGCCTGTTTGCGACACGCAGAGTTCGTCAACAGGGAGACGGGTTCGGTTACTCTGTATGTGTAACTGAGGGGTTAAGTTCACTGGTTTAGATTCGCTCTCCGTAATATAGTTTTATGTCAGATAAACAATGCCAGCCGAGTGGAAAATATATTTCTGCCAATGTCTTGATTGTAGTCCATTCCAGCCACCCATGACTATTCAAAGTGCCCCTCAAGACACTTAATTTGAGTGTAATTAGAAGTAGCATATAGGTTAAGAGTCGTAGGTTTAGCCCAGATTGTGTTTTGTGAAAAGCGTTACTGTTTAGCGTACTCTTCCTGTAAGATGGATTGCTTCCTTTTTAATGCGTACACTTTTTATTTATATTTACAATATAGGGTTTTTATCTGCACCAAGGAAAAACCGTGAGAGCAGTATGTTAAACAAAACAGGATGTTACAGGAAATAGCTGGCTCCATCCAAAACCCTTCCTTTGCTCGAGTGTGCTTCCATCCACTGCTGTGAATGGACAGCGAAGCGCTCATTTTTAGGTCGAGCCTGAGCTAGCAAATTAATTATGACATCGCCACCACAGCATCACTCAGCGCCACCACAGCATCGCCCAGCGCCACCACAGCATCGCCCAGCGCCACCACAGCATCGCCCAGCGCCACCACAGCATCGCCCAGCGCCACCACAGCATCGCCCAGCGCCACCACAGCATCGCCCAGCGCCACCACAGCATCACCCAGCGCCACCACAGCATCACCCAGCGCCACCTCAGCATCACTCAGCGCCACCTCAATGCCAGAAAGCATCACTCAGGGCCACCACAGCATCACCCAGTGCCACAACAGCATCACTCAGCGCAACCTCAGCGCCACCACAGCATCACTCAGCATCACTCAGCGCCACCTCAGCATTACTCAGCGCCACCTCAGCATTACTCAGCGCCACCTCCGCATTACTCAGCGCCACCTCCGCATTACTCAGCGCCACCTCCGCATTACTCAGCGCCACCTCAGCATCACTCAGCGCCACCACAGCATCACTCAGTGCCACCACAGCATCATTCCCCTTAACCACAGCATCACCCAGCGCCACCACTGCATCACCCAGCGCCACCACTGCATCACTCAGGGCCACCACTGCATCACCCAGTGCCACCACTGCATCACCCAGTGCCACAACAGCATCACCCAGTGCCACAACAGCATCACCCAGTGCCACAACAGCATCACCCAGTGCCACCTCAGCATCACTCAGCGCAACCTCAGCATCACTCAGCGCAACCTCAGCATCACTCAGCGCAACCTCAGCATCACTCAGCATGACCTCAGCATCACTCAGCATGACCACAGCATCACTCAGCATGACCACAGCATCACTCAGCATGACCACAGCATTACTCAGCGCCACCTCCGCATTACTCAGCACCACCTCAGCATTACTCAGCGCCACCTCAGCATCACTCAGCGCCACCTCAGCATCACTCAGCGCCACCACAGCATCACTCAGTGCCACCACAGCATCATTCCGCTTAACCACAGCATCATTCAGCACCACCACAGCATCATTCAGCACCACCACAGCATCACTCGGGGCCACTACAGGATCACTCGGGGCCACCACAGGATCACTCGGGGCCACCACAGCATCACTCGGGGCCACCACAGCATCACTCGGGGCCACCACAGCATCACTCGGGGCCACCACAGCATCACTCGGGGCCACCACAGCATCACTCGGGGCCACCACAGCATCACTCGGGCCACCACAGCATCACTCGGGGCCACCACAGCATCACTCGGGGCTACCACAGCATCACTCGGGGTCACCACAGCATCACTCGGGGTCACCACAGCATCACTCGGGGTCACCACAGCATCACTCGGGGTCACCACAGCATCACTCGGGGTCACCACAGCATCACTCGGGCCACCACAGCATCACTCGGGCCACCACAGCATCACTCGGGCCACCACAGCATCACTCGGGCCACCACAGCATCACTCGGGGCCACCACAGCATCACTCGGGGCCACCACAGCATCACTCAGGGCCACCACAGCATCACTCGGGGCCACCTCATCATAACTGAGCACTACCACAACATCACTCTGCGCCACCACAATGCCAGAAAGCATCACTCAGGGCCACCACAGCATCACCCAGCACCACAACAGCATCACTCAGGGCCACCACAGCATCACTCAGGGCCACCACAGCATCACTCAGGGCCACCACAGCATCACTGAGTGCCACAGGCAGAAACAAGTTGCCAGCATTGCAAGGACAAAAGAAAACTGAGGACATTTTTATTGTAAATACTTGTTCTAATATGGTCATTCAGTTGTACATAAAGCCTTCTTGGTCATATACAAGGTAACAAAAATGCTTCTGACCCTTTTTTATTATAACTTTTCAGCATGCTGCACAGCATCCACACTTCTCTACAGCACAGCTTAAAGACATTGGCAAAGTCAATAGCTCTGGCTAAACACTTATAAGGCCCCAAAGGCGAGACCTATTGGCTATGCTAATGCTTGTTAATAGGGTACTGTCTCTGTGGAGTTGGAGTAGTTTTTGATGGGATTTTGTGGTGTTTGGACTCCATGTCTCACCCTACATGGTTGCGGTGTAATGCCGGAGCTAGCTCTTGCGCCCACTCCTGCGCGTAGGAGTGTTTTAAAGAAACAAGGTCGGAAAAGGCAGGCAAAATGACGCTTTCACCTTTTGGGAAATCCATTACAAATTCAGGCGGCCAATCTTTTTCTGCTAACAGGATGTCATATCCAAATGTCAAATTTTCTCAAAAGAGACCTTTAATTTTTCTTGAGATGTCCCCCTCTATTTGGAGATTATTTTCGTGTAGAAGGTGTGCGACACTCACTCTTGTATCAGGTGTTTCCACTGTGATGTATTCATTCAATACTGCTGTCACCAGAAATTCCTTCAGGTTCTGGCGCGCTATTGTTGTTGTGTAGTTCCTATAAAACCTATATAGGATCTGCGCGTTTAGACAACATACACTGCGGGTTTGGTGTCCAGACTGATTCCAGACACCCCCACCGGGTATGTTGGCCTGTATACCAGCTAGCTCACAGGGCCACTAGAAACTCCTCTTACCAAGGAGAGAATAGTTCTTGGAAACTATCAAACATGACAACCCTGATCCCTCAGGACCGTGGAAACAGTGTACTACTTTTCACTCAGTCACTCATGCTCACTTAGTCTCAGAGAGATACACAGAATAAAACGGTATGAACGTTTTTCAATAAGTATTTATTGAACAGTCGGTTTCTAGTGTAAAATCGGTGTGCTGAAACAACCATTAGACAGTAACAGATATAAAGGATTAGAAGCACTAAGAAAGTAAAAGGATGGTAGATTTCTACCATCTTGCTAAAATCAGGAGTATAAGCAAGTACATAAAATACATGACAATAAAATGCGTACTCCTACGATGCTACCCTAACTAGATGTACCCAAGTGTACCTAGCATGTATGTAGGTGTTAAGCTAAGAATCCCTCTAGGATAAAGTCAACCCCATTACCTGAAGTGAGAGACTGTGGGACCCCATCTTGGTCTCGAGTTGGACATCCCGCAAGGGATGTTAGACCACTGCGAGCTGGAGTATCTGCATGCAGGAACCTCATTGTCTCGCGTCAGTGTCGGCAGGGAAATCCTGATCTCCTCTCTCTGTCTCAGCAGGATGTGATGTTTATATACCCAAAGGCCTCCCCGGGGGTTCTACCTTGCTGTGCCACTTGTCGGATTTAGGATGACGTCTGGAATGAACTTTATACATAGTTATTATACAGGAGATGGTAGTCCTATTGAGCTTCCAAGTATCCTCACGCATATTGCATGAGGCTTTTACCAGGGAAAATCCCGCGTTGTGTGCAGTGTCGTATCTAGGTAAAAGGTCAATCCCAAAGAACCGTTATGTATGTAATGCAGGAAAGAATATAGGTGAAAGGTTAGGATATTACCTGAGCCTATATTGGGGTACCTATATGGAATATACTTTTTTACTTGTGCCGCGCTGTCTAGTTTCGTCAGAGCCCATTCCCCGTTCAGAAGCTGAGTCCTCAGTAACCTGGGGATTTCTAATTTTTAAGCCGGCTACTTTCTTCTTTTTGAATTGAGTCTTTGCTTTATTTATTTATTTATATTTGTAAAGCGCCAAATCACCAACGGTCTCTAAGCGCTACAAACCATTAAACCAGGGATGCCATGATACTTTAGGTTGCTCTTCCTGTTTGATAATGAAATCTGAATCGCGATGTGTTTCCCTTTGGTCGATCTTCAGTCTTTTGTTCTGACTGTCCTTCCCTCTCTGAGTTTTTTGATGAACCCTGAAAGGAACGTGTATCAGTATCCTGATACCTGTCAGTTTTTCTAGATTTCTAAGGTTATACCTCTTTTCAGAGGACTCCCATTGGGGAGACCCACCTCTTCATCGTGAAGTGTTTCTTTTTTTTGTTATTCTTGGACTGATTTTGATTGTTATCCCATTTCTTTTTAAAAGGAATGGTTGCTTTACTTCGAGTTATTCTTATCAGAATTACTCACCACTAGTGGTTTCCCTGGTTTGACTCCCAAACTATCACTACCTAGTGAAGCATAGGTTTCCCCGATCATTTTTGGTAATGCACGCTCCTGATTTGTAGGAGCTGTTTCCCTTAGGCATTGGCTTATAGCCACTGCTGCTGCTTCCCCCTTGATGTTGCTCAGCATAATTACCAAGACTTGGTCAAAATTACCCATCAGTTTCATCCCCAAGTCCAGGGCAGGTCCTGCCCCGTACCCATTTTGTTTGTTTCAATACTTCAGGAATAACTGATATGGTCGGGGTACTGTGTATTCTAATGTATACTGCAGCAAAGATTGTTCCCCATGTGGTACAATCCTCGAGTGAGGGAACCATTACCATTGGCAAGCAAATTGTTAACTTTGTGTTTTTCCAGCGGACCCGTATGGGGAAATACTGTTTCCAACAGTGCTATTTTTTGAGCAATCTAGAATGGTACTTGATCCCTCTTTGAGGGGAACGCACCCATGATTGCTTTTAGTGTCTGTGGACTAATTATTGGTGTGTGTTGGGTCTGGACTGTTCCAGGTGGAGCAGATCTCGCAGGTTGTAATGTGAGTGTTCGCATGACGAACTAGACAATGTGTCTGTATAGCCTGACTACTTCTTTATAAAGTGCATGCACCTCCCCTACTTGGAGTGCGTCTATCTCAGGATGTGGAGTGTAAGTCGCTAAGACCGACAATGTCACTCCTCCTATGCTGAGCGGACCGAGTCTTACGACCGAAGTTGTGTGATTTAGGGCTCCTTTAAACCAGTTTCTATGTTGCTGGTAAGTTAATGGGACTTCAATGTCCTCGTATGGGATGTATTCTTCCAGTGGATCCACTTCAATGTATTCATGGAATGAATGTGTCTGTAGGTGGGAATTTCACCCATGAATAGAATACTTCTGATCCTAACACCTCGTGTGCCTCAATAACTAAAGTAACATGGCCACCTGTTACAGGTACGCCATGTTCTAACAATCTCAGAGTTACTGCCTGTCTGCAGTTCTCTGTGATATTTAGAGAGTTAGCAAAATCGTCTCCTTCTGCGCTTCCACTGCTACTCGGAGATTCAGTCATATTGAAAGGAGGAGAAAGTAAAAGGTTTAAGAGGTAGGGTTTAGCACAATATGGGAACCTTTAATCCTTACAAGCTTGTCTAAACCTTCAGCCAATACATAGGGAGTACCTGCTCAGCTGAGGCGGATATTCCTTCCCACTTCAGACATCTCTGAAAAGTGTGAGTAGGGCTGTCTGAGAAAGCACGACTGAACTACTCAGATTTTACTGTTAATATAAGAACCAAACCAATGTTGGCGGCGCTATGTCGTGTAGTTTCTAGGACCCCCTCCCCCCAAGACCTGCGCGCTTTGGATGAATTAAACGGAGGGCTTGGTGTGCAGACAGTCCCACAGGATGAGTCAGCCGTTAGACCAGCTAGCTCTTTGGTGCCACTACCACCCCCCTGTATTCTACAGCGGCGTAGGTAGTTTCTGGCAACCACTGAACATGACAACCCTGATTCCTCAGGTACCATGGAAAACAATACGGTATCTTTCGCTCAGTCACTCGTGCTTACTTTTCTCAGAATATACATAGAATGACGATTGGAACGGTTTCAATAATTATTTATTGATCAAGCGTTAGTCTAGTATAAAACATATTCACTGCGACAATCATAAGACAGGAGCAGACAAATGTTATCGCTAGTACCAATATCATAAATAGTAGATACATTTTTACCCTAGTGCTAATAAGATGAATACAAGCAGATTATATAAAACAATATCATTGGCGTACTCCTACGATGCGTAGCCTACCTAAATGTACCTAGCCCAGATATGTAGGTGAAGCATGTGTATGTAAGTGCTAGTATATATCCTAATGGAGCCAAGAATCCCCCGGGGAAGTGCTAACCCCTCACCAGATGGTTCTGAATGAAGGACCCCGTCTCTGCTTCGAGGATGGCACACTGCAAGGGATGACAGGTCTCATCCTGTCGAAAGATCAGCCTGCAGAGTCTGTCAAGCCTGGAAGGAATTCTCCTCTGTTTTGTAAGGGGGAGTGAGGGTCCTTTATACTAAAGTGGTCAGTCCCGGAATTCTTCCAGAATCGATGTTTTGAAAACATCCATTAATCCTTTGTTAATCCTTTTCTAAACAAAAATACTCATGCACAGCTGGCTGTTGGCCATGGATGAAAAAAGTGGTGACCCTTATACAGAATAAATCTGCTGTGCCTGGGGACATGTTTATGTACGTCAGGTACAGGGATTAAGATAGGGTACCGAGAGCCTGGTGTCGAATAGACAGAAGTAAGCTTCTAGGTAAAAGGTCAGCTGTGTAGAACCGTTATGTCGTGTGGATGGGACAAAATGTATGTAATTGGTATGTACATGATAAAATTACCCTAAAGGACATAACAGCATAATTACACGCTCTATGGCAAATAAAAGTTCATGCATGGGAACAACAAGAACGCTAGTTCGCAAGTTGTTGCTGTTTGTGGCACTTGTGTATTTTGAACAATTTTTGTTGTTGTTCAAACTGCGTCCTGGCATTTAAAATGGACACAGGGACGTATTTAGAACTAAAATATAGCATTGCACATATTTTACATACTTATGTGTAGTTCTGCATTGTTTTTCTGAAATATCATGCAATCACACAAAAGCAGTTTCCACAAATTGTGCCCAAACTCTAGAGAAAATGGCAGTCGATAGATAAATTGAGGTAAAATGAGGAAGAGAGGCAAGACAGGAGATGTGAAGGATGGAGTTGGGTAAAGGCATGAGACAGAACGTTGATCAGGATGAACAGTTATGATAGAGAAACCATGTCAAACGAAAGGGAGATGGACACTACCACATGTTTTTTTTATTTTGTCACTGAGGGTTTGAAGTTGTAGGTCTGTCTCATCTGATAGAGATATCTAGCCACAGATTCCTTACCTTTGAATTTTCCAGGCATCACACTGGATCCAGAAGATTTTTCTTTGAGCAATACTCCTGCACGCCGGTACGTGGCATTGGTCAGCTCCGCGTGACTGCATGTCTGCAACAGAAGTGACGTCCGTGTCACTTATATAGGTGCCACTTTGGCATGCTGACATAAGTTCTTTTCGCGCCAGTCAAGCGCTGATCTGTGAAGAGAACTACCGTCTGAACTTTTTGACAGGCTTTTTTCTTTTATTAAACCATTTTTGGTGTGTAGGTTTTATCCTCATGTCTAAGATGACTTGTGGTTCAGACCATGTGGCGCCCGTTATCACGCCATGTCAGTGACGGACCCGCACCTGGTTTGCCTGTGGTGCCTGGAGCGTGACCACGATTCGAAGTTGTGCTTCGACTGTCCGGCCATTAGTGTGCTGTCCCTAAAGCTACTTGCGGCCTGGCAGTCGCCACTTTGTTGTACGACTACTCCGAGATCTCCTTCACAGTCCCAGTTGAGAGGAAGGTCCGGGCGCCGCTCCAGGAATCCAAAGTCCCCTTCGTTCCACTCCAAAACATCAGGACACTCAGGTAAGAGGCACAAGAAGTCAAAGTGTACTTCAACTTCTCCCCGTCCGTCAGCCGAAGTGACTGAGGAGCCTCAGAGTTCTAGGCCTCGTTCTTCGGAACCTGTGCCTGGGTCAGCTCCGCGCCTCCCCGACTTTCTGGGAGCCAGAGCAACCCGCACTCATTTCTGAGAATTTAATGAGGCCATGCGCCTCATTTTTGGGTGGCATGACCCTATCGGCACACCTTTAGGACCGGTGGAGTCAGAGGGGGCTCCATCGGGTTCCGAGCTACCGGCTCAAATAACGATGTTCCCCTAGGGATCTGGGAATGGATCTGGTCTGGCACCAGTCGTACACTGGGGACCTTCCCCAGCGAGGGCCCCAACGCCCCCGGTGGCATAAGCCCCATTCTGATACCAGACGACCCGGGGCAGGTACTGTGTCAACCGATGCAGATACTGGCACCGACAGAACCTCCAGGGTCTAGGTCATTTACTGAGCCTTACTCTGAGGGGCTAGGCATGGCGGATGATTGGGAGGGGGTCGCTGGACCCTTTAGAAGACCAGCCTCATCAGGAAATGAACTGCTATGATGAATTGGGTGAGGCCAGTGGAATGGACACCTCTCCTGATTCTGGCATGCTTTCTCCTCCTACCGTGGCTACGGAGGAGGGGAGCATCATTTGCTTTGGTGGTGTGAAGAGCGGCTGAAGTCCTGGACCTTCAGCTCCCTTCTGTGGCGGTCAAGACTAATATCTTGATGGAGGTCCTGCAGCCTGGTGTCTCCTCTTTAGAACTCTTGCTGCCCTTTAATGAGGCCCTTACACATGTCCTATTGGGAATCTGGTCCAAACCAACCACAGGGGCTCCTGTGAATAGGACAATTGCCTGCTGCCATCGCCTTTCTCCGGGCGACCCAAGTTTCCTCACTACCCACCCCACCCCAGAGAGCTTGGTGGTCCAAGCTTCTACCTCCCATGGCACGTTCCCTTCCCCTCTCCTGGACAGGGAATCCAAGAGGTTGGATAGTTAGGGTAAGAAATGTTATCTTCCACCAGCCTTGCAATGCAGTTGGTGAACACTGCATACTTATTGGGCCTTTATTCCCCACACACTGTGGGAAACATTTGCACAAATGCTGCCACAGGTCCTGCAGGAGGCCCAGGCCGTCCTCTCCCAAGTAGTGTCAAACAGGAGAGATGCAGCAAAGTTTGCCATCCTTTGTGGTCTCGACACAACAGACTCGCTGGGCAAAGCGATTTAGGCGGTGGCTGTTTGACGCCACACCTGGTTGAGAACTTCTGGCTTTTCGGGTGATGTCCCGGCCTCTCTCATGGACATGCTTTTTGATTGCACCCGTGTCTAAGACATAGCGCTGGAGAGCTTTAAGGAGTCACGGGCTACAGCCAAGTCCCCGGGCCTCTGAGTGGCCACATGTCCCCCAGTCTGCCTTACGTGGCTACAGAAGGGGTTTTCAGCCACACTAGCAATTCTCCAGCCACAGCACCGCAACCTCCGCACAGCTCATTCCGACTCTGTGGGTCAGGCAGGCAGAGGTCAGACCACCATCCACCCCCCCGCCCTCACCCCCTCCAGCAACCTCATCCTCAAAACCCTCCTAGTCTTGCCCTTCTAGATCATGGGCAGCCAGTTGGTAGCAGGATCAGCTGTCAGCTCCACCAGTGGCAAACCATTACACCAGACAGGTGGGTTCTCCAGATACTCCAAAAGGGATACTCCCTCCCCTTCAAGACCACCCCTCCCTCCACCCTATGACCGGCTGACAAAGGATCATTTGATTTTACTCTGGGAGGAAGTCATGACTCTCTTGGCCAAGGGAGCTATAGAGAAGGTTCCGGAGCCAACAGTAGACTGTGGTTTCTCTTTCCACTACTTTCTGGTCCAGAAAAAGGACAAGGGCCTTTGTCCTATCCTAGGCTTACAAGCCCTCAACTATGTCATCAAAAAGGAAAAATTCAAGATGCTCATACAAGCTCAAGTCTGGTCTGCCCTGGACCAAGAGGACTGGATAGTAGTGTTGGACTTGCAGGATGCCTATTTCCACATTCTCAACATTCCTGCCCATTGGCGCTACCTGAGGTTTACTGTAGGCCACGAGCATTTTCAGTTCGCCGTGCTCCCCTTTGACCTTACCAGAACGCCTCAGGTGTTCACCAAGGTGATGGCAGTGGTCGCAGCCCTTCTGCGCAGATCAGGTGTGCCAGTCTTCTCCTACCTCGATGACCGGCTGTTGAAGGCAGGCTCACCACAGGCTGTCCTCTTCCACCTCCAGACTACGGCAGACATCCTGCATTTGCTGGGGTTCCCTATCAACATACTAAAGTGACACCTGACTCCCTCTCAGATGCTCCCTTTCATCAGAGCTGTTCTGGACACAGTGCAGTTTCAGGCCTATCCGTCTGAACGGCGAGACTAGGATATTCAGGCTATGATACGGATGTCTCAGTCTCTATCCTGGATTTTGGTGAGAATGACTCTGAGGCTGCAGGGGCTCAGGGTCTCCTGCTAGTGACACAGGCCAGATGGAATATGCGGGCTCTGCAATGGGGCCTGAAGTTCCAGTGGGCACAGCATCAAGGGAATCTCTCTGACATGGTACAGATCTCACAGGAACTGCACGCAACCTGCAGTGGTGGCTAACAAAACACGATTGGGTCAGAGGCAGACCCCTCTCCCTTCCCCAACCAGATCTCACAGTAGTGACAGATGCGTCACTTCTGGGATGGGGCGGACATCTGGGACAAGTGTCCATCAGAGGACTCTCGTCTCTGGTGGAATCAGGACTTCACATCAACATACTGGAGCTCTGACCGATCCGATTGGCATTGAAAGCTTTTCTACCCTCTAGCAAATGAAGGATAATTCAAGTATTCACAGACACCAGTGCCATGTGGTACTGCAACAAACAGGGCGCAGTGGGTTCGAGGACTCTTGTCAAGAGGCCCCGAGTGTCTGGACATGGCTGGAATAGCAAAACATATCCCTGAACACCAGGACGGACAAACTCAGCCGTCAATGCTTAGCAGATCACGAATGGCGTCTCAATCCAGAGGTGGTGCAAGTTCTCTGTCAGCAGTGGGGAGAGCCTTGGTTAGACCTGTCACAATGTCAGCAGTTTTTTGCATGTTGGAGATTCCAAGGCGGCTCGCGCTCGGAGACACTTCATCTTGAGTAGAGCTTAGGCCTTGTGTACCACTCCTGCCCAGAGTTCTCAAGAAGATCAGGAACGACTGGGCCCAAGTCAGACTTTTGGCCCTCTTTCTACTTCCCTTTCTGATATTTTGCTTTTTATTTTTGTCCCTTGCCCAACAGGACTCTGCTCTGGCACCGTGAAAGGGTACCTTTTGGTTCTGTCTGCCTTCCTGAGGCTGCCAGACAAACCTTTTTTTTTTTTTTTATCACCCATTGTACATAGATTTTTGGAAGGGCTTGTACATATGTTCCCTCCTGCCTATTTAATTATGCCTCAGTCGAATCTTAATCTGGTTCTCACTATCCTAATGTGCGCTCCTTTCAAGCCCCTGCATATTTGCCCCCTCCGGCTACTCACCCTCAAACTAGCCTTCTTAGTGGCAATTACATCTGCCAGAAGGGTGAGCGAGTTGCAGGCTCTATCGTCAAAACCACCATTTCTGGTGATCTTTCCTGACAAATTGATGCTTCGCACTAAGGTCTCTTTTCTTCCAAAAGTGGTAACTTCATTTCATGTGGGGCAATCTGTTACCTTGCCCACTTTCTACGCTCCTCCGCATCCATCTAAAGAAGAGGAGCGACTCCACCGCCTGGACCCAAAACGAGCTGTGCTGTTCTACCTTTACCGCACAAATGCATTCCAGTGTATGACAAACTCTTTGTGGGGTACCTTGTAGCGAAGAAAGGTCATGAGGTGCAGAAGAGGACCATCTCCTCGTGGGTCATCGTCTGCATCAAAATTTGCTATGCTTGGGCCAAAAAGCAACCTCCTGAAGTCTTAGGGGCTCATTCTGCCAGAGCTAAGGCTGCTACCACTGTTTTGGAAGGCGGAGTACCAGTCCTGGATATTGGTCAGGTAGCAACGTGGACATCCCAGCACACGTTCACCAGACATTACTGCCTGGATACTTAAGTCCACAGGGATGCCCATTTTGGCTGCTCGGTCCTGCAGGATTTCCTAGTATAAATGTGTCTGCAATCGCTCCTCCAGGGATAGCATTGCTTGGACCAATGCTTTGGCAAAAAGCAGCCTCCTGAAGGCTTAAGGGCTCACCCCCACCAGAGCTAAGGCTGCAAGCACTGCTTTGCAAGCTGGAGTACCAGTCCTGGATATCGGTCAGGCAGCAACGTGGACATCCCAGCAGACATTCACCAGACATTACTGCCTGGATACTCAAGTCCGTAGGGACGCCCATTTTGGCTGCTCAGTCCTGCAGGATTTCCTAGTATAAATTTGTCTGCAGTCCCTCCTCCAGGGATGGCATTGCTTGGGTATCTATTCCAAGGTAAGAAATCTGTGGCTAGAGGTCTCTATCAGATAGACAAGTTACATACCTTCGGTAACGCCTTATGTCGTAGAGACTTGACCTAGCTGCAAATTCCATACCGACCCACCCATTCTCCCAGCGCTGCGGACAAGTTTCTAGGGTCAAGGCTATTCCCTATCATGGACCTCGTGTTTTAAAACACCAATGTCAGTACTCTTCATGGCTCCGTGTTTCTGGCGTGGAAAGTCATGAAAAGTAACTGACGTCAGTGCACCAAGGTGGCACCCATATAGGTGACTCAGACATCACTTCTGGCACCGACCGATGCCACTTACCGGCACGCAGGGATATTGCTCGAAGAAAAATCTTCCAGATCCAGTCTGAAGCCTGTGTAATTTAAAGGTAAGGAATCTGCGGCTAGATCAGGTCTCCACCAGATAAGGCATTACCAAAGGTAACTAACTTGTCCTTTAGCGCAGCTAAAGACCCTCAGAGTGGAAGAAGAAATATAACACAAACAGCATGTCTGGTGGGCTGTAGGGCCATGCTCTTTCCTGCAGGCATACACAGGTTGTTGTCCAGAGCAGCGATGCACACTATTTTCTTAGAGAGGAGGGGCTGAAATCATTGCCCTCAGATTTCCAGCAAACGCTAAATACTAAGGTTTCAGAAACCAGTAGCAGACACGAGGTTACATTTACAGTGTAATTGGCAATGTCAGATCTTCAACGAGGTCCTGAGTTCACATACACACTAAGGGACTCATTTTAAATGGAGCAGAGCAATACCCATGCAGGTGTACCACATCGCACCATTATAATTTTACCTGGTGATGGTAGATCCTAATTAGATTTAGAGCAAATTTTGCACCTACTGAAAAAGTAGGCGGAATATATGCACGGAAACCTGCCCAAAGTAGGGAAGACATGCAGAACTAAACCTTGTAAATCCAAGTCCCACATGTTTTTCCCCCCCAATTTCTTGCCCGTAATACATAACTGGGGTGGAGATTCCATCCAAAATCTGTATCTCTGGCCAGGTATCTCCAATTATTGTTGAACTTGTAACTGGAGATTTGAGGTCTCTGGTCTCCAGTAGAACAGATGCTACACATTCATCTGTTGTCCTTACAGGTAAAACCAAAGGGGATGATGGACGGAGTGTTGAACATTGCAAGCACTCACCCCCAGTCAACTGATCTGGGTTTAATCCATCATCATTCTTTAGCTCACTCCGCCACCCCAGTTCAGACATGGCCATATGCAAATCAGTCTGACCCTGTGCCTCATGGGAACAGTCCAGCCCGAACTGCCAAGCCATGTCTTCCCTGGACCGGAAACAAGCATCCTGGGACCGGTTTCGGGTTCATAACCCTCATCAGCCAGGTAATTCAGCTAGCTCTCAAGGCTTTCCTCTTTTCCCGGCAATCTGCAGTTATATGGTCTGTCAAGATCTGGAAAATGTGGTACATCAACAGGCAAGGGGGAGCAGGGCCGCATCTCCTCTGTCGAGAAGCTAGGCGCCTCTAGTCCTGGGCTCTGGACCTTCAGATCTGCTTAGCGGCAAATCACCTAGCTAGAGTGCTCAATGTGCGAGCAGACAGTCTCATTTAGCATCATCTTGCTGTCCCCACCAGTGGCGTTTTCATCTGGTGGAAGCCCGGGACATCTTCGGTCTCTAGGAGACCCTGAAGTGGACCTCTTTGCCACTCAAAACTCAATTAATTAATTTCTGTGCCCTCCAGCATCCAATGCAGGGAGAATTGGGGGATGAATTTTGCTGCTAGAGGAACTTTCCACTTCATTACATGTTTTCCCCCCATACCTTTGATTCCTTGTATGTTGAAGATGTACCTCAACTGGGTCATATTAGTTCTGAAAGCCCCAGACTGGCCATAACAGGTGTGGTATGCAGACCTCAGAACTCTCCCTGTACGCTCCACTCTATGTTCCTCTCAGGGCAGCCCTCCACTCAGGGGAAGGTTCTACACCTCAGCCTCCAGATCCTCCACCAAAATTCCTGGAGATGGAGCAGAGCAACCGAGGTTCTTTTTCCTTGCCTTCTGAAGTAGTGGATGTTAATTTATGTGTCCATAAACACTCCATCAAGACTGTCACAGACAGATGGAGTAGGTTCGACAAATGGTCTATGGACAACTCAGTAGACCATCTTCAGACCCACCGCGCAGACATTCTTCGTTTCGCCCATTTGCTAGCCCAGAAAGGATGCGCAGTGGGCACTGTTAAGGGCTACGTATCATCCATCCTATGCCGGTCTGACCAGCGGTCTCTGTTCAAGCCACCCAATGTTATGAGGTTCTTGAAAGGGCTTACAAGCTAGTTTTTGAAAACTCCTTTTATGTCTTAGCGAAGAATCAACTTAGTTCTCACTTTACTTATGTATTATGCATTTGAACCATTACACCATTGACCTTTGAGACTGGTGAATTTTTAGACAAAATTTTGGATCACTACGTCAGCTAAACCTGCTAGAAAATACAAGCTTTGTGTGTCAAACTGACTTCTTGACCAAGTTGGTTAACCCCCTTTCCAACTTTCCTCCTCCACACACAAAGGAAGAGGAGAGACTTCACCAACTTGATCCCAAGTGAGCGGTCAGGTTTTACATGGACAGAACACATGAATTTAGACTGGATGACCATAGCTCACCCAAATGAATCAGTGGTTTCCATTCCACAAGAATTGAGAAATTGGCTGCATCCTGAATTGCTTGCAAAAGAACAGGTTGAAAATCTTCTAGTACACAAGAAAGGACTTGTGCCCTGGGTCTCAGAGCAACAACAAGGTGATGGATAGAATGTTTGACTTAATCTCAGCCACTGGCCATCTCTCAACCTAGCCATATGCAAATCAAACTTGACTCTACTTTAATAGGAGCAGTCCAGGCCTGGTCCTCCCTGAACTGGAGCACAAGCAACCCAAGACTAATTTCCCCATGATTAGGGTTCTTCAGTCAGATGTAGCTTAGTTCCAGTGGCACAGCAAGCACAGGACCCATGTCTAAGCATACCTGTCACACTTAGGGCACCAACTGCAACACCACCAAGGCGATGGATGGAATGCTTGAATTAATCTCAGCCAGTAGCAATTACTCTGGCCAATCTCTACTCCATTGTTTTTCGCCCAACATATCGCCTCGGTTTGGACCCAGCCATGTGCAAATCAGTCTTGACCCTGCTCCAATAGGTATTGCCCAGCCTGAACTGAGTCTCAGCAGGCATGAGTGTAATAGCCCAACAAACAGGAGGAGTTGATCCATTGCAGGCTCAAAATGGCTGAAGGGAAGAGGTGAGAGCCCAAATGACTCCGCTCCCTTTGATTCCTTGACAGGTGAACGTGGGATTAAATGTGTTGGGGGCTGGTCCAACTGGTGGAGGTCTGCACCATGAGGTAGGAGAGGCTCAGAAGCAGTCTGGCCCAGTCAGAGGACTATAGTTAATACGTTTGTTTAACCTCCATTATGGGGAGCTGAAGGTCAAGGACTACAGCCGTCCTACGCATAACCTTAGCGTAAGAGGCATATTTTTCTGTAGCTGTGCTGGGAGAGGAGAAAAGGGCTGCCTCTGGGGAGGTATCTAACCCACCAGCCTCCTGCAAGTCCTCATAACGAATGTTCTCAGCATAGGGCTGAGCAAACTCACCATCCAGGTCATAGTCATTATTGTAGTCGGTCCCAAAAAGGGAATACAATGAATGCTGCCAGATTTGAGGGTAATGAAAGTGCAGAAACAGGTGCCTTGGCCGAATTTATTCACGATGTCGGTCAAAGTCAGACCTGCGTCTTAGAGGATGATCAGCGCCACCTCTTCAGTTGGAGAAGTAAGCATTGTCATTGATGGGCTCAGCATTTCTTTGGGCACTGGGAGTGCATCTGAAATAGAGCAGAGGGTAGAAGTGGCACAGAGGGTCTAGCTGGTGCAGAGGGTGAAGTCACAGACGGTAGTCCAGGTGGAATTCCTCTTGGCTCAGTCCACCCCGAAACTTTATTTGTGCTGAAACCAGCTGCAGAACCGGATCCGAAGTCTGCCAAATTCGAGAGGGCAGCAAGACGGGTGGTGCTGCCAACCCACTTTGCCAGTGGGAGCCAGAATCGCCCAGTGGAGCAGGACTGAGATAGAGCTTTGGACTAGACATGGAGTGCTGCCGACGCTGCTTCATCTTGTACTTGGTGATGTAGAGTTTCACCTCGCATTCCTTGATGGCCTTTGGGGGCATCGATGCAGTCATTGCAGATCTTGGAGTTGTGGCCCAACTCCAGACAAACCTAGTGGGGATCTGTAACAGACATCTGCTTGCAACAGTCCCTACAGGGTTTAAAGCCTGGCTTAGTGGGTGACATCCTTGCACACCGGATACATTTTTGTGAAAAAAGGGTTTCCGAGAGACAAGCGCAACTCCTGATCCACACCTGCTGATGCAAAAAGAAAGGAACTGGCGTCAGCGTGTAGGAGAGGCACCGATACAGATCTTGTATATCATTTCCAGAGCAAAATGGCGCAAGTGCGGAGCAACATGGTGCCACCTTGCGGCACACAGAGCTGCTATAGAAAGGTGTCTGGATCCTGAGGATGTCGCTTATTTCTGCAATGCCATTTACCAAGGCTTGGCAAAGCCAATGGGTCTGGCTTTATTGTGCAATTCCATGCAAACATAATTTGTGCACGCTTACGTTTGCATGTGCTTCTATATTAAAGCCTGACCAGTTAATTTCGAAAAGTCTAGAGAACATTCAAAACGTGAGGAATCTGCGGTTAGAAGTCTCTTTAGAATTCAAGGTTAAGTGCATGGTACTGTGTTTTTCAGGAAGAATACAGCTTCTTTCATGGTCCTTTCACTTCAAACGTGTATAGTTGCTGTATTTAAATGCCATGCTGAGTGAATACCGTATGAATGTACATTTCCTTCTGTAAATGTATATTCATTGGTCTAAACGAACATTTAGTTCAATTCTACATTAATAGATTAAAATGTACTCTGTTGGTTTAAAGGTCTATTACTTAGAAATAATCTACATTAATCTGTCCGAATGCAAAGTCATACATGCTTATTCATTGAAGCAAATATATATCTGGGTAAGTGACAGACTAATGTTAAAATGTTGCGAAACATGTTTCGCCTATGGTAGATTCCCATGTCTAATAAGAAACAATCAATACATAATTGTATTCACAAGACAATACTTTCTGTGACTGAAGATTCACTTAGAAGTACTTCCAACAATATGAACTACATGAGCTCAAATTTTTATGTCTGGTTTCATTGACTCACATAGTGTTAGAGGGAGTGACACTATATTATGTTGCAGTCTAAATTCAGCTGCTTTTCCTTCAATACATTTTAGTCCACTGACTCACTTTTACCTCTCCCCCCCCCTCATTTGTCCATGTGCTTGCTCAGCTGCCTGCCCAACCCTCAGCATGTGGTTGCCCCTATCGAGCACCAGGCTTGCTTGCACCTCCCACCCACCCTCCGTTGTCTATCTGCTTGCACTCTGCCAATCTCCATTGTTCATGCAATTGCCCACAGACCATCCCACCAACCCTCCGCTGTGTGTTTACTCCTGCCCACCCTCTGTTGTTGGTTTGCTTCACCATCGCCTCTCACCTGTCCTCCTCTTGCATGCTGGTCTCCCGCCATCCTTCCTCTGTGTTGCACTGGCAGGGTGTCAGCGTTTTTCTAAATTACTTTTAGCCACGCTGCTGTCCAACATGGCTCCAAAACATCGACAAAGCCAATAGTCTCTAGAAAGATTTCATCTGTGCCAGCTAAAGGAGTTCTTTCTTGAATAGAGGAACTTTTAACAGTTTTGTACTGCTTGTTACCACATACCCAGCATGGCAAGTCCGGCCAAATATTGGGAGCAGTTTAGGCCTTTCTACTCATGGCCCTGTGGGGCCATGTGGCAGCCTCCAACAGACTCCAGTTGTCTCTCAAAAACAGGTCCAAACTAACTATTCACCATGCTCCATATTAATTTAGGACTGAATGCCGCTTCGTCCTCTCACGAAACCAAATCAGTGGGCAGATAGTTTCCGGGCATACATCAAAGATCTCTGAAGTTGTAGAAGATCGATGTATGCTTTCATTACACGACTCGTGTGGTGGAATGATTGGAAAATGCCATTAAGGGCTCCACTATAAAAACCGCATGGATTCCTTGTGGGAGAAAATAGTACATGGACAAGTGAGTGCGATTGCCCCAGGGTAGAGTGGTGTGCTGACTGGGTCAGATATGCAGCATGTATGGAGAAAAGCAGGAGGCGATCCAGACCACATCTTTCCAGAATGCACTACACATTCATTCTATTTCTCGTTATTATATATCTATTTTGGCCAATCACAATGGAGAGAAACAACTGGCAAACATTTACGAGAGCTCTTAAATTTACATATTTCATAGTACAGCAACTCATTCAGTCTAAATTTGGCGTTGCTTTATGGTACTTGTAGTCCAGCAATTACAATGGTATACATGGGACTACAAGTACTGAAGTGGAAAGTTAACAACTTATGCAAGAATTCTGAATATGAGCACTCTCTTTATACACCCACAAAACTAAACCACAGCTTCATTTAAAAAGTCTTTATCTTTTTAGATTTTGCTTGCGCTGTGCTTGCGGAATATCTTGTATAAAAAAAAAATATATATACATATCTTAAATGTAGCTTAGAGCCGCCCATTACTTACCATTGCTTGGCTCCCATGCCACTTTACGTACCACTGGCTGGCTCCCACATCACTCGTTTCCTTAATTCCGATTTGTCAGTGTTTCCTTTTTGCATCAGTCTTTCTCCTGGCATTGAATCTTTGTCCTGCCGTGGAGCATGGACAATATAATGCTTCCGGTGGCTAGTGTCCTTCCACTGCAGATACTCATTAACCACCAACACGTGCTCGCTCAGAACGCTTATGAGCCCTGAGTGGAATTGCAAGCCCTCCAAAATGGGGCTGAAAACGTGGCACTGATTCAGAGACCTGTTGTAATCTGCAAGCCCAGAAACAAAGTGCCTTCTTAATGCAGTGACTCCAATGCTTTTAACCACCTGCCCCCTCTCCTCCCGCTCACCATTGTTTTTGTTTTCAAATGCCTCCCCCCCAAGATTGCCTTACCTTCCCACCTATGCCTTACCTTCCCACCTACACTTTTTTCTTTTTTACTTATTGCACAGCAGCGTGGACTTTTGTGCAACATGGCTTAAAGTGTGTGTGGGCGGGGGGGGGAGGGTAGGGGGAGAAGCGCTATGACGTCAATACAGGCCGTGCCATAGTGCTTTAATTTTTACTTTAAGCCATATTGCACAACAGCTCACACTGCTGTACAACTTGTAAAAAACATTGACAATGCCAGTAGAGATCGCACAGGTGAAACATATTGGCTTTGCCAATGCTTTTTTCTGTAGTGCCATAAACCAAGGCTTGACAAAGCCAATGAGTCTGGCTTTAACGTGGAATTGCATGCAAACCTAATTTGTGCAGGCTTAGGATTGCACGTGCTTCTATATTAAAGCCTGACCGTTCGCTTTGGCAATCTTGGTATTTACCTTGCCAAAATGGTACTATGGCTATGGTAAGCTGTTAAAAAGGGAGTAGTCCACCTCCCACTCGATCCAGGAGTAAAGACATGGGGCACAAAGTTGTAAATGCATTGTCCAAGTACCAGGGAGAACAGCACAATCGACATTTATAGTGAGCACTAGATTACTCAGTAAATTATAGCTAGGCACCCACTGCGGACACCTCTATGACCTACAGATCACACAATTGAATCAAGGCAGGGGCAAGTCGCCTTTTTATCTGTTATCTACAGGCATCGGAAAGGGAATAAGGTAACTATTTTTCGTTATCTTACATGGCCCTTCTGTGGAAATAACATTGGGAAAAGATAGAGGCAAAATCCAGTTATACGCAGCTGAAACTTCATAAAGACAAATAAATCCCCTTTAACACGTTTGAACATATACAACAAGGCGTTCTCTATGAAAGTTAAGAAAGATAAGACACAGAGCATATTAAAGTAAATCAGAGGCAAAATAAGAATAAAGACCAAACTCTCAGTATGTTTTACTGTTGTATGACTTTCGCAAAGGGAAGTAGTTTACCACAAAGCTACACAACATTACCAAATTAAAAAGCAGCAGCACCTTTCTTATTAACAGAAAGAATATTCATTTTGTAGATACACGTACAGTATAAGGTGCTTCAAAATGCATATAAAAAATGGTTTAAAAATCAGACCTCACACCACTAAAGGAGTGCATTCTACTCAGAATATAAAAAAATAGTAACATTTCCAAGCACACTGTACTCCTCCGATAGTTAGTAGTCCTCTTCTTCATCCTTAGAAGCATATATCGACTGATTCCGCCTCTTAATTTTTTTGATGCCACTATTTCCATTTTCATTCTCGCCGCTTAGCCGCTTCAAAGTGCGCTCCTCTGGAACCTTCCCCTCGCCTTCAGTATGGCTGCTCTCAGAGTGCTCCAAATCATCATTGGTGGAGTCCATAGTCTCATCAGAAGACACAATCATAGAGTCTGGGAGGAGACGTATATCCGAAAAGTTGGTTGAGAAATCTGGAATGTCTTCTGGCGAAGGCTCCACAGACTGCAAGCTGATATCCCCATCGCCGACGTCCTGCTCAGTTTCATCTTCATCGTCATCCAATGTGATTTCGTCAGGGTTAATGGAGGTGGACAGGCCTGATGTGTCTGTGCTGTATTCACTGGGATCGTCAGCTGACCCGGTGCTTTCTACCTCCTCCTCACTGTCTCCTTCAACCTCTACCTGCCCAACCCTGGCATTAAGGTCTGTTAGGGCAAATTGGGCACAAAATTCAGTTGTCTGTGGGTTGATTATGTGAGCAGCTTCCCGCTGGTTTTGAGGCTTGTTTGGGTCATAGCAGGGAACAGTGAGGCTGAAGTTAGTTGGGATGTTCAAGTCCTGACCCAGATCAGCCAGCATTTCCTTTTTTGCTTCTTCTGTGGCGCTATAATCCCACCTAAGGGGGTAATGAACAAAGTAAGTTACTGTTGCATCTGTAATTATTATTTTAGGTTTCACTTGCCAATACTACAGAATACCAACCATGAAAGCGTGATTCCTAGATGTAGCATTTGATAAAAGAAAAATATTTAGCAGTACAGAAAGCTTTTACATGCAAGCCGCTCCTGCTATCAAAGATTGACACCCTTGGGGGACCCAAGAAAAGCCCCCCCCACATTGGTCAGAAAGGAAACGAAGCACATCATTTCCCCCAACTCCTAACTATCAAAACGTGTTGTAAACTGGATTATTAGGAAGGTATGTATGGGGGCAATTTAAGTTCTAGCAAAATTATCATAATACACTTTCATGATTGTTTGTCAGAATACAGCCTACAGAAATATTGTGCTATAAGAATTCCGTACCGTGGTGGGAATGATCATCTGAAGTTCAAAATTGTTGCTTGGGAAGGGGTTCCCCCGTAGGGAAAAATATTGTGTGTGAATAATGTGAATTATATATATATATATATATATATATATATATATATATATATATATATATATATATATACACAGCTTGACTGCCGAAACGCGTTCCTGTTTTGTCCATGGGTCTATTGAAGCCTGCGCAATAAACGAGAGAACCCCCACGATGGCGAGTGCTGGTTCTTCAATCAGATAAGGTTGGGGATTATTTGTGTGTGTTCTCGTTCGTTCTCTCTCTCTCTCCCTCTCTCTCTCCCTCCCTCCCTCCCTCCCTCCGTGGTTGTGTTCTGATGGCCACTTCCGGCGATTCTCGGCCCCACCCACGCTACAGTGGCGACCACCTTGCTCTTGTCCGTTTGCCATCAATCTCCAGCCCTGGCTCTGAACCACGGTCCAAATTGCTTCATCTCTGAGGTCGAAGGCTTAGAAGCTAAAAAGGCAAAGTCTGGAGGCAGCTTAGCGGCGTGGTGCTGAAGGATCTAAACCTCCGGACAACAGGATTGGTGGATGCAGGCTTAGAGGCACAGAAGACTTAATGTGGGCACGCCGCGTAAGTGGTTGGATGAGTTTGTTCTTGCGGGCGCTGGAGTAATTCCCCCCCACCTCTAACCACCCTCTCGTCTGCCTGGAGGCCATGACAGCCTTGTAGCAGGCTCATCGACCCCCTGGGTTCTCTGCTTCAGTGGACGAGGGGGATGGGCTCCCAGCGGGAGGTCGTGTTTCAGCATCCTTGTAAAGATGGCCCCCAGTGCGCCTTACAGCTCCTCTAAAGCACCCAGCCCAATAAATGTGCCGAGGCAGTTTATTTGGGCAAAAGGCCGAAACATATAGGACTAAAAGGGACAAACAAAAAAAACTATAAAGGCACTCCAAGAAAGTTCATGACGAGGTAGTGCTGTTTATACTACAAACAAAGCTGCTCAAGGAGTGCCTAAGTTGTGCTCTAAAATATATATAGGACCGCACACATGCTGAAGTTGCCCGACTGAGTGCTGCTTTTTACCGGCCTAACTTACACATCAAAAGGTTTAAAATTCCAATAGAATTCCATCAGTGCAAAATCGGTTCCCCATTTTAGCTAATCATACTTTTTATAACCTAATCAGCTTTTGCAGCAAGAAACTGAAAAGGCGTTTAAGCAGGGAGATTCACCTGCGTCATTGCTATAGGAGAAAGCAAAAGAAAAGAAACAAGAATGGCTCATTTACAGTCAACAAACAACCTTCTGGGGAACTATTGGGAAAGGAAGTGGCCCAAGACTGGTCTCCGCAACTTAACAAAACAAGCAAAAAAAAACAAGAAAATTAGTATTTCCATGTTTATTGGCAAATTATCAGCGAATTGATCATTCACCACAGTTAGCAACAACAAACCAATTGGGTTTTGATGAACAAGTTACTTACCTTCGGTAACGATATATCTGTAAGAAACATTAGTCAGTTATAGATTCCTTACCTTATAATTACCCCCAGGCGTCAGACTGGATCCGGAAAGGTTTTTTTGTCAGCAGTACCTCTGCGTGTCGGAAGGTGGCGTCGGTCGGCTCCGCGTCTGTCGTCGGCGTCGCCGGGATGACGTCGCGGCAGCTACTTAGACGCCGCCCTCGCTCACGTCAGTTCTGCACACGACTTTCCGCGCCAGAAACGCAGAGCCATGCAAGACACTTACCACTGGTGCACAAAACTAGGGCCCTGAAAGGATGTCCTTAACCCTAGAAATCAGTTCGCAGAACGGGGAGGATGGGTGGGGCGTTAAGGAAGCTATAACTAACTAATGTTTCTTACGATAAATTGTTACCGAAGGTAAGTAACTTGTTCATCTGAAAGAAACACGTTAGTTATAGATTCCTTACTTTAGAATAGATACCCCAGCAATACCAACCCCGGTGGTGGGTCTGCGAACCAAGATCACACCAGAAAGTCCTGGAGAACAGAACGGCCAAAGAAGCCATCTCTCCAGACTTGGCTGTCCAGGCAGTAGTGTTTTGTAAACTTGTGCAGCGATGCCCACGGGACCGCCTGACAGATGTCATTTAGAGGAACTCCTCTTCCCAAGGCAGTAGTGGCTGCCGTCGCCCTGGTGGAATGGGCGCGTAGCCCGACCGGAGGTTCCTTTTTAGCCAGAGAATAGCATGCCTTATTACACAAAACGACCCATCAAGAAATGGTGCATTTGTGTACAGCCCGACCTTTCTTGGCGCCCACGTAGCCAACAAAGAGTTGGTCATCCACCCAGAACTGTTTTGTGCGATCCAGATAGAAAGAGAGCGCACGTTTTGGGTCCAGACGGTGGAGCTTCTCTTCCTCCTTCGAAGGATGCGGAGGCGGAAAGAAGGTGGGCAAAGTAATGGTCTGCCCGATGTGGAAGGCAGTGACCACCTTAGGAAGGAAGGATGGACGGGTCCTGAGAACCACCTTGTCCAGATGGACAGACAGGAAAGGAGGTTTGGAAGAAAGGGCCTGGAGCTCACTCACCCTTCTAGCAGAAGTGATGGCTACCAGGAAAGCAGTCTTAAGAGTCAAGAGTCTTAAAGGACAGTTATGAAGCGGCTCAAAGGGAACTCGCACATTAAATAGGTAAGAACAAGATTCAAGTCCCACTGAGGCATAACGAAGGGGATTGGAGGAAAAAGATGCGTTAAGCCTTTAAAGAAACGGTTAACTACCGGGGACTTGAAAAGAGAAGGTTGATCTGGCAGCCGAAGGAAGGTAAAGATGGCGGAAAGATAGCCCTGGATAGTGCCCAGAGCAGAGCCCTGCTGGGCTAAAGAAAGAAGGAACAAGAGAACTTCAGAAAGAGGGGCAGAAAAGGGATCCACAGCCTTTGCTGTGCACCATGCCACAAACTTGTTCTACCGGCAGGCGTATACTGTCTTAGTGGAGGGACGCCTGGCTGCCAAGATTACATCACAGACTTCGGTAGGCAGGTTGAAAGACGTCAACTGCCGCCGCTCAATCTCCACGCAAGGAGGTGGAGACTGGACAGGTTCGGGTGGAGGACCGTCCCCTGCTGCTGCAACAGAAGATCCTCCCGAAGAGGCAGTCTGATCGGAGGATCGATGGCCATTTTGAGCAGCTCGGGCTACCAGACTCTTCGTTGCCCAATCCGGAGCCACAAGAATGACTTGGGCCCGGTCGCACCTGTTCTTCAGCGCTTTGGGCAGAAGTGGTATAGGCGGAAAGGCGTACAACAGACCGCAGCTCCACTCGCGACGAAAAGCGTCGCCTAGCGAGTGCTGCCTTGGAAATTCCAACGCGCAGAATTGCTGACATTGCGCGTTCTCCTCGGTGGCGAATAGATCTAATCAAGGCTCTCCCCACTGTCGAAAGAGACCTTGCACCACCTCCGAGTGAAGACGCCATTCGTGATCCATCATGCACCTGCGGCTGAGTTCGTCCGCCCTGGTGTTCAGGGAACCTGCCAGGTGTTGAACAACCAGGCATATGCCCTGATGTTCCAGCCATGTCCAGAGGCGAAGGGCATCCTGACAGAGTCCACGACCCCACCCTGCCCTGTTTGTTGCAGTACCACATGGCGGTGGTGTTGTCCGTGAACACCTGCACTACTCTTTCCCGGACAGAGGGAAGGAATGCTTTCAGTGCAAGACGAATCGCCCGGAGCTTCAGAAGGTTGATGTGGAGCCCGGACTCCGCCGGAGACCAGAGGCCTCTGATCTCCACCTCTCCCATGTGGCCGCCCCATCCCAGAAGGGATGCGTCCGTCACCACTGTGTGTTCTGGTTGGGGAAGGGAGAGGGATCTGCCATTGACCCAATCCTGGTTTGTGAACCACCACTGCAGTTGTTGAGCAGTGCCCTCCAATGATCTGGACGCAATCGGACAGATTCCCCGGATGCTGCGCCCACTGGAACTTCAGGTCCCACTGCAGAGCCCGCATATGCCACCTGGCATGATCTACCAACAGGTTGCAGGAGGCCATGAGGCCCAGCAGTCTCAGAGTCATTCTGACTGAAACCCAGGATAGAGGCTGAAAGATCGGAATCATATCCCGGACTCACTGTTCGGGAGGATAAACCCGTAACCGCATCGTGTCCAGAACCGCTCCTATGAAAAGGAGCTTCTGAGAGGGGTCAGGTGTGACTTCGGCACATTGATGGAGAACCCCAGCGAATGCAGGAGGTCGGCGACGACTGCCTGGGGCGAGCCTGCCTTCAACAGCCAGTCGTCCAGATAGGGGAAGACTGAAACCCCGGATCTGCGCAGATGAGCTGGGACCACTGCCATCACTTTCGTGAACACCAGAGGGGCACTGGTAAGGCCAAAGGGGAGCACGGTAAATTGAAAATGCTTGTGGCCTACCGTGAACTGTAGCTAACGCCGGTGGGCCGGCAGGACGGGGATGTGAAAATAAGCATCCTGCAAGTCCAACGCTACCATCCAGTCTTCCGGGTTGAGGGCAGACAAGACCCGAGCCAGCGTCAACATCTTGAACTTCTCCTTCCGGAGGAAGCGGTTGACGTCCCCGAGATCCAAGATAGGACTCAGGCCCTTGTCCTTCTTGGGAACCAGAAAGTAGTGGGAGTAACAACCACGACCTACTTCTGGGACAAGAACGCGCTCGATGGCTCCCTCTGCCAAGAGAGCCGAAACTTCCTGCTGGAGAAGGGCCAGGTGATCCTCCGACATGCGGTGGTATCGCGGTGGAGGGGTAGTCTCGAAGGGGAGGGAGTAGCCCCTTCGGACTATTTGCAAAACCCACCTGTCCGACGTGATGGTGCGCCAGTGGGGGAGGTGATGGCGAATCCTGCCGCCCACTGGTGTTTGATGGGCCTGAAAGGTTGGGCTAGGAGGGTTTGGAGGCTGCTGCAGAGGGGGGGGGGGTTGGTGGACTGGCCTGCCCGCTTTGGTTCCCAAGTCCCTGGCCACGCGAAGGTTGGGTAACTTGCTGTGGCCTGTGGCTCTGGGCGGGACGTATCGGGGCACCCCTTCCGTAGCCAGGAAAGGGGCGAAAAGCAGACTGCGCAGGGCGGGTGGAGAGGCCCAAGGACTTGGCCGTAGCCCGTGAGTCCTTGGAACGCTCTAGGGCGTTGTCTGCTTTGTCGCCAAAAAGGCGACGGCCATCAAAGGGCATGTCCATCAAGGTGTTCTGGACATCTCCTGAAAAACCAGTCGACCTCATCCAGGCGTAGCGACGAAGCGCTACTGACGTTGAAATGGTCCTGCCCAGAGAGTCGGCGGTGTCCAGCCCACAACGTATCGCTAAATTCGCTGCATCCCTCCCGGCGGCGACAGCCTGGGAGAGCACTGCCTGGGCCTCCTCCGGACACTGAGGCAGCACTTGCGCCACCGTATCCCACACCGAGTGGGAATAACGGCCCAAGAGACATGCGGTGTTTACGGACCGCAGTCCTAAGCTGGCGGAAGAGAACATTTTCTTTCCAAGATGGTCCAGCTTCTTGGATTCCCTTTCCGGTAGAGCGGTAGGGAAGGTGCTTTTAGAAGTGGAGGCTTGGACCACTAAGCTCTCCGGGGTGGGGTGTTGGGAAAGGAAAGTGGGGTCGCCCGGAGCCAGCGTCGGGCAATCATCCTGTCCACGGGAGTCCCCGTGTTGGGCCTGGACCATGTGCCCAAAAGGATGTCGGTGAGGGCCTCATTAAACGGTAGCAAGGGCTCCGAAGAGCTCGTGGCCGGTTGAAGCACCTCTGTCAGGAGGTTAGACCTGACCGCCACCGTAGGAAGCTCGAGGTTGAGAGCCTCGGCCGCCCTACGCAACACCACTGCGCATGACGCTCCCTCCTCCGTAGCCACGGTAGGAGGAGACAACATGCCATGGTCAGGCGAGGTGTCCAAACCACTGGCATCCCCCAGTTCCTCTCTCCAGTCCTGCTCACTCTCCTGGTCAGCCAGAGGGTCACCTGACCCCTCCCAGTCCTACTCCTCAGTATCTGGGTGCCATTCTGGTTGAAAAGGGGACCCAGGAGTGAACAGGGGCATAAAAACCCCCGTCGGCCGACGCCGGTCCGGCTCCACGTCAGGATGGAGGCCGGGGTCGACGCCGGCCGAGGGGGGGGGGGGGGCGACCGGCGCCGAACGCGGTAGTGGTGCCAGAGGAAGCGTCGCCGGCGAAGGCCTAGGACCCCCAACCGAGTCCGCGGGGCCCGAAGGCACGCCGGCGGGTTCGGGCTGCCCAAAGATGGCGTGCATCGCCTCGTAGAACATACGAAGCTGGGTGGGAGTCGCTCCGGGTCCCGGAAAGGGAGGGAAACGCAGAGTCGACTCTTCGGGCTCTGCGCGTGGAGCCACGGGAGGGGCACCACCCGCGTGCCTTGTCGGGTCGGCCGACCGACGAGGAGAAGTCGAAGAGCGACGATGCTTCTTCGAGTTCTTATTATGCTTAGACTTACCCGACCCGAGTGCGAGGACTTCGAAGACTTGGAACCGGAATGATGGTGGCTCCGCGACCGGTCCCTTGCGACCTCGAACGGCACGGAGCTGACTGCCGGTGCTCAAGGAACTTTCGGGACCGCTCCCGCAAAGCCTTCGGCGCCATCGACCGGCAGTCGGAGCACGACTTGGGGTCGTGGTCGAGCTCCAGGCAAATAAAGACACACGCGGTGTGGATCCGTCACCGACATCATCCGATGACAGGAACGACAGGGTTTGAAGCCGGGCATCCCTCGTGCACCTTAGGAGTCGAAGACTTGAAAAAAGAAGAAGTCGACAAAAGTCGAGAAAAAGTTAGTCAAAAAATGACTGAGGTACCGCTCTTCCCGGATCTGCGCTGGCTGGCGCAGAAAAAAGAAAGAACCGACAGCGCACGAGGGCGGCGTTTAAGTAGCTGCCGCAACGTCATCCCGGTGACCATGACACCGACGACTGACGCAGAGCCGCCGACGCCACCACACGCAGAGGTACTGCTGACGAAAAAACTTTCCGGATCCAGTCTGACGCCTGGGGGTAATTCTAAGGTAAGGAATCTTTAACTAACGTGTTTCTTTCAGATTAATCTTTTAGCACTCAGCAGTGTGAGGCACCACCTTATGAGAGCTAACAAGCCTCCGCCAACTCTTCCTTAGTAAAAGATGATATTTAAAATAAATCTTCAAACCCAAATTTAATTGCATCTTCAACTCAAAGCTCCCAAGCTTTATTGTTCATCTCCCACTAAACATCTGGGTTTGAGTGGTCTCGGTCTAATCAAACAAGCAGTCCCCTTGAAGCCACTCCCTGACTAAGGTGGTTTTCTACTGCACTGGTCAACCTTAATAAGCTCACTAGACGAATCAGTTAAAGCCCTAAATTCTCAATCCGCGAAACTCGAACTCAAAATTGACTTATTACAATTAGTGGCCTCATCAATTGTAGCAATTGACATAAAGGTGGAACTTCTCACCTTTGTCATAAAACAGTTCACTTAACCACTCAAAGCTTGCTTTAAAAGTGAACCAATTCACAAAGGAAGACTAATGAGCATGACAGTCCATAATCAACAAACTATCAGACCATCCTGAAATTCTCAGGATCCTAACTTTAAAAGTAAACATTAAATCCAAACATAATATCTGCACTAGGGTCAACTAAAGCTCCTATAGCCACTAATATGATCTTGTCTCAAGGACAGAGGTGTGGAATTTAACAGAAAATCTACTTGTCCATGGGAAAGGTTGCTTCATAAATCTACTTGACTTTTAACAAAATCCATTTGTCTCTTGGGTCATGTAGTGCTGCGAACGATTATGGCAGCAATCTCATTATATGAGATCTCTGATAATAGCCTCTCCGATTAAGCCAGAGCTCATACTGTAGTAGGGTTTGAATACTAGCAATTCCCTTATTTTACCAGCTTTCCGCAGATCTACATACTAGGGCTGGAGGTAGTGATAAGCAATAGGTCATCATGGTCGGAATGCCCTTTTGAGTCAGTGCAAACCTACTAACTTACATGTTTTATAAAAAGTTTCTTCAGCTCGTCTTCAATATTTTTCCATACAGAGAAAGTTGGCAATGTACTCCTGACAAAGGCAGAAGTAAAACTTCTTCTAGGGTTGTGGAAAAAAGTTGTGGGGGGGATGTGAATTTGTTACAGCTCAACAGATTTTTTTTGCATGAGCAAATCTACACGCATATTTGCTCATGCTAAAACGCAGTTTCCAAATATTTTCTTGAAGTACGATCTTCTGACCTACTTCTGTAAATTCTTGTGAATTTATGAAAGCCATAAACCTACACTAATGCAATGCCATATCCAGTGGGTGCACTTTTGTGACTTTCTTTAAGAATTGTGCCTCTGCTTAGGTCTGGCATTAACCAAGACCTTTTGTTTTTATTGAGATTATTTTTCTCGATCTACCGGCTGGCTTCACTGTGAGTGACAGCATTCTGCTCTTTCACAAGGAGCACATCGGCACGCAAAGTAGTTTTGTTCAGTGCCAGGAACTACTGTGGCAATGTGTGATTTTAGACCAAAAATATTTTTGATTTTGCCAATGTTTGTTATAATAAAGAGGGCCTGGCAGCTCCCACAACAAAACCAAAAGGCTGACCACTAATGTCATACCTATTGGCTTTGCCAATGCATGTTTATTTTAATGTTTCCTATATTTTGTTGAAACTGTTAACACTAATTTTCCATTAGGAATATTTTTGTGAAATACTAGCACGCATCAACATATTTTACTAAATGATGCTTCAAAGAAATGCTACCTACATTTCACAGTAGTTTAGCAAAACATTTTTTCCCGCAATTGCTTTTTTTCCTGCACATTTTTTTTTTTTTTTTTTAAAGCAACGAATCATCAATCTTGCTTTCAAGCCTTTTCATATATTTGCATCGAATCAGAGCATCCTGGAAGCATTATACGTAGCCTCATACTGTTAAATTTTGCAAACGTGTACACACATTTTAAAACTGGAACCACTGTCAGTAGGGCAGTCTGAACTTGAAACATTTCCTTAGAGTGCTCACCCCAATAATAAAGGCCGTGTAATAATGAACCATAAATACACGTTTGAACCGCATTAACGTATGGACACAAATATCACCTAAACTGCAGACAATGCCCTTCCCTGATCCATAATGTAGTACTGTAATCTGGCAGCCAAAGGGTTTGTGCTGCAGGGTGTTGGGGCTTCTTGTCTTAAGGACAAAATAAACCTGGAAACTTGTAGTCCTTGACTCAAAACAAGATGTCCTGATCTTTGGGCTATAGGAATTCCACTCCCCTGCAAGGTACAAGTCTACCTAGAGCAGGATGATAATACAAACTCCTTCTTAGCCTTGCCTACTCGGGCACTTGCGACGTCTTCACTCCATAAATTGTAAACAATTGCCCGACCTGGTAAATTCAAGTTTAAATTTATTATAGAAACTGCTCATCTCTACCTTTGCCTAAAAGGCAAAAAAAAGAAAAGCCAACACAAAAGGAGGCAACAATTTTGAAGGCTCAGAGAATTAAAAATCCTGTAAAACTTTAAACCATCCTAAAACTATTCCCTATCTTCTCAAGTCAACCTGCAAATCAAAATAAGACCAAGACAAACGCCCCCTTGTCATCACCTAACAGATGACAATGCAATACCTCCAGACCACCTACATCAGTGCTAGTGGCCTCACCTTATAAGATCAAATTAAGACTAAAGGACACCCTTAGTTTGACTGTTCCTGCACTAATTCCCAAGAGAACTCTCCACAGTCCAGTTCACGTCCTACCGAAAAAGACCACCACAAGCCACAAAACACGCCACAAGAAGCAACTTTATAACAGACTGTGAGAAGATCCACATGCCACTAAATAGAGAATTTGTACACTGCAGGAGGGGTTCATTCCTCCATTTTATTCCCCAATGATGCCCCCCCATACCATATAATGCAGAAGAACCACAGAACCTCCTCTCGTGTCATTAGCTTGTTTGTACGTAAAGCAATCTTTTTTATTTTATTGCAGCCCTTTTTCCTTAAAGGAAAACGAAATGCATAAAAAAAAAGCATTGGCAAAGCTAACAGGTTTTGCTTCTGCGAATCTATTGGTTTTGTTAATGATTTTTAGACCTGTCCACAGCAGCGGTAGCTGCTGTGCAGCATGTTTTATAGTAAAAAAAAAAAAAAAAAAGTAAGGACTGTGATGCGGTCAGTGCTCTTTTTAAAGAAAAACTTTAAGCCATGTTGTAGAGCAGCCACTGTGCAACATGTCTTAAAAATACATAGACAAAACCAATAGATTTTGCTGCGGCAACACCTGTTGGCTTTGCCATTGCCTTTTGTGTTTAGGCACGGGGAGATTCCGTGATTTGTCCGTAATCACAGGAAGTTGAGCTGAGGCTAACAATGGGGAAAGCAAGGTTGGAGGAAGAGGGGGATCTATGGTCAGCAACGGGAGGTCAGCGGGGTCAAGCAGCAATGGGCAGGAGGTGGTGGAGGTGGGAGGGGAAGGGCAACTAACAAATGAGGGCAGGTTGGGAGGGACAAGTAGAGTCAGCCTGCAGAACGATGCTCTCAGATGGGGAAGTGTGCAGGCAAACCTAAAAAGCTCTGGGCAAATCTTAAGGACAGTTGGAAAGCATCTTAAACAAGCATTGGCATAGCCAATAGGTCTCGCCTTTGGGACCTTATAAGTATTTAGTTATGCAGCAGGTCCCAAAGGCGAGACCTATTGGCTATGCCAATGCTCGTTTTAAAAGACGTCTGGTGGATGGGGCAATGCAAAGAAAGGGAGAGAAGGATGTGGATGGAGGGAGAGAACAATGGAGAATGGGCAGGAAGGGCTGGGGAAAACACAGGCAAGGGAGGGTGGGAGGGCCTGGGGGCAAGCACACGGACATCAGAGGATGGACGGGAGGGGCATGCACACGTACATCAGAGGATGGACGGGAGTGGTGGGGGCAAGTACATGGACAATGAAGGATAGGCTTTGGGCAAGCACACGCACAATGGAGAGTGGGTGGGAGGGGCTGGCACAAGCGAGCAGACAACAAAGAGGGGGTGGGAGGAGTGGGCGAGCGAGGGGGTGGGAGCTGGGGTAGCAGGCAGACCATAGAGGATGGGCTGGAGTGGCTGCGTTAAGCAAACTAACAAGTACATGGACAACGCAGAGTGGGTTGGAGGGGTTGGTGAGGAAAACAGAGGGGGAAGAAATACACTAGGGAGACAGCTGAAAAACGCACAAACTCTTGCAAAGATGGTAAAGAAAAAAAGTAGTGCCTTGAAAGAGTTAGCAGTGGAAGAACACCTGAAGAATTTCACAAACCGATGAGGAGGAAGGAAGCCTATGGAAACTGACAAAGAAGAAGCAAGCATAGGACAGTGACACTAAAACCGACTAATGGTAATCAAAGGGCGGCATCCAAGTCCACTAGAAGATAACAAAGGGTCTGTCTTGTGAAACCTAAAAAAGTATTGCAATCAGGCTACTATACAATTTTACTTCTGCCTATGGGTTTAGGTTCAGATACAAAAAATTAGTGTTGCAAGTCACTTTAATTCAAGCCAGATAATCACAAGTAAAATGCTAGCGACAAAAAGTAACGCAGGCATGGAGAATATACCAGCAGTGCGATTGTTGCCACAAGTCACATGCTTCCAGCCAATAATTAAATACAATAATATGCAGTCCACTAATACACCTAGTATACATCACTCGAAGTCTGTGGCAGAGCATAGATGCTGTTCGGTAATCACGTCAACCTCACTTTTATCCCTCATCTCCCTTTATAGCGGCCTAGTAAAAGAGCCCGTGAAAACAGTCAAAAATAGTTCAATTGCCTAAACAGGCACGCTTCATAACAATTGCAGTTATTTGTATCTGTTAGTAGCTAATCTTGTCTACTTCCAGGGTCACCAACAGTACAGCAGCACCCTGAGCCCACCCGCTCTCTAAAATACGTCCTCGTGTGGAAATTGTCTGAATGTTTTAATCTAAATTGTATAATTGCCCTTTATCTCCGTGAAGTAAAGATTTACTCAGATAAACTGAACCATGTTCATAGAAAAGCGAGTCCCGCTGCGAGCAGAATTTGAACCTGCGCGGGGAAACCCAGTTGGATTTCGAGTCCAACTCCTTAACCACTCGGCCATCGCAGCGCCTTGAGAACAGCGTCACTGTTATATACGTGCTCGAAGACACACAGTGATATCCCGTATTGCTGTATATGTTCATTGACCTGAAGTCTGGCACATCATGCTATACACTGCACATGCGACAGTAGGATCTCACGTGCACAGACACAACGCCATAAGGCGAATAGACACAGTACGTGGTAGCCGCAGAAGCAAAAGTATACAAACACTGCACGCTGTTACCCTAATAGTCTGTATTTATGCGGTGAACGTTGTAATCAGCAGCCCACTGGGGCCAGTAACTGCCAGTTTACCTCCACATATACTGCACAGCACACACAGCACTGTGACTGCAACAGCCCTAGGTATACATTTAACTCTAACTGTATCCTAACAGCCTCTACTTATACACAAGCACTGGCAAAGCCAATAGGTCTCCCCTTTGGGACTTACTGGCTTTGCTGATAGCTTTTAGCCTATTGTTCAGTATCCGGGATGGTGTGCATCATGGATAAATTAGAAATATAGCCTATGATGTAGCCATCCCTATCGTTTTGTAGGCGTACATCAAGCCAAGTTGGATCAGCAAATTCAAAGAAAAAAATGTGCAAAAGCGTTTTTTAATTTTAATTTTGGAAAGTGGGTGTGAGAAGCAACACCGGACGGCATAAAAACAGGGGTGGCGTAAGCAATCGGGTCAGCAAAAGCAGCACTGATGGCTTGGGTAGGGGGAAGCACCCCAGAGACACAGGTGGGGGAAGCAAATGACACACAGAGCGAACAACGTAGAGCACAGGGATGGGGTGGGAGAAGCACATAGGGGAGAAAGCTATGGAGAGACGTGCAGGTGAGTGCATCATGGAGGGAAGTGGGGGAGAAGCACACCGGTGCAGTCAGCAACACAGAGTGAGGAGGGAGAGAAGTACACAAAGGTGAGAGCTGAAAAACACATGCATCCCAACTGGAGTGATTAACAAAAAAGAACAAGACCGGGAGTGGTGCGTGCGCAGTCTGCTCTTTTTGGAAGCTCTGCACTCGTGCTTGTGGCGCGCCCCTGCTCGCTCCCGCAAGCTGGATGCCGCCACAAGCACGAGTGTGTGCTTCCAAAAAGATCAGAGCGACGGCTAAAGGTCCTCCTATGCAGCGCATGCGCGCTGCCTAGGCGAGACCTAAAAAGCAGCCTATGACAACAATATACATTTCCTTTGCCTCTGTACATGTGTAAAGCGCTCTGATACCTGCATGGGTCATGTTTGCGCTATATAAAACTCTCTAAATAGAAAACAAATCCAATAGGTTGCCAATTATGTTACATGCAGCAACATCAGATCTTTTAGAACAAGCATTGAAAATGCAATAGGTCTCGCCTTAGATTAAGTTAAAGCCATTTGCTTTGCTAATAGTATTGTATAGCAAAGCAAATGGCTTTAACTTAATGAAAGGCGAGACCTATTGCATTTTTAATGCTTGTTTTTATTTATTGACTTTAGTAGCTATGCTACTGCAAGGATATTTTTGGACAAAAAATAAAAAACATTCTTATTTACAAAGCCAGTAGCTTTAAATGTAACTAATGCGAGACCTATTGCATTTCAAATGCATGTTTATCAGTTTCCAGTCGATGCAAATGACGGTGCCAGACAGAATGTTACAGTGTATGACAGTGGTCTTCAGTCTTGTTTACGCCCAGTCCCCCCGATTAAAAGGACATTTACCTGGACCCCAAAGCCACCTAACCTCCTAAGATGTTTAATCGTTACTGCTGAATAGTCTACATATTGCATTAAACTTAAAACCGTATTTGGGGTTAAACTCTTAAGATTTTGGACACAAACATGATGCTCAGTGGTGCATGTCTCCACCTGACCCAGCACTGAATGTAGACTGTGTCTCGTTATGTATACAGCACTAACACTAACTAACTAACACACACACACACACACACACACACACACACACACACACACACATCCCCCTCCCCCAGGTTGCTGCAGAGGCCTGCTCTGAACACTGCATCCATCAACCAGAACGCCCCCCCTAAGAGACCACCCAAAGGCCTTAAAGCCAGTTAGGCTTCTACTGGCCCCTGGGAGTCCATCATCTTGCACTCATTCACCCTGAGCCAGCTATTAAGAGGGTTCTCAGTCTGGCACCACAGATCATCTTTCAGTTCTCCTGGAGTCTTAGGTGACCCTCACATTACCTTATTTTTCACAGACCTCAAAGGCAGGGCCACTGGAATTATGCGGTAGAGAGGGCAGAATTATGCAGCAGGGTTGGGTAAATTATGCGGCAAGAAAAGGCAAATTATGTCGCGTAATGTGGCACAATTTTTATAGTATTACTTCATTCTTTTGTACTTTTTACACTTGTTCACACTGTCTGGACATTGGGTGCAAGTCAAGCTTTGCAAAGGACCTTCCACTGCGTGGCAACACATGTAGCTGCATTTTTAGTAACTTTTGAACTGTTTGACCTAGAATTTTTTTTTGTTACAACCTGCAGATTATGCAGCAGATGATGAATTATGTGGCAAATCCATAATTATGCGAAAATCGCAGAGGCCGCTCAATCTCATAATTCCAGTGACCCTGCTTATAGGCCATCAGCAAGCCCTTAACGCCATTTATCCAAATCTAATATATTCCAAGCTAGACAACAGCCACCCTCCGATAGCCTCTACCAGCCCTTAGACACCCTCAGCCGACCTTCAGGCAAACGTCAGACCCTTTTGTCTACACTCGGCCTATCAGCCGGGTCTCTACGGGGCCCCGGCTCCACCACAGACTACTTTAACCTGCCTTCCGTCTTTAAGATGTACATGAAATGAGTGCCCATTAACTGGGTAGTACTATGAAGTGTCCACAAATGTAAATGTACCTGTGTTTATTTCCGGTGTCGCCATTAGCTCAGTTATACATCCACACCTGTATGTATGATGTAATATAATAGGAGGAAGCCTTCGCAAAGGCCCTGCATCGCCCCAGTCCCTCTCTCACGCGCTCTCTTTCTCTCGTTTTCTCCCGCTCTCTCGCTCTCTTTTTCTCTCTTTCTCTCCGCTCTCTGTCTCTCTCTCTCTCGTTCTCTCCCTCTTTCTCTCTTTGTCTCTCTCTCAAGTCGGGAAGTGACCAGGTGACCTGCTGTTCTTGCATGTGGTGCTTGGGAACACCTTCCATTTCAGACGCGTACAGTGGCCCTTAGGATGGTAATTGCAGTACAGTTTGCGCCATATACGGAGGATTCACAACATGTATACACAGTACAGTGTACATTATCTATATACTACACACAGTATAAAATACACACTACAGGAGACACAATATACGTAGTATACACAGTACAGTGTACACCATATACAGAGTATTCACAGCCTAGTATACACAGTAAGTACAGTGTACACAATGTACATACTATACATAGTATAAAATACACACTACACTATACACAATATACGTACTATAAGTACTACCTTATATAGTGTACACCATACACATAGTATACACAGTACAGTATACACCATATACAGAGTATTCACAGCCTAGTATACACAGTAAGGAAAGTGTACACAATGTACCTACTATACATAGTATAAAACACACACTACAGTATACATAATATACGTACTACAGTATACACCATACACATAGTATACACAGTACCATATACACAGTACAGTGTCCACTTCCTAGACAATTAAATTAAAATTTACAGTGTGCAACTAATGGTGTTAATTCTTTCCAGACACACAATAAGAGCGTCCTAGCATCCTAGTTCCTGCCCAGGGGCCAGTGGCTCACACATAGAACCTTCAATTCCTTCAAATAAACTAATTTTCTCTCCGGAATAGGCGTTGAGAGGGCACTTTAACACCCCATCCAGAACTGCAGCAGCCATCATCTAAAGGCATCTTATCAATCCAATTTCTTCAGGCCAAAGCACACCCGCAAAGAGAGTCAAAACTAATCACATAGAGCAACGCTAAGGTTGCTAGTTTTGTTTCCTTACAAAAAAATAACTTTCAAAGAATGGGCATTTCGATCAACTAAAACATTTCACAAACTTACCCTGATCCCCTTTATCCAAAACCTGTGGGAAGATTGGTGATTGCCCTGCCTACCAAATGGCAGACCAATCTCGGTCCAAACAAAAAAAATATATATATATATATATCAGTTCTCAAAAATGCAGTTGGAAATACTGCAAAACACACATAGCCAGAAACCGGTCCTAGGATGCTTGATTCCGGTCCAGGGAAGACATGGCTTGGCAGTTCGGGCTGGACTGTTCCCATGAGGCACAGGGTCAAGACTGATTTGCATATGGCCATGTCTGAACTGGGGTGGCGTGGTGAGCAAAATAACGATGGATTAAACCCAGATCTGTGACTGGGGGTGAATGTTTTGCCAATGTGCAACATTCCGTCCATCATCTTGTGTGTTTTGTTGGAAATACTGACCAAGCCTCTCAAACACAGCTCAACCTGAGAAGAACATCTGTGGAAAACAGAGGATCGCTTCAACAAAAGACAGGGCTGGCTATCACTTGTGCTGCTAATCAGGGGGATAAAAGCATGAACTAAACCACCTCCAAAGGAACAACAAGCATTTAATATATGCTCCTGGAATCTGGGAGGTTTGTAGCGCTTATTACAGGACGAAGAGGCTGCAACATTTCTCAGCTCTTTTGGCATCCTCCAGGAAACTTGGAGCCTGGGTGACGTCAGAATGGCTTTGAAACGGTCTACATATTCACCAACAAGGAACCTGGCTCAGGCAGGCCCAAAGGAGGATTGTCCAATTCTGTAAAAGATCTCAATTTTAAAATAACGACTGATACCCAGTCTGAGGTTCTGCAACCAATTTGAACTGAAGCCCGGTCCAGGGATACAACCCTGTCACACATGTTAATATTTAACGTATACATCAACCCTAGATACATGACAAATAAAACCCACATCAAAGAATTAGAGGAATCATTGACCACTTCACTATACGATTTTCCAGAGGCATGCTCCCTGATAACTTGGGATTTCAATTTTAATCTGATGCACCCCAAAAAAGGAACGAACGTCGACAACTGTCAAGACATGCTATGGCACATCCCCCTGGTGTTTCATATCCTCCAAAAAAGCAACCCTAAAGGGAAACAGCTGCTGACAAGCCTTAAGTTCTTAGGTATCAGGGCTATCACTGGGAGATGCCTGGATGATATTGAAGCAAACGACCCACTTCTTTATACAGAGAAATGCTATTCTCAACTAGGTTTGTCAGTCTTAATTTAACACCACAAATCACCAAATGTAAAATGGAGGCAAGAGCAGAAAGCGACCATTACCGCCAGATAGTAGCTATTCTAAATAAATCACTAAGGATCACGAATAACCACGGGCAACCTTAAGAGGCTCAAATGGAAAGGCGACGTACAAGACCTCGTAAGTAAAACAGAACTATTAAAAAAAGAAAGAAACATCTTCACAGGAATTTGAAACACATGGACAAAACTTCTCAAGATCAATCAAAGATTGAAATAGTAAAAAAAAAAAAGTATTGTTGCATTTATTCGAAGCCTGCAGAACCGGAAACTCTTAGCAACTCTGGAGGTTGATTAATCGATTAGGAAATAATAATAATTTCTTGGGAAAACACAACGGAAAATAATTGGATTCAGGTTCTCAGGCACTGTATAAATCCAACACAGAACAAGCTCAATTTCCATACACGTCTGAGGACCCTGCCCTAGGCCAAATTAATTAAAAAGTGCAGGCTCTGACATTATGGACAAATGACCATCAAATTAATAAGATTATTGGCAAAGGGAGAAATCAGGCAGCGCCAGGTCCCAATGGCCTCCCTGCAGCCATTTACAAGTTCAATCTGTCCTTCTGGGCAAGGTGGTTCAACGTGCTTCATGAATTTATCCATGTCATTCCCGATTCTTGGAGAGGGTCAATTTTGCACCCAATTTATAAAAAAAAAAAAAAAAGAAGAATAGCCGTCTAATTCCTCAAACTATTGGCTAATGGGTTTATTAGAAATTGAAGTGAAATATTTTGATGATGCTATTCTACTAGATCTAGAGTCCTAAATTAACAACTTTAAGATAATACCTCTGTCACAAACTGGGTTTGACTAGACGGAACAGAGCAAAATATGTTGAGCCTGTCAATACTAATATCACAAACAATTAAAGCAAGATGACTTCTTTATACTAGTTTTATTGATTTCAAATCAGCTTTTGACAAAATGTCCACACCCCCGCTATGGTCCAAACTTTCCAAATGAGCAATACCTTTACACATTTTGGAGGCGATTGAGCTCCTTTAGTCAAACACCTGGGTCAGAATTAAGATTGGGAACCATGGGGCAGTCTCTTGAAAAATCCCACATTCAACGGGCTTAAACAGAGCTACGTACTAGCCTCTGCGCATCTCTATATAGCAGATCTACGTAAATTCTTGGAAAAAGCAACAGTTGATGCCCTAAAATTTATCAATGACAACTTACAATACGCAGATGACAATCTTAATGAATAAAACTCCTATCGGACTGCAATGCCTTTTGGACATCTTAGGATCACACTGCAATGTAAATCTAGAAATGAACCTGGACAAAACAAAAATAATGATAGTAGGTTCCCAAAAACCCAGGAAAAGAGGAGCCTGGTATATAAATTCTCAAAAAGTTGAAATTGTCAACTCCTGGGTATGGTGTTTGACAATCTAGCAAACTCCAATGATCATAAAGCCTCCCCACAAACAAACGCTAACTCACTAATATATGCATTCAAACAACTACATAGAAAACTGCAAGGTCCTTCATTAGAACGGTTGCTGAGAATAATCAGCAACAAATCAGAACTAGTGCTAGTGTACGGTATTGCAGTACTTCCAACTGGAATAGCAACCTTTCTAAATTCAATTATTGCAAAGGCTAATAAAAAGATTGTTTTTACTACCCATGAATTCAGTTCAGTCAGATTAGGTAGAGAATTTGGGCTCCACAATCTGCTTACTGCCAGAAATCTTACATTCATCAAACTACTGCACAAAATAAAAGCTACAAAGATATGTTAAGTCATTATATCTGGAAGGTAATGTTAAACAATGCTGTGTGCAGGTCTAATCAATGGCTGGATCGCCTACCTTGCTCACTTAACTAGGGTTACAAGATCTATGGAAGACCTCCAAAAGCCATAATCTCTTTAAAAAGGCTGACAACTATACAGCGGACAAAGCATTTTTTTTTTAGGATAAAACGGCCTTCGGTTCCCACTCCCACATTTGGCATGTTATTAATTCATGGAACCTTTTATGCCCCCAACAGTATCAACGACAACCATGCTCAATTTTAAAAGAGGCTTTTGCTACACAGATTCAGTCTATCCTTCAAAGGACTTCCATGGGAGCGGACAACTTCAGCTCAAAACTGCGGATACTGTTGATACCACTATGAGACAGTAGTGCATCTTTTGTGCACAAGCCCAGAGTTTAGAAAGGAGAGAATCTGCCCGTGAAAGCCAGAACTTGCAGACAGACCATGATCGTCAGCATGGATGTTCAAACATCCAATTTAGCTGTTGATTCATTAAATTCTTCATGGATGTATATATGTGAAAAAGTTACTAGACTCCTATTCAAATCAAGTAAGCTGTCTATAACAACACAGCATGTGAGGAGACCAACAAACAGGGCCACTGGAATTATGAGATTGTGCTGCGCAGCGGTTTCCGCATAGTTCTAGATTTGGCACATTTGCCACATAATCCATCATCTGCCAAATAATCTGCAGATTTAAAAAAAAAAAAATCTGTTTCTAACTCAAATGGTTCAAAAGTTACTAAAAATACAGCGACATGTTGCAGCGCAGTGAAAGGCCCTTTGCAAAGCTGGACTGGTCACTTTTCTGTTGCTTATTGCTATACTTGGGTGTTAAACTGGTACTATTAAAGTTGAAACAATGCTCAGACCATGTTACTACATTTAAAAATAATGAAATAATAAGATTAGGAAATGTGCCAAATTATGCTGCATAATTTGCTTTTTCTTGCTGCATAATTTGCTCAACCCTGCCGCATATTTTGGCCTTCTTCTGCCGCATCGTTCCAGTGGCCCAACCTACACACTGAGCATCCACTGAAATAGTCTTACATCTTTCGGACTAACTAAATTTGTTTTAAGAAACTCCGACTTATTGCACCCACACTTTATATTTTGTTCTTCCTATTGTTTCACAATATGGGGAGGTTATAATAGGCAATTAACTCTGCAACGTTCTCTCTGTGTACCTTGGAGTTAAGCAAAGTTGCTCCAAGTTATTTGCACAGCACTGCACCCACTCTTATTATGCTTTTTGCACGTTTGTACATCTTGGGAAGTCCACAAAAGAGAATAAACCATATATAATTAGCTCCTTGATGCAACTTTGAGTACGAAAAACTGCCCACCACCTAGAGTTTTTTTAAATCAATTGTTCTTAATAATATACTGACTCACATTTAAACATGTTTTTGAAGGCGTTATGTAAGTACATACAAACTTTATGCTTTTATCAATTGTAATGAGAATAACTTAATGTTAGACCTTGCTTTTTCAGCAGGTTTATCCCCAAACTTTTTGCTTTTGGGCCTCCTGTTTCAGACCCTGTTTTTGTTGGTTTTATGACTCTGGGCACTTTATCACTGCTGATCAGGGCTAAAGTGCATATGCTCTCTGTGTAAATTGTTATTATGGATTGGTGTTTCCATGATTGGCTTTTTTGATTTACTACTAAGTCCCTAGTCCAGTGCACTGTGTGTGCCCAGGGCCTGTAAATCAAATGCTGCTAGTGGGCCTGCAGCACCGATTGTGCCACCCACACAAGCAGCCTTGCAAAGGGTTCTCAGACCTGCCATTGCAGTGTCTGTGTGCAGTTTAGTACTGCCATGTCGACCTGGCAAGTGCATCCACTTGCCAGGTTCTAACTTTCCCTTTTCTTACATGTGTCACACCTCAGGTAGGCCCAAGGTACAACTGTGGGCAGGGTGCAGTGTATGTGAAAGGTAGGACATGTCCTGATGTGTGTGGCATGTCCTGATAGTGAAATACTGCAAATTTCGTTTTTCACTCTTGAAAGACTATCTGTCCCATAGCATAGAATGGGAGTTTATTTAAAACATCTTATAAATATAACTTTCTATGGGTCCAAGATAGGAAGGTAAAGTTAAGAATGCCTGAACTCAGAATATAAAGATGCATCTTTTAGTAAGGATGATTTTTACATTCTGTGTTTGAAAAAACCACTTTTAGGAAGGGGGTATTTTCTTGCTTAGCCATCCTGTGTGCCTCTGCTGGTTTGTGCATCGACTCTCTGGCTTTGGAGTGACAGGGGCTGGGGATGTGCATTCACTGTAGACAGCCACTGGGGGAGAGGGGGGTTTGAGGCGTGTCCTGCCTTTCCTGGGTGACTCGGGGCTGGGCTGAATAGACCTGGGCTGCATTTAGAGTAGGGGGGGGGGGGGGAGGGGGAGGGAGAGGAGATTTCCTGTCCCCTGAATTGGCCTGGTCTGCCTTATACAATGCTGTCTCCACCTCCTGCCAGGAAGCTGCATCAGAGAGGACAGAACTGGTTTTGACTGAGCACAGAGCCTCTGACACCCGAGAGCAAAGAGAAATGGACTATAAAAAGTGGGGTCCAGACACCAGAATTTTAGATTATTTCTGGAATTCAAGAGGAACCTTTGCCAAGGAGAAGATCTGGAGAAACTGAAGGAGAAGTACTGCCTCTTTGCTGTGTACTGTCTGGGGTTGGCCTGCAGTGGCCGTTTCGGTCAAGGAAAGGACAAGGACTTTGCTGTGTGCCGTGTCCCCTGCTTGAGGAAGATCTCCAAGGGCTTGCCTCCTGTTCTGAAGTCTCAGGGCCACAAAGACTTCACCACCAGCTCACCTGAACTTCCTTGCTGGGAGTTCTGACCTGCCAAGATGTGCCTGCTGCTGTTCTGGGCCTCTGGAGGTTGTTCCTGCTGTTGGGAGCTGGAAAAGCAACACAACCAAGAGAAGCAAGACGCATCCGCACTGGTTTCCGACGCATCGCCACCGTGCAGGAAGAATTTCCATGCATCGTCATTGTGCCACTAACGAAACAGACTCATTGCATGTCCGCGGCTGGAGAAATCGATGCACGCTGCATCGAGTGCACTGCTCTACGGAGTCCGAGATCACCGCACCGATTCAGACGCAGGCCCTGCTGTGTGGCTACAACAACCAACGCATCGCGGGACTGCCGCTGGAGAAACCAACGCAGCGTTGTTGCTGCTGCATCGGGAACTGTCGCATCCCCGATCCCCACGCATCGAACCGGGGCGCCAAGTCTACAAGGACACCGGGGCCGCAGTAAGAAACCGACGCATCACCTCCCCTGGAGTAAGGAACTGACGTATTATCTTCCTTGCACGTTAGGAACCGACGCATCACCTTCCCTGGAGAAAGGAACTGACGTATTATCTTCCTTGCACGTTAGGAACCAACGCATCACCTTCCCTGCAGCTGTTCTTGTTTATGATTTTGACGCATCCAAGGTACTTTGTGTTGAAAGTGATGAATATATAGTTTGCTATGGACAGAACTGTTTTTATCTTCTAGGAAGTTCATTTTGATTACTGTATTGTGGATTTATGTCATTTTGGTCTGGTTTGGTTTAGATAAAGATTACTTATTTTTCTAAACTGGTGTGGTGTCCATTTGTAGTGTTTTCACTGTATTATTGTATGTGTGCACAAATGCTTTACCCACTGCCTTCGAGATAAGCCTGTCTGCTCGTGCCAAGCTTCCAAGTGGGTGAGCAGGGGTTATTTTAGAAGTGTATCCCCCTTAACCTGACTAGGAAGAAGGGTCCCTACTTGGACAATGGTGCAAACCATTGGCCACTGGAGACCCCCATTTCTAACAGTATATATCAAAATGGTTACTTGCCATTAGGAGTAGTTTTACAGCCTGAAGATTTTTCTGTATTCACATGCTGTCATGTGAAGCAGGGTCTAGTTTTACCATATAGTGCCTTTAACAACATAGAAAAAAAATGATTGCTGAAGGAGGTGCCATAGAAGACACAGCCACTGATTGGTTTAACTTTGACTGGATGCCTTTGTGGCTGTCTGGCATTCTAAAACGTTTGTTACCGGTTTTCGGTGTGCTGTTGCTCCTCTGTTGTGCCATGCAGGTGTTCTGTCACTGTGCTAAAAATACTGATAGTAAATTAGTAGGTATGAACTATGCAGGAACTAGAATGTTCAGAAAGTCACACAAGAAGGGTAGAACAGGGAATGGGGATAATTTGGCGCTCCTAGAAGTGCAGAGCTCACAACGCCAGGACCACACTAACTGCAGCCCACTACCATTACACAGTGCCAGGTTAACTGCCCACAACTGCCCACTAGTGAATGCCAACTAAAAGAAGATTTAAATTTAGATACGCCATCACCTACACGATATACATCACTTGATTACATGATTAAGGAAGACGCAGGAGAGCCAATGTTCCTATGTGAATGACACCCCTTGGATACCTTAACTTGGAGAAGGGCCTTCAAAGTATGCGGTAAGAGTTTTGTTCTAGAATGAACAAGAGGAGTAAATGAAGCAGGGTCTAGTTTTACCATATAGTGCCCCAGGCCCTTTCTGTCCACATCTGAAGCATGAGAGTCTCAAATGTCCCTGCCAGCCCATAGACAGGGTTGTGCTAAATTGTCCATACTGCCTTGAGCGTCTACATATGCAGTATGCCTCATGCCCTCCTGTAACCTGAGATATATCTCTCCTATGAAGACCAATAACCTCAGGTCACTGTCTTTCTGATGAACAAGTCTGAGCCCCTGTCCTCTGCGTGCACATCTTTCTGAACATCGAGAAGATGAAGCAATAACAGGATGCATCTGTCATCTAGAAGAACAAGATGGGCTAAGAGTAGGAGTGGGGGCCAACTGTGACTTTCCACAGCTTCTCACCTGATGTTTTGCTAGCTTTGGAAACTAAGACAGCGACATGGCTTAAAAAAAAAAAAACTTTTGATGAACTAAGTACCTGACATGGAGCTTCTGCTTTAAAGTTTCCGAGAAGTGACGCAAATTGTTTTCGATAAAATGATCAGCTTTTGTTATGTTCTGGGGTCAAACACCTGGTAATGTTTAGACTTGCAGTCACCAGATCCTCATTTCAACTGTGTAAAAGGACTGTCCACTGACCATCTCGTGGACCACCTTTCACAGTGTAAATTCGCTACGAGGTGGTCCCAGCTGCGTGATTTATTTAACATTAGATAAGGCCTCATTTTACTTTGATATTCAATTTCTCTCTCACTCTGTGTGAATTGCGCGATTCTAAACTTGCCAGACAGCATGTTTTTACTCTTAATTAGTGATGTGTCTTGACACTTGTTACCCGTTTGTTTTAAATAAATAGTGTCACTCCAGACCCGATTCCTGCTTCCCAGAAGTGTGTCTTGTTATTTCAGAGATGGTTTTTTGTGTGAAAAACCCACCCCCTAACACATTGGGTCCGGAATCATGTTTTGACTTCCTTCTCTTTTAGTTATTAATGTTGAGTGTGGGCGTCGTCAACCATGATTTGGTGTGACGTCAGACGGCGCCCCAGAGGTTCCTGTGCGTGGTTGCCATCTTCAGATTTTTTTTTTTTTCTTCATCAGGTCTGGAAGCATGACGAAGAACTCCAAAGAATTTTTGGAAAGACAGTGGTTTACCACAGAAAAACACTGGAGAATACCAGAGGCCATGGGAAATAGCAAAGAACAGAGAAGGGGAGCCTTCTCGTGCCCAACGGGGGTCGCCGCTGGAGAGCTCCAAACATTTTCTGTTTATTCCCTTTCTCTCAGGAAAACTACTTCGTCTTCAGAAAAGCTCTGAAAACGTGGGTATTCTCTCAATTATAAGATTTCACTGTCATCTCTCTTCTTTGGGTTGGTCTCAGCGACAAGACACAAAACAGTGGCCGGTATGCATTCGGATGGTCCTACATACACACAGCTTTCTTTTAAGGTAGATTTTCCTCTCACATGATTTGTTGACTCCTGCAAGTATGATGTTATACAGATAACAAATGAAAGGCTCTGCATAATACTTTATAAACCACCACCACTCTGGATCACAGCACTGGCTGGAAGGCTTGCAGGGAGAAGAACGTTGGCATCATCACATTCATAGGGTAGTAACTATGAGATACTGACTGGGCAGGCAGGAAGAGCATTCCACCAAGAAGCTGGAAGCATGTGTCCACTACTGCACGATTGAAACCAAGGAAGGTCATACAGGACGAGCTTAGACTGGTTACCCAACAGCTGGTCCATATGTTCCACTCCGTGGAGCTGCAATGACTGGGTAGTATCCCTCATTGACACCTGCCGTACAAGAAGCTTCTGAAATCATCAAGCTAACACAGATCATTTGCCAATTAGTCTGGTTGATAGCGGTTAGCCTCTGTGGGAAAGTGAATACAACTGCAAGGCTGGAGTTCGAAAAAGCATCGATGAACTCGATCCCTTTGAATTGCATCAAGTATGCTTTGTGATAGTTGTCTCAAACACTATTGTATAGGGCAGTGGTCTTCAAATTCTTTTAATGCTGCCCTTGCGCTCAGTGTTTTCTTCTATTACATTGGCAATGTTTAAACATGTTTTAACACTCCAGTTAATTTCTGTTACCCCTTTTAAAAATGCGATCAAATATAATACCCAAACTTACTATTTTGGCCAGCCAGGCCTTATTAAAGTGTGTAAGTATTCAGGGGGGAGGGTGATGGTAGGGGTGGGGGTGGGGGTGGGGTGGTGGGAATTTGAGTAATATTTGGAATCCCTTCTCCTTTGACACCTACTCCCAGCCAGGATGTAAATGACAAAAGAGGTTAGTGGTAGCCCATTACAGAGTGGCTTACTACCCCTCATGTTTTTCATTTAAAACAAAGCACTGTTATCAGCATGATGCTAATCTTGGCAAGCGCCTGGGACGCCTGCCACCCTGGGATCCAGTAAGGCCCCCCCCCATGTAGCCCCTTTGACAGGTTGAAGACCTCTGGCCGCCACCAACAATATTGAACATTGGGTTTCAGTGATGGACACTAATTTGAAGGAAATGAAGCAGAAAGGCAGTCAAACAGAGAAATGGGTTCCAGGTCTAGAGCTATATCGGTCAGGAATAACAGAGTTGGAACAGAAATGGAAGGGAAGAAAGACTGTTTTAGGGACACCGCCCCTTTCTGAGGCGATGACTTTCAGGCCGCATGATCTCCTTTCTGAATCCGATGGAGGTGCAGGGGGCTTCTAGGATCAAAGCAGTGGGGCAGCTAAAATCTCAGGTGCTGGATGGAGATTAGTGACCTAAGGGATGCTTTACTAAGAGCTAGATATGAGACCTGCTGCAAAATGAGGGATCTGTTGAGTTGACTGACCCAGAAGAGTGTGTTGATTGTTAAATGCTTACAAACATTTCAACGCCTCTATCACCCTGTGGCCCTGATGATCTTCATGTGGTGAGGGTAAACATACAATTTCATACAGGTCAAGTCTCCTCAGGAGTTCCAGGACAGCTAGAGGGCAGATCTGGGCAAATTGTGTTTCTCTTTGACTGATTCAAGCTGTAATATGCACAGTTCCATCTTTAGCCAGTGCTTCAGTGGGATGAAATATGGGACTTCGATAGTCTTTCTAGGCCATTGATTCACCCCTTATTCCTGCTCCCCCCTCACCCGTCTCGCCGCCCCCTTTCAGCGAGTATGAGCTTTCATGTTTTTTTTTATGATTGACTGGTTTAAAAATTAAAGTAGATCTTTCCCTAGATTATGACTTGGTGTTCAGCTCAGAAAGAGAGGCTCCTCTACTCTCCTTCATATGCCCTTGGGATGCCAAAAGTGGGCAGGGGTGGCCTGGATGCCGGTGGCCAAAGAAGACATCGACTTTCCTTACTGCAGACTTTGCCCAGGTATAAGTTATTGGTTACTTTGAGATGTTGAGCTCAAGAGAAATGCTGACTTCAAATTTCCTAACGAGTTAGAGGAATTATAGTTTAAGGTTAGCAAAGGTTGGGGAGTTGTGGGCCACTAAAAGCAGAAGTATTCATTCTGTGGCTGAGGTCACAAAGGAAAGCCCTTCCATCTTGGTCACAATAGTGTGGTTGAGTTTGAATGGATATCCTGGTCATTATCTGGGTCTCTGTGCTGTGGCAAGGAGAACATGGGGTAATAGTCCATAGCTGGCAAGGAGAACATGGGGTAATAGTCCGTAGGTCATACCCGTGCTGGAGCCACCTGGTCCAACACTGGGACCAGACATGAAAATTGGGATAGGGTTACTGGAACTTTGGGCTTCAGATAGAGGCAAAGAGTGGTAGGGTTCAACCAGTTACGTATACCTTCCCCATGGCTACTCAAAGTCAGAGAGGGATCATCTACATGTGGGGAATCTTTTGATGGGGAGTTGGGGGGGATGAATTCTTTGTACCTCACTAGCTGAAGGGGTAGTTTGATGCTTCATTCAGTGGTCAACACCCTGATTCTGACCTCCAGAGATTTTCCTAATGATAAAATTCAATGGCACTTACTCTGTATGCAATCAAGATGGCTCTGGACAGACTTGTACGTATCGTACTGCACACAGCTAGTTGTACCCCGGCAGTTGCTCAAACAAGAGACATATAGGTTATGCAGGTCAGCCATTGAAAACTGTGGATGACTAGACAAACGGCTTAAACACAATTCATGATATGAGCTACCGGAGCCAAGCAAGAGAATGGATGAGTAAAAGAGACCCACAAAGGTGTTCCAGAGCCCTGGGACAAGGCTCTGCCTTAGGAATTTGCTCAGTGTGAAAGAAATAATTTCTGATCCAGGTTACGTAGCCATAGGGGAAAGGGTACCAACTGGTAGATAACTGCATGCCAATAGCATGCAAACTCCATTTTAATAGCTAAGTAATGACACTTCACAAAAATAATTATGTGAGGACCCGGCTCTAACCAATTTACTAATTAGAACTATGTTAGGCAAGATTTGAAAAAATGCCCAGCCAGCAAAACTTACAGCCACGCAGACCAAGGGAATAAAGTGAATGGTTTTAAGCTTATAGACACAGCCACGATGTAGATAAAAGACCGTTCTAGACTAGTGTCTTCACAAAAATACCAAAGTAAACTGCAGCCTTATGAAAATACAGATTAAAACTCAAACGTCAAAGTATTTTTCTCCTCCTTTTCCACTGCCTCCTCACAATTCTCCTCTTTCCTCAAACCGATCCTTTCTGTTCCTCTCAATCCCCAAGTTCCTCCTCCTCCCCCTACTCTTCTCGGTCATCCTACTATTCCACTTGTTCTCCTCCCATTCTTTTGTTCCTTTTCCTATTTCTCTTGGTCTTCCTCCCAAACCTCCTCCTGTTCCTTCACCTCTACCACCCCTGCAACCTCTAATCCAAAAAAAACACAATTCATCTGGCTCCTCCTTCATTAAATGTCATCTCAGATTGTTATGAGGACTCCTGCTATGGTAAAAATCAGTGTGTGTAAAAAGGTTCTCCCAAAGATATGACCGCATAGAGAAGCGCCAATGAAGCCTGGACATTAGACAATGCTCCCTCGTGCATCTGTTTTGCAAACATTGTATACATACAGCATGCCTTGATTAAAAATTAGACCTTTTTTGGGTAAAGTACATTCAGAGTGTGCAGGTGGCTTTTAACAGGAAACCGGCTTTGGCAAGTCAATAGGTCCGCCTTTGTGTGCTTTACCACCAGCTGTGGTAGAAAAAATATGTCATAATGAAGTAACACTTATGAAAATATGAAAGAAGGGAGATGGGTCCTTGCCTGAATAGACTGTAGTGCACCATGGAGAAGATGGTTATGAAAATGATTCTGAAGGTGAAGTTTGCATTGAACGTGGAGAACACACGTCCACTTAGCAAAATATTGTAGGTATTTTTTTTTAAAGTAGCACTATTTTTGATGCACCTTTATAAAAAAGAGCCAATGAGGTGCACATCTCTCCTTTGTGATAACAAAAACTAAAAATCCAGTGTTCTCACTGCAGCAAACAAATGTAAAAGGAAATTAACATTCAAGGGTAATTAATAAATGGCACTTCATAACAGGTTAAGGCATCCATACAGTAAGTACATGTTGGCGTTTCAGCAAAGTAAACATATCAGAGAACACACTGGTTCTTGTCTAAAAAAAGGATACTTGAGCGCCATCACCAAAACCTAATAGGAATACAAATGGGATAAAGTAACCATCCATCAAATGCCACGGTGCTGATGGACTGCTTAGCCATGCAATGGCAAACCATGAAAAACATGCATGGCATACGAGGGGTGGCCTGAAGGCCATTCTTTTACTTCTTACTGTATTTTTTTTTTTTTTAATAGTGGAAGCTGAAGAAACAGAATTGCATTTTTAAGAGAAGGTAATCTAACCACTACCACAGATACGAAGAGCTATCGTTTACTAGCTATTAAGTGCCAGGATCCCGTAGGCACTTCCCCAGGCACATCTCACTTTGTGACTTACCTAGCATGGAGGCCGTTGTTTTCTGGCATGTTCCACATCTTTGGTGTGAAGTTAACCAACTGGTTAGTGGCCTTCAGGATTGCCAGCCATTCGAGATCATACTCTAGTCTGTCTTCTGGCTTACTAGGGTCATGATCGATGTCTACCACCTATATGAGACACAGTGGCAGAAGTCACAATTAAATTTCAACCATAAATGTCAAAAGTGGCAACTCAATGAATATTAGAACAAATATCAAGCAATCACATACACACAGAGCAGAATTCACTTATATGAATTATAGGTTAAGTGATCACACAGTACCTGCAGGAAATCTCGGTGTGGCAGGCATTTGTCCAGAGCTAAAAACTTAGTAGATTTTGGAAGTTCATTACCATTGTTGGTCTGAAAATGGAAAACACAGCATTAAATAACTTACAAACCATTACCAAAATGTTTATTTAAACAATCATTCTGTTCTCAATTAAAGGCATAGACAGACATTGATTAGATAGCACTCCCATATGCCACAGGAAAAAAAAAATGGACTCAAGTAGAGGTTTAGATATTTACGTCAAGGATGTACAGTAATCATGGCACTTTACAAGTTACCTATACATATACCACGGTTTCTTAATTCCAAATGTTTCTGTTCTAATACAATTGCACTACCATGCCACATTATCTCCTTTCCCCTGTAGCAGTACATTTCTAAGTGCCCTTTGGTCAGCACGTGGAGCCAAACACATTTTGCAAGGATATTATCTGTTTTAGCACCCTCCAAAATATGCTGCAACAGCAGCCAATTAGGTACAATCTACCAATCCAGATTTGTTTCTTGCACTCTAAATATTACCGTTTTCAAGATCAAATGTAAGGCCACTACAGTGGGTAATTTCGGATACAGAGGTCAACTAGTTGAACTCAGAGCATAAGCATTTCTGTTGACATGCTACAAGGAACTCGCACGGCGTATGGATAATATAGAAACAAGGATTTTTTTTAGCACAGTTCGACAAAGGGAATTTGAGCTCTTTTAGGATTTTTCACTACTATTTTGAGGTTTTGGGAGGGGTGGGGGGGATGGGGAGGATACGAGGTGGGGGGGAATAGCAATAAAGAAACTTCTTTTATCTGGGGAGCCACAATACATCTAGTTCCTAACAAAGACAATATCACACCCAAACTTAGTGATGGGCTACCATGCCACCCACTCCTCCTTACTGCTCATGCAAAGCACATCAATATCAATACAAGCATATTTCGTGGATGTGCAAACTTTTAATGCAATAAGAATGTGGGCCAAACAAAACTGTTGGAGAGGGTTTTCCGTGGATGAAATTTGCTGTTAAACCACAGAAAATGTTCATACACAATTGGGTCTTAAAAAGATCGTAAATCAGTGCCAACATCCACAAGCCATGTTTCGAGTTTCCACTATATGAAAGATAATAGGTCTATTACTCAAAAGCACTCAATACCTGGGATAGATTCTTACATTTTAATCAAGTAATAGGCAAAACATTCTATTTTGGCAACTAAACCAGGAATTAATCAAACAAACATATTATATATTTTAATAATAAATAAATCTTGAAAATGTGATTTGAGAGTGAAATTGCTAAAAAGTATTGTATTATCACGCAGGTAGTTATAAAGTGCGATGCTTACCCAGAAATGGGCCTCCCAGCACTATTAAGGAACAATACATTTTAACCTGTTGCTATACAGGAAAAATATGACTAGAACAAGGTTTTAAAGTTCTTCTGAAATTTCAGATGGTTTGTGTGCTGCTTACGTTTAGTGCCTACAATTCTAGAGTACTGCATCCCTCCATTTGGGATGTCAAAGATGATTTGTTGCCCAAATCAAGGAAGATCACAGATGGTATTTACTGAAGTGCTATATCAGGAATTTAAAACCCCGTCCTTAATCTATTTTGTACATGATGAAGATCACCGTAAAATGAATCCTTTGCTGGATAGGTAACCAATACAGTTGTCAAAGTGGACCTGAGACATGGCTGAATGTCCTATGGCCTAAGAGTTCTGGCTGAGGCATTCTGAATGCTTTGCAACCTCAGACGTTTTTTTTTTTCTTTTTTCAGCAGTCCTATAAAGGTCAAATCTCTAAACCTGGTGTAGAAATAAACAAAAGTGTTCCCTACTACTAATTTCTGTGGAAACAGGAACAAGGACAGGGACACTCCAAGAACCCTCAAAACACACCTTAAAAACTACAACTACCTGCTTGCTGAGGTGTGAATCAATTAAGAGTTCTCTAAATTCTAGACCACCATTGGACAGGAACCACGGCATGTAGGCGTCACAACAGTGCAGATTTATTTATATAGCAAATCGTTTAGGATTGACTGTTTTTTTATGTAACTTATATAGCTGTGTGCAATTGTGTACTTTACGTATCTATGTGCCTGTGTCACGTTAATGTAAAACGAATTATTCTGTACCTCTGTGAAAGGACATTAGCACTCCCTAAATTATAAGACTCGTCAAAGGGAGTGCCGAGGACTTGAGTGCTACATTTCATACATTGTATGAGGAACCAAATTAATCCTATCATCTTTTCATAAAGACTCAGTGAAGGAAAGTCAAGGAAGCGTTATTTAAGTAAAGCTTTCAAGGTAGAATGTGGATTACCTGATGTTGCATGAAAGCCGCAAATTTAACATGTAGATGCGCAGCAAACCAAAAGGTAGGCTTTAAGTGCTGCAGGAGCTCAGATGCGGCAGGACTGCCCAAGGTGTTAGACTCCACTTCTTGGCGCAGAAAGGACTTCATCTTGAACAGTTGCTTTTTGTTACCGTAATGATAGATGCTCCTAGGCCAGTCATGCGACAGGAAGATGTCCATAGGCTGCTTCAGCTTAGATTACAAAACCGTGAAAGTTTGGTGAAAAGACAAGAAAAAGGCTTTCCAGGAGAAAAAGTCACACCAGAAGATATGTACAACACAATCAAAACCAACCAACTAACCCTCAACTTGCAACCAATCACATAACACAGCTGGTTATTAAAAAGAAGAAACAGAGCACATGTAAAAAGAATTACTAAAACCTTGAAAGTGAAAGCAGCCCAGGAAAACCAACACATCGATTAGGTCCATTCTGTAGCCCACTACAGCACAAGAGACAATTGCATGCTCTCAAAAGTTCAAATAATTTTCCCAATACCATTCAGTGGGTGTCTTCATCCTAGGTCTTCGACAAGCATATGTTACTCAACAAACTCTGCTGGGATTATGTTCTACGCCTCAGCCAGATGTAGATGTTACTCTTCGGAATAGAACTTCAGCATAACGTGACAACATCATTCGAGATCGTTACAGACACTTCCATCAGTCCTGTACTTTTCCCCTTCAATTAATTGACTCCATTGATGAAGGTCTAATCAGTTCAATGGAAGCACAACAAGACTACAAAACAAACTGCATTAGACTATCACACATGTCAAGGAATGGAAATATTGTCCGTAATGACCTGGAGAAAGGTAGTCACCCAACATTAACTGCACTGCAGAATAATCTAGATCCACTGACCCTGGAAGAGTGTGCACTATTCCAAGCTCGAGTCTCAAGAGAGCCCTGTAATGCCATATAGATGTATAGCAGAGAACCATAAGCAGTTATAAAATATGAGTTAGCTGCTGCAAAACTCAGTTTAAACCCATCCTAAAATACATTTTCAACCCTAGTGGAAAATCACTTGCTACAATGATTCCAACGGATTTGACAGCCTACTTTTTTAGGTCGGGACAACAGGCAGTGACAAATACCAATATTCAGAGAATTCCTCATCCCCTAAAAGGAAAATGCCACCAAAGGGCTTTTCAATGCCAGCAACATATCAGGAAGTCTTCAAATTCACCTTTTCCTGCCAGGCACAGAGTGAAACATAAAATCAACCACCATGGAAATGCTTACAACAGGTGTATGAACACAATGCCAACACCTGCTCTCTTTATCAACAGGTTATTCATGCATACACATCGGGTGTCCAAAAAGATTTCCATGCATAGGCAGGAACACAACAAAATCATTAGAGCTTTTAAGTACATATCAATTAAATCGATAAATTGAGTAAACGCTGGGACTGGAGAAATTAGCCGTTCAAAACAATTCTGTGGCATCGTTTAGGGGCATAGATGTCACATGCCACCACCAGGTTTACAGATATGTCCCCATCAGACTTTTGGTGAGGTGGTTTCGACAGCCCTCTCCCCTGCACCTTTAAACCTAAACCTGCACTTGTACCAGTATGTATTGTGAGCATGTTATAGAAGAGAGTCAGTGCTTAACTTGAATAATAGTCGGCCCTGGTAACCTGAAGCCTTAGAAAAGGCATTTTTAGATTTGTTGACCTCATGGCCAAACCCAAATTAAAGTTTCCTAAAGCAACACATCCATCTTTAATTTTGATGCTGGAAAGTTACGTGCAGATTGGTCACGGACGCCCAATTAATTAAGAAATATAAAATAGTAAATTAAGTCTGCCACTGCAAAGTCGTAGAGGGACTATTTAAGTGGCATATTTTTATATTAAAATATAGTAGAATAGTAAAGGGTAGGCAAAGCATTAGCCACCAAGCTGCCATATTTAAAATCCTTTATGACCATTCTCAGACCCACAACCAATTCCCAATCCCAAGATTCTTTACCACCAACCTGTTTCAATTTGAATACGTCTATGTTTCTCACATGATAGGCACTCCTCATGGACTGCTGGTTGTACGGTGGATATTCAAAATGGCCTGAAAAAAGAAACAAGCATTTGCAATGCAATCAGTCTCGACTTTGGAACCTTATATGCATTTAACTATGCAGCACATTAGACTGGATGCTGAAACACCTACTGTGCTTTAACATGGAGGTAAAGTAAGCACCAAACTGCGGAACACGCCAGGTATGGGAACACATGGAGAGAAATACTGCCCATCAGCGGGAAATTGTATTGTCCAAAGCTCTGTTTTTAATATAAAATCAGCCCCTTCGGTGGTCATATCACTGAAAATACAAGATTTGAAAAAAATATTGTCTACGGGTGCTCGTTGAATACAAGTTTCTATGGCCTGGAATCTAGGGAATGCTAAAGTGATTCTGGTATTTTACTGACCTCTGCTGGTCGTTTTCTATCAAGAAAGTTAAATAGAGGTAGTTGCCAGAAAAATAAAAAAAGAAAGTCCCTAAGCAGAAAGCAATTCTGTTATTTTACTGATCTCTACTGGTCGTTTTCTATCAAGACAGTTAAATAGAGGCAGTTGAACAGAAAAAAAAGTCCCTAAGCAAAGGCAGAAGCAGACAAGTCTTAGGGCTGATCTCCAGATCCCACTAAGTACATACAACAGATCTTCCAGACAGCGCCGTCTAGGTTCGACCTAAAAAGACTCAACTTGAAATGTGAACACAATTTTCAGCTGGCACACTTACTGAAGTGCTCCTAATCACAAGAGATGCTATGAAGTTAAACATTGTATGTACTATGCCTAGCAAATCACAAGAACATATGAGCCAGTTGAAAAAATGACTGTCTTTGGTAATGATATTTCTGGTGGATACTACATCTTCATGCAGTCCTTACAGTACAACTATCATCCAGGTGACGGACTATATCTGGAAACATTTCTCCCCAGCAAGAGTTCTTCTTCACTGCCAACAGATGGCACACTTGGCTCCAGCTGCGGCTCCGACTGCCCAAGATGGGATGATCGCAGCCTACATATGTTGTAGCCTGGTGCGCTAGCATCAGTTCCTGGTTATTATTTTTTTGCAGTAGCAATAGCTAACCAAAGCTTGCACATAGGAACCAACAGCTTGTTGACAACTAACAATTTATTTATTTATTTTATTTAAAAGGTTTTATATAGCGCTGGCTCCACCCGGGGGTATCTGAGCGCTTTACATTGGAATGACATAAGTACATGGAATACAAAACAGTGGTATCCAAATGAAGCATTAAGAAACATGGTGGACTAAGAGAACACATTGAGTAATATAGCTTGAGTCAATAAAAAGTGCAAAGAAGAGGCTATTTACGAAACAACACATGAATATAGTAATTACGAATTAAACGGTATAAAGGAGGTAGAGTCATTATTTTGTGAAGTAAGGGTTAGGGGAGAGAGAAAAAAGGGGGGGAGGGTAAGTGTACGAAAGGGGTGGAAGGGGGGGTAAAAGGTGAAGAAGGGTATGGAAGGGGGTGAATAGGTGAGGTCGACACAAGCGGGGTGAGGAGAGGGGGGAAAGGCAAGGGTTTCAAAAGGAAGGGAGAGTGTCGCAAGTATGGTAATAGAAGGGTTAAGGACCCCAGTATTTGTTGAGTAGGTGTATTTTGAGGTCTTTTTTGTTACTGGCGTATGAAGGGTTGAGTCGTAGCTCTTTAGGGAGGGCATTCCAGATGCTGGGAGCCTTACCAGAGAAGGAGCGAAATTGTGCGGCTTTCTTTTTTAACAGAGGGGTGACGAGGAAGAGAGAGTTAGTACTTCTCATCGGTCGGGTACTGCCCGCTTTATTGAGTTTGTTTGAGAGATAAAGCGGGGTCTTTTGATGAAGGGCTTTGTACGTAATGCAGGCTATTTTATAGGAGGATCTGCCTTCGATAGGAAGCCATTTAAGGGTCTTAAGCGCAGGGGAGATGTGGTCAGAGCGCTTGCAGTCAGTTGTAAGCCTGGCCGCTAGGTTGAGAACAGATTTGATGGGGGCAAGGTGTACTTTGGGAGATCCAGAGAGTAGGGCGTTGCCATAGTCGATTTTCGAGAGGACTAATGATTGGACAACAGATTTGAAATCTTCCGCTGGAATGAAAGGTTTGATTTTTTTGAGATGTTGGAGCGTGAAAAGTGCTCCTTTTGCTGAGTTTTTTATATGGGAATTGAGCGTTAACTTACTGTCAATGGTGATGCCAAGTGATTTTACTGACTCGGATAAGGAGAGTGAGCAGTTTAGGGCACTAAGGTCGTTGATCCATGTTTGGATGGGGAGTGGGTTGTTTTTAGGAGAGAAAAGAATGATCTCAGTTTTGTTAGGATTGTGTTTGAGATGGTTGGAGTAGAACCAGGTTTGTATATTAGCAAGGGCGGTGTTAAGGTGTAGGACATCTGCGTGGGATTTGATTTTATAGTACAGTTGGGTATCATCGGCATACAGGTGATAGTTAATACCGGCTTGTTTAAGTATGAGGGTAAGGGGTTCCATGAATAGGTTGAAGAGAGCAGGAGAGAGGATAGATCCTTGGGGGACACCGAGGGAGACAGGAGTGGGGCTAGAGAGGCAGCTTTGGATTTTGATTTGCTGGGTTCTGTGTTGGAAATAGGAGGTGAACCAGTTGAGGACAGTTCCATTAAGGCCGAAACGAAGTTTAAGAGTATTGAGTAAAGATGAATGGTTAACTGTATTGAACGGCGCAGAGAAATCGAGCAGAATGAGTAGGCAGGACTCGCCATTATCCAGCGTATGGTGGATGTCATCAACTATATTTAGCAATGCAGTTTCAGTGCTGCAGCCTTTACGGAAGCCGGATTGTAGGGGGGGGTCGAGTAGGTTGTAAGTGTCAATGTGTTTATCCAATTGAAGAAGGGCACATTTTTCAAGGGCTTTTGAGAGAATGGGGAGTTTTGAGATGGGGCGGAGGTTATTAGGGTCGGTCTTAGGGTTTTTAGGAATGGGCGTGACTTGTCCGAGTTGGAGGGAGACAGGGACGCACCCCGAGGAAAGGGAGGAGTTGATGATATTGGTCCAATAAGGGACAATGACGTGTTTAAGATCTTGGACGAGGGTAGACGGGAGAGGGTCTTGTGTGAGAGGACGGTTTTAATTTGGACAGGATGTTAAAGACTTCAAGTTCGGAAACTGGGTGGAAATTCTGCCAGGAGGCATTATTTTTGGGCTGTGTTATGTCAGGGAAGATTTCAGGAGGGGTTGTGGAAAGTTGGTGCGGGGAGGAGGAAGGGGGTAGGAACAGAGGGGAGGGTGTTGGGGTAGTAGCAGGGGTATATTGGGAGTTAGGAGGGATCTGAGTTAACGTTAAGGATTGGCCAATTTTGGCGATTTTTTCGGAAAAAAAGTTAGCAATTTCTTCACATTTGCTAGTGGTGGCCGTCAAATTGAGAGGGGCGGGGGAAGTTTGGTTTCTAACAATGTTGAACAGTTCTCTGGGTCTATTTTTGGCATGGGCGATTTGTGAACGAAAGAAGGATGCTTTTTCAGAGAAAATGTGTTTCTTGTAAGTAGATCTAGCAGTTCGAAGGAGGACGAGATTGGAGGGGGAAGGGTGTTGTCTCCAAGTTCTTTCAGCCAGTCTAAGTGCTCGTCTTTCATTGTTGAGGTCTGAGTTAAACCATGATTTGGGCGGGAATTTTTTTTTGAGTTTTTAGTTTGGGTGGTGCAAGTTGGTCTAAGACCTCGGAGACAGTTTTATTATAGTGCTCAGTGAGCTCATTTGCATTAAGAGAGGGAGGGGTGCAGAGAGCTTGGAGTTTAGCCTCCAGTACACCAGGGGGGGATGAGATTAAGGTTTCTGGTTGAAATTTTGGTTTTGTTGTTTTTAGAGGGGGCGGGCAGGGCTAAGGGGGAGATCGAGAACAGTATGAGGTGGTGGTCAGACCAATCAATAGGGATGATGTTAGATAGGGATGATGTTAGATAGGGATGCCAAATCATTATTTACAATGATGGCGTCAAGAGTAGCCCCTTTTGAGTGGGTTGGGGAATGGCAGAGTTGTTTGAGGTCGTTAATCTCAAGAAGGTTATTGAGAAGTTTGATAGTGGGGTCCTCAGGCACGTTCCAGTGAAGGTTTAAGTCTCCTAGGAAGAGATTTTTAGAGCTAGAAAGTGATGATTGAGTAAGAAGGTCAGATAGTTCATCAGCAAAGGGAAGAGGTTCACCCGGAGGGTGATAGATGTTGTGTAGTCGTATTGGGGGAGCACCTTTAACCTTAAGTTCAGCTCCAAGGTATTCATAGGTAGCGAAGTCTGTGTTTTTGACTAGGGAGAGCTGGAGTTCGCTTTTAAATATTATTGCTAATCCACCTCCTATTTTCTTCGGTCGGTCTTTTCTGATGATAGAGTAACCTGGAGGGGGAGAGTAAATCAAGGATGGGTGTTGATTGATCATTGAGCCAGGTTTCCGTGAGGAAGGAGATGTCTAAATCTTCACTAAGGATAGTTTCGGAAATTTCGCTCGCATGTCGAACCGCCGAGCGGCAGTTCACAAGCCTGCAGACCAGGGGCTTAGGGTGGTTTTTGGGGGGGGGGGCACGAGTGGATGATGGTAAGTTGAGGGGGGAGGTGAGGGTTCTGCTGGTCCCTATAATAACAGGGATGTTGGAGTGAGTAAAGGCCGTATCCTTAAGTGAGGTCTTTGGTGTGTAGGAGTTGCAGATGTCGGAGAGGTCCGTGGCGGAGTGGTCATTCAAGGTGCGAAGAGGTCTATGTGTACGGTTGTGTAGTGGTATGGTTTTCCAAGGTTTGGGATTTGAGAGTTTTTGGGTACCAGTGCATGGTGGAGTGGACCAAGAGGGGCGGGTTTTGGTGTTAGGGGATTTGAAGTCTTTGAATACCTCTCTAAGTCGGGCAAGTTCAGCTATCAAGGAAGAGATATTGCGGTCAATGTTGCAAAGTGTTTGAGTTAGAAGGGTGAGGTGGGACGTAGTTGCGGCAGGAGGAGGGGGGAGGTATGTTCTGAGTAGGTTGGGGGACTGTCGTTCAGAGAGGGCGAGAGGTCGGGGGGGCGAGAAAGGTGTTCAAGCTGGGGGAGGTCTGTGGGGGGGAAGAGAGGGGAGAAAGGTGCTGAAGCTGGGGGAGAAGGGGAGAGGGGGGGGGAGAGGGGGGTTTTGGCTGCCGGTGTGGGGGGGGGGGGGGTGTAGGGAAGGACGGGATAGTTTTTATTTTTTTTATTAATTACTTTATTGTGCTATAACAATGACAGGAAGAGTTCCAAATACATGCTATACAACACCTTTCAGATACATTTCAGATGTCTTGGCAGTACAATGACAATCATTCCGAATTGGCAAACAGTTCGTAGCACGACAGGGTAATAGGCAAGCAATGTTACATAGCCCCATCCCCACTTGTAACCCCCACCCGCTGGTAGGTGACTAGAAAGCAGCACATCTTTGCACACGAGAAGTACCACCCAAATTACAATATCCCACTTGTTCTTACACACGTACTGACCTCTACAGGAATAGACCAACCCCCTGCACATTATAACCCCAATGTTACATTACTGAGGCGTGAGCTTCATGACCGCCCGTCACCTGGGGGCTCCCCATCCTTGCTGCTACGTTTGGCCTTATATGTAGTGTACAGTGCCCAAAAATTCTTAGGTCTATTGCGGGGGGGCAGGAGGTCACTATAAAATTCCGTTTGGGTAGAGCAGTATAACATATCGGAAGCCCATTGTTTTAACGTAGGAAGCGGCCCCCTGGACCAACAAATAGCAACTCTACGCTTTGCCATCAAAAGCCCCATGTCGACCAACCTGCGTATTTTCTTAGGCAAGGACTTGGATTAGCCCAGCAGCGCCAAGGCCGGGTCTGGCGTAAGCGCCTGCCCTGTGATCTCTGTAAGCTCCGAAAACACCTGTCTCCAGAACTTAGCCACCCCGGGGCAGAGCCAAGCTAAGTGTGCAAAGTCCGCTGCTTGCTCGCTGCAGCGCTCACATTTCGAATTTTCCCGCAGTCTATACTTGCAAAGTCTTTCTGGGATATAATAGACTATTGAGATATTTAAAGTGTATCAAGCGGTGCCTGCCATTAAGAGATACCCACTTCGTATTAAGGCAGCAGTATAACCACATGTCATCATCTATTTCCTCATTTAGATCGCTCTGCCAGGCCAATCGAGCTTTGGTATAATGATTCTCCCTGTATGACATAGCCTGTTTGTAAATCTTAGAAACCAGTCCCGATTGAGCTTGCGTTTTTATAACTAGGGAGAGTGTAGTCACTTCCGGCGGTTCAGACAGATCAGTCCCCAGCAGCTGTAGCAGTGCATGGCGTGTCCTGTGAAACTGGAACCTGGTGAGGAGTGTGGGCGTAACGCCCTCCACAGCCACGGAGTCCCATTCCCTCGCAGTGCCGCCCTCAAATAGCTCCCCCACAGTGTTGACCCCAATGGAGTTGAGTGCACGAACCACCCCCTGGTCCCTGCATGGTGTCAGCCAATGACACCACTCCAGGGGCGCCAAAGGTGAGTACAGAAGAGCCCCAGCTTGCAACTTTAGTAGGTGATGCCAGGCATGCGTGGTAGCGTTAATCGAGTCCAGAATGCAAGTTCTACGGTCTGGAGTTGCAAATAACAGCATGGGCAGCGGACCCGGGGAAGCCACCTCACGCTCAATGCGCAGGATATCTGGCGCGCCATGTATCCAAGGATGCGCATGAGCACTCTGCGCAGCTCTGTAATAAAGATCAAAATCCGGTGCCCCCAGCCCACCCATGTGGTAAGGTAACGTGAGAATTTGCCATTTAACTTGCGGCTGTTTGCCCGACCAAGCTAGTTTAACCATCAGAGTAGTGAGTTTCTTAAAGAAAGCACCAGGGAGGACCATCGGAACGTTAGTGAAGAGGAACAGGAGTCGGGGGAGTATCACCATTTCCATGATTGAGATTCTGCCCAGAAGCGTCAATGGTAAGCGAATCCAACGGTCCACTTCATCTTCCAGTTTACTCACCAATACACCATAGTTTTCCCTAAACACCACTTCCGAGTCAGAATGTATTTGAATACCAAGGTACCTCACTGAATCCGTCGTCCATTGCAGCGGATAATCGAGGTCGCATTGGGTCGTGGATGGCGTTATGGGGAATACAATGGATTTGGACCAGTTAACACGCAAGCCCGACACCCCCCCCAAAAAGCACCACTTCCCTCAAGACAGATGAAAGATGCCGCTCCGGGTCACGCACATAAAGAAGCGTATCGTCGGCGTACGCTGAGACTATGAGTTCATACCCTGGGATACGGATGCCTTTATATCTATGATACTCTCGCAGTGAGCAGGCTAGGGGTTCAGCCACTAAAGCATAGAGAATCGGAGAAAGCGGACAGCCTTGCCTTGTACCACGTGAAATACATATCGGGTCGGTTACGAAATCTCCTATTTTAATACGGGCCGTGGGCGAGCTATAGAGTATCCCTAGCAGTTGCAAGAAGACCTCCCCCAGGCCCATACGCACCAGGACCTGCCTCATGAAGGGCCATTCAACTGAGTCGAATGCCTTCTCCATATCGAGAAACACCGCCACCGCTCGAGTCTCCTGATTGGTGTGTTGAAGAGCGCCAAATACTGTACGTAGATTATAAGTGATATTCCGACCCGGGACAAACCCAGCCTGTTCCGGAGCAACCAACGTGGGGACAAGAGGGACTAGGCGGTTGGCCAGGATCTTAGCGAAGATTTTGGTGTCAACATTGAACAATGAAGAGGGGCGATATGACGAACATTCCTCCGGTGGTTTCCCCGGCTTTAAAATGGCAACTATAATAGCCTCTCTCATTGAGGGCGGCATCGTGCCCGACTCACACGTCATCAAATAAAGAAGCTAAGTGCGGCAGCAGTAGGTCCAGGAACGCCTTGTAGAAGGCCACTGTCAGGCCATCTATCCCCGGGGCACTGCACGCTCTCATACTAGAGAGGGCAAGAAGTATTTCCTCTTTTTCTATTGGGCGCATCAAAAATTCGCGGTGCGTATTAGTCAGCCAGGGCAATTTAATATGGGTCAGATAGTCTAAAATTTCTTCCTCAGTGCCCGAGCTACGCGAAGAGTATAATGACGAATAGAATTGTCTAAATCGCTCTGCTATAGCAAGGTCGCCTGATAGCGGATCCCCCTCCGCAGAATTCAGCACAGTGACCCCGGAACAATTCCGGCGGGTCCTTAGCAATTGTGCAAGAACTCTACCCGGTCTTTCCCCCTCACCATAAATACGAGCGGTGGCATATTTGCCGAGGTGTTTTATTTCGGCGTCAGCCGTATTGTGAAATTCCCCCAATTGGGCCTTGAATTCAAGCATCACCTCATCATCAACACCCTGTTGCAGCCGTGTCTCCAGGTCAGCCAACGTGGCCTCCAGGTCTGATAGCCTCTTGTGCAGCGCTTTAAGAACTCCCGAGTGCTTGGATATCGTAACACCTCGAATATAAACCTTAAACGCCTCCCATACCACCTGGGGACTATCTACCGAGCACACATTTTTGTCAAAGTATATTTCGATTGCCTCTGCTAAATCAGCTTTGAACGCCGCGTCCACTAGAGAATAGGGGGGAAATCTCCAAGTATATGGAGGGATTGTCTTAGAGGGAGTACTAATTACTATTAGGACCGGGGAATGGTCCGAGAGAGTACGTGCGAGCACCTCACATGTATGCACCTGGTTATATAATCGTCTAGAGGCCAACCAGTAATCAATGCGTGTGTGCAAGTTGTGATATGCCGAATAGTGTGTAAATCCCCCTTTATCCTGGAAATCGCTGCCTCCATACATCACACAGGTCAGCGTGCAACACAGAGGCAGCGAGTGTACGAGCCGAGGCTGTAACACGCCTGGTCGGTCCCCCAGAACGGTCACACTCCGGGTTCAGAACTAAGTTGAAGTCACCACCCCATAGCCTCTGCCCCCCCTCGTAAGTCTGCACCCTGTTAAACAAATCCACATAAAAGTCCGAGCTGTCATAGTTGGGCCCATACACATTGCAAATCAATAAGTTCAGACCCATCCCCCTGCATCTAGAGATCACATATCTACCATTAGCATCAGCATGCAAGAGTTCCAGTGTGAAGGCAGATTTAGGGCGAACCCATGTAAGTACCCCCCGGGCATGCGTGGTGAAGCCCGCCGCATGTGTGTTCCCGTGCAAGCCTCTACTACGAAACAGTGGACTAGTGAGAGGTAGGTGTGTCTCCTGCAGAAGTGCGACATCAATGTCATGTCTAGTCAAATACGCCAGTACTTTACGCAATTTCCTGTGGTCATTGAGGCCACGCACATTCCATGTGAGAGCGCGCAAAGAACCGTGTGCACCCACCCTGCGAGGAGAGCAGTCTGTGGTGCCAAACCCTGTCGAACTGCCCCTGCTAGTGTCGGCCATAAGATCCTGCTGCGTGCATAGCTTCTGTGCAAATTGTGTAGTGTCTCCCATTAACTCTACCTATCTCAATCCCCGTCCCTCTCCACCCCCCACCCACGCCAGGCCAACCCCAACTAGGCCTAGATGAAGAACTGACAAACTGACCTCCTGAGCTGCAGCAGAAGCTAATAGCAAATGCAGAAACATCAATACAGCGCCAAGAGGACCCAACCCCTCCACCCCACCTGAAACGATACCCCAATTGTGCATCACACTCGCGGGCAGAGGTAGCTCGCTTCCAGAACATAAATTGGAGGAAATCTCCCTCGGCCTCTGCCCCACACACCTCCGACTGATTGTTATCTTCAGGAGGCAAGTACTGTTGAATAATATTCCCCCCCCCACCCAACAACCTAGGGTTAAGCTATCTCGTCCAGTAGAGAGACTTAAGCAAGTAGGCCTGTTCCTCCGCTGCCCGCAGCCGCCCACCCCCACGCCGCATAGCCACAGTATCAGATATATAAGGCACAGAACCAAACTATGCGAAACCATACATCCCACATCCCATTCAACGTCACCCGCAGCCAACAGCAATAATCATCTTATCTGCATGGTACAGGGGTGCACCATTAGTCCTGTGTCTCAAGGGCTCCCCCAGCTGCCTCTCCCAGGAGCGGTCGCTCCGGGTCACGCCGCTTGTCTCTGGCCCATGCCTTCTGTAAGGCCTTCGGGTCCGTGAAGAAGAGCGACCGTCCCTGGTGATTAATACGAAGCCTGGCAGGGTAGAGCATAGCATAGTCAAAGTTGCCCTCCCGTAGTTACTTCTTCAAGGGGGCAAACTGTCGGCGTGCCTCCTGCACCTTGATGGTAAAGTCAGGAAACAAAAATATAGTAGAGCCTTCAAACTGGAGGGGTTGTTTATCTCTGGCCGCGCGTAGTGCAGAGTCTCTGTCGCGATAGTTAAGGAGCTTCGCGATGATCGGTCTCGGGGGTGCTCCTGGTACTGGTCGCGGGCCAAGGGAGCGGTGCGCCCTTTCGACAATGAACATAGGTGAAAACGTCTCCTGCCAAAGGAGGGTGACCAGTAGTTTTTCAATAAACTGTTCCATGTTACCAGTTGGGGTGGATTCCGGAAGGCCTGTGATTCTGAGGTTGCTGCGCCTCGAGCGCGCCTCCAAGTCCTCCGTCTTGTCCTGCAGGACCTGCATTACCTTCCCCAGCTGCTTGTGGCCCACATCTAACGTCTGTTGTGCCTCCTCGACCTCCGTGACACGGCGTTCTGCCATGTCCAAGCGCTGTGCATGGTTATCCAGTCGTTCAGACATTCTATCCATACGGTAGAAAAGAGAGTCTATCTTAGAGCCCAAAACCGAGAGGCTGCCCTGAAGGCCCTTCTCCATCGCAGCTAGCATAGTGCGGATGTCACCGTCCGGTTCCTCCTGAGGCAGATCGTGCGTGTCCTCTCCCTCCTCCGCTACAGTTTCACGCCCTTTAGACTTCTTCTGGTCAAAGGTGATTTTCGGTTGTGTTTTGTCAACTCTGCCCATCTCTAGTGCTGTTACGTTCACTGTTTAGAGGTAAGGGCAGACAGACTCCAGGAGCAGCTGTTTGAACGTGCACCACAGCAGGTCGGATCTGTGCCAGCTAGGTGTTGGGGGTTTTAGCAGGTGGCCCAGACCCCTCCGTAGAACAGCAGACGATAACCCCAGGGGCGCGGCAGGGACGCCACACCGCACCCACAGTGGATGCCGGACAGTGGGGGGGGGGGGGGAGGGGGGGGGAGGGAGGGGAACACAGACGTCAGGTCGCCGGGAGAGAAAGCTTCGCCTCTAGAAGGGCGGTGCAGGCTGCAGCCCCCAGCAGGCGCAGCACTAGATCCTCCAGGCACCCCACAGCAATCTCGCCACTCCAGCGATGGGTAGTGAAAGGATAGTTAGCAACCAGTGGCTGGGGCATCCTGGGCCAGTTCACGATGCCGAAGGGTCAGAGCGACTCTCCTGAGTGCAGCGTCATGCAGAGCAATATTGTTCTCCACTCCTCTCAGCAGCTCCAGTGGTCTTGGTAAGGCCAGTCGCACTCAAACGCTCCTTACAGCAATGCGCCCATTAGGGCTGGGCTGGGCGCAGGCAAACTAAGATGCCGGCCTCGCGACCGTGCCTACGAGGCTTCAGGAGTCAGCGTGGCCGTCAGTAAGCTCTATAAGGATGCTCCGGGCCTGTAGTGTCACAGGAAGGGCCCTCTGGCGGTCCCAGGACGGCGCGCCAACTCCGCAGGGCCCCTCTCAGTAGCTCCGGTGGTCGCAGTAAATCCAGTCTCACCCCAACGCGCCGTACATCAGTGCGCCTATGAGGACAGGGCAGAGCGCAGGCAAACTAAAATGGCGGGCTCGCGCCCATGACCGCAAGGCATCAGGATATTGTGTGGCCGGCAGTAGATACTGTAAGAGGGCTTCACAGGGTCCCGGACTTGTGGAATCGCAGAAAAGGCCCTCGGAGGGTCTCAGGACATAGCGCCAGCACCGCAGGGCCCCTCAGGTCGCCTCACCTTCTGCCGCAGCAGCGGCAACGATCCGGATCAGAGCACAAGCCGGGGAGCACCTCCGTCACCCACCGCACAACGGGCAGCCCAGCCAGTCAGGAGTAGCGATCACGTGCTGCGAGAGGGGCACAAACCAGACGCCGCTCGATGCTCAAAGGGGGGGGGGGGAGGTCGGTCTTCCACGCCGGGCGAAGGTCACAGCACACTGGCGCAACACTTGGGTGGCAGAGCGGCCCAGTCAGTCACGAGAGACCGGAGATTCAGGCCCAGCCGCTCACGCCACAACCCGACCGTCCTCACTCCGCCGTCCAGCGTCGTAGAGCAGTCGGTGCAGGAGCGTTCCACTCCACACCAAATCCGGCAGCTGTGCCCGTCGCGTCAGGTACGGTTCGATACCTCTGAAGGCTAATAATGCACGGATAGTGTGTCGGTGTTGTGGAGCAATGCGCTCAAGCGGCCATCTTGGTCGCGGGCAAGCTCCGCCCCCCAAGGACGGGATAGTTAAAGTGGTGTTTGGGGCTGGAGGGGGCATGTTCAGAGTTGTTCGGGGGTGGATGTCTGGTGTTCGGAGAGGGTAAGAGGCCTGAGGGATGGAAGGCGGAGTGCAGAAGTTGTGGGAGTGTGGGAGGCCTGGGGAAGAGGGGTGAGCTGGCAGTGTGTGGGAGGGACAGGCATGGAGAGGGATGGGATAGTTATATGGGAGGGGGTCGTGATAAGTGGGGAAGAGAGGGAGTAAGGGGTGAGTGGAGAGGCAACATCAGTTGGGGGTGGGGTGGAATTTCAGAGAGGGGGAGTAGGGGCAGGAGGGGGTGTGGGCTAGGAGGGGAGATTGGGGGGGAAGGAGAGGGGTTAGAAGTGGTCTAGGGGACAAAAGGTGACGGTCGTTGGAGAGCATGGGAGTTTGGGAGATGGTGCTAGTGTTTGAGGTGTTTGGGGGGGGGGGGTTCAGGGTTGGGTGCTGGATAGGAAGGCATAGAATGTGATAAATCCTTAAGGTTAGAGATGTTTAGGGGAGAAAGGGTATTAGTCGGGGAGGCAGGAGAGCACAAGGACGTGTCTAGGGGTTGGGGAGTAGAGGGGGGGGGAAGAGTAGGTAAGGACAGCTGGTGGGACAGAGTGCTGAAATGATGCTCAAAGATGTTGAGGTTGTGTTCAGAGGCTTGTATGAGGATATTTCCAGTTTTAAAGACGGAGATGTCAATTTCACCGGGAAAGATAGGGGAGGGAGTAGTAGTTAGTTTGAAACCGTAAGGAATATTGTTAGATTTAGTGACTGGGAGGTGGCGAAGGAAGGTGCTCTTCCATTTGGAGGGGCGTTTAGAATAGAAAATGTAGTTGGTTTTTATAGGAGACGTGAGGCTGTGGTAGTTATCCACAATTAGGGTTTCAGGATGTCGTATTAGTAATTTATGTTTCAAATTTTTCTTGACGTTTTTTGAAAGATTGGAAGGGTAGGGAATGGACCAAGAGTTGGGGCCATGTCTGGTGAGGGAGGGGTTAAGGGAGGAGAGAACGGGGTTGGAATGGGACGCGGGTGTGGGACATGATGGTCAATATGTAGGAGGAGGGGGGGGGTGGAGTGATATAGAGCTATTAAGTGTACAACGAGGAGTTAGGGGTTGGAGGTTGAAGTAGGATAGGGGGGTTTGTGCAAGAGGGGAGGGTAAGGAATAAGTAAGAAAGAGCAGCACAACAATTAAATCAGCATTATAAAAAAGAAAATACAACAATATTTAGAAGTTAGGTATATGTTAAGTAGATGACCGTCCGAGGATTGCGGGCGGTTGCTAAAGGATCGAAGATTTGTCTGTGGGCTCACATGGGAGTCTAGTCTGCGCTGGTATTGAGATAGCTGTTGCGGAGGGGAACTCCGAGACAAAAAAGAGAATGATGAAGAACCAGGGAGGAGCGTTTTTGGCGCAGCAGGATTTTAGTGAGGGATGGCTGAGAGGTCAGGCTCTATATGAGCGTATGGGAGGAGAGGTTGGTTGCGCATTTGCGGTAGTGGAATAGTGCTAAAAAAACAGTAAACATGGGTAAAAAACATCAATCAACATAGAGTACACCAATGGGAGAGTGCCTAAAAAAGAAAAGCAATTAACATAGGAAAAAAAAACGAGTTACCTCAGAAAGGGAGAAGAAAGGATGATGTAAATTCTCTGTGGAAGACATAGTATCCACCAGAAGGAAAACGTTACTTATCCTGTAACCATCTGTTTGTAGAGCGTGGTTCGGTAATGTTCTGCATACTCCTGCCATTTAGTGTTGGGTCTGGATGGTTGCAACTGGATTTTCTTCCATAAAGTTCAAGTCACAAGACCAGTTGTGACGCCACCTTTTTTAGGTTGAGCCTAGGCAGCAAGCATGCGCCTTCTTTGAGACATGCGGTATTCACTCTATGGGTTTGAACACGCCCAGCGCTTCTCATTGGTTGTTTCCTTGGGCTTTTGAAATTCCTTTGCTGTTGTTGGTGAATATTTACATTTGTCCCACCTTTTGGCTGTTTTGTTCCCGCCCTGGAGAGTGACCCTGCTACATGGATCTGTTCACTATTTGGCATATGTTTAGTTTTGATGCACTCTTTTTTTTTATTATCTATTTAGCTGTGGTTGCAACTTTGGCTGTGTCTGAAGGCTTCCTGTTTCCCATGATCAACGCGGCGCTTTATCTTTAAGTATGACAGTCGTGCCTTTCTTTTGATTTGCATGGCACGGCTTGCCCACATCTATTTTTATGAATTTGGAAGAGACTAACATATTTTCACTCAGCGCTGCACCCCTTTCACGAGCACCGCGATTTATCTACTTGTTCTATGGGTACAATAACATGGTACACGTTAAGCTGTATCGTTATTTTGAATCCATATCACACGTATTACCGCTGTACCTTCTGGAATGTTCTCTCCCCCCCTCCTCCCCCCCCCCCCCATCAACACTAACGTCCTTCTTGTTACCCCAGTCACCTGGGATGTGTTTTGGGTGATTTCCTAAAAGCTTCGTCCATGGAGTATTCAGTGCTTGTGAAAGAACCAGAAGATTGCATAAACCCCAAAAAACGCAATGTGACACCGATGAGATGGGCTGCTCTTTCTAGTTCCTGGTGCAGCTCATTTAAAACAGCGCCTCGCAGCATCCTCCGACGCTCGCAGCTGCCAGTGTTTGCCGCTGGGGTTATCCCCCGTGTATGGGGACACATACACATGAGTAGCTCTTTGACAGGCCAAATGAGGTTTTCTTCCCTCCTGGATCCAATTAACGGTCTGCGAGAGGAGTGTGCTAAAGCACCAAGCAGGTCACGTTGGCGCTGTTCTCTTCCACCGCGGTCTCTCCAGGCACTTGGCATTTATGATTAAGAAAAAGATGAGCTACTGTCTGTCTTCGGCACATCTAAGCTTCACCATCCCATTTTGCGTTCTCACTTTGTATTAGATTTCTGTATTCAAGAGGAGTATGTAATGTTTATATAAGAAATGCGAAAAGTAAGAGCGGCAGTGCGTTGCGACATATGCCTCTGGATAGCGCTTGAATGCACCTCATCGTAACTGGCTGTCAAAGCTGGACGACACAAATCAGCTGTTCTGTCGGTTGGCACAGCATGAGACTTGGTTTCTTATTCAATCACATCTCGCTGCATTGATTAATATATTACGGAACACGTGCAATATTTAGACTTGCATGGGCTTCCACAAGCTATTTACCTGCTCAGCATGTTAAAAACCGTAAGAGGGCTTTTGCTCAGGAATAGCACATTTGAAGACTGTGTATAAAAAGGTATATGATGTTCGCTCCACACATCAAATGTACCAGAAGGCACCGATGTTAAAAACACACCTTTTTATCGACTGTAAAAATGCAATGATTTTTTTTTAGGTCTAGCGTTAGCCAATACTTATTGTTTTTACTAAAATAATGTGCATTATCTACACACGTGTAGGGGTTACCAGTCGGCCCTCATCAGTCACTGGTCTGTTGTTGCGTCATTCACATATTTCTTCTGCCTACTACAGCATATCGCATGGGGCAATCTGCTTTTTCACAAGGAGCACATCCACACACAAAGTCCTTTCCTCAAGTTCAAGAGACTGATATGGCAATGCGTGCTGTTGCAGGCCCAAAAAATATTTTGAATATTTCGCTTGTATCCATTTTTTTTTATTTTTTTTATTGCCGAGGTTCCAGTAGTTGCCTCAGCAACAGAGATTACAAAAACCATGATAAAACATAACGAGCATTGACAAAGCCAAAAGGTGGACCACCAATTCAAGAGCTATTTGTTTTGTCAAAGTGTGCTTCACGGAGTATGAATCGCTGCTGTGTTTGTACCACTGTTTCTGTGTTTAGATTTAGTTTTGTATTGTACTCCGTCACAGGTGGGTATCCTGGTGAACTGAATAACTTTAACACCTGTATTCCAACAAAGAAAACTCATATCTTTATTTTTTTTTTTTTAAACGGACGTTTATATTAGTTGTCATCATATCGAGAACAATTCCAGGATTTGGGAGCGTATCCTAAAAAATACTAGCCACCAAGGCAATCACATCGGAATTGTGGGACGTTGGCTGTCCCTGATGGTTTCACATGGCATGTTTAACATTAATTCTGAATTGCCGCTTGCAATGGACACCCTCGTCCCGTCCAGAGCATGAAGCACACAACAGAAGGAACAGGCTTCGTGTGGGGCACATTCACAATTCACACTATTGCCCCTTCCTAAATAAGCAAAAAAATCTGCACTTTAGACATGGTTTGGTCTGTGCGTGTGTGGATACATTCTGCAATTGGGTCAAGTATACATATTAGGCGCACACGCTGCGCACAACAGAAGGAACAGATTTCGGAGTAGGGAATTAGCAGTTCTTTCACAATCCATCACCAATGCGGTTTACTGCGCATTACAAGTTGAATGTTGCAGTGGTTGCAGCTAGCGGTCGTAGGTGTGCACCTACATGCTTCCTACCAGACTCCTTATCTACATGTTCCATTGCTGAGAGGCAGTTTGACGCAGCAGTGATAACATCACCAAACAAACCTTATGTTTATGTGCACACATAAATCAACAAACCACATAAGTATACTCAACACCACAATTACACAACATACATTCTATCCACACCACATAATTCAACATACCACAAAATTCAACAGCACACCACATAATTAAACTCCACTGCATAACACTCAACACAAAATACCAATCCAGTTACACTCATGCCACACAATCCCACTCCACACAATTAAAACACACACAATACCACATAATTCCACAGCACACAACATAACTACACAAATTCACTCCACACCACACAACTAACAATCCCAAACCAACACACACATTTCCACGACACACTGCACACATCCACTCCACAGCATATAGGTAAAAGACATTTACAACGGCAATAGCTTGAACTGTTGTTTTTTGTAGGCACAGGGAGAGCTGACGCTGAGACTCGGCCCCAGTTCCAAAGTCAGCAGCTTTGAATGTTACGCCAAACCCTCTCCCCAAATTTTGCTGGGCATAGGTGTCAGTGTGTTTGTTTGGAAGTGGCCGGGTTTCGTAATTTACTTTATCACTTGTTTTCCTGTAGTCGCCCTGAAGGGAAGGGGGAGTGCCTGAGGCTGTAGCAGTTCATGAACTGAGCCGTTAACGCTGACCTCATGTGTGACCTCGTTACATCCCAGTTTAGCCACCGCACATTTTGGGAAGAATATCAAGGGGCGTCTCAAGTTGGGAGACTGCAACACCTCAGAGGTGGCTTCATACCATTGAAAGACTGCTGGCAAAATAAAGCTACGTCTGGAGAATACCACTACACATCAGTATGAAATACCAAAGCTAACGGGTGCAGATTCCAAAGTTTTGAATTCATCAAAACAAAAAAACAAACTGAAAAGTTGCACGACAGACAAAGCTATCTGCAGTGTTTTTGTTGGTAATTGTATTATATTGCAATTATATAGCGCTTACTACTCCAGCAAGGCATCTATGTGCTTTACTATGTCTTTCTTGCTCCCTAGGAACAGTGAACCGAAGCACTGGCTCATCGCCACCAATGCCTCCTTTTAGATGGTTGTGAAATTGCCCCATGCTCTCATTATTTCATATCACTACTTTGTGTAGGAGCCACTAATGTGAGTAGGCACCCAGGATAATGTGCTGCATGGCTAAACACTTATAAAGTCCCAAAGGCGAGACCTATTGGCTATGCCAATGCTTGTTCCTCAATGCAATCACATTCAATCCACATCAAATAAATAGGGCGTGCACTGGAACAAGTTCCCTAAGCATGGTATCCGGAGGTTCATTTACATGCATTTTGTCATTATATTGCAATCTGTCCACCGTCGCTGGTGAAGGGTCTCGACTGCTTCAATAAGTCTTGTGCAGCTGCTCGAGTTTGTGGGAAATTAGTCTTTTTTGGTTATCACTTCCAGACAAAAGGTAGCAGGGTCACATATGGTGAACTGAGGTTGGTATCAGCACATGTTAGACACATGGCTCAACATCCACAATGTACCCTGATCCGTGAAGGTCGACTTGGTAGAAGTCTTCCAAGTTTTACAATTAAGTTCATGCTTAAGGCCTCTGTTTGTGGCATTTGGGTCAGCAGCCCACGGCCAATCTGACTGATGCCAAAACTTTCAACACTACATTCAATCCATCAGAATGCCTTTATCATTGCAAACTTGCTCCCACAGTAGAGGGCACATTGGCCTGCATTGCTTTTAATTATTGCTAATCTACGTTACACAGGAGAAATAAATAATAAAATATTCCCTTCAGAAAACGGGTTTTTGTACTGCACTGCTTGGAGGATGCTACCCCATCTGAAAACGGCATCTCTTTTCAATCTTCTTGCCATTTATGATACTTCTCAAACTTTTTTCTGGCACCACTTTAAGCGATTCCAAACATGCACCAAATAGCCACGAATGAGGGTCACATAATCCTGTTATTTAAAGCGCTTTGAGGGAGGAAACATATGGTCCCAAGTCCCAACACAACCAGCAGGGGAATGTACTGTGCTGCAGGTAACCCATCCTTCAGAGAGAAATTAATGCGAGTTATATCTGGTAGTATATTTTAATCACCGTAGGTTCATTATTACCTCAGCTTGAATTTATTTTACTCCTGAAAGAAATGTAGAAACACTTGTTCCCCTGCCAATACTTTTCTACAGTTTTCCACTAGCAGTGAATCGACAGTGAACACAACCACATACCAGCCACACAGCCAAGATAACCGCTTAACAGATCAAACTTTGGCAGAATTGTTTCCTGTTTATAGATCGTTTGAGAAGAATTTAATCAACAAAAATAAATAAAAAAATCTTCATTTTAGATCAGGATCGGTGTATTGTACACTCAACACGATAAAGTGGTATCAGTCAGCAGAGCTTGATTTTGTGTACTTGACATTGATATTTACCTTTCTTATAATCGTGAGATTTGAAAATTCCAGAGAGACCCCCAATACGAACCCCACGATAGTTCACAACTCCAGCATAGCCTGAAAAGTTACAACAAAAATAAAGAAGGTTTTAAAGTGTAGCTCATTAGGAAAAGCTACAGAATTGTCTCTGGGCATTTTGCGATGCAACTCTTTTAGAGAAACTTCTGAAATATGTCTTTTTGAAATCACTTTCTAAGTCAGTCTCTAACAATCCTATTGTTCAGTACTCAACAATTAACAAAAAGGTGTTCAATACTGGCCCATCCAATATGCAGGTTAAGTCAATGGCATAGATTTTTCCATGGAAAACGCTGTTTTTTAGGCTTAGATTCATATACCGTCTCTCCCTCCCACCGGACAGATCTTGAACATTTTGCAAACATTATCTACCTGAATTTCCAAGCAGAGAACGCGTATAGGCATGAGAAAGGCTGATAGAAAGACAGGAGCCAAGAAGTAAGGTTCCAGTGCCCACTATGAACTTGAACCAACACTAACTGCAGCAAGCACTATTGAACTGTAATGGAAACTCAGCTAAATACTGTCTGGGTTGAGTAGTTGTCAGCTTTGCCGAGAATATGCCTATCCCAATAACCTCAGTCACCCAGTTAAGGATTTTGTATCCACCTGGACTATGAGGAGAGAAGTTGGCACCTTGACATAAGGAGGCTGAGGAGGAGGTGTGTGGAACACTGGCACCGAAAACAGGATTCACTTTGAAAAGAGTCAGAGAGAAAATACATATTTCAATCAGCTTACTTTCAAAACATTCAGCGCTGCTGAACATAAATCAATACAGAGTGCTTCCTGCAGATTGACTTCTCTTCTTTTCAAGGACTGCATCGCCAATGATGATATTAGAAAGGATTGTTGCAAAATACACTTTGCATGCACAGGGCCCGATTCATAAAGATAAACTTACACTTGTGTAAGTTTAGTATTTTTCGGTAGTCACGAACTGCGATTTAATTTAAAACTTAAGACTGCAGTCAGAGCGAAGAATTACGCACTTGAAAAGATAGACCTCACAAAATGGTCAAGTTCACTGGAGGAAAAAACACGCGGCTAACTAGAAAAACCCACAGGGCAGAACACGGCAACTAGTCATTCAGGGGGACTTTTGGCCTAACACTTTCACTTCCTTTCGTGACTGCAAGTTAGAACATGCTTCTTTAACCATCACATTTTTTCACCATTCACATTTATTATATACAAGTGAAGCTCAAAGTGTGTACTAGTAATATATGCATTTGCCTTAAATGTGCTATGATAGATTCACTGGTTTGTAATTGTAATGCCAAGATTTAAAACAATAACACTTGAAAATGAAACGACAATTGAAAAAAATTGATTTATGGGACCTCTAATCCGATGGCTGTGCATGCAATTCTATACGCAAGGAATCCAGTGTACCACAACTTTTATTTGTTTTGGTTCGCTCTACATACATCGATGTCTGTCAGCCAATACCAGGCCATATGCAGACAGATACAAATTGCCAACAACCATTAAATAAATAACACACACAACTACATAACATCCTACCGAGGTAATAAATGTTGGGGGCCACCCAGCCACCATAGGGCAACTCCTGCAAGTGATTAGAGGCTTCATGATTTCCCCCAATGAAGATAGTCAGAACTGGTGCCTTTTTCTCACCAGAGTAATACCTGCAACAGAAGGGAGGGAGGCTGTTAGACATCAAAGGGAATGCTTTGTGAACTCACATCAACAAAGTCTATCATTTTTATGTTTGTACAACGAAAAGACAATACTATTAACACAAACAGAAAATGTACAACATGGGGTAGTGCAAGCTCTTCTCACACAAACAGAACAGTTACACCACATGCATTAGTGCAACATCCTGTGCAAAAAGATGATGATGTAGCAATGGAAACAGCAGTACAAATTCCCCTTATTTTTGAGTATTTGAGTTCCCATAGTGGATGATCTCAAAGTAATAAACAATGTGACATGGCTATGGGAGAGCAAAATGAATATTTGAGAGCAAAAAGATTATGAAAGTAGCAGAAAAGGGAGATTGTGATTCACCTATAAAATGTACATATCAATGTAACTACGTCATCAGGAATACTACAACTCAATTTCTCACCAGAGGTACAACTACTACCACCACCAGGTAGGACAACATTTGGCATATGGTGTTCTAATTTAGAGAACACATCTTGATTTTTTTGATCAGTCATGACACATCAAGCTTTGTATCAAGTCCTGGACATGGTCATCTGCAGTACTGCCAGGTAGCTGAAGCCATGAATGGTTAATTTGTGTATTAAGACAAAATGATGACTGGAGATTACTTGGATGGTAAATGGAAAATGGTGAAATATACATTTTACATCATGATTAATACAACAGATTTTCTCTTTTCTAATCACTTGAATTACCCATGATAATCAATCTACACACCTGGCACGGATGGGCTGGTCTTTTTGGGATGCAGATGTGTAACCTGCAGGTCACATAGGTGTTAAACACAGAGCCAAGATAAATGAACTTAGCAAGGGAAAAAGAAAAGAAAGCGTATATAAAAATGTCCAGGTTTTTTTAAGCCCCTGAAGGATCAAGTTCGAATGAAGCATCATGTCTGAGAAATCAACATAAAGTGCATTTCCAAAAGGGCAGAATTTTGAACAAAGAAATTTACTGACAAAGCGGTTCCCTCAGTCCCTCTTCCCTGACCCCTATCTCAGTGTTTTCAGGCAGCTTCAACCTATGAGTATTTGGCAAGCAACCAACATAACAAACAATCTGGATTTACTCTTGTGCATGAATTACTAGTCTTTTCTGCTTCCACATCGAAAAATCAAGGCATGTTGCTCTGGCAAATCACTCACTTGTAGAAGGTCTGCATGTGTCTGTACTTTTGTGGCACTGCCATGCATTTCATGTCACCCTCATTCCGCACTGCCTGGAAATCTCCACAGCACAGCAACAGGTCAACCTTGACGTTTTCTTTCTTCTCCAGAAACTGGATGGTTTCATAAATCTTATCCAGCTCCCCATGGCAGCAACCCTCAACAGCAACTTTCATGATGCAAAGTGATGTTCAAATTCTTCTTAGTCAGAATCTAATGGAGACAATTATTTCCTTCTGTGGCCTATTTTAATGGTCCCATGGTCAGCCGGGTCATTTGAACTACACCAAACTCTGAAAAGGGGTTGGGGAAATGGGAGAGGAAAAAGAAGGAACTCATTAGATTCTCTTTGTTTTTATAGCTCAATTATTAAATTATCGGACCACTTAGCCTTCTGACAATCATATATATGGCTACCACTTGTGTTTATCATCATAAAAAAAAAAAAAAAACATTTTGACACGAGCAGTTAAGTAATCTTTGTTAAATAAAGCCCTGTAGATAATGGATCTAGGATGGGATTTCATATAAGATAAATCAGCATTGGCATCCACACAAGGCAAATGTATATATTATTGATTTACAGCTATAAGAGAAAGAAAGTACCCCATCTTAAGATTCTATGGTTTCCTACATTACGGTATATCGACCTTCAACCAGTCATCATCAAGTCCTAGGTAAATGTAACCTCATTTGAAAAATAACACTTTAAATTTAGATCCCTAGATGTAGCTTTGCAGATCTTTGGTATCTCTTGGAGTGACATATGGTTTGATCTTGGGATGATTGCATATCCACATGTGGGGAAAGTGGTGACCAGCTTGAACAGTCTCCATTTTAAGTAATATTGCTCACTATGAAACAAACTTCATAGTGTTTGGGAATGGCTTCATAACACTAACCAAACTCACGAGCAGCAAAGAATCCTACTCGGAGCTCGTCACGTATCTTTGACATGGGCTTAGTGCGTTAATGCAAGACAGAACTCTAGACCAGACAGATGATTCCGATTACATACATTATGTATTGTTTTTATTAGTGGCAGTCGCCACTGTTTAGTTACAGTTAGGTCCGAGTTTAAATAAGAAAAGCGTTATTGTTTCGCTAATAACGTTGGTATTGTTACATGAATCTGCATGAAACTTTCCCAAAAAAGCTCATCTAGCTCAGCTCCTTCATGGAATGTGTCGTGCCAATTCGTGAAGCGGGGTGGGAACCAAGGAAAACAAGCATTCGCAATGCAATCGGTCTCGCCTTTGGGACCTTATATGTAGTTAGCTATGCAGCACATTAGCCTGGGTGCTGAAACATCTACTGTTCTTTAACATGGAGGGAAAGTAAGCACCAAACTGCGTGACACGCCAGGTGTGGGAACACGGAGTGAAATATTGCCTTCCAGCGGGAAATGGTATAGTCCAAAGCTCTGTTTTTAATATAAAATCAGGGCCTTCGGTGGTCATATCACCGAAAATACTAGATTTGAAAAATATATTATTGTCTACGGGTGCTCGTGGAAGACAATTTCTATGGACTGGAATCTAGAGAATGCTAAAGTGATTCTGGTATTTTACTCACCTCTGCTGGTTGTTTTCGATCAAGAAAGTTAAATAGAGGCAATTGCCAGAAAAATACAAAAAAGAAAGTCCCTCAGCAGAAAGCAATTCTGGTATATTACTGACCTCTGCTGGTCTTTTTCTATCAAGACAGCTAAATAGAGGCAGTTGAACAGAAAAAAAGCCCCTAAGCGGAAGCAGACAAGTCCTAGGTCTGATCTCCAGAGCCCACAAAGTACATACACATATAATTATATACTAAAGTATATACTAAAGTATATACAAAAGGTCTCGAATGCTCGACCTAAAAAAAGGTTGATTTCCCATTTGAATCCCATGGGAAACTTTGACACCAAATTTGGCAGAAAGTTAGAACTTTATTCAGAAATTGTGCTTTTTAGGTCTCGCCTAGCGTTGCAGCGCATGCGCTGCACGCTTTGCGAGGCATGTAGTATATACTTTAGGGGGGGAAGCTTCGCGTAAGCTCCGCCCACTCCCCCGCCCATCTTTTTCTTTGGCTTACAGCCTAAATGCTGCCTGATTGGCTTTTGACTTGTTAGTCCCTCCTCCTGATGTCCATGTCCTCATTTGTATACTTCCGAGGCTATTGCCCCCTTTACTGAAACACTATTTTGTGTCCTGTGTCCCCCCCCCTCACCCTCCCGCAGTTCGTAACTTTAGGCACCACCCTTACCCCCCCCCACTCCTGTTCGTGCCTTTTTAAACACACGCACAGATATTTGTAATGCAAAACGTCTCGCGTAAATGAGAGTTGTATTGCATTGCAGATGCTTGGTTTTTAAATTGTAAGCACCATTTTCTTACGTGCCTTCTCCTCCTCCTCCCTCCTCCCCCGTAGTCCGTGCCTTCTCACCCAACCCCCACCCCTCCCAGCCCCCGTACTCCCGTTACAAATGCTTGTTTTATCCGATAGATAGTCCACGGTAATACCACATTACAAAAACATAAAATGTCTACCGCCCGCGCAACAAATCGACTTCTGCCTCCGTATAATAATAAGAAAACGTCTTTTAAGCCAAAAGTAAACTGCATAAATAACAAACCAGCTTTAGGTACTATTGAAGCTGCCAGAGTTCGCTGATTATAAAATAATAGGGGAAAAAAAGCCATTCCAAGATGGCGGCCCGATGAACAAAGTGTGAATGATTTAGTTTCCTCGTCTTACACCACTTTAAAGAAGGACTACAAGAGCTGTGATCTCACTTCCATTTCTTTTCTTCTTCCGCCTGGGGTAGGATGCAGGCTCTCCCTCCCCTCGACACACCTACTTCCCTGTTCCTGGGCACTCGGATTTCTCCATTCATACGGTGTCACTCAGAGTGACACCTCGTCCTCGAAGCTTCCCATAACTGCCCCCGGCCCCCTCCACGCACACTCATCTATTTTCCAGTAGTGGTCTGCCCCGACACCCCTGAAAGTTGCTGCATTGTTACCCTGTCCTGACAGCTCTTTCCTCTGCCAGAGGCAGAACCGTAGGGGTGAGTACAGCGGACCAGCAGGGAGCAGGGCACTGCACAGGGCTCGGCTGGGACCGCTGGCTGTAGAGTTGGGGCAGGAAGCAGAGGGGCCAAGGACAGAGCTAACCATCAAGTGGGGTGCAGGCAGCAGTATACACTATGGTGTGCCCCACCCCCCTCCCGCAGTCCGATGCCTTCTCGCATCTGCCTTGTTAAAGTAAAAGTGCGCATGGCGCGCTGCAAATTCAAACAAGTAGCGCCATTGCCGAAGCCGGTGTTCCCTTGTCTTGCACTCCTGTTGTTTTGGTGGCTGCTTGTTTGTATTTGCAGCGCGCCATGCCACTTTCACTTTAAAAATATCTGCCGTTCCTCACAGCACTCGCCTCATAAAGTGAAAGTGCAGCACTCGCCTCTTAAATTGAAAGTGCGCATGACGTTCTGCAACTACAAACAAGCGGCCGCCAGTACCAGTGTTCAACAGACAAGGAGCAAAAAAAAACTAAAACCGGCTTCCGCCCTCAAGTTTGCGCTATATATAATTGAAAAAAGAAAAATATACAGTACAGCTCCCTATTCTGCCATTGGTGATTTCAGGTGGTGGGCCTGCTGCTTTCTTTTCCGCTTGAGAACGCCCACCACCAATGAAGGAACTGTAGCCTGGCGCCTCCCTCCCTCACAATCCATGCTCACTGTGAGGAGGGCCCCCGGGTCGTAGGCTGCATGATTGTTCCAGGCCAGACGCTGCCTGCAGTGTCTCAAGTCCTGCAGGCTGCCCCTACTGCACCCTCAGCACCCAGGTGCCTGTGGCCACCAGACATTGGTACCGGGGCCCCACCTGTCGGCCCTGTTATGTTAATTAAATTTAGCGCGCGACTCACCTCGAAGGGCATCTCTGCGCTGCAATATTATTTAACAATCACAACCTTGGACCCCAGTCCAGCTGAGCCACGCCCTGTAAAAGCAGCCCTCTACCAATGCGTCCCCAGCTCGGCACACGCACACAGGAAAGCTGCCTTCAGCCTCCTGCCTACACCATAGCTCCTGGAAGAGGATCCCACCGGACCAAGCCCATCAGAGGGACACAATTTGAGAAACCAGCTTAGCGCGGTGGCAGCGAGTGTCACTACATCAAGGCAAGCCAACTCGCTCAGAAGCGCAGACAGCCACCTACAGCCACTCTACGTAGTACTGCCGGCAGCTTGAGTGACCTGCTTCCCAACAACCTGGCCAAACACGCTCTCTAGACCACCCTGGCACCGCAGGAGGACACGTCATGGTGGCACAGGTGAGAGTGTCTAGCAGTGCAATGAAGTATGTCTGTGAGAGTGTCGGAGCGAGGTCAATTATGACTTAATGGGAAAAATATTCTGTATTGTTCAGGTGCACATATCGGGGATTTATGGGTCTTGGAAGCAGGGTCAGATTGGGAGGTCGGGAATTCGGCGATGGGCCAGTAGACAAGGGCCAGCTGTTAGCCGGTGTGCTTTTACCCTCAGTGCCTCGTCTGTAAACTCACCTGCTAGGAATACGTCATACAAAGTAATCTCCTGTAGCCTTAGAAAACTGCATTTCACACAGCTTGGTTGGCACACATGCACAGGATGACAACGGACCGTCCTGGCTGAGTACCCCATGGGCCTGTGCCTCTTCTGAACTAATCATGTGCTTGGGCCTATGCATCCTCTAGAGATGCCTGGAACTGCACTATTAGGAGGTGTAGGGAGTAGGGGACGAGGTGGAAAAAGCAGTTCTGTGGTACCGGTGCCCTGGGTGGTCTGCTAACGTTAACTGGACATTTAGCAGTCCCCGCGGGCAATAATGCCTTTTTGCATTACACTGGCCTATAGGGTTTCAAGCAGCCCACAGTGGTGTAAAGGCTGAGGCCAGAGGGTTATGTGGGACGGGTCCAGTTAAAAACAGTAAAGGTTCCTACCAACTATATTTATCCCCTTTACGTTGGAAATAAAAACACTTTTCAACAGTATGTACAAGAATTCTAAAAGTAATGCAAGTCAGCGATGCAGTCCCATTTACATTTTACTCATTTGACATGTTGTATTCCATATCCAGTCCTGTTCTCTAAGAGTATTTAATTTTCCTAGATGTGTTTTATTAATTTATTTTGTCATGCAGCTTTAAGGGTTAGGGAGGTCAGATTGTGGAAGAGGTTCTTGACGGGTCAAAATTGAGCGCTCCTAAGTTGTGTGAAAATAGTGTGAGTTTCACTCCCATAAAGATGTTCAGACACACTCATTCAATCTTTGGCCTCTCTGCAGAGCACAGAACGAAGGTCACATTTACGCCACTTGGAATATAATTATAGCTATCAGTGACTGAAATGTTTAGTCTAAACTGTATGTTCCTCCGATTATTTCAGTAGTAGAGGTGCCACAGGTCAAAGCTGAGGTATCTTACCAGACTTTTGTGGAGAGCCATGGTACAGCGTAGAGTAGAGTGTGATTGCCTGCACGGGAATAAGCAGGAGCTGCTGGAGGTGGTTCAGTACTGGATGACGGGCAGAACTTTAGTTATATCCACTGGTAGTTACTTGAAGGTTACACCACTAGAACAAGAGTCACGGGAACCAGACAATGAAAGCACGTGGAATGTGATGAGGAAGGTCATGAACGATATTATTATCCCACCTGTCTCTGCTGTTTTACCGTGTGCCCCCTCTCGGATCACCTACCCCACTGCCCCCTATGCTCTCCTCTGTCTGCTATTGGAACTCACCTGTACACCGCACTATTTCCGTTCTCCTCCGTACGCTCTCCTTGCGGTTATCCCCTCTCTCTGTCAGACCTCCTCTCCCTACCATTCATTTTGTGGCACCTTGTTTTCTGTCTTGCCCCTCTTAAATACGTCCCTGCCCGCTGTTATGTTTTTATGCCTTACAATATAAAAAACAATACCCACATTTGCAGTGCAAATAAAAAAAAGTAACAACTTACTGGAGCAGTGTCAGTTTTTTATTACATACTACTTTAGCACCGCATATTATTACCTTACTTATAACATTTTCTATTCAAAACAAATTTTTAAAAAAATCATAAAAATGTCGAGACAGATTGGCATTGCCAATGCTTGTTGTGATTTGGTGTAAATCGGTCACCCATTTTCGCGAAATTAAAATTTACGGAAGGGCTCCGGTTGGGCTTAAATGACTTGAAAAGTTAAGTGTATCTGGATGGCTGGGGCTGGGGGGGGTCAAGCTGTACCAAAAATAAAAAATAAAAAACAGGGTATTTTGATTTTTGCCATGTGCAGCGAAGGTCTACGGGAGTTGGCTGGTCGCAGCAGAGTTAAGCACATGCTACGCCTGTGGCCGATTGTCTATCATCAATCCCATGATAACGGACATAACCTTTGACCACATGCTGAACAAATCGCATATTTGTCAAGTCACCCACATTTGGTTGAGGTAATCTTTTCTACTGGTATTCACCCACTTAAAAAAGAAATTTCATAGACTAATGGAATCGCTGCCTTTTTAGGTCTCGCCTGTATCAGCGCATGTGCTCTCGCTTATGAGGAATATTGTATACAACGAGGGGCTTGCAGGGCACCCATTGTTTAACATTCGCTGGCGTCACTGTCACTCTTATTTGCTGGCATGTAATTGGCCAGCGCATGCTGGCTTCACTTTCTCTTCTTTGGGCTGGATCATGGACCAAGTAATGATTGCTTCAGCTTGATTGCTCTCCTTCTGCTGATCGTGCTGTGACTGAGGTACTACTTTTATTTTTTCTTCTTCCCTGGCGTCCTTATTACACCTCCTGCCCTTTGTAGCTATGTTTTAATATGCCATATGCACTTCAGAGAAGCCCATTTCTCCTTTGAAAAGGATGTCCGACGAGAGGTTATCTGCTTTTTTTTTTTTGGTAATCAACTTTTATTGCTTTTGAAAACAAAGAAGGTTAGCAGCAACAGCACAGTACTCAGGTTTTCATATAAGACATTGTGAGGTGAGAGTGTCGGTAGGAAAGTTATACAGTATGCACAGCGATCGAGCACTTGCATAGCGAAAACAGGCAGTCTGTCGGAAGTAAGAAGTTATGCCCATCACCCAACTAACCCAGTTGGTCCATCCATTTACCCCATACTTTCTGGTACTTGGCAGGGTAGCCTCGTTATCTGCTTCTTAATGTATTTTCACTAAGATATGGACGAAATTGCTTTCTGTATGTGATAGCCTATGTCACACATGGGAGGAGGGGGGAGTAACTGATTTGCTTAGAATCACAGGAGTGTTGTGCTAAGACCTAACACACACTGGCAAATCCAATTGGTCTCCCCAGTGAGACTTTTGTCTCTGCTATTGCCTTTGGTTCATGCTGAACAGCAGTGGTAATCAAAGTACGGCCTGTGGGCCGCTGATAGCCAGGCAGACATTTCCTTGTGGCCTGCAGATCTGCCTCTCTGGGAACATGGCAAACTGCAGTAGAAATAAATCAAGCTGCTCGATTCCGTTTTTATTCTGCTGCTGCTAACCAAGTAACACTGTTTTGTGATTTTGGGCTTTTTTTTTTTTAATATATATAGTCAGTTGAGCTGGTTTTATGAACGGAGCTGCCCTGCTCCTATAACAAGCTGAAATGACTGTAGAAACAAAGCCCAAAATCAGAAATGAAAGAGAACAATGTAACAAGGGTACATTATTTCGGTTTAAATCTTTTTATTGTTGTTTTGCATCAATGGTAGGTCATGAAGAGCAATAAGACACTGCATAGCACATTACAGTAAAAGAAAAGAAAACAAACCCAACTACCCCTCCCCTTCCCACCCTCCATTCTCCCTCCCGGAACTCACCCCAATGCGCCCCCAACCCTCCCTCCTGTCTCACCCCCATCAAGGCCAATTTAATATAGCATCGTCATAGCCAAATCAAGGCCTACTGGTCACAGTGTCCTTTGGTGCAAGTGGAGTGGATTATTGTGGGGGCTCCAAGAGCCGCAACAGGCGCAAATACTTGGGGTAGGTAAGCTCCCTCATCTCCGTTCCAAGTAGTGAAAGAAACGGGTGCCAAAGATCAGCAAACAAAGCCCTGTCTGCCTGTAGTAAAAGAGTTACGCGTTCCATACCCAGAAAGTACCATAGCTTGTGCAACCACCCCTGATGTGTGGGTGTGCTATCAGTGCCCCAATGAGATAATACATTTTGCAATGCTGCTCCCAGGGCTATTCCCATTTGCCTTCTCTTACGCGATCTAAGGGGAAACGTGAGTGTTTTGGGCATGCCTAAGACAACATACGCCGGAAATCGCGGTATCTGTGTATTAAAGTGGTTATCTATGTTGGATAACACTTGTTCCCAATAGGAGGAAATAGCAGGACAGTCCCATAGTATGTTTGTCAGGGTGCCCTCCAGTCCGCAATTTCTCCAACAGAGCGGGGATCGGTTGGGGTTACATCTGTGTAATCTGGGGGGCGTAAGGTACCAGTAGGTGACTATCTTGGTCGATGTTTCGATACTAGAGACGTTTCGCGCACGGTAGAAGATGTCGCTCCATTCCCCCTGCGAAAGTGTTAACCCCAATTCTGTTTCCCAGCGCCGTTGCCCTGCCGTGGGGGTCACCGTCTCGGGGGGGGGGGTGGATGGCAGCTGGCGATAAAGTTTAGTAATGAGGTGTGCATTAGACGTCTTGGTGTGAAGCCATTTTTAGGTCTCGCCTGAGCCAGCGCATGCGCTGCTCTGGCGAGAGTTTTAGTAAGCGGGTTTTGGAAGTGCAAACAGCAGTGGCTTTTGCTGGCGACCAGTACGCGAGCGTGCATGCGCGATCAGGCGCCATATGGCTTCCCTCGCCATTTGGACGCCCGCGATTACTTTCACGGCCGCGCGGCCAATGCTGGTTATTGCTTTGTTTCGGAGCGCAGTGCCTGCTTCAGGGACACCGCGCTCCGTTTATTTACTTTTATTTTATTGCTTTGTTTCGGAGCGCGGTGCCCAGTTCAGGGACACCGCGGTCTTTGTCATTTTCACATCGCGGCCCGCCTCGGCCGCACTGGTTTCCTCTGTTTCATGCCTTGGTGCTCTGAGGGTCGCTCTCCTTTGGAGTCGCCATTGCTGTTGGCGAGGAAGGCGGGCAGATGGGGAAGTGAGGGTTCGGCTGCTTTGTTTGCCCCTTTCATTAATTTTGTGTGGACTTGCGCTTCAACAACACCCATCTCTGTTAGAAAATGCCCAGAAGTGAGAAGACCTCCCCACCCAAAGTGTGTCCCTCAGTGGGTGCACGCGCTGGCTGCCGTTTCATGACTTGCCATAAAATAATTATGCAGATGCTTGTACTGAACTCCGGCCCTGCCAGGCATCGTTTATTGCATTTCTCCAGAAAAATCACCTCAGTAGTGGCACATTGTAGCCATCGTGTTGAGTCAGGGAATAGGAGAAGCGATCGACGGCATGTCAAGTGACCAATGGCTGCTAAAGTTCAGATCTTCACAAACCTTGCTCATGCTGTGCAGTTTGTAAAAGGGTTTTTCTAGAAATAAATACCAAGTCTGCAAACCAGGAGGGTAGTGAAAAATAAAACGCGTGTTTCTCAGAGCGCAGCACTAGTGGCAGGCGAGCCAACAAATTATTTGCGAGCACCGTCTTCATTTGTTATATTTCCTCAACAGCTGTTGTGTTTAGATTAATAGCATAAATGGCTGCAGCTGTCTTCTACTTTGTATCAGCGCTTGTGAGATGGGGACTGAAATGTTATTGTTAGAAAGATGCACCGTATAATAAGTTACCAATGCTGAATGGTTTTGGTATTGCCCAGACTTCCCTTTAATTTGTTTGGGGATGGTGATTTCTAAACTACACTACATCATTCACTGGAAACCGGGGCACATGTTAAACAAAAAAATAGACAGTCCGGGTGAAAGGCAGTGCCGGTGGCTTATTAGTTGCAATGCCAGTAACATGTCTCCAAGTAATGTGACCGTCACAGTTGTCCCACCCTTGTCTTTGTTTACAATACGTATGTTTTCTAGTTTTTGCGCTGCTTCATTGATCTCTCCACCCATGGAGCATTTTGTCCAGTCATCTAGATTGGAATATATTTTTACATCTCATACTGGGTTTTCTTAATGTTGCTTCTGTTATCCTGCACACGTCAATAAATGTCAGTGGGTTAAAATGTCATGGCTATCTAGAGGTGACATGTTTCTGTGCTTCAGTTCCCGTAGTGGTCACCCTCAAAGATCACTGAGATGTGGACAAATCAGTGCAAATGAGCCCTATATGATGTAGAGTACTTTCTGCCATCGGTTTGGCAGCTCGATTACATTCCTCGTGGCTCTCTGGTTAACACTGTTGTAAAAAGGATTTTAGTTCTTGTGACACCTTCATTAAACCCTTGCAAAGCTTGCTTGAATGTTTATGTTCCTACATTTAATCCTAAATGTGAAACTACAAGTCCCAGAATCCAAACTACAATGGCGCCTCTGTGCCCAAAACATGCATGGCCACTGTTTGTATGTTCCAAAATGGAGTGTGCAGGTAAATCGGTATGCCGCTTTGCTTTAATGTAATTACTTCTCAGCTTTGGTCTTGTTGTGTTATCATGTTAGCGTGTGTGTCTATGTGCTTACATATGAGTGTTACTTCTATTTGCACACGTCTTATGTTTTATAATGTGGGAATGTCTGTTTTTCTGCTTGTATCTGGTGCCTTTGTTTGCTTGAATGATTGTTTAGGTTCACGTTTATATGTAAGCATGTGTATTTATGGATTTTAATAGTTGTTTTGTTATGTTATTTATGTATTCCTCTGTGAACGCTCACGTGTGTGGGCGTGTGTCCCACCCTTGTGCCAAAGTCTGCCTGCATGCACGTGTTTAGGGTGAGCAGGAATTGCACTGCGGCAGACACTCCGTGATTTACATCTCAGAGCCCCAGTCTTCATCCGGGGATGACTTCCCTTATCTGTTCTGTGTGATGTGCTTTGAAGTGAAGACTGCCCAGGAAGAGGTGTGAACCTCAGGCTCTTTGCACATGGGCTCCTAACACCCAGGATCAAAACACCAATGTGTTCACTGACCCCTGGCATCCTCCTTTAAAATAGAAATCTCACATCCTCACACCTACAATTAGACCACCAAGGATTCACGTCCAAGACACCCACTTACCTCCACTCCCTCCCTCGCCTCCCTTCTCCCAGCACTGGAAGTATGGATATGTACCAGCGAGTGGCACTAGGTTGGCCGGATGCCTTTTAAATAACAACAAAACACATCTCAAATGGGCGTCTTCTTTCAAATGCTCCGCAGAGACACCTGCTTGAGAATCTCACTCCAGATCTCACCCTCATGTCTGCCAGGGCTGCTCTTCGCGTCATCAGAGGCTAAGGTAAGCTAAACTCAAATAGGCTATCACTTTGTCAATGGCGGTATATATGTCCTGGTGATTTATAGCCTTATAACTTGCAAGTGCAAATTCTAAACACATGAAGGTCTTTCATGCAGGCCTTAAAAAAGGCAAAGGCAACAAGATCAAAAGCAATATCATTTTTCCCAGTGCCAAAGAGCACACGCTGTGTGCTGTCATCTTCTTGTTCCACAGGTTTATTTCTTTTTACCCACAATATCAATCCACAGCTGGCCACAACAGAGAGGGGAACATTGGAAAACAAAACTACTCACTTTTCACCTCTTTTTGCTTGTACACAGATGCCCCAAGCTCCCATACCTTGACTTTGTTTTTTTTTAACACCCAAAGGCACAGATCTGGAGCTTAGCTCCTACCTATTTGGTTTTTTTACTCACCAAAAAGGCAACACTGTCCACACAGTTCCATGCCACACAATTAAAATCCACACCTTTCCAATCCACACCACAAAATTTGACACCAAACCACATAATTCAACTCAACAACACAATTACACAACTCACCACATACATCCAGTCCTCACCACATAATTCCACATCATGCCACAAAATTCAGCAGCGCACGACATAATTAAACTCCACTACATACCACTCCACAACACAAAATACCATTCCACATAATTGCACTACATAACACACAATCCCACTCCACATAATTTAATGACTCTCAATACCACATAATTGCTATCCACATATTTTCACTGCACATCATGCTACATAATTCCACTATACAAATCCACTCCATACCACACAATTCCACGCCACACAATTCCACAACTAAAAATTCCAATCCAACCCACAACTCCACTACACACCACATGCATACACTCCATAACACATAGGTAAAAGACATTGCCATTTACAACGCCAATAGGAATAACTCAAGCAACTGCGAGACCTATTGCATTTCCAATGCTTGTTTGTAAGGAGTTAGTGGTCTCTGGGCCCCCGGTCGCACCGAAGGGTGCATGACCCAGTGACGTATTTGATTTAAGTGGTATCGCTCGGACTCTGGCAGAGCGAATATGAAGCCACGGTCTTCGAAGGTCAATGGGCCCTCTACATCAAAAAGGTGCCCGATGGATCTGCACCCTTCTCTATCCCAAAGTTGAAAGGCCCCTTGATCTAGACCTGGGGTAAATTCCACATTCTTAACTATAGGTGTGAGGGGTGACGGACAGGAGGTTAAGCCATACCTTATCGCGGTGGAGTCTTTTAAGGTCGTGCAAATGATTGGTGAGCCGTATGGACAGATTGGGCGTTGGGTCTTGTGAAGAAAGGGGATTCCCCTAAGCGCCTGACCCGCAATCGCTCTTTCCATGAAAAGCCAGTGTTTTTCTGACTCACCATGTGACCACTCTAATAAGACGCGCAATTGGGTAGCTTGGTAGTATCGGGCTATATTGGGGACCCAGAGGCCTCCCTCCCGGGGAGGTCTGTAGCTTATCTCTTTGATCATTTTAGGCTTTTTGTTGGCTCGTACAAATGAACAGAATTCCTGTTGGAGCAATTTAATAACCCCAGGGGGGGGCTCCACTGGGAGTGTTTGAAAGAGGTATAATATTTTGGGTAACGCGTTCATTTTAAGCGCTGCCACTCATCCAAGCCAAGAAAGGCTGTAAGGTCTCCAACGATTTAAATCTTTACGAACCTGGGAGAGGAGATATTTATAGTTCAGGGTAGCCATGGCACATGTGGACGTCGTCAACTTGATCCCTAGGTAAGGGATCGACTCAGTCTCCCAGTGACGTGGGACTGAGCGTGTATGTGCCTCCCTAGTAGGGGGTTGTAAAGAGACCCATAGGGCTGGCAATTTCGCAACATTGACTCGGAAACCAGAGGCTTCCGCAAATCTCTCAAGTTTAGCAAAAAATGCAGGAACGGAAGTCCGAGGTTCCTCCAGAGTGGCAACCACGTCGTCCGTGTATAAGCTGATAGTATGGGTATCCCCCCCCCCCTCCAAAATCGGACCCCGGAGATCAGCGGGCTCCCCCGCACTGTCTGGGCCATAGGCTCCATGTAGAGTGTGAATAGGAGCGGGAAAAGCGGACACCCCTGCCTCGTCCCTCGGGTGATCGGAAAGGAGTTGGAAGAGCGGCCGTTCACCCGTACCTTGGCCTTGGGGCAGCTATAGCTGCTAAATATACATTTACGGAAGCGGTCGCCCACCCCAAACTGTGCGAGAGTAGCCTCCAAATACTTCCGATGTACTCGGTCGAATGCCTTTTCGGCACCAACCGATATCACCAAACGCTCCACTTTCTGATGTTGTGCCTTGTCAAGGAGGTGGAGTAACCTCCTTGTGTTGTCGCTACATTGTCTAGTGGCCACGAAGCCAGACTGGTCCGGGTCTACCAGCCCCGGCATCATTGGACCAAACCTTGCCGCAAGAATCCCAGTAAAGAGCTTTAGATCAATGTTCAAAAGAGATATCGGCCTGTACGAGGCACAATACCGAACGTCTTTTCCAGGTTTCGGGATCACCACAATTGAGGTCATTATCATTGTAGGGCGGATGTCGGAAGCATTACCAATTGCGTTGAAGAGCCTGGTAAGGATAGGTGCCAAGGTGGTGCAAAAGGTCTTATAAAAAATGGCGGTTAATCCATCGGGGCCAGGGGACTTAAGAAGTTTGAGGCAGGCAATTGCCGAAATCACCTCCTCTATACGTATTGGGCTATCAAGACTGTCTGCCTGATCCGGTGTTAATCTCAGGAGAGAGTTGTCCCCTGAATGTAAGCAAGGAGTCTAGTTCTGAGAGGCGTTGGGCTGTGTATAATTTGGCGTAGAAGTCATGGAAGGCTTGCGTTATGTCTGTATTGTTTGAGCATTTGTTGCCGGTCTCGTCACAAATTGTGTGGACCGAGGCCTCTTGGCGCTGAGCACGGAGTTTGTTAGCCAGGAGGCGCCCACATCTGTCTCCTCCCACATAAAAAGAATGGCGTAGCTGACGGGCGGCATACTTCGCCTTATCCAAGTCTAGACCGGCAAGTTGGCGGCACGCTGCCTCTAGTTGTCGCCACACCCGGGGTGCCCGTCTGCTTATGAATGCGCTCTAGCTCATGCACCTGCTTTGCGAGGCCTTCCCGCTTATCCCGCATAATTCTTTTGTCCGCTGCTGAAGTAGTGATGAGTTCCCCTCTAGCAAATACTTTAAGTGTTTCCCAGAGTGTAGTGATGGAGGTGTCAGGGGTATTGTTGAAGGTCAGGAAACCTTTCAGTGCTATATCAAGGCATTTGATCACCTCTGGGCGATGCAGAAGCGTGTCGCGCAGCCGCAATGTATATGATGGTCTGTCTGAAGAGGGGAGTGCCAGTGTGATCAGAGTGGGAGCGAGGCTCGTTATCTGAGGCCTTTGTGTTCGGAAGTAGCGAACGGGACCCAATAAAGCAGTCTATCCTGGCATATGTTTTATGTGCATGCGAATAGAATGTGTAGTCTATAGTTTGTGGGTGCAGTGTACGCCAAAGGTCGACCATCCCCAGGTCCCGCAGCCACTCCCGCCCTGCCATTGTGAGAGCACCTGCCTGCCCATATCGCCGCATAGACCTGTCTAGTTGATTGTCGAAGACTGTGTTTATCTCACCCCCAGTATAAGTAGCCGATCTGGTGAGGCTGTTAGGTCCATCACTGCCCGCCTTAGGAACGCCTCCTGCCCCTCGTTTGGTGCATATATAGATCCAAAAGTATAAGAGTGAGCATTGATAGTGACTGAATAAGCCAGAAGTCTCCCCTTGATTTCGTCCCGTTTCACGCCTACCTTGCTCCTGAAGGAGCGCGAGATAAGAATTGCGACCTCAGCTGTTTTGGTGGTGTGGGAGGAGAAATATTGTTGCGGGAAAGCCCTCGATCTGAGTCTGTGCGTGTCCCTGGTCAGGAGGTGGGTTTCCTGTAAAAGACATATTTGAGCTCCAGATTGCTTTAGGTAAGATAGTATAGCCCTTCGCTTAATCGGATTATTTAATCAATCAATCAATCAGGGAATTGTAAGCGCACTACTCGCCCGTGAGGGTCTCAAGGCGCTGAGGGGGGGAGGGGGTCCGCAGATCTGTTTAGCCGAAGAGCCAGGTCTTGAGGGTCTTCCTGAAGGTGTTCAGGGAGGGGGCGCGTCTGATGTCTGCCGGTAGCTCGTTCCAGGTCTTGGCTGCAATGTGAGAGAAGGATCTTCCGCCTGCTCTGGCTCTGTGGATGCGCTGGGTTTCGGCCAGTGCGAGGTTGGAAGATTGGAGGTTTCTTTTGGGTACGTGGAAGTTGATTCTGTCGTTGAGGTATTTGAGGAAGCTCAATGCAGAGAAGACAGAAGTCCTCGGTACCACCCCTTCTGCATGGGACAGCACCTGGTGGCCGACCGCCCTTGGAATCCCACCTACCCCCTCAGACCACGCCAAGAACCTCGTCATCGTACTCGACTCATCACTCACACTAAATGGACATATGCAGCAACAATCCGGTTGTGATACCACTGTCTCGCTTTGCGTTGATCCACAGGAAGCTATAATTTAATGATGTCTTCTCTAGTGGCAGAAACAGCAGCAAAGCCAAAATATCTCACCTGCCCAAGAGCTAATTGCTTTGCCAATGTGTTTTAGCCATGTTGCACACCAGTGTGGCTGCAGTGCGGCATGGCCAAACGTTAGTGCTACAGAGGGGAGGAGCTTAGAGTGTTGTTAAGGGGAAGGGCGTGGAGCAAAGTGTCTTAGAGTGGAGGGGCATAGTGTCGTATAGCAGAGGAGCGAAGAGTGTCGAAGAGCGGAGTAAAGTGTCAAAGACTGGAGTGTTGTGAAGTGGAGTAAAGTGTCAGAGTCGTGGAGTAGTCTAGAGTTAAGTGGCAGAGTGGCATAGAGTGGAACAGAGTGGCATAGAGTGGAACAGAGTGGCATAGAGTGGAACAGAGTGGCATAGAGTGTCAGCGTTGAGTGATGTAGAGTGGAGGGGCGTAGAGTGGAGTAAAGTGGTGTGGAGTGGCATATAGTGCTGTAGAGTGGAGTGCTGTGGAATGTCAAAGTGGAGTGGGATAGAGTGGAGTGTCGTATAGTAGAGTGAGAGTGGCTTGGCAGAGTAGAGTGAAGTAGGGTAGTAGAATATCGCAGAGCGAAGTACGGTAGTAGAATATCGCAGAGAGGAGCAGAGTGTCGTAGAGTGCAGCAGAGTGGAGTATGCATGGTGTGGTAGTGCACTGCCAATGCAGACCACACGTTTAATTGAAATGATCATTACATTTGCACAGACACACAGTTGTACTGATAAAACTATACAGCACACAAATAATAAGTGTGGAAATGGCATCACCTATTGTACTGATTTGCTTTGATCATATTCAAATATATTTGTTTCCAGCACATTACAAAAAATGTTTTCATTTACAGACATTTAATTTTTGTTGCGTGCTAGAAAAGAGCATTTAGTAAGTAAAATAAATTTGTAGAGAGCAGAGCATTTAGTAAGTAAAATAAATTTGTAGAGAGCAGAGTACCCATTAATGGCACTGCTCTAGCAAAACCCAGAAGTTGCGACAAAGGCAAATGAAAAAGATGAGAAAACCAACACAGAATCAAAGGAGACAAGCCGCCCCCTCAAATTGTCAGATAAAGCCCCTCACCTTAAGTCAGAGAAAGAAAAGTAAACACCAAGCTCCCTTGGAAGAAATCTGACCTCTGTCTTTGAATGCTCATTAAATGTGACAAGATAAGAACAAAATTTAAAGGCCTGCACACGTGGAAGAACACAGTTAATAGGCTAAGGTCCATCGGATGGACATAGACATACTGGGCAGTCTAAAACAAAAAGACAGTAAATAGAAAGCAAGCTAATGTGAGTTACAAAGCCAATGGTAAGCAATGGGCGGAATGCATTCTCATGGAAGCTTTCATAATGTCCCCCAAGATGTCTAAGGACAATGCCACAAAACGAGCACCCTAGTCCATCACAGAGTAAACTTTTTCTCACTAGAGGTGTGATCCCATAAAATTCTGTTTCATACCCTAGAACACTAAAGCTCACTCCACACAAATAAAGTTCCTTTGTTCTGAGACCATTTAAAATCAGTGCAATCACTGCTAGGTCTCTGGCAATAAACATAGTTCCAGTTTCATCCGGTACTGCTGAAAACTAGAGCAAAAGGAATTGGTTATCAACATTAATGTTGTCTTGCGAAATTAAACCTTTGCCTCAGACAAGAGCTGGATGATCTCGCTGAGGCAAGTGAGCGCCCCACCACCGGTACTGCTGTTATCAGCATGGCTTCCCTGCTGTCAGCTTCCTGCTGCTGCAGAGACGCCCCTACCCAACTGCCCAATGCCGCCACCTCTGCTCCTTGATCCGAGGAATAGAGGAACAGCACTGCAAATTGAAACACTTTTACAGAATTAGAGGTAATTATCATTCATTTATTTATACAGTGCGTCAGTCACCAAAGGGTATATTAGCACTAGAACACTCATAAGACAAATAGCAAATACTATACAGGGAAAAAAATGATCTAGGGTGGATCTAGTGGGAGGGCACCCCAGCATTTGGGGTCCCAAGATCCCAATGATCTGCCCACACATTTCCTTGTTGTAAAGGAGGCATGCGGACATGGAACAGATCTAAAGCATAGGGACCTGGAGTTGGAAGGTGTAATCAAGTCAGAGAGCAATTTGGGTCCAATACGATGGAAGGCATTTTGCACTAGACATAGCATCTTAAATTGAATACAACACTGGACTGGTAGTCAACAAAAGGTGTGATGAGCTGAGGAATTGTGGTTGAACTTCTGGACATCTCAAACTAATTGCCCTGCCATGTTTTGAGTACTACTGTCAGGGCACACAGAGCGTGAGTGCACTGACTACGGAAAAGGCGAAGAACGGGATAAAGACTACCACTCCCGTCATCCGCCAGTAAATGCACGCACACGCTGACGCTACGCTGTGAGACGTGCCGTCAGCAGTTCCGGTAAAAGGAGAAAGCGCCTTCACGAAGACGCCGATTATCCTGAGGATCCCCGAGTGTCCAGAAGTACGGTCGGGTAAGGGTGCAAACACGCACCAACTGATCTAACAGTGTTCTGTTGTTTATTGCTAGGGAAGCTGTTCGCAGCGCATTTCCATGGTTCTTCCCGTTGGAGAGACACGTGATTCCCTACGGTCTCATGCGGGAGGAAATATAGCAACTCTGTTTGTGTGCCACCAGAATTTAGACATTCACTACGCTCTTACTTTGATGCAAAAGTAGGAGCGCTTTATACCTTATTTTTTGTTACTCCTTCATATTATGGTGATACTGGAAGTCCCTCCTCTCACTGGTTTATGCGGAGGACTTCCTGCTCCTTGAGAATTCTCTTCTTCAATGTGAGTGGAAGGGAGATACTGGCTACCTCTTGGAATTTAGGATTGCTATACCAGAAACGCCACACTCATGCATGTGTGCCGTTAACCTTGGCTTTTGTGTTGTGTCTTCGTTCTTTAGGGGAGATCTGTTGGGGGTGTCCAGTACTGAACTGAAATAGTCCGGTGGGGGCCAAGCACATTCTATGCAAAGGTATTGGCCTTTCCTTCTAGAAAGTCTTCAGTACAACAGAGGGTGCATATCTCCATTCAATGTATGACCTGTTGTTGATTAACCCTGTTCCTTTATTAGACTAAGAATGTGCTGTCGCCATGTACTCACCCTCACATCTCGCCCGGCAGAAGGCACTCCTTGTTTTCTTTACAGGTAAAGCGAGTTCTCTTTTTGTAGGGTTTACTGGAACACCGTGGGTCGAGTATATAGAGTATCCAGTATAGTAATAGCTGTTCTCTCTCTTTATCTGTTCTCAGGTCTCCCTCCCCGCTGTTCCTACCCTTTCCTTCCTCGCTTGACCATCCCACTAGTCCGAGGGGATTTATTCTATCCGGACTTGGGGCTGTCGAGAGGGGACCCTTTTGCTTCGAGCCGATCCTGAGGATAACCTGGTGACCGTGACAGAATAATCGGCCCACGTTTACTTATCCTCCTGGTCGGGTAGAATCTGGGATGGCAACACTTGAGGACGTCTTAGCCGCACTAGTACTGGTGCAGTCAGAGCTGGCGGCTTCACGTACTGAGACCGCCGCTTTACAAGCGAGGGTAGAGCGCATGCAGAGGAATCCTTTCGATGCTGGCAGTTCCCTTCCTCCGACTAGTGCAGTGATAGTGGAAGTACCCTCACAAATCCCGTTGGCCCCTCCAGAAAGATATTATGGGGATATACAGAAAGTGCAGGTATTCCTAACCCAAGTAATGCTCCATTTCCATTGTAAACCCAAGATGTTTGCGACTAACCAAGCACGAGTCGCTTTTCTGATCTCTTACTTAACAGGGGACGCAGCTCAATGGGCAGTCCCTATAATCCGACGAGATGACCCTCTCCTCCATGACTGGGAAGCTTTCAAAGAGGAGTTTGAGAAAACATTCGATCGCAGGGCTGAAACCTTTTCGGCGGACAAAGAACTACTTGAACTGAAGCAAGGTAGCAAGGATTTGTTAGTATACCTGAACTCTTTCCGACGATTGGTAGCTGAGACGGAGTGGCCAGAGTCGAAACAAGCCGCACTGTTCTATCAAGGGCTCCGGGACGAACTAAAGGACGTTATAGCGCAAGTGGACCCTCAACCCAAAACCTGTCCTGCGCTAATCGAACTAACCTTACGTTTAGACCATCGCTTGAAGGAACGCAGAGGGGAGCATAGAAGAAGGGAACGGATCCCTCAGCGCTTTGACCAGCCAAATACCTCCGAACCCAGATCGACTCCTTCCGAACCAATGGAGATAGGGGCGGTCAGGGCCTCTCTCACCCCTAACGAACGAGAATACCGGCGGAAACAGGGGTTATGCTTATACTGCGGGAAGAAAGGGCATTACCTCCGTGAGTGCCCCGTCAAGCCGAGAAACAGCCGTCCTAGGTTTGGGCAAGTGGCCACTGTTGCCGCAGGCAAGTCGTCGGAAAACTGATACGCTCGAGGAGGAAGGAAGGGGAACCCTTGAGCTTCAGTGAAATCCCTTCAGTAAAGAACGATCCCAGTGACAGCCCAGAACACTTCTTCGTTAACATGGATATTGTTGTGGGCCAAGAAAAGAAGCACATCCAGGTCATGGTAGATTCTGGGGCCACTGGCTGCTTTATGGATGAAGAGGCAGCCCTTCGTTTAGGAATAGAATTGGTTACGAAGAACACTCCGGAACGGGTGTTTGCAGTGGATGGCAAACAATTGGAATCCGGTCCCATTCGGTTCCAAACGAAGGAGCTCGAGATATGGTACAAGGATAACCACTGCGAGTCCCTTGTCTTTAACATCATCCAAGCACCCAAATACGGGGTGATTTTGGGGTTACCTTGGCTCCAGAAACATGACCCGTCTATTGATTGGCCTCGCCTGACTATGCAGATGGATTCCGAGTATTGCAGCAACCACTGCATATATCCCCCTGAGATTCCATCCAAAGCCTTAGCGTTACGCCACCACATCGCCACGGCCGCGGAGAAAGAAGTGGATCTGCCTGACTGCTATCAGGAATACGCTATGGTATTTTGTGACAGCATGGCTGAGGTATTACCCCCACACCGGATCTACGACTGCCAGATCGATCTTGTACCGGGTGCAGTGATTCCTTGTAGCAGGATATACGCCTTAACGGAGCCCGAGACTCTACATCTACGACAGTACTTAGAGAAGTACCTTTCTTTGGGTTTTATCCGTCACTCTCGGTCTCCTGCAGCTTCCCCCTTTTTTTATACCAAAAGCCAATGGAGAGCTCAGGACATGCATCGACTTCAGAGCGTTGAATGCCATCACGGTGAAGAACCGATACCCTCTCCCCTTGTATCGGTGTTGTTGGAACAAGTAAAGGGGCTACGATCTACACAAAACTCGACCTCCGAGGAGCCTACCATCTGGTACGGATGCGAGAGGGAGATGAATGGAAGACGGCATTCAAAACTCGGTACGGGCTTTACGAATATCTTGTTATGCCCTTCGGCCTTTGTAACGCCCCAGCCGCCTTCCAGTTCTTCTTGAACGACGTTCTCCGGGAGTATCTGGATCGTTTTGTGGTTGTCTATATAGACGACATTCTTGTCTTCTCTATGAACCCGGAGGAGCATAAGGAACACGTCAGGACTGTCTTAAGAGTCTTACAAAGAAACCACCTCTACTGTAAGATCTGCAAGTGCGAGTTTCATGTCACCACCGTGGAGTTCTTGGGAGTCATGCTCACCCCGGCAGGCCAAATCATGGCTGAGAGAAAGGTGACAGCCGTTATTGAATGGCCCAGACCAACAAATGTACGTGACGTACAATGCTTTTTAGGCTTCGCCAATTTTTATAGGCGCTTTATTCATCATTTCTCTACTATGGTGGCCCCAGTTACACGCCTACTAAGGAAGAACGTGTCCTTCCAGTGGGACGAAGAAGCGCAAACCGCCTTTGATGCACTGAAGAGAGCCTTTTCCTCCGCTCCTATTTTGGCCCACGCTGATCCCGAATTGCCATTCGTCATAGAAGCTGATGCCTCTGACATAGCTGTAGGAGCCGTCCTTTCCCAAAGACATCCTTCCACAGGGCAGCTGCATCCAGTCGCCTTCATGTCTCGAAAGCTGAACACCGCGGAGAGAAACTATACGATCGCCGAAAAGGAACTATTGGCCATAAAGGACGCCTTTTTGGAGTGGAGGCATTGGATAAAAGGAGCAAAACACCAAGTCACCGTCTACACAGATCACCGCAATCTGCAGTTTATGAAATCGTCCAGGCAGCTCACTCCTCGTCAGTTAAGGTGGATGATGTTCTTCGCTGAATACCACTTTGTCATCACCTTTAGGCCCGGCAGAGACAACAAAAAAGCAGACGCCCTGACCCGACAAACCACACAATCTGAAGGTATGGTAAACCCAGAAAAAGCCATCATCGCATCTGACCAAATAGTCTGTGCAACCCATACCGAGGACTTCCTACAGAAGATAAAGAGAGGAGCACAGACCGCTACCTGGAGGGACTGGCTTAGACATCATCCCGAATGGAGGATGCGACAAGGCATTCCCATGAAAGGGAATCAGGTCTTAGTACCCACCAAGGAAGTAAGACGGCAGGTCTTTCGATGGTGCCATGTTCTCCCGTGTGCGGGACATAGCGGTGGCCAAAAAACCATTGAACACACGCTACGTCAGTTTTGGTGGCCCTCTTTGCGCAGGGATATACTACTGTGGGTCAAGAGGTGTGAAGTCTGCGCTCAAATGAAGACTGATAAACGCCGATCTCAAGGCTTGTTACAGCCTTTGCACACTCCAGAAAACCCTTGGGAACAATGGTCGGTGGACTTCATAGTCGGGTTACCTAGAGACCAAGGGCATACTGTAGTCCTGGTGGTGGTGGACTACTTGACCAAAATGGGACACTTTATAGCCTGCAAACAACTCCCTACTGCAGGGCAATTAGCTACCCTACTGTTAGTCAACGTAGTTAGGTTACATGGGTTACCGCGTATGATTGTGTCAGACAGGGGCTCTCAATTTACAGCGCGTTTCTGGAGAGTTTGGTGTTCTAGGTTGAACATATCGTCCGCGCTGTCCACCAGTTTCCATCCGCAAACTGACGGCCAGACGGAACGGTTGAACCAGACCCTTAAACAATTCCTGCGATGTTACATAGACACCAACACGGAAGCTTGGGTGGACTGGTTATGGATAGCCGAAATCGCTTACAATAATGCAATACACAGCTCTACACGTCACTCACCATTTTACAGTTCTTACGGTTTCCACCCTCGTTTTATCCCTTTCGTAGCACCCAGTCGCACCCTCAAACTCCCCGAAGTACAACAAAGGTTGGGGCATATCAGACAAACCCTGCTTAACACCACCCACTATCTCCAGCATGCTAAAGTGCTGTACAAAAGACAGGCAGATAAGCATCGGAGGCTCGCTCCAGAATACAAAACGGGGGACTTGGTCTGGCTCTCTACAAAAAATATAAGATTCAAGAGACATAGTTTCCTAAATCCCAAGTTCATTGGCCCCTATAGGGTCCTTAAAAAGGTAGGGCCAGTGGCTGTAAAACTGCGCTTGCCGGCACACTTCCGGATACATCCTGTCTTTCATGTCTCGCTCCTAAAGCCTTCCTTTAGTCCGGTTAAAAGGCGGCCTGTTCCGTTGTGGGTGGATCATGATGAGGAGTATGAGGTCAAGGGTGTCGTGGACTCCAGGATCACCCGGAGGAGACTGTGGTATCTGGTGTCATGGAAGGGTTATGGTTCCGAGGAGGATTCCTGGGAACCGGCCTCCTCTGTACATGCTCCCCGGCTGGTGGCGGCGTTTCATAGGAGGTTCCCGGATAAACCTTGCACCTGTCAGTGCTCGCCGAAGGGGGGATGTACTGTCAGGGCACACAGAGCGTGAGTGCACTGACTACGGAAAAGGCGAAGAACGGGATAAAGACTACCACTCCCGTCATCCGCCAGTAAATGCACGCTGCACGCTGCACGCTGTGAGACGTGCCGTCAGCAGTTCCGGTAAAAAGGAGAAAGCGCCTTCACGAAGACGCCGATTATCCTGAGGATCCCCGAGTGTCCAGAAGTACGGTCGGGTAAGGGTGCAAACACGCACCAACTGATCTAACAGTGTTCTGTTGTTTATTGCTAGGGAAGCTGTTCGCAGCGCATTTCCATGGTTCTTCCCGTTGGAGAGACACGTGATTCCCTACGGTCTCATGCGGGAGGAAATATAGCAACTCTGTTTGTGTGCCACCAGAATTCAGACATTCACTACGCTCTTACTTTGATGCAAAAGTAGGAGCGCTTTATACCTTATTTTTTGTTACTCCTTCATATTATGGTGATACTGGAAGTCCCTCCTCTCACTGGTTTATGCGGAGGACTTCCTGCTCCTTGAGAATTCTCTTCTTCAATGTGAGTGGAAGGGAGATACTGGCTACCTCTTGGAATTTAGGATTGCTATACCAGAAACGCCACACTCATGCATGTGTGCCGTTAACCTTGGCTTTTGTGTTGTGTCTTCGTTCTTTAGGGAGATCTGTTGGGGGTGTCCAGTACTGAACTGAAATAGTCCGGTGGGGGCCAAGCACATTCTATGCAAAGGTATTGGCCTTTCCTTCTAGAAAGTCTTCAGTACAACAGAGGGTGCATATCTCCATTCAATGTATGACCTGTTGTTGATTAACCTGTTCCTTTATTAGACTAAGAATGTGCTGTCGCCATGTACTCACCCTCACATCTCGCCCGGCAGAAGGCACTCCTTGTTTTCTTTACAGGTAAAGCGAGTTCTCTTTTTGTAGGGTTTACTGGAACACCGTGGGTCGAGTATATAGAGTATCCAGTATAGTAATAGCTGTTCTCTCTCTTTATCTGTTCTCAGGTCTCCCTCCCCGCTGTTCCTACCCTTTCCTTCCTCGCTTGACCATCCCACTAGTCCGAGGGGATTTATTCTATCCGGACTTGGGGCTGTCGAGAGGGGGACCCTTTTTGCTTCGAGCCGATCCTGAGGATAACCTGGTGACCGTGACAACTCCTTGGCTTGTTAATACAAGAAGCTGGGAGCCCAAGTTATAATTAGTAGAAGTGAGACAATATCAGGGTGATCATCACCTGTGGACGTTTATCCGAGGGGATAAACGGGAGGATTTTACTCAACATGCATAAAGTCAGTAGGTCTGAAGTCTATGAATCTGGTAACGACAGACAGTTTATCTAAGCAGCTCTGAAGATTCTTAACTTGGTCAATAAGGGAGGGCAAAGAGGGGCCAGCGAAGCCAAGTCTGACCACATTTACAGGTCTGCGCCAATTGAGCAAGATTTGGCTTTTGCCCTGTAGGCAGACAACCATGTACTGCAACAAGGCAGTCTCCCAGCCAGAGGCTGAAGGGGACTTGCCAAATGACATGAGAAGTTGTGTGTCGACCAGAAATCCAAACTCCTTAATGAGTTTACTAAGATGTTACACATAAATGTTTTGCAAATTTATGGACGGAATGCTGAACAAATCAAACATTCACCACCAGTCAAGAGATCTGGGTTTAGTCCATTGCTCTTTTGCTCACCATGCCACCCCTGTTTGGACCCAGCCATATGCAAATCAGTTTCGACCCAGCTCCTCATGGGAACAGTCCAGCCCGAACTGCAAAGCCAGGTCCTCCTTGGACCGAAAACAAGCATTTTGGGACTGGTTTCTGGGTATCACCCCCTCATCAGCCAGGCTAGCTTGAAATCAGTGGCACAGCGAGCAAGGGACCCACGTCTGGGCATACCCCTGGCCTCATAGGGCGAACATAGCAAAGACAAGATGATGGACGGAGTGCTGAAGCCTTTCAACCACTCATCCCCAATCAGGAGATCTGGGTTGAATCCATCGTTCAGTCTTTTGTTGGACCAGAACGGAGGCAGTGACACTTGAGATGCCCAGAGAAAATACTTAATACAATGCTAATGCATGGTCAACAACGCAGCCTAACAATTGATAAGAATGGAATGGCAGACCATCTCAAATGCCAGTGAAAGGTCCAGCAACGAGAGGCATGTCGGCTTGTTACTCTAAAAATTGGCTATCCTGGTCCTATATAGGAGACACCTGCTTAAGACCTAGGTTCCCTACTGTTTCAAAGTATACATTTTATTAATGCAATAAAAGCAGAATTACTACATTTTAACATGTTGATAAAAGTTGTATACTGGAAATCTTTACCATGATATTCCAATTTAACTGAGAGTTCTTTTTAAAATCAAAGATTAAACAATTACATACAGCATTCTATTCATCATGTTCTTTTACATTATTCATTCTCAATTAAAATCTTTGGGATAACCATCTTTAACTCTCAAGTCCATTAAACTACTACTTATTAATGCATTGGTTGTCTCTTCTATTTAAAGAATTTAAAACGTAACCAAGGACGAATGCAGAACATTTTTAAAAGAGCAAACGCTTGCCATCTTTATATTGGCAGTTGATTTTGCCAAGTTTCCATTTGGGGTTTCAAAAATAACCCTAGCCTGGATTGTCATCGTAATGCAACAGTATGGGCTGGACTTTATCTTAGAGAAGTAGTGGGTGGTGAAATAAAAATAAAAAAAGAGAAGAGCACTACACTATGATTGTTTAGAAACAAAAACCTTTATATAGTTCCAAGTACATTATATAATATATAAAATACAGACACTAAGTAAGTTCTCATGGTTTCTGTGATCGTTTTGATCTATGGTTTCTGGGACTTTCTATTGTTTATAGGGTTTTTCAGCCAAGTCAAAAGTCCAAACGATTACATTATTAATTCTCAATAAAAGCCCCTGTGTCAAACTCCCTTTTAACTCTTAGAAAAGTGCAACTCATTATTTACTGCATTTGTTCTATCTTGCATTTAAAGAAGTAACGATGAAACCAAAGAAGAATGCCATGTGGAAATAAACATCTTTATACGTTCTGCTAAGAATCCATGAACCTGTTATTGGGCCATTCCAGTAGTGTTTTAGTCCAAAAACCAAATCCTATTTCAATGTTCACAACCCTCAGGCAGGCACGAACAAGAGAGCAAAAGTGGAGCATCTTCATCGCATTAAGGAAAACTGTCACCTCAAGACTTGCAAACCCCTACACCCTATTTTACAAACCCAATTGTACACGAGCATCTTGCTCTGGTTTGCAGTACGGCAGCAACTTCTGTGAAGGTAATGTGGCCTAACAACATGTTTATTAGTCTGGCTAAATCGTATAATGGTGTACTTTAGGTTACATCTATCCCCGGTCACAGGGATGATCTATGGTAAAATAAACAGATATATTAGGAAAATAAGATTAAACAACTTCATAACTGCCCTGGGGGGTTTAGTTTAAAATTAAATTAACCTTAATTGCCAAATAACAATAAATCAGATAAACAAGTCACGCTATATTCAGACGTTCTCAGAACGCTGTACATTGTTAATGCGTGCCGCTAAGCCTAACAGGTAAAATACCTCTTAAGATGAAAAGTGGGTGCTAAAATAATTTGAGGACTTTATAAATCATCCCCAATCCAAACGTATGACACAGAAATATTGAAAACTCCTACCATCCACAGACTCAAATCAGCCATCCTCCAGCACATTCATGTCGCGTGCGGTTTAAAATCACTTCCTCCGGCTCTGTCCCGTCGTTGTTGAATTTTTCCACCCAGACAACATTTTGTCTTGCAGTACTTCCGGGTTACAAACAGCCAATCGCAAGGCTCAACACATACTTCTTTTCAATCGTCTAAAAGGATGCGAGGATACCGTAATGTGCAAGCTACTCTAAGATTGGAGCATTGTCTACATCTCAGCCACTCATAGTGCTCGCGTAGAATTCCGAGAAGGCCATTGGCTGTAAAGAACATAATTGGCTTCTATGACGTATAACCGTTGTTCGTTTTATCGCTAATGCGAGTGTGTTGGCGTGAGCCCGTTTAGAGCAAGGGGTTCTTTTTAGGTCTCGCCTGAACCAGCGCATGCGCTGCTCTGGCGAGAGTTTTAGTAAGCGGGTTTTGGAAGTGCAAACAGTGGCTTTTGCTGGCGACCAGCTTGCGTTCACGCGCGATCAGGTGCCATATGGCTTCCCTCGCCACCTGGACGCTCGCGTGAACGCAAGCTGGTCGCCAGCAAAAGCCACTGTTTGCACTTCCAAAACCCGCTTACTCACGATTACTTTCACGGCCGCGCGGCCGTGTCAGTTTCACGGCTGCGCGGCCAATGCTTGTTTATCTCGCTTCTCGGTCTGGCTTTCCATCCATACGCTCTCCTACTCTGCCTCCATTCACCGGAGCTCTGTTCAGCTCACTGAATTGCTTACGACGGAAAAATACCCCTCGCGCAATCGTATGTAACGGGGTACTGGATGACGTAGTCCATACGAGATATAAGGAACAAGATCAACAGTCACGGACGTTTACGCCTTCAGTTACAGTTCTAGCTTAAATGTGTCGCTCACAGTGTACAGGAAAAACATGGAACCCCTCAGAAGCTGCAAGACGCCGAGCCCGATTTCCTGCTTACATGCCCGTGCATGCAGGGAACATTGCTCAATGTGACCAGCAGCCCCGTGACGTGTCAGCGGAAGGGTCACGGGATTCTTTTATCAGTCACCCACGCAGGCGCCAGCCAGTGACTATTAGAACTGCTAGGGCGGCGCACAGCCAGGGCGTGTCAGGCTTCATCTGAACAGACCTTCGTTGTTTGGAACGAACCAATTTAAACGAAGGTGTTTTGTTGTACAAAATAACACAGTATCTAATTAGCGTAATGTCACAGGCAAAGCTATCATATGACCTTTGCCTCTGGGATGATGTCAGATGTCACTCAAAGGGCATGTGCCCCACCTGAAGTCTAGGTACTTGCTGATGGCCAAAACGGATGATATCAGATCGATGCTTTTTTATGGCATCAGTTATTATTCTGGTGTTTTCTAAACGGACAATAACACATTAGAACAAGCACTGGCATAGCCAATAGGTCTTGCCTTTGGGACCTTATAAGTGTTTAGCCATGCAACAGTTGATGTTGTTGCACCAAGGATATTGTGCTAGATAACTAAACACTTATAAGGTCCCAAAGGCGAGACCTATTGGCTATGCCAATGCTTGTTTATAATGCCAGCCGATTCTGTATAGGATGGAAAAGGATTTAGGAAGAGGGGAGTGCGGAGTAGTAGTGGAGGCATCTAGCAGCACGAAATAGGCTTGTCTCTGGATGGTGCGATTGAGTGAGATTCGGACCCTACCAAGATGCTGTCCTGCCGAGTACCATTTATTACTAATTTCCTTGTACTCCCTCTAGTGTCGTGGGCCACTAGGCCCACATGCTAATTAAGGACCACACGGACACAGTAGTATTGTACTGGAACTGGCCTCGAGCAGTCACCCGTGACGCCTGTGATGGATGGGTGTGGGGTGCATGTGAATCCAGCCCTCGAGGGAGTGGCTGGAAATACCAGTGCATGCTGAGACACTATTTTTTTATCTTTATTGTATTTAATGCATTTTCATATAGCGCAGACTTTACCCAAAGGTGTCCGAGCGCCTCACAATAGAACCAAGTACGTTACATGAGGAGAATTTTACATATTTACACGTTACAGATACAAACGAGAAAGAAGAAAAAGTAAAATAAAACAATAGATGGCAGTCACACATAAAACACATTAGGATGAGGATCGTACAGGAATAGATTACAAATTTACAATATTGTAAGAACTTCCTTGAGGGACATGAAAAGGGATGTATTAGTTCTGGAAGTGTCTTTGGAAGAGAAGAGATTTGAGGTCAGTTTTGAAGGTCCGGGTAAAGGTGGTGGTACGGAGTAGTGGAGGAAGCGAGTTCCAGATTCTAACCGCATTGCCTGAGAAGGATTGAGCCATCGATCTTTCCTTTTTGAAGGTGGGGGCTCAAGCAGTACATTTTCCTCATTACGAGAAGGTCTAGAGCCTCCAAAGATTTTAAGTTTATTCGCCAGGTATCGAGGGGAGGAAGTGTGCAAGGGTTTGTGGGTGATACAGGCAGTCTTGTAGATTAATCTTGCCTCGATGGGAAGCCATCGAAGAGAAGACAAAATGGGTGTGATGTGGTTCTTCTTTTGTCCCCAAAGACAAAACGAGCCGCTGAATGGAGAACAGATTTAAGAGGGAAAAGGTGGGATTTGGGGAGGCAAGCAAGGAGTGAATTGCAATAGTCCAATCTAGAACCAGAGATTGGACCAAGGTTTTTAGGTCTTGCTCCGGAAAGAAACGTCGAATCCCCCAGAAAAGGCGCAGTTGGTATCGTGCATTCTTTGCAATGGAATTGATGTGGGAGAGTAGATTGAGCATTTTGTCCAGTATGACACCAAGGGATTTAGTGCTGTCTATCAACAATAGGTTTATGGTTGAGTAAATTCAGCTGGTCCATCCAAGATTGAACAGGAGGAGGAGAGAGTGAGGTAGAGAGGAGGAGGAATTCAGTTTTGGAAGGATTGAGAATCGGTTGATGAGCTAACATCCAGTTTTGAATAGAGTTGAGAGTAGAGTTGAGGATTGAGATATCGTGTGCGGAAGACACCTTAAGGTAGATTTGAGTGTCATCCGCATAGAGATGGTAAAAGATCCCAGATTTACTTAGGAGATTTCCCAATGGTTCCAAATAAAGATTGAACAAAGTGGGTGCAAGGATAGAACCTTGAGGGACGCCTTAACCTACAGCCAATGAAGACGAAAGACTGTTCGCTATTTTGATCATTTGGGATCTGTCCGAGAGGAATGAGGCAAACCATTTAAGCACTGTGACTTCCAAGCTCATTCTCTGTTGAAGAGTGTTAAGGAGAGTGTTGTGATTAACAGTGTCAAAGGCTGCAGAAAGGTCTAGAAGAATCAGAAGACAAGACTCCCCTCCCTCTCCCCCCCCAAATCGAGTACACGCAGCGCATCATCGATCACTTGCAACAGGGCTGTTTCGGTGCTGCAGTTTTAAATGAAACCAGACTGGAAATTGTCGAAGATTATTATCCTTAATAGGTAGGGAAAGTTGTTTCGCTACACATCTTTCTGTGATTTTCGCAAGAAAAGGGAGGTTGGTGATGGGGCGGAAGTTGTTGAGGTCATTCGCATCAGCAGAGGGTTTTTTAAGAAGTGGGGTAACATGTCCTGTTTTAAGGGCAACAGGAAGGGAGCCTTGGCTGAGGAAGAGGTTAATCAGACTGGTCCAATAGGAAAGAGTATGGGTGTAGAAATCAATGGCAATGTCACTAGGGATGGGGTCAAAAGAATGGTTAGAGGGTTTTGTTTCGAGGATGCATTTGAGGAGGGCATCTTCAGAGATGACGTCAAAGTTCTGCCAAATGACTAAGGATTTGCGCTCCTCTAGGGGGGTAGGATGAATGACCTGATCCACCAGTGATTTAACTTTTTCATCAAAGAATATAGCGAATTCTGCTGCTTTCTTTGGAGAATCGTCAGGCTTGATGGTTGAGGGAGAGCAGTTTAGATTTTTGATGAGGTCAAATTGTTTTTTGGGTCTGTTTTTGGCTGAGTCGAGGAGAGTTCTGAAGTGTGACGCTTTTTCATGGAAGATGTGTTTGTGGTATTTTGATCTTGCTGAACGTAGAATAGAAAGATTAGTGGGGGATGGAGATTGTCTCCATTGTTTCTCCAGGATTCTCAGGTTCTTCCTTTCTTCGTAAAGGGATTTATTGAACCGTGGTGCTGAAGGAATAGGCCTTTTCCTTTTGCTTTGAAGTGGAGCGACATTATCAATTTCGACTGCAAGGACTGAGAGGCATTGGGAGGTAAGATCGTTGACATCCAAATTAGGGTCTAACCTTGGAAGTGATAGCATAGCAGAATCACAAAGAGTGTCAAGGTCAATGTTTTAGGTGTTACGGAACCAGGTAGTAGTCTTTTAGGTTGGCCAAGAGTTATGGAGTGTGATAGGTGAAGAGAGAAGTGGATGAGGAAGTGGTCAGACCTGTCTACTTGAATAGGGATAGCAATAGTAAGCATGTCTGCTTTGGATATAATAAGGTCCAGAATTGAGCCCTTAGAGTGTGTTGTTTCAGTGCAGTGTTGGATAAGATCATTTGCTGAGAGAACAGGGGCAAGCCTATTAGCAGCTGAGTCTTCCAAAGAGCCCCAGTGAAGATTAAAGTCTCCCAGGAAAATCTGTCTGTCACTTTGAGAGTATTGGTCGCTGATGAAGTCGGTGAGTTCCTCCAAAAAAGAAGGGCAGTCACCAGGCGGGTGATAAATGGCATGAAATCTGAAGGGGGAGCAGTGTTGCACTTGAAGCTCCAGAGACAGGCATTCGAATGTACGGAAGGAGCTGTTAGGAAAAACCTTAAATTGAAGGGAGTTTCTGAAGATGATTGCAACACCTCCCCCAACTTTGTCTGTTCTGTCATTTCTAAAGATAGAATAGTCGGTGGGTAACAGAAGATCAAAAATAGTATGAGAGGTGTCGTTGAACCAGGTCTCAGTGAGGAAGAGAATGTCAAGATTGTGGAGAATGATGGTGTCAGAAATTTCCAGTTTGTGTTTAATTGCAGATCTGCAGTTGTGGAGCAAACAGCGCAACTCTGACGAGACTGTTTTGGTGACGGGGGCGTTTGGGCTTTTAGGGGTGATAGGGATAATGTTCTTGTAACAGGGTGCCAGGGTAGAATAAGGCTGATGTTTAGTTCAGACAGAAGAGATGGTCGGAATAGTGCACAGAGTAGACTTACTTGGAGAGGAGAGTGGAATGGTCTCGAGGGCTTGAAATACCAGTGCCTGCTGAGACACTAGAACGTGTGCAGCAAGACACTACATTCCTCCCAAACTTAATTGAAGAACAAAACAAAACACCAGTCGAACCTGTGGGGGTACACAACAGTCAACTAAACACCACAGGGTGTATCAGCCTCACGAGTCGGGCAGCGGGAAGACAGCAGACATGGGGTTGGTGACTCTGACTGTAGCAGGACAATCTTTGCTGGCACTCATAATTTAACCGGAGTGGTTCAGGACACGAATGCTTGGAGACGTCAGCTGCACTCCGGTAGCATACCAGTGGAAACATGTCCTTTGGTCTGAAGTTGCTCCACTTCGCTGATGTTGAGGATGGTCTGTGGTGGGTTCTAACAGTTCATTAAAACAGGGTGCGTCATTAGCATGGTTGGAGTCCATGGTGAAGGTTCACAAAGGTGTTGTTTTATCGACTGAAGTCTCTGTTAGACGACTTCGCTGTATCCTGTAATCTGGCAGTGGGGCAATATTGAGTCCAACTCTCCCGCCTGGGGAGGCCACTTGTCGGGGTTGCTACGGGACTCCTTGTGGGCTGCGCTGGGGATGCTTGTGTGCCGACGTGGGCAGCTGAAAGACTAATGAGGAGCCAGTACCTAGTCGCTCGCACAAACCTCAGGGGTGGATGAGTCTTGGTCAAGACATGCTCTTGCGGCCGCAGTTCAGGTGTAAGCCAGGTTAGCAGGTAGCCTCTAGTTCTTCTTGTCAACTGGTGTGGCAACGGTGTAGGACTCCAGTCCATCAGTACTCTGTAGATAGTAGTGTTTGATGCATTTGACGAGGACTGGCGTGATGGCATTGCCAGGCGTGTGGTGAATCTGGACAACAGTTGGTGACGACTTGCCGTGATGATTGCAGGCCTTCGTTCTTTAGTCGATCATCGAGAGCGGGGGTGGCCAGGTGCTTTCATTTCCTTTGGGAAGGCATCTGCATCCTTGCACATGGACTTCTTGGGCTACTAAGACGTCGGTGACAGTGGCGTGATGGACACGCTGAGAAACGGGAGGCATGAGACTCTATTCGCGCATGCTTGCGGCTTACTCTCGTACTCCCGCTGGGCGGTCGCCAGGTCATTCTCTGGTTGTCACCCACTTCACTTGCTGTGCCGGGATGCGCTCATTTAGCAGCTCGAGTTCTCTTCAACGTCTGGCCCGGCCACTCACGACCTTCCCTCCTGAACTTGGTCGGTTGTCAGATTCTTAGTGTAGGCCCTCCGGTCCACTTCCATATTTCCTGCTGGGTGCGGTGTCATGCACATGGCAATGATGATGTGGTTGCCATGGGCCCTAGACGACAGGTGGTGATGATCCTCTAGGAGAGGGGATTTCTGGAGGGACTTCTCAGCTACATGTCTCTGTCTTGCTGAGGCTGTTCCTTCACCCATGGTATCTGCGGTCAGGAGCAGGGATGCCGTCCAACTTAGACTGCTGACGCTCTGGGATGGACAGTCGCACTGGGAAGCGTTGGGGAGAGACGCGGTTCGCGCCTGCTGCCTCTTACTTTTGGTTTTCCCATGGGGCTGTCTCCAGGGACGTCGGTCCGCCTTGGTGGCTGTCTGGTGTCTCTGGGTGCGTTCTTGGCTTGCGGACCTGTGTTCGTCCGGTTCTTCATGGTGACCGGATTGTCACTTTTCTTTTCGGTTCTCCTGGTGCAGTAGTATGCACCTTCTTCCAAACAGGCCAACAGGGCCTATCAACTTCACTGGTCCCTGGGCCATGCGGGCGATACCTCCAGTCGCTCTACTCTCTTCTGCTTCTTCCTGGGTGGCATGCAGCCACTTGACTTCTGTGTTTCTTCAGGGATTTTTGCGGTGCCAGGATGGCAGTTATCTTCTTCGCTCGAAGGAGTTGTGCTTGCGCCTCAAACCTGCGCCGTCGTGGCGCCTGCCTCTGCCTCCGTTCAGGCATGCTTGGCAGGGTTGGTCACTTCAAGTGATGCGCTCCATGCTTGCGGTGCGCATGTGGGGTCCGGGCGCGTGTTGTGTCTCCTTGGAGCACATGTTGCGGTGGCAGCTTGCCACGTGGAGTGTGCGACTCTCCTCTTGCTTGTCTTGGATCACTGGCGACTCCGTCTTGAGGCAGTGTGAGGGAGGACACTCTGCTGTCTTCGGCCCACTGCGGGGCTTCACAGGTGCAGGGGAGATGTGGATGCTCTCCGTTCTGCATTCAGCAGTGCTTCTCTGTGAAGATGTCTATCTCCCGGGCGCCTGCCCATGCTGTCAAATTCGCCGGTGCGGCCTTCTGCGCACCTCTGCCTTCGTGAGCTCTGTCCCCTTCTTGGGCGTCCTCTTCCGGCACTTGTGTGTCCATTCTTCTGGCTTGCAGTGGTGGTTACTCACCACTGGGGGTTGATGGTTCACTCTTCTTGCTTGCGGTGGCTTAAGACGGCTACTGGGGTTTGCACGTTCGGCGCGTGTCTCTCCTGCGTCTTCACGGGGCTTAGCTGCCCTCGGTCTTATTGCCTTCTCTGGACCTTGCTTGGTCACTTAATGCTTCTTGTGATCCGTGGCAACTGTGAGCGTCTAGTAGTTCCTTGCGGAATTTACCAGGTCTTCCCCCTCTTGCAGCGAGCAATAGACAGTCATCTTGAGGCATGTGGTGCTCCCTTGGCTACGTTCTCTTCCCTTGATTTGGCATTAAGGGGTTACTGTCCTGCTGCCTGCTGACGTTGCAGGCTATGCTGCTCCTTTTCTTCTTATTGGGCGCTGCCTTTGATTTACAGTATCCCTTCCCGTAGGGCACAGGGTTGTGTTTCACAGCTTCAGTCTCTCTCTATAGCAAAGGAGGTGTAGAGCTGTAGATGCCCCGGTTTGTGGCTGGCAAGTTTATGTGGGTGGTGTATTACTGGAGACATGGTCACGGGGCACTGCTGGCCTTTTTGACATTGCGCTTGTACATTGCTCAAGTACTAGTGCTCTGGAAGCTGTCCTCCGGGCTGAATGCGGTGTAGCCCATTGGCCACCAGGTGGCGCCTTAACACTTCACAAGGCCACCACAGCTTTACATGGTGCTCTAGGCCTCACAATTCAGGCTCCTCTTTTCCCCTTCGGTGCTGGTGCGAAGTGGAGGCAGACTCAGGTTTACTCAGTTCAGCTGCTGCAGGCATTTCGGAGCGGCAGCAGGGCACCTCTCCTCTTTGCTCATTTTGGCGCATTTTCTTGAAGTACCTCTAGGTGGCAGTGCAGCCACCGCTTCTCTCAGGCCGCGGCAGCTCTCCGGAGGCTGCCGGCCTTGCAGCTTATGCGGGCACCGAGCAAGAAGGTGCTGTGGCTCAAGACGCAGGGCGATCTGGCAGGTGATGCCTCACTGGGACTCCCCGACTTTGCAGGTAACAGTCTAGGCGGTCTCCTTTATGCCGCGTGCTTCGTGGGTACCAGTGCAGGGGAATGGTCGCTAGTGCGCTCTGCATTTATTTCTTCCCCACCGCGGCAGTCTGTGTAACTGCGGGCCGCGTGGGGGCTTGAAATGCAAACGGGGGCTGGCTAATTATTTCAGGCATGGACGCTTTTTTTTTGTACAGGGTTAGCTCCGGCCGAAGCTGCCGCACACATCATTTAGTGCTCCTACCTCAAATGGTGATCCCCAGCAGCATTCCTAGTGCTGCGATCCACTTTCCTTGGGGGCTCTACATGGGCGGGGGCAGGGGGTGACGCTCCCATGGATGCCGCCGTTGGCCGATCCACGCTCTTCTCCTCTGCGGGTGGGGGTCTCAGTAAGCTTGCAGGGCACCAGCCGCAGCCTGCAGATGCCTCCTACCATGAATCCGCACCTCCCAGGAGAAACCGCTCTTCCTTTGACCTGGCTGGGGGTCTCCATGCACATCTTGGGGAGGGCGCAGCTCCCTCTTATCCACACTGGAGCAGATGGTGGCAGACAACGCAGCCGAAGGGCGCTTCAGCAGGCGGGGGCGTACCTCTTGTGCCGCTGTGGGCTGGTTCTGTAGCCTCCTTCTTTCACGAGGTTCTCTCACCGCCCGGCCAGTCAGGAAGGCGGCGGCGGCAGTAGGTGCCGGAGGGGTTGGCTTCAGTTTGCCGACTGCGGCTTCTCCTTTATTCACGGCTCTGAGTAGCTGAGGCACTGGTGACTGGTGTAGGGGGTACCCAAGACGTGGGTCTATATTCCCCTTATGAGGGGAATATAGACGCGGGGTCCGACCAGCACTCGTCGCCATTGTAGTGTCGTGGGCCACTAGGCCCACATGCTAACAAAGGACCACATGGACACAGTAGTATTGTACTGGAACTGGCCTCGAGCACGTGCACCAGGCCCTTTATTAGCAGGGTCATGTCTTGTGAGAGATAGTGTGTGCAAACAAGGTTCTTATAGCCTGGCCATCGCTTTCAATTGGTTGGCTTCATTGTCACCAGGCACGGTTCTAGGATTCTTGCTCTGGGAGGGACATAGACCAGGATGGTTGGGCCATGAAGATGAACGGTCAGTGGTGTGAAAAAACAAAGTATTGCAGAGATCTTATATTTTAGGTTCTGGCATATTTCGACCTTTGACATTTAACACCATAATCACCAGCAAACACAACATTTAAATAGCTTGTAAAGGAACTGTTCAAGCACTTCAGAATATATATTAGTAGTCATGAAAGGACTTTTTTTTGTAGTTCTGTGTTGACGAAAAAAGGTTTTAATAGGATGAAAACACATCATAACACTTTACTTGGGGCGACGTATCAAAATAGCATTTTACGATTACCAAATAGCGATATTTCCGAATCGCTATTTGGTAATCGCAAAATGCTCTGTATGTGAGTAATTGCCAAAGATTTAGCGATTCCTTAATATTACCTAATAGTGATTCAGTAAATAGCGAATCCCTATTAGGTAATATTACCAAGGCAAAGGGTGCTCGGGGGCCTAAGGCCCCCCTGAAGCACCCCCAAAAAATTAATGTGCACATGTAAAGCGCACACATTCAACATGACATTCAGTTTTGTGCATTTTTCAAAGTTTGCACATGGTTACCATCTACTTGAAGTCAATGGTAATTGCGTTTTCCTAAATGCGCAGTTTGCATTTGGAAAATGCTTCATACATGTGCTTACAGAATCGCAAATTGTGATTCCCAATTTGCATTCCTAATTTTAGGCAATCAAAAAATATTGCAATGACCTAAATTAGCGACTGCAAATCCTTTCATACATCATAAAAGGCTATTTTGCATTCGCAAACGGCCGAATTTTGTGATTCCCACCTTTTGGGAATGCAAAATAGTTTCATAATGGCCCTTGGAGATGTGCAAATGATAAACGATTTTTGCCAAAACCCAATTTCCACAGATTGTTGTTTTATATGTGTTATGTTCTGCTTAGGCCTCTTCGGGTAGGCTGGGATGCTCTCCTTTGTGATGCATGTTAGTTCCAGGATGATGTCATGCTTCTAGGGGTGACCGTTTCTTCAGTTAGGGTCCAGCTGTTGTTGTATTCCTCTTAGGGTGTCCATACACGGGCTTTCCTGTATCATGTCCTTATATAGGCACAATTCGCCCTGCCCTTATATAGGCATAAAATCCCAGTCCTTATTTAGGCATTAAACCATGCACTCCAAATACAGGCATGGTCTCCGACATCCGTCCACCCTAGCGTCACAACGAGTTCTTGAAGAACAGACCCTTAGGCTTCGGGAGTTTCCCTAGCACAGGACTATTGATTTCTTCAAGGACTCATCTATTATGCATGAACCGTTATACCTTAGGGGTTCATTCATGACGTCTTCCGCTGTCCGACTCACGTCAATGCTAACATTATGAGGTACCTCTCAGGTATAAATATACCTTCCCTAGCCCTTGTAAACTAGAGGAGACCTCGACTTCAGAGGAGCCCGTTTCCCGGCCTGACGCACTGAGAAGACGCTGTCATCCCTGCACGCAGAGAGTCCAGCTTCCAGTGATCTGACTTCCCTTGCGGGGTGTTGGAGTTCGAATCTGGCAAGAGATTCCTACCTCTCTCATTCTAAAGGTATGGAGCTGACTAGAACCTAGAGGGACTCTTGGCATACTGGGATACTTGGCATACTAGGCATACTAGGCATACTAGACTTAACATACTCTTAGTATACCATAGTAAGGAATACTTCACCTACTTCATACCTCTCCCTACACCTAGGTTAGGTTAGGCACATTGGGGTAGAACTAGCTTAGAAACGCATCGTATGAGTACTCGCATTTTTAGTCTGTGTTATTTATGTAAATGAATATCTGCTAAAGATAATGCTATCGCAGTATTATTTATTTCTACTGCTTACGCTGTACATTATTTATCTCGCATACTGTCTTGTGATCGTAACAGCACATTTTACTTACACGAGAAACAAGACTGTTCAATAAATCTTTTATTGAAACGCCCGTCTATTTCTTTCTGTGTAACTTTGAGGAAAACTAAGCATGCACGATTGAGCTGAGTGAAATAGTTATCTATTGCTTCTACGACTCTGGGACACGTTCTGATTCTAAAGGGAAACAAAAGTTGTCATGTTTTGCGGCTGCCAGAAACTACTCCCTTCTTGTTTGTCAAGGAGTTTCTAGTGGCCTCTGAGCTAGCTGGCACAAGTAATTAAGTTTAATATACTCGATAGGGACATACTGACCTTAGTCCTATGTCAAACCTATAGGGGATATTATTCCAATGCGCAGAGCCTATTAGGGAAATAGGAGCTACACTACATGGCGCCCAACGTTTGGTAAGGCAGTAATTTAACGCTAGATACTGAGTAACTCAGCCGTGCTTTTTTCTCTCAGAGACCCCTACCCATATACTCCAAAAGACGTCTGGAGTGGGCAGGGTTAAGTATCCACCAAGGCTACATAGGGAAACACCCTATATATTAGCTGTTTGGTTTGCTCAACGTTGAAGGATACACTGTTCCAAAATATTGTGCACCTTATCTTTGTCTCCTTGAAACTTGTTCTACATTTTTCAAAAATAACAAAATGTCCTTAAACGGGGACGAAGCCACCAGAAACGGTGGAGCTGCGGCTGACCCAGCCCAAGCAGCAGTTTTTAACATTACCGGTTTAAATGAAACCGAGGAGGGTGTTATAGACATCGCTCCAAACTTAAGAAGAGCCATCACTCTAAAACTTATAAAACATGGCCTACCACCAAGAGGCGGTAGAGCAGTTTTCGTGATAGAGGCACACGAATCCTTTCAAACAGAGGTATTCTATTCATGGGTAATATTTCCTGAATCAAATCCAGTAACACACATGTTTCACTTCTACAAAGAAGATGATCCACCAGAGGAATACATTCCTTTCGAGGATATAGAAATTCCATTAACATACCAAGAGCATCAGCTCTGGTTTAAAGGCGCCCTAAAACATCACAGAAACATTACCAGGCTCGGTCCACTAGGTAGACCAGGAGCAACATGGCCGATTCTAGCCGGCTACACACCTCATCCTGAACTTGATATAATGTCAGATGAGGAACTACTTACTCAACTTACAGAGTTAATAAAAATCTACAGACAATTGGTCCAATATGTCATGCGGACTTTCACAGTCCAACAACCACTGACACTTCCAAATCCAACTCCCCAACAGGGGAATACACAAAAAATTACACCACAGACTCTCTACGCAGTCATGGGTAAAATGCCCACAAAACGTGAGCAAATTCCATTCTGGATAGCTCAAAAAATTACTCAAATCGAAGCAGTATTTCCAAATACTAGCCCATATGAGAAACACAGAATTCTAACCATCAGTTTACCGATGGGGATCACACCACAACTGGAAGACTGTACCACTTGGGGCTCAGTCTTTGCTGCCATCTATACTAAAACACATGGTAGTCCGTCAATTGCGGTAATCCCAGAGGTCCTGAAACAAATTCAAAACGAATACGGGGCAGAGCCTGCTCTAAATTTAGGTATGAAATTACTGAAAAATTTCGACCAGGTCTCAACAATAATATTATCTAATATTAAAGGGGAGGCAGCAGCAGTGGCGATCCGCCAAAAATTGAGGGAATTTGATGTTACAGAACATCAAACAGAGCTACCCAGAATTATAGAACAATCTTATGCAGAATTAGGCAGAGATAGTTTGGGTGGAAGACCAGTGAAGCCGAAACTATCTGAAAGTCCTGAGAAGGACTCTATTAAACAAACTCCTACATCTTCTAAAAAGAAGTGGGAGACTAATAAACAAAATTCAAATGAGAAACGTTCTCAATCCCGGGGTAGGTCTCCTCAAAAGGAGCCCTCTGAAAGGAGGTATAACCTCAGGAATAGGGATAATTTAAGAAAACCTGATAGGTATCAAGATACTGATACACGTTCCTCTCGTCCCTTTCAGATCTCATCACAGACTTCGGAAAGAAGAGGACGATCAGAACATAGAGAAGAACGCGTGAAATCGAAAGACGACAAACACGCTCCGAAAAATAAAACAAAAACTCAATTCTCCAAAAAGAAAGTAGCGGGTCTGAAGATCAGACATGCCGAGAATACTGAGAACGCAACTCAAGAACGGAGAATGGGCTCAGACAATGATGGACAGTGCAGCAGAAGTCACAATAGCTCGCCAGAACCTGAAGGAACTTCTGGAGATAGTGGACTTGAATGAGTACATTACAGTTGAGACTGTAGACACCAGGGTTAGTACTCCACAAAAGTTATATGAAATAACACTCCGGATGGAGGGAGACATACCTAGACAGGTGAAAGTACTTTTTTGGGAAAGACTATCGAGGGGCTATGACATACTTCTAGCAGAAAAAGACTGGCCACCACAATTTGTCAGGGAGTGCCCACACGGCGAGGACATTATTATGCCTGCCTTCTCAAACGATATTCCAATTCACCTAAAATATACATATGCCAGGAAATGGGCAGTAGCCCATGCCCCAGCATTATACAAAAATCATGTAGGATGGGATGAGGACTCACCTCACCATAAAATACATCTGAAACATGAACCAACTGCACAAAGACAGTACCCAATAAAGCAAGAAGCTAAAAAACAGGTCAGGGAGATCTTAGATCAACTTGAATACCAAGGGGTGATTGAAACATGCACCTCCTCAATGAACAATCCTTTGTTTCCTGTCTCCAAACCAGACAATACATATCGTCTAGTTTTGGATTACAGACACCTAAATACTTGTTCTAAAACATTTGCAGTGCAAAATGCACATAGCACAGCATTAATGAATAACATTGTGCGTAAAAAATACAAAACCACATTAGACATCTCAAATGGTTTCTTTTGTCAAAACATAGCACCTGAAAGCAGGTACTTAACAGCATTCTCCATAATGGGGACCCAGCGTCACTTTTGTCGACTCCCACAAGGTTTCAAGAACAGCCCAGGTTTATTCTCAGCGAGGGTAACGGAGTTACTACAAATTTATGACAATGAGGCATTGTCCTATGTCGATGACATCTATCTGACAGACGATGACCTGGACAAACACTTGAACAGGGTGAATACCATTGTACTGGGCTTTGCCTCTGAGGGCTACAAATTCAACTTTAAAAAGTCCCGAATTGCCCATCTCAATGTCCTATTTCTAGGATATGAGCTTTCAAGTGAAGGCAAGAGCTTGGCAGCTAACTTTTTAGAGAAATGTGCGCTGCTCCAACCTCCAAAAACGCAAAAAAACTTACAATCCATCCTGGGTTTCCTAAATTTTGGAAGAACATACATTCTAAATTACGCAGAAAGGGTTAAACCTCTCTACGCATTAATCAAACCTGATTTTTCAATCAAGAATTGGACACAAGAACACACAGAAATCTTGCGTTCACTCCAGGCTAACATGTTAGCAACAAATCACTTACAAACACGCGTAAGTCAACGAAACCTGGTGATCCGAATAATTTCGGGTCAATGCGGATTCACCTACTTAACCTTCAATGAGGGTGAGAAAATACCAATTGCATACAAATCTCATTTGTACACACAAGCGGAAATGCGCTTCAGTTCAACTGAAAAATTCTAACAGCAGTTCAAACCGCTGTAGCAAAAGAAAGAGCCTTAGCCCAAGGGAAACACATTATTCTCGTAACCCCAGTACCAGCTTTAGAAGCGGTCACAAAAGCAAGCATTCCAAATGCTAAAGCATTACATCCAAGATGGATACAATGGGTTAATTCTCTTGCTGCAACAGATGTTGAATATGTTTTTGATCCAGATTTAAAAACACAAGCATTCCTGCAATATGAACAAGAATGTCCTCTGCCTACTAAAATTCTGCCTCTCGATCAGTACGAATTCATAATTTACACTGACGGATCCGCACAGCCCGCAACAGGGAGTAAGCAAGCTTACAGTGCAGCGTGTGCAATCGTTAAAGGTCGCATGCGAAATGGCATCTTCAGACCTATGGTCACAAAAACTCAATCTCTAGGAGATTGTACAGCTCAGCGAGCTGAACTACAAGCATTCAAACTGGCACTTGAAAGTACAGATCGAGAATTCCCCACACTGATAGTGTGCGATTCCTTTTACTGTGTTCAGTCGTATAATGAATATATACAAAACTGGCTTGAAAATGGTTTCAAAGATGCGAAGGGTGGCACAATAAAGCACAAAATGCTTTGGGAACAAGTAGTTCAGTTGAAAAACGAACTACCAAAGGCTCACGTGATCCACACACTTAGTCATCAACGTGATGGCGTTCACGTTGCAGGGAATTCATTGGCTGACGAAGCCGCAAAGGGGGCTGTTCAGACGGCTTCCGTAGCTGCGATCACTCGTTCGAAAACAAAAATAGACGGTGAGATAATGTTGGCTGTCAATGCTTCAAGCCAAGGCAGCAGTGCAGCGTTACCAAAAAAGTTTCCACTCAAGTACTCTTATGTAATTGATGCGAACAACGTTCCTTTTGCTCGAATCCCTGGAGTGGGGGATAGGGTAATTCCAAACAAGGAACGTAGATTAGGACTAATCCTAGCAGCACACGAAGGGATAGCTTCTGCCCATGCAGGTGTTTCTGCAACAGTATCTTTACTCAAGCAAAGATATTGGTGGCCTGGCATTAGAAAAAAACAAAGAACTATGTTTTAGAATGTGATATTTGCCAACAGATGAAAGTCTCAACAGTGAAACGTCCTGCGCAGACACCCCTGTTAATTTCAGACAAACCATTAGCTTGTGTTTACCTGGACCACTGCGGTCCCCTGCAAAGGGACGGTAACTATAAATATATCATGGTTGCAGTGGATTCTTGCTCTAGGTTCCTATGGATATGGCCTCAGCGCTCGGCTGACGCTCGAACTGTTATAAAAGATTTGCGAGTCTTTATCGGCACATACGCAATAGGCACGCTACATTCTGACCAGGGCCCTGCGTTTAGCTCTCGGGCTTACAAAGAAGCCATGGCCAGTCTGGGCGTTGCATTGCGGTACTCCTCTCCATTCCATCCTGAGGGAAATTCAGTTGTGGAAAGGAAAAACCGGGACATAAAGCAGTCTATAACAGCTAGGGTATTAGGTTCGGGTGATGGGTGGGTCAAACATCTTAATGGGGTCCAACGCTCATTGAATAATCTGCCAAGAAGTTCTCTAGGGGGGGTCACTCCATATGAGGTCCTATTTGGGACAAGAATGTGGGTACCAGATCTCGATCACGTAGGCACAGTGGTGGAAAATAAAACATTTGATATCAAAGATCGTTTGGATGTTTTACAGGAACTGAATGAGTTAAGAACGAAACAAAGCAACGTATTCCTACAGCCAACCACCACTGGGGAAAAACCGGCGGTCCCAGCAAGGCCTGTCTGGATTCCAAAAGTTGGGGATCTAGTCAGAGAAAAAATTGCGGACAAGAAGGAATTTGGACCTTCTTACAGACAACCAGTACCTGTCCTAGCAGTTCAAGGAACAAGAACAGTACTTCTGCCGCCCCTTGCTGGAAGAAAGGAGAAAAGATTTGTGTCCATCGACCTCATCAAACCACAGTATGTGGCCAATACTAAATAGTAGACCACGTGGACTCCCACCTAGTAGCAGATGCACTCCTCTCGCTACTATCCAAGAGGTTCAGACTGAAAGACTGATAACAATCGAGAATTCAGCTGTAACAGATGGAGGACTAAGCAACAATGCAATGGAACTCATCCCTCTTGAAAATCAAGTAACAGTGCGTCCAAATACACCTGTCTACACCAATGTAGCAAGTGATCAACTGGTTCCAGCGATTTCTACAAATCCTGATGCAATTCCAACAATTGACAGAACTGCTTCTGGCTATTTCATTAACTTTGATACGTTCTCAGAAGATCCAAGCGAACCTGAAACGACGCCAGCATCATTGAAATTCAAGCAGCAAGTACAAGACTTTCTTCACTTTCTGAAAAAGACTTATTTGGTTTCTCCATGGATTGAACTCTGGATTATATCTGGACTTTTTGTTTTCCTGCTCTGGCTAGCTTTGGTTACAACTGTAAGCGTGCTTATAAGTGGTAGATACATCCATGTGAATACTGAAGGAAAAGACGTGAACGTACTTTTAAAACCTCATAAATCTTCCCATCGTGAAGCAAGAGACTTGTCATCAGTGAACATCACAGCTGTTCCTATACAGGATGGTATAGTGTGGGACAAAACAGATTGTGATGTCTTCGGCCCGACGGAACAATTGAACATTCCACATTTGTTTAAAATTTCACTAAGTGATCTAATTGCGTCCAGTACCTATTCAGATGATTGGGACTTTGAGACTGTTAATGACATAATGTTTGACCTAGAAAAATCTGCTGCATTTTCTAAAAATGAATATTTAGAGGGTTCATCAGACTATGAACAACTGTATTGCTATAACCACTATGGTCATCATTATTTGCATAAATCTGCATATCCTAGAAATGTGTTTATGTTTAACCAATGGGAGCATTGTCCTACACCACCACAAGGTAGTTCAAAAACATTTGCTAACAAGTTTCCATATTTTTCAGGATACAATACATCTAATCCAGAAATGTTTTACTATAAAAATGTAAACAAGACAGGACTGAAAATTATGTTAACTAATACGAAACAGATTTACTCTGCAATATTTATTGCCCAACTGTCTAGACAGGGTTTCGACTTTTGGAAAGACACAATAGACACAAAAACTGTCTGGGGTACTAAAGATTGGCAAGTGCAAGGGATAGAAGCTTTATTTAGAGCCTGCATCATCCCTGAACAAATAATGTTTTTGAATGAAACTGTCCAACAAACATCTTGTCCTGGACTAGCCAAGATCAAGGAGATGAACACACCTTCTGTACCAACACCTGCCACTGATAATAATACACAGGCAGTGGTGACAGTTGACAATATACTACAACTCAACAGATCTAATCCTGATTGGAAAAAATGGTTGATCTGGCCCACAGACACGAACAACTGTCAGGAAAGATTCCTGAATAAAACTCAGGGTTTTACTATTCATAGGCCAGACCCAAGATACGTCCAAAGACAGCATCCGGGGGTAGTAACAACATACAGTGTAGGAAAATTATGCCTCGATTGGCTTCAGAAATCTACACTAAAGGATGTGAAACAACACTTATCCTTACTTAAAGAAGACGCTGACCTTAGGGAATTCTTGCTTGGACCAAGAAAACCGCGTCAAAAACGTTTCATATATGCCGGCATTTACGCTGCTTATAATGAAGCATGGAAAGTGTCACAGATGGAGGCCGCAGAACGAATACGTGAACTTGATCGTATTAATTTAGAAAAAACCCTCTCTGTGGTCGACAATGGGTTAACAACTTTGTCCTCCAGAATATATTCATTGGATGGCATTGTATCCTCTGCTATCGACATACTAGAACAAGATTTGGCGATGTTACAGCAAGGCCAATATCAATTACGTTCTATTGTGTTATTAAGCTGGACGCTGCAATCTTTGCGAGCGGGCTATGTGCCTTGGTGTTTCATCAACACATCGGCTCTGTTTGCAGAATACAATCTAACTGATAAACAGATCGAACTGGCACAAAGAGGAGCAAAGTATACAGTGCTGAGCATTGAAAAACTGGAAAAGTTACCATTCACAGTGGCAGAAAAACCAGCTACAGAATGGCTTATTCATGGCAAAATCACATTACCTGTGACTACTTTTCAGTTTCAGTATTGCCTCAGACAAATGCAAGCAGGCAAATATGAAAGGTTGGGTAAGGAATACATTAAGACATCTTGGGATTTACCGTATACATATAGATGTTGGAGTGGGGATCGTGAAGTGTTTTTGAGCGGTACACACTGTAAACGTGCACTGAGCGGTTCACTTATATGTCAGGACATTTCTTTACACGGGGCTTGTAATGGTTCTGTGGCAAATTTGTCTTGCCATCAGCAGGGTACACCAGCTGCTGTGATTAATCCAACGTTTGGACAACTTTCTAATGGGAGTTACCTCATGTTGAATGATCAGAGTTGCTGCGGCATGTTGCCAGGCATCCCATATCTAGTAACGGTCAACTCCAGGGTCACTTGCTGTATGCAAGTATTGTTTCCCCCAATAGACACAGTCAGGGAGTCGCCTTTGTAGCCTTCGCTGAACGTCTCTTTTATAAGATTTGATACTTTAAGCAGAATGAAAGCCATGCTTTTACAACAAACAGTGCCTTTGACCTCGGCCAAAGAAACCTATGATCTACAAATAGCAAGGACTTCGGCTGAGATACAGACTTTAATACGTACAAACTGCCCTATACATTTCGTGGAAATGATAGGACGTATCTTTAACATGTCTGATACAACCGGAATTGTACATGTATTTAAGAGCATCTGCTCCGGTCTGTTAGCACCTTTCCAGGCAATACTCGGAATCATCCCGAACTTTGCACATTCGGTGTTTGGTGGAATACCATTAATTCTAGCACTTGTTGCCGGAATTCTATTTCTCTTCCTGCTATTACGCTATGGCCAGCCTATTCGCAGACATCACTCCGAGCGAAATGGAGAAAGCTCTCCTTGAACGCAAGTGCCGTGAGCGAATAGTACAGCTTTTGGGCATGATTCGTCTACGGGACCTGAATACCACGTGGTTCCTGTCATTCAGACCAATCTGGCAAGATTGCATCTTACCTGTTCTACGATGCCTGCTATGCGGTGAAGAATGCGTGTTGGACACCTGTCTAACATTTCCATCAGCTACGCCAACGGATATCGATACTCTGCTGGACCCGATAACGGCCCATGCTCTGTGTTGTTCCCAGAGGCTGCCAATCCTGCTGTCAGCATTCATTGAGATCTCACAGACGCTTCCGGCTGCTGCTGAGGTACGAGAAAGACCTACAGGCACACAGGTAACAACGGACGCGAACATTGCTGCGGCAACCTATGCTGAAAGCGATGCTTCACATCTCTGTGCAATTAATATACTACACGAGGTGTTCCAACTGACACCAACCTCAGTGGACGATGTTTTGTCTACAGAAATAGATGATCTCATGTTTACACCAGACCCGTAAACTGACTCTGATTCAGCCCACAGTGTTCCAGAGATGCAGTAACAATTTGGCCTTCATACTTAAAAAACTTGGAACTGTTCCCAAATTGAACTTTTTCCAATTTTTCGAACAAAAATGACACTTCAATCTGCTTAAAGTAGAACTAGCCTTATAGTACAGACTTCGCGGTACTTCCTCAGACACCTTTTTCATCGTGTTAGTCTAAAAAAGTTCATTACTTTCAATGACATGAAATGACTTTTGATTTTGAAAAAAAATTATCGATCATTTTGTCACATGTAAATATTTCTGCATATTTCATTCAAATTGCATTTTATTTTAAATATATGCCTGAAATGAAAAGCAATGCTTCAAATGTACAGTACCTTTTGCATTCTAATGGTTTTTAAATGCCTTTTTAAACGGTTTTAAGAAATATTTTAGAAATATGCGGTACTCCATTTAATGTTTAGCATTTTAAATGTTTAGCATTTTAGTATTATCGTACACACGAAAGTGGAGTGGGTGTTGTATTCCTCTTAGGGTGTCCATACACGGGCTTTCCTGTATCATGTCCTTATATAGGCACAATTCGCCCTGCCCTTATATAGGCATAAAATCCCAGTCCTTATTTAGGCATTAAACCGTGCACTCCAAATACAGGCATGGTCTCCGACATCCGTCCACCCTAACGTCACAACGAGTTCTTGAAGAACAGACCCTTAGGCTTCGGGAGTTTCCCTAGCACAGGACTATTGATTTCTTCAAGGACTCCTCTATGATGCATGAACCGTTATACCTTAGGGGTTCATTCATGATGTCTTCCGCTGTCCGACTCACGTCAATGCTAACATTATGAGGTACCTCTCAGGTATAAATATACCTTTCCTAGCCCTTGTAAACTAGAGGAGACCTCAACTTCAGAGGAGCCCGTTTCCCGGCCTGACGCACTGAGAAGACGCTGTCATCCCTGCACGCAGAGAGTCCAGCTTCCAGTGATCTGACTTCCCTTGCGGGGTGTTGGAGTTCGAATCTGGCAAGAGATTCCTACCTCTCTCATTCTAAAGGTATGGAACTGACTAGAACCTAGAGGGACTCTTGGCATACTGGGATACTTGGCATAATAGGCATACTAGACTTAACATACTCTTAGTATACCATAGTAAGGAATACTTCACCTACTTCATACCTCTCCCTACACCTAGGTTATGTTAGGCACATTGGGGTAGAACTAGCTTAGAAATGCATCGTATGAGTACTCGCATTTTTAGTCTGTGTTATTTATGTAAATGAATATCTGCTAAAGATAATGCTATCGCAGTATTATTTATTTCTACTGCTTACGCTGTACATTATTTATCTCGCATACTGTCTTGTGATCGTAACAGCACATTTTACTTACACGAGAAACAAGACTGTTCAATAAATCTTTTATTGAAACGCCCGTCTATTTCTTTCTGTGTAACTTTGAGGAAAACTAAGCATGCACGATTGAGCTGAGTGAAATAGTTATCTATTGTTTCTACGACTCTGGGACACGTTCTGATTCTAAAGGGAAACAAAGTTGTCATGTTTTGCGGCTGCCAGAAACTACTCCCTTCTTGTTTGTCAAGGAGTTTCTAGTGGCCTCTGAGCTAGCTGGCACAAGTAATTAAGTTTAATATACTCGATAGGGACATACTGACCTTAGTCCTATGTCAAACCTATAGGGGATATTATTCCAATGCGCAGAGCCTATTAGGGAAATAGGAGCTACACTACACTGTGTCTGGCGTAGCTGTTTGGGGCAATATGCTATATAGTTTTATAAGTAAAACTGCATGTTAGTGGGAAAGTTTGTGGCCATTTCAATGAAAAATATGCTGTTTGTAAATGACAGTGCACTACCAAATCATGCTATAGTAATACATTTATTAAAAGTGAGTTTTTAAACATGAACTGAGTAATATTCCTGCTCTCGGCCTGATCACAGTGCTATTAGTGAACTAAGATGCAGGTCAGGGGGCATGTGTATCCCATATGTGGGCTAGATTCTTATTATACATGGAGCAAAAGTTTAGTATATTAAATTAAACTGAATAGTTTTTTGTACAGCAGAAATGCTGAACTTGGTCATTTGAAAGTGCTCTTGTGAAAACGGAGAAAAAGACAGCTCTGTAAAATAAAATATTTGCTAGGATCACACAATTTGATACCAGATTACGGGTAAAGTACATTACAGTTAGGTCGAGTAGATTATTCAAGTCACTAGACCTGCAGGTCTAGTAACATTGTAATGATTTTTCGAGGCCTGCATTTTAACATCTATTTAAATTGTTGCTTCAAAAAAAATTAATCTTAAAATATATGATCACTGGTTTTTATGTGGAATCTGCTACCTCATATTTTGCCTCATGTTTTCCTATTAGTCAACCAAAGATAAAAATTTTACCATCATCTTAAGAGTGAAAACCGGAGATGACCCTGACGGAATCAAAATAGTGTCCTGTCGGTTACACATAGATTCCTGCACAAAGCACCATTCTATCACATGCAACCATCTACATAAATATGAAGGTGGTGTGAACTAATGTCATGATGCTTTGACCCAATGATAGGATGAAACATTTCTTTTGTAGACTTTTCCAATTTATTTTTCATACAATGTTGCAAGTTACGAATAGCCTCACTACAGGAAGAAAATAAATCACCACCTTAAATCTGTATCCTAATTGTATGCACATTTTCACTTTATTTTATTTAAAAAAAGGGAAAATCCTTTGTATAACGTTTCTGTCTTATTACTGTTTTCAGGTACTAAGTACCTTGTGATGGGAGCCTGCAGCCTTATCTGTGTTTAAAGGTTGTTTAGGTCCAGGGTCAGATTGGGACCAAACATTGGCCCTAAAAAAAGTGACCCACATTTGGGGATTGTAACCCTTCATGAAACATTGATGGTTCGTATCAGGGAGCTAATTTGGGAAGAAATGTGTGCCAAATTAAGCTTTTTAAATGTTTTGGGTCCATTAGAATTATCCACTGATGGAAATGTTGTAATTTCACTGCAGCTCACCCACACATCTTCCGACGAATATGCCCGTGAATTAGTTGTTCACTCTTTGATCCTCCAAGCCCTTACTCAGCCTCGGATCTCTGATCTTGCGGCAATCAAGACCTAAAACTCCTGGTAATTCTTATAGATCCTTGCTTGTCCCCGACCAACAAGACCCCAGAAGCTCACGCATATCCTCTTGTTTGTAGGCTTCTGTTCACCCAGAAGGTGCTGCTAATCCTAAGCCCTTGAGACCCTTGCTCCCCATCAGTTAATCTCTAAACTACCCACTTATTAAAAGGACCCTGAATCTCATTTCCACTCTACTGTCCTCTGAGACTCCTGCTAAGACTCAGATTGCCAATGTTCCAGCTTACTCTCCGCTGCCTTTAGATTTCAGCTCATCTTCTGGTCACCTGATTTCCCTGTTCACCTTCAGACCCTGTACTCTTGCTCACTCTTATGTGGAAGCTCAAGGGCACCTTCATTTCCCTGAGGATCATGTTCACCATGAGATTCAGCAAATCCTATTTTGACTTAATGCTCCCTTTATGTTCTTCTCACCCTAAGGACATGAGATGTACTGTTACCACCAGAGTGGCTGAAGCTCCTGTTCACCTGCAATCCTTACAGTGGGCAATGGGGGTGAACATATGCTTTAGTGGAATTGCTCCGTTTAGGTCCCTGAGCCTCAAGCTCACCCTCAGTTTCCTGAGGTTCATGTTCACTAGTAGTTGCCCGACAAACTGCTCACTCGTTTTCAAGGCTCCTGCTTGTCCAAGTGGCTCTTGCTCACCTGGTGTGCCAAGGCTCCTGCTCAGTGTCATTTACTTGTGGCTCCTGGCCATGCAAGTGCCCAAAGGAGTATTATGCAGCGCCCTATAAATGTTACACTACAATACATGTGCCCTGTGACACACAGCACTTCTTTGTACATGCACCATCAGAGAACGGTGGCACAGGTTGTAGCGTAATCCCATCTAGTACACATAGTGTTCGGCACAGGCCAACCAGTAGATTATTACATTTTAATTTTAAAATCCCACTACTTCTCCCCATCGCCCCTCCCACCCCCCTTAGCTAAGCACACATTTTCGACCAACACCATTAACCAGAACTTGCTGCCCTCGGTTCAGAGGCATATAACTTTACTAACCTCTCAATAAACTCTATTAATAATCCAAAATGTGGGAGGCACACGTCTACTTTTTGTACTCACAGAACCATAATCTGAGGTACATTTACAAGCAATGGAGAGTCGGGGCACGTCTGGAGCAACCAGGAATTTATTTATTCATTCAGGATTATATAGAGCGTGCAGCTACCCCCAGCGGGGGTGTCCCGGCGCTGAGACAGGCAGCAGGAGAAGGCACTAGCAGGACCCTAGAGGCTAGTAAAGAGCCAGGTCTTTAGAGCACGTCGGAAGATGGGTTCTGTCTCAGCAGTGCGTAGAGAGAGTGGCAGGCCATTCCACGCTTTGGCGGTGATCACTGCGAAGGCTCTGCCACCCATTCTAGAGCGGCGAAAACGAGGAATCGTCAGAAGGAGATGATGGTTAGATCTAAGGTTACGACTGTGTTGAGAGTGCTTGAGGTGAGCCTGAAGGTAGCCAGGGCCACGTTCTTGAAAAGCCCGAAAGGTCAGGACGAGAGCCTTAAACTGAATGCATTTGCTCACCGGAAGCCAATGAAGCTTCCTGAGGTGAGGGGTGATCGAGTGACGATAAGGAATTTTACATATCAATCTGGCTGCCACATTTTGAATAATTTGCAGTCGTCTGATCGAATAGGCTGGTGCCCCAAGATAGAGACTATTTGCGTAGTCGAGATGAGAAGTAATTAAGGCATGGACGATGGTCTTACGGGACTCCAGGGGAAGAAAGTGAAGGAATTTACGGAGCATATGCAGCTTGCCAAAGCAGAAAGAAGATACCTGACTGATTTGGGATTTGCAGGACAGATCGTTGTTAAACCGGAAACCAACGTTCCTAGCGGAGTCCACTGGCTTAGGAGGGGGGTTCAGCTCGGAAGGCCACCAAAGCGTCAGGGGAGGCAGGCTATTTTGATTAAAAAAAAAGAACCTCGGTTTTATCCGAGTTGAGTTTCAAAGTGTTTAGAGACATCCAAGAAGAGATGTTACATAGGCATTGTCGAAAATTAGCAAATGCCGCTTCGGAGTGATCTTCGAAGGAAAACACCAATTGGGTGTCGTCAGCGTAAAAGATCGCTCTAACCCCGTAAGATTCAACCAAGGCCGCGAGGGGGGAAAGATAAACGTTGAAGAAGAGAGGGCTTAAAGCCGAACCCTGGGGTACCCCATAGTTCAAGGGTTTCTCTTCGGAAACAAAAGGATGGACGGAAACTTGTTGCGTCCATCAGGAAAGCCCAAGAACAATCAAGATGACCCTCAGGAGGACCCACAGGCCGAAGGACCAGGAGTCGCGAGGGGACCTCGAGCAACATTGCAAAGTACCAGCCCACGGAGCACACTGTGTTCTTTGGTGCAAATACTGCTCAGGGTCAGGACCACACGGGATCCAATGCACAAGCTCAGGAATTGCCAACAAGCATATGCACTTGCAAATGGACGCGGTGCAGAGGGGTTCGGGTTACGCAGCCCCCACGAGGGATACTGGCCTCAAACTCGGTGAGAGGGCAGATCGACCTCAGGGACCTCCAGGAACCCACCTCCTGTGTTGCTGAAATCTTCGGAGTCCGCTGGTGCTCAGGAGCAGCTACCGGTCAGTTGCGCTTTAGGTGCCTGCGAAGCAGGGGAGTGACTCCTTCACTCCAAGGGAGATTCTTCTGTTGTCTTAAGTGCCCCACAGGTCCTGCACGGAGCCTGTATGGAGTCACGGCACAAACTAAGGTTTGGACGGAAAGGGGGATGAAGTCAAGCCCAGTCGAGGTCCAGCGAAGTCCAGGTGTCCAGACGGTCGAAGGTCAGTGGTTTCTTCTTTGTAGAATCTTGTCCACGTAAAATCCAATGTCCTGTAGCCAGGTAACCCATTTTATTCCCACGGGAGAGGGTTGGACAGATTCAGGGGACCCTCCTAGGGAAGGGGCAGGACAGAGGGGTGGCTACACCCTTGTCCTTTGCCCAGTTTCGCACCAGAGCAGGAGCCAATGGCTCCCAGAACTGGTTTGAGCTGGACTATGCATAGGGACACCAAATGTGCCCCCAGTGCAGACTTTCTGGCATTCTCGGAGTGCACCCACCCAGCCCCAATACACTAAATCCTGTCTGGGAGGTGATCACACCTCCCTGTGACAGGATGCCTATTGTGCTGCCTTCCTCTGCTCGAGCTTGACTCAGCAGCAGGAGGGCAGAAGGGTGTCTCTGGTCGGCAGCATCCATTTTGTGCTTTCCGGGTCGAGAAGGCTGGCACCGGTAAGACAAGTGACCCCACGAAGCTCGCTTCAGAAGGGTGGAATCATACCTCCCACACCAGGTGTTACTGGTGTGGCGGTATGATTCCAAGGTGTTTGATACCAAACTCGATATGTTTCTATGCAGCCGTTTTCGAGATAGCATTTACCACGAGGTTATAATGCACCTCTACCTATATGTCCGGCTGAGTCACAGACAACCCAGGAGAATGGTCTCCGAAGGCTGCAGAGAGGCTCTGCTCATGCAGGGGCACCCTCTCACATAAAACCCAGCACCCTGCCTTCAGGATTGTTAAGGCCTGCTATAGGGGTGACTTATACGTTTTAGGTGTAGTGACTATAGATATAGTGAACCTATATCTAATGTAAGTGGTGCAAGCACCATCTTACACAGGCTGCAGTAGCAGACCTTGAGTTCCATTTTGCATGGCCTCTCATGGGTGGCATAATACATGCTTCAGCCCATGGGTAGGCCTGGGCGTAGTTCACGGAGTTTTGCTACGCGGAACTTCGTGAAGTTACAAAAAAACTCTGCGAAGTTCCGCGAGTGGTGGAGTGCAGTGCAAACTGCAGTTTGTGCTGGTATTCCTGCAGCTCGGGTAGAAATTCTACCCGAGCGGCAGCTCGCGCCCGCGAACTTACCGCTCGCGATCGCGAACTTACCGCTCGCGATCACGAACTTACCGCTCGCAATTGCGAGCGGGGAAAAAACTCCTCTGCACATCGCGAAGCGGAATTTTCTGCACTCTGCGAGCTCCGCGGAGTGCAGAAAACTCCGCAAACTCCGCGAATGAGCGAAGTTCACCGCCCAGGCCTACCCATGGGAGGCCTCTGGGGTACCTATGCCCTGGTTACATGGTGTACCATATACTAGGGACTGATAAGGGTACCCGAGTGTCCAATCTGGAGTGTACCAAAGTACATGTATGTCAATTTAAGGGAGAAAGCAGATAGGCTGGGGTCCTGATTAGCAGGATCCCAGCCAGACTAGTCAAAAACAGTGTGACATCAAGCAAAAAAGTGGGGGTAACCATAAGAAGCAGATCCTACTTTCCTACACAACCCCCCCATCCCCAAACGAAAGGACATTAAACTAACCTTGACCAGTTGAGTCTTCATATTCTAAGAGGAAATATCTGGAGAGTCCATCTGCATTGGCATGGTTACTCCCAGGTCTATGTTCCACTGTATAGTCCATCCCCTGTAGGGAAATGGACCACCTCAAAAGTTTGGGGTTTTCACCTTTTATCTGTTTAAGCCATAAGAGGGGCTTATGGTCTGTCTGAACAATGAAGTGAGTGCCAACAAGTATAGCCTCAGCGTCTTCAGAGCCCAAACCACAGCAAAGGCTTCCCTCTCAATAGCTGACCAACGTTTCTCTCTGGGGGTCAGCCTTCTGCTTATAAAAGCTACTGGCTGATCCTGACCCTCTTCATTCAGTTGTGATAACACAGCCCCTACCCCCAACTCAGATGCATCAGTTTGAACAATGAATTGTATGGAATAGTTAGGACTTTGCAGAATGGGAGCAGTGCACATGGCCTGCTTCAGGTCATCAAATGCCTTTTGACAGCTAACTGTCCACTGAACTTTCTTAGGCATTCTTTTGGAAGTCAAATCATTCAAAGGGGTCGCTATGGATCCATATCCTTTGACAAACCTCCTGTAGTACCCAGTCAGGTCCAAGAAAGCTCTGACCTGATTCTGGGTGGTTGGAGCAACCCATTCCATTATGGTCTGGATTTTGCTCTGCAATGGTTGAACCTGTCCTCCACCCACAAGGTGGCCTAGGTATACAACTTTTTTTTTTATATAACTCTTTTTATTGAAATTCGGGTATGACATTCAAAAGAGGCAGCACTAACAAGCAATAGCAACATAATTAGTATACAGGGGAGACACAGCACATAAAAGTTAAAAAGCAGCAATAGAATGATCACAGTTCTATCATGTGCAGACCCCGCGTGGTAGCATCGTCCCTCGTCGGCGGAGGTACACGTATCCCACCCCTATAATTATTCCAGTTCTCCCAGATCTGCGTCCACTTAGTAGGGCACCTTCTAGCTTCATATATGGTCTTCTCTGTGACCATGCACCAGTCCATATCTTTGCCCCAGTCGACTAAGCGTGGCAGATCACGAGCCTTCCACAATCGCACAATGTTTCGCTTCGCCACCATCAGTCCCAAAATTACCCAGGTCCGCTCCTTGGAATTCAGGTCCGTCGGGCCCCAGGCGTTTAAGATGGCCAGCTTAATGTTACAGTCGATCTTCTGCTCCAACACCTCTTCCATGCATCCCACTACTGCCGCCCAGTATCCTTGGATAGCTGTGCACTCCCATAGAGTGTGGATAAAGGTGCCCTCTTGCCCTAGGTATACAACCTTACTCTGCCCTATCTGGCACTTAGTGGCCTTGATAGTGAGGCCTGCCTTTTGCAGGGCCTCCAAAACCTTTCTCAGGTGGACCAGGTGATCCTCCCAGGTGGAGCTAAAGACAGCAATATCATCAAGATAAGCTGCACTATAGGCTTCCAGGCCTGTGAGAACTTTATTCACCAACCTTTGAAAAGTGGCAAGTGCATTCTTCAAACCAAAGGGCTTTACAACAAATTGATAGTGCCCACTAGGGGTTGAGAATGCTGTTTTGGGCTTAGCATCCTCAGCTAGTCTGATTTGCCAGTAGCCAGCTGTGAGGTCAAATGTAATCAGAAACTTGGCTGAGTCCAAAGTATCTATAAGTTCATCTGCCCTTGGAATAGGATGAGCATCAGTCCTAGTGACTGCATTGAGCTCCCTGTAGTCTACACAAAACCTCATCTCTCTTTTACCACCCTGGGTGTGAGGTTTGGGTACCAGGACCACTGGACTAGCCCAAGGGCTATCTGAGGGTTCAATTACTCCCAATTCCAACATCTTTTGGACCTCAGTCCTGATGCAGTCCCTGACATGGTCAGGTTGTCTGTAAATCTTGTTCTTTACAGGTAAGCTCTCTCCTGTGTCCACTTCATGGGTACACCAGGTGGTCTGACTGGGAGTCAGTGAGAACATGTGTCTGTACAGATTGAGGACTTTCCTGCAATCAGTCTGTTGCTGCTCATTGAGGCTGCCTGCCAAAGCTATACCATCTACTGAACCATCATCAGGGTTATGTGAGAGGAGGTCAGGGAGTGGGTCACTCTCTTCCTCCTTTCCCTCATCAGTAGCCAAGGGCAAGCCCATGTCTGCCCTGTCAACATATGGCTTGAGCCTATTCACATGGAGCACCCTGTGGGGGCTCCTGGGAGTTCCAAGGTCCACCAGGTAGGTAACCTCTCCCTTTTGCTCAAGTATGGTATGTGGTCCACTCCATTTATCCTAGAGAGCTGCTGGGGCCAAAGGCTCCAACACCCATACCTTCTGTCCTGGCTGGTACACAGTCAAAACAGCCTTTTGGTGATGCCAAGCTTTCTGTAATTCTTGGCTAGCCTCAAGGTTTTTGGATGCCTTCTTCATGTACTCAGCCATCCTGGAGCGGAGACCAAGTACATAGTCCACTATGTCTTGTTTAGGTGGTTTGAGAGGTAACTCCCATCCCTCCTTCACTAGACACAAGGGACCCCTAACTGGATGTCCAAACAGAAGTTCAAAAGGGCTGTAAACAAACCCCTTCTGAGGAACCTCTCTGTAGGCAAATAGAAGGCAGGGCAACAGGACATCCCATCTTCGCCTAAGCTTTTCTGGGAGGCCCATGATCATGCCCTTCAGGGTTTTGTTGAATCTCTCAACTAACCCATTGCATTGTGGGTGATAGGATGTGGTGAATTTGTAATTCACTCCACACTCCTTCCACATAGCAGTTATGTAACTTGACATGAACTTTGCACCTCTGTCAGTTAAAACCTCCTTAGGGAAACACACTCCGAATTTTCTTTTCAGGAGGGCCCTGGCCACCACAGGAGCTGTGGTGGTTCTAAGGGGTATTGCCTCTGGATACCTAGTGGCATGGTCCACCACCACTAGTATAAATCTGTGCCCAGATGCAGTTGGAGGTTCCATGGGACCAACAATGGCAATCCCAACCCTCTCAAAGGGAACCCCCACCACAGGTAGTGGTATCAGGGTGGCCTTTGTAGTACCACCTGCCTTGTTATGCTATGTTATGTTATGGGGTATTTGTTAAGCGCACGGCTACTCCGAGGAGTGTCCCGGCGCTGTCCTGACCCCAGAACAGAGCAATTAAAAGACCAGACAGCTAGAGCAGAGAATCTACTCACTGTTGGAAAAGCCAGGTCTTTAAGTTTCGCCTAAAGCTAAGGAGATCACATTCTTGTCTAAGGGAAAGTGGGAGACTGTTCCATAATTTTGCAGCGACTACTTGAAAGGAGCGTCCACCTTTGCGAGATCGGCAAAACTTAGGCACAGTTATCAATAGCTGGGTAGATGACCGCAATATTCTGGGCGGTTTGTAGGGCTGAATCTTATTCCTGATGTACGGGGCCCCGATGCCATTCAGGGCCTTAAAAGTCAACACCAGGGATTTGAAACTGACCCTTTTTTTCACTGGTAACCAGTGCAGGGATCTAAGGTGGGGAGACATGTGTGACCTGGGTCCTACCATAAGCACGGCCCTAGCTGCCGCATTTTGGACTACCTGAAGACGATTAAGTAAGTAGTCCGGAAGGCCCAGATTCAACACATTAACGTAGTCCAGCCTAGACATAATCAGTGCTTGGACCACTGTTTTCCTATGAGAAATAGGCAGTAGGGGGAGAAAATTCCGCATCATTTTTAAAAGTCCAAAACAGGTACCAGCAACCGATTGAACCTGGGACTTCATAGTCATGTCAGAATCTAATTTCACTCCTAGATTTTTTGCAGTGAAGACTGGGTTATCGGGGGGGGGATACATTTTTTGGCCACCATTGACGCCAGTCATCATCAGGATTGTGTCCAAAAAGAATAATTTCCGACTTATCAGAGTTGCAGAGTAGTTGATTTTGCCTAAACCAATCGAACACCTTGGTTAGGCATACATTTACTACATTGCCATTTAGCACCTCATCCTTCTCACAGGTAAACAGCAATTGCGTATCATCTGCGTACGATATAATTTTTGCTCCATATTGTTCAGCTAAAGGAGCCAGGGGGGCCATGTATATATTGAACAACGTAGGGCTTAAAACAGAACCCTGTGGCACTCCTACATTTAATGGGGGGATGAGGGCTGAAAAAGGAGGAGCCCAGACTGTTTGCTGGCGATTGTCCAGAAAAGAGGAGAACCATCTGAACACCGTGCCCCCAATGCCGCTCTCCCTCAATCTATGAAGGAGGCAATCATGTGGCACGGTATCGAAGGCCGCCGAAAGATCTAATAATATCAGCACAGCCTTTCCTCCTCTGTCAAGCGTGGTTTTGATCGTCTCTGAAATTTCCAATAGAGCAGTTTCAGTGCTAAAATTAGCTCTGAAACCTGACTGACTTGGTTGGAGCACCTGGCTCACCTCGATAAAATCTGTGATAGTGGCATTCACATATTTCTCCAAAGCTTTGGAGAAATAAGGTAAAAGCGATATGGGTCTATAATTGCTGACTACCAAGGGGTCAGCTAATGGTTTTTTTAAGAGCGGAAGAATTTTTCCATGCTTCCAATTTTCTGGCATCCTTCCTTCTGACAGGGATAGATTAAGTATCTGGTTAACAGCTGGATTAATTACCTTGGCAATCGATGCCAGTGTTTTTGCTGGACAGGGGTCTGAGGGGGATCCAGATTTCAAGGCCTTCATAATTTTAAGTGAAGTGGCCATGGGCATAGGAGAAAAGTCCAACAAGGTATTCTCCGTAGTGAGGCATACGGGGAGAGGCCTAACAGTATCGCTCTCCTTGTCCAGGGGGGGGCTGCTAAACGAATCCTGAATCGTTTTAATTTTCCTATAAAAATATTGTGCAATTTCATTTGTCCATTCATCGGTAGGGGCAAGGGAGCTTTTGGAAGCATTAGGTGAGGAGAAGTCCTTGACTATCCTGAACAATTCTTTAGCGCGATTTTCAGCTGGTTCTATTTTTATAGCCCAAAAATTTTTCTTTTCCGCTCGGACTTTAACATAGTGGGCTTTCAAAGCCACTTTATATGTAAGTTTCTGTATAGGATCAAAATTTCTTCTCCATAGACGTTCTAGATTTTTACATGCACTTTTACTTTTCCTTAAGGACTCAGTAAACCACGGTGCTGAGGTTCTGCCTTGTTTGGCTGCTCGTGATTTTATAGGGGCTAGCTGCATGGTCCACTCCTGAAGCCAGCCTTCCAAAGAGAGTACATCATGATCTAAATTATTGTTAACTAGTATAGGATAACGGTCCAGTATATCGGCTAAAGCCTCAGGGGTTATTTGATCGAAAGATCTAAAGCTTTTCGACCGATTTTTACAGTAAGACTGAGACTTAGCTTGAACCTTTTCTAGCCTGAAGTTTAGCAAATAATGGTCCGACCAAATAATTGGCAAGGGGACAATTGGCTCTAGCCCAGTTGTTGAAAAGATTTGATCTAAAGTATGACCTTTTTCATGCGTTGGGAGCAACACGTATGGGGTCAGACTGAAAATACTCAATAATTCACAGAGTTTCATAGCCTCTGGATCAGTCGTTTGATCAAAATGAATATTAAAATCCCCCAGAATCAGACACTGGCTGTACTTAGAGACAATGGGCGTAATAGCATGGCCCAGGGATTCCAGAAACCTTCCTGCTGGTCCCGGTGGGCGATAAATTATCGCACCCGCGATAGACTGGTGTGCCGAGATCGTCAGATGGAAACCGAGTCCCTCTGCCCCTTCTAGCTCTATCATAGGTATTGGTTGGCAGGAGAGTGGGTTTTTATATATAATCGCCATTCCCCCGCCTCTCCCGCCAGGTCTGTCCTTCCTGAGTATCTTATATTCTGATGGTAGGGCGCAAGCGATGGTAGGGTTTGAGCCCTCATTGAGCCATGTTTCTGTTGCAAACATGACATCCGGCTGTGTCTCTGTGAGGAGGTCAAATAGCCTGAGTTCATGTTTTTTTATAGATCTAGTGTTGAGGAGAATGGCTTTCAGCTTACTCCCATCCCCCACAACCCCAGAAAGAGGAAGATCAATCGCCTGCCCTATCTTGTGTAAATTCCCCCCACTATCAGGCAGTACGAGAGAGCTCCAATTACACTTCTTGCAGATAAGTGGTTCTAAATCTATTGATATAGGGCATTGGGAACAACAGCTAATGCCACTGCCTAGCATCAGAAGTTTTTCTCTGCTATATATTTGTGTGGGTTTGTCAATGCTGGTTTTACCTGGTAAAGAAACAGCAGCATAGCCGACGCCGGTCGCCTCCGGGTCGCGGACGGGCGCAGACGGGCTTGCCTTAGGGGCGCCTTCGGCGCGCCAGCGGCGCGCTCGCGCAGCGTCTCTCTTTATGCGTTCCAGAATGGAACACTAGACCGCACCCCGACCAAGAAAATGGCTACCGGGAGTGTCGAGTCAACGGAAATAATCAGGGTTTGAAACCCACCAGCCCCCTTAAGTTTTCAAATTTTAGATTCCCCACATAACACAGTAAAACAGTATTTAAAAACAGAGCGATAAAATCGGCCAGTACTCCAGCATTTAAAATCTGTCAAATGTGCAAAGCGCAATTTCAGTGCAAAAACACGGGCAGAGAGCAACAACTACTCTGTCCAAGGTCGAGGAACGCTCGCGCAGCGTCTCTCTTTATGCGTACCAGAATGGAACACTAGACCGCACCCCGACCAAGAAAATGGCTTCCGGGAGTGTCGAGTCAACGGAAATAATCAGGGTTTGAAACCCACCAGCCCCCTTAAGTTTTCAAATTTTAGATTCCCCACATAACACAGTAAAACAGTATTTAAAAACAGAGCGATAAAATCGGCTAGTACTCCAGCATTTAAAATCTGTCAAATGTGCAAAGCGCAATTTCAGTGCAAAAACACGGGCAGAGAGCAACAACTACTCTGTCCAAGGTCGAGGAACGCTCGCGCAGCGTCTCTCTTTATGCGTTCCAGAATGGAACACTAGACCGCACCCCGACCAAGAAAATGGCTTCCGGGAGTGTCGAGTCAACGGAAATAATCAGGGTTTGAAACCCACCAGCCCCCTTAAGATTTCAAATTTTAGATTCCCCACATAACACAGTAAAACAGTATTTAAAAACAGAGCGATAAAATCGGCCAGTACTCCAGCATTTAAAATCTGTCAAATGTGCAAAGCGCAATTTCAGTGCAAAAACACGGGCAGAGAGCAACAACTACTCTGTCCAAAGCCACTGGCTTGACAGGTGGTACAGGAGCGACAAAACTCCTTTGTGATCTCTGACATGCGAGGCCAGTGAAAGTGAGGGACAAGCCTGTCCCAGGTCTTACTTTGGCCTAAGTGTCCTGCTAAAGGGATATCATGTGCCAGTGATAATAGGAAACCCCTATACTTTAGATGTATGACCAACCTCCTGGTGGCACCAGGCTTGGGGTCTCTACCCTCTGAGTAAAGGAGTCCATCATCCCAATAGATCCTGTGGGACCCACTGGCACTCCCAGCAGCCTCAGCAGCAGCTTGCTGTCTGAGGGGTTCAAGAGAGGGGCAGCTGTGCTGCTCCAGGCTCAGATCTGCCCTGGAAGGGCCCCCTGTCCCCAAGAACTCAACCTGATCAGGTTCTAGTTCCTCTGAGACAGTTCCTTCACAGGGACTGGGATCATCTCTCTCAGGAGACTGATCTTCACTCTGAGTCTGGGGGGAAGACACTGCCTTACCCCTACTGCTCCTTCTCTTGGAAGGCACCTGGTCCATTTTTCCAGGATCCAGGGCCTGTTCAGTGGAAGACATTTTTGCCTGTGACCTGCACATCTGCAGAGATGCCCAACATTGCTGCATGTGTCCTGAGTTCCACCTCAGCCCAGGCTGAAGTTTCCAAATCATTGCCCAATAAGCGTTCCACAGGGAGGTCTGAGCTATCCACAACCTTCTTAGGGCCAGTTACCCCTCCCCAGCTGAAATTCACAACTGCCAAGGAATGGTCTGTCCTGGCATTGCTTGCATTGGTCACTTGGTACATTTAACCAAGTATGATCTGATCAGGTCTCACAAGATCCTTAGTCACCATTGTGACACTAGCTCCCGTGTCCCTGTAGGCCATGGCCTCCTGTCCATTTATTAAAGGTTGTGGCCTGTATTTTCCCAGGTTACTGGGACTGACAAATAAGGAGGCAATATCCATGCCTCCATCACAGACTAGAACAGCCTGAGCTGGAGTTCTGACTAGGCCAGAACCCACCTCAGTTCCCAAGGTCAACCCTACTAAACCCTTGTTTACAGCACCACCACTTCTAGCTGCACTAGGGGGAACAGTTGCCTTAGGGGCAGTGGTGTTGGTAGGAGGATCCTTGGCTCTGGCACAAGTGGCATCCCTAGGCCAATGTGTCTTTTCCTTACATAGGTAGCACCAAGGCTTCTTTCTGCCTTTCCCCTTGTTAGATTGTGAACCACCCTCAGATGCAGGTTCTTGGGGCCCTGAAGAATACTTCTGGTCTTTACCCTTCTCCCCACCCTTATCTGCTGGTTTAGAATCAGACTTCTTCTGGTCACCACCTTGGTTCTGAGTTTTCTGCTTCACCCTGGTTCTGACCCATCTATCTGTCTTCTTTCCCAATTCTTGGGGAGAAGTCAGATCAGAGTCAACCAGGTATTGATGCAACAACTGATTTTGGCAATTATTAAGGATCTGCTCCCTCATAATTAAATTATACAATCCCTTGAAATCATTCACTTTACTGCCAAGAAACCTGCCTTCCAGGGCCTTAGTAGCACAATCTACAAAGTCAACCTAGTCCTGAGTCTGTGCTTTCTGGGTGTCTCTGAACTTAATCCTGTATTGCTCAGTGGTTAAGCCAAACCCATCAATGAGAGCACTCTTCAGAACTGAATAATTATCAGCTTCCTCTTCTCTAACAGTGAGGAGCTTATCTCTACCTTTGTCAGCAAAGGAGAGCCACAAGATAGCTGCCCACTGCTCTTGGGGGACCTTCTGTACCTTACAGGCCCTCTCCAAAGCAGTTATCCATTTGTGGATGTCATCCCCACTATGGTATGGAGGGACTATCTTGCTCAGGTTCCTATGGTCATAAGTTTAATCCTTAACCCTAGGGACACTGTTGCTGCCACCATGGGACTCTAGTCCCAATCTCTTTGTAGCCCTCTCGAGCTCTAGGGATTCCCTGTCTAGGGCCAATTGCTCTTTCTTGAGCCTGAGCTTGACTTTCTCAAGCTCTAGAAATTGGCACTGTCTATCATAAGAGGATTCCCTCTTATTGGATATGGAAGTCCCTACAGAAGTTCCTGAGTGTCGAGATTCTACAGAGGGAGATCTGGATCTCTTAGGTAAACTCTGTACTCTTCCTGGTGGAGTAAAGAGAGGGCCACTTGGGCCTTCTCCCCCACCTAATGGAAGATCTAAGTTGTCCAGGTTGGAATCATCTTTATCCCCCTGGTCAGGGTTTGATTCCAGGTCAAAGAAGGTTTCACTTCCTGGCCTTTCCTCATTCCCTGCACCACCCACTCTTTCTACCTCATCAGACCCTAGGGTCTTTCTAAGATCATCTAAGAGTAACACCTCAATGAGACGCTGGGTGTTTGCATTTCTCCCTGTCCTCAACTTCCTAGACACACACATGGCTTTCAATTCCTGGAATGAGAGGCCATTGTACCTAGTTGGCAGAGAGCCACTGGCTTCTCCTCTAGAAGACATACTAGTGTTATGTGGTGTAGGCACCTACCTAACCTAGTGGAGACTAAACTCTCTTGAGTTGGAGAAAGGGTGTGCTAGACCCTTGACTTACCCAACTCCAAATTCAGTAGAACTTACTTATTCAAATCTTGAAGTATTATATGTCCCTAATACTTTAGTGGTTTTCAGTTAATCAATCAATTAGATTTATCTGGTAAAACAATAGCAAGCTTGAATCCCAACCGCTGCACACCAATGTGAGAAGGTGGCTTGGTATATGCTGTCCACTAGTTAAAGTGGGCACCCTGTACCAATCCACACGACACTTATGATGTATGAGGTCAAAGATAACCTTTATGAAAGCTATCCTAGCGGTAGCTATGGAGAGCAGCCTTCAGGCTTAATCTTGAAGGAATGTAAAGCAGCTTGTTTTACCAGAATATCACCTCCTGAATGACTAAATGAAGGAGAACCACACAGTAGTTATATAAAAATATGTATTTATCAATATAACACTCTCTACTATCCTCTACACGAGGATAGAACACAAAGCACACAATACTGGATCAATAGAACAGTTGTAAGTAGCACAATACACAGAGGGCTCCAGGGAGAGACCGAACCATATACTAAAATAGTGGTATAACAATCACGACTTGACTAGACACAGTGCCTAGAGCACGTAGAATCGCTGGGACCCCCAAGTGATGACACAGGAGACCCACGGAGGACGGGTGCAGTGAGGAAACACGACCGTGTGCTCCGTACAACTCTATGGGAAAATTGCGGTTGCAAAGTTAAAGTTTAAGGACCCTTCTAGAAGGACTTCGAGCAAACCCTTTGGAACTTAAGAGTTTAAAGAGCCGCCCCACCCGTGGATACTGTTACCTAACCCAAGGAAGCCGGGTGCATAGGTCTGAAGTGGTGTCGGAAACTCTCGTCGTTCTCAATGGAAGGAAGTGAAGAAGTACTGCTGCCGTGAAGGTGAAAAGGGTCCGGTGGAATCCAAGCCTGGATTCTGGATGGAAGAAAATGTAAGTCCGTTTTTATATAGCGCAGCTACTCACCCTTACGGGTCTCAAGGCGCTGGGGGCCGTCGTGGAAATTAAGTGAGCTATTGCCCAGAGTCACATGGTGCTGAGCTAAGCTGCCGCCGGAGCCGGGGATCGAACCGTGAACCCTGTGCTCCGAAGTCAGCTGCCCTGGCCGCTGCACCACACCTCTCCACTGGATGGAAGGAACCTGAAAGCAGAGGGGACAGAGTCTGGGTCACTTCAGAGTGACCAGGGGCTCGATAGACGAATGTCCACCGATGTCGGGTGCTTCAGTTGCGAAGAAGGTATGCTTGACTCTGCAGCCACGAGGTCCCGGAGGCGTCGAGGACGACCAGGAGCTGGAGGTGAGCTGTCCCACGAAGGATGTCGAGTGCTGAGGGGTCGGCGTCCGGCGGGAGCACCAACAAGTCTTGACAACAGCAACCCACGCAGGAAGGACAAACAGGTTACGGTGTGAACCAGCAAGGTCCAGGGGACTCCCCAAGCAATGGAGAGTCAGGGCACGTCTGGAGCAACCAGGAAAGCCCAAGAACAATCAAGATGACCCTCAGGAGGACCCACAGTGACTCCTTCACTGCAAGGGAGATTCTTCTGTTGTCTTAAGTGCCCCACAGGTCCTGCACGGAGCCTGTATGGAGTCACGGCACAAACTAAGCTTTGGACGGAAAGGGGGACAAAGTCAAGCCCAGTCAAGGTCCAGCGAAGTCCAGGTGTCCAGACGGTCGAAGGTCAGTGGTTTCTTCTTTGTAGAACTGGTTTGAGCTGGACTATGCACAGGGACACCAAATGTGCCCCCAGTGCAGACTTTCTGGCACTCTCGGAGTGCACCCACCCAGCCCCAATACACTAAATTCTGTCTGGGAGGTAGGTGATCACACCTCCCTGTGACAGGATGCCCATTGTGCTGCCTTCCTCTGCTCGAGCTTGGCTCAGCAGCAGGAGGGCAGAAGGGTGTCTCTGGTCGGCAGCATCCATTTTGTGCTGTGCGGGTCGAGAAGGCTGGCGCCAGTAAGACCAGTGACCCCACGAAGCTCGCTTAAGAAGGGTGGAATCATACCTCCCACACCAGTTACTGGTGTGAAGGTATGATTCCAAGGTGTTTGATACCAAACTCGATATGTTTCTATGCAGCCGTTTTCGAGATAGCATTTACCGCGAGGTTATAATGCACCTCTATCTATATGTCCGGCTGAGTCACAGACAACCCGGGAGAATGGTCTCCGAAGGCTGCAGAGAGGCTCTGCTCATGCAGGGGCACCCTCTCACATAAAACCCAGCACCCTGCCTTCAGGATTGTTAAGGCCTGCTATAGGGGTGACTTATAAGTTTCAGGTGTAGTGACTATAGATATAGTGAACCTATATCTAATGTAAGTGGTGCAAGCACTATCTTACACAGGCTGCAGTAGCAGACCTCGAGTTCCATTTTGCATGGCCTCTCATGGGTGGCATAATACATCCCTCAGCCCATGGGAGGCCTCTGGGGTACATATTCCCTGGGTACATGGTGTACCATATACTAGGGACTGATAAGGGTACCCGAGTGTCCAATCTGGAGTGTACCAAAGTACATGTATGTCAATTTAAGGGAGAAAGCAGATAGGCTGGGGTCCTGATTAGCAGGATCCCAGCCAGACTAGTCAAAAACAGTGTGACATCAAGCAAAAAAGTGGAGGTAACCATAAGAAGCAGATCCTACTTTCCTACAGGTGTCGTCTGATCAGGCATGCTAGAGGTTCCAGAACAAGCGTAAAGGGGACAGTGGGCAGCCTGCCTGGTCCCTCGCTGGATGGGAAACTCGACTGATTTAACGCCATTTACTCGTACTCTAGCCCTGGGATTTGTGTATAAGATATCGACCTACGTCCGGAAGTTGTGCCCAAAGCCCAATTTTGCAAGGACCAGTCTCATAAAAGGCCAATGTACCGTGTCAAAGGCCTTTTCGGCGTTGAGTGACAGAAGCAGATGGGGGGCCGCTCTCCCTTTAGCCGTGTCTAGCCAGTTTGCCAGTCTACGAAGGTTGAGGCGTGTGGCTCGCTTGGGCATAAATCCCGACTGGTCTTTGTGCACCAATGATGTGATGACCGTCAATAATCGTGTGGCCAGTATGGAGGTCAGTATCTTGGTTTTGACATTAAGGAGCGAAATTGGGCGATAGGAGCCACAATTTTCTGGGGGCTCGCCCGGTTTTGGTATGACCACCACTGTGGCCTGGCAGAGGTCCGGGGGCAGCGCTCCCTCATCCTTTGCCGCTAAAAACATGTTTAATAGACGGGGAGCTAATATGGTATTATTTTGTTTGAAGAATTCCCCTGGCAGTTCGTTTGGCCCTGGAGTTTTCCCCGATTTCTGTTTGGCAATGGCAGCATAGACTTCTTCTAAAGTTAGCTCAGCTTCTAAGGCCGCCACATCCTCATTTTGCAGGGTGGGCATATCTATTGCTTCAAGATAGTCATCTATGCTATTCTCTTCTGTCGTCGGTCGGGCCGCGTATAGGTTAGTGTAGTAGTGCGCGAATGCTGCCGCAATTGCGGGTGCCGTTATATGTCGTGTCCCTGCCTCTTCTATTTGATTTACCCAATTCCCTTCCCTTTCCTTCCGGCTTAACCAGGCTAGTAGCCTCCCCGCTCTGTCCCCCGACTCGTATAGTCTGTGCTGGGTGGTCTGAATTTGGGCACGGACTTCTCCTTCTACTAAGGCCTGGAGTTCCCTCCGCGTAACCTCTAATTGCCTAAGCATCACTGCCTCGTTGTCTGGGGATAGTTTCCTTTCTAATTCTAACAATTTACCTTCTAAGTCTCCTATTTGTAATGTTTCCTCTCTATGCTTCCGTGCAATTACGTCCTGTAGCCTACCCCTGAGGACTGCCTTGTATGCCTCCCAAAGGGTGGCCTCCGGGGATACAGAACCTTCGTTATCTTGAAAAAATAATTCGGTCTCAATGGCGATTGTATCTGTTACTGTTTTGTCATGTAGCTCCCAGGCGTTCAGCCTCCAGTCCGATTTTGGTCTATGTTCCCTACCCCCTACCCTTAACTTCAACGGTGAGTGGTCTGAAATAACTCTTGCAAGGTATTCTGCTTCCTCAATGGTTCGAATCTCCCCTGCCGGAGCAAAAAGGTAGTCAATTCGGGAAAAGGTCTTATGTGCCTCTGAAAAATAAGAGTAGCTACGGTCAAGTGGGTGGTGTCGGCGCCAAAGGTCCGTAAGTCCTAGCGATCACACAAACTCCGCCAGTGGAGTGGGCGCCTGGGTGCCAGTTGCTGCATGGGATCTATCTAAGCATGGGTTTATCACATCGTTGAAGTCACCCCCTATTATGTGAGTCAAGGAGTCTGAATCCTGCAGTATCTTAGCTACCGCCTGTAACGTCTGGGGCTGCAGTCGCGGCGGGGCATAGATACTGGCCAGGGTAATTTCCCTCCGTCCCCACGTACCCTGAACCACTGCGTATGTGCCCCCAGGGTCAACTCAGGTCTTGACTACTTGGAAGGGTTCAGTTTTTTTAATGAGAACGGCCACTCCGCGGGCTCCAGGGGAGAATCCAGCATGTGCTAGTGTGACGTAGGCCCCTCCCAATAAATGCACATCGGGTACCTTGGAGATGAGTTTCTTGTAAGAGGACCACGTCAGGCTTGGTCCTCTTGATATATCTATTCACTAGGCCCCTCCTAATCTTACTACCTAATCCGTTGACATTCCACGTCAACACAGTATGTGGTGTGTCGTGTATTACGTTTGTGGTTCATGTGATTCGTGTGAGGAGTATTCCCTACCCTGCCAACCCCTATCCTTTTGCTTCTGGCTCTGTATTCTAAGATATCCTGCTGTTGCTAGTAACGAAAATTCTCTAACTCGAAAAACTCCAAACTCCCCCCTCTCCCTCCTTGATCCCCCACACCCCACATCCTCTTGCACCCTACGTCTAACCCTTCAACTGTCAAAATGCGGATGTGTCCACTGAGGAGTCTGTCGATCCCTCCCTTCACCACCCCCCCTATCCCCAAAGAATAACCAAAACAACAAAGGATATTATCCTAGCCCGAGAGAGTGGTTCACACAGTCTCCCCCGGGAGCAAACAAGTCTAGGAGGGGGCCTCCTTGCAGTCGCTGTGCTGCCGGCGTGCTCTTCCCTCACGCCCATATTTCAAGTCTCTTCGCCACTTTTATTTAGTTGTAGTTGACGTTCGGTATCTATTTCCGGAGCCGTCGCCCCAGACCCTTCTGCATTGTGGATGGCCTTAAGAAGGGGGTGGTCGCCATCGGTCTCCTCCAGGGATTCTTGATCCTGGGGTCACAGCCCCTATATTTATATTACAAATTCCCTTTGTTTGTCTGCCCTGGCACAGGGCTTGGTGGAACCAGCCAAAACTGGTTCAGGGGGGAATTGGAGCACTTTGTTTACCAGGCTCCTCTTCCCCTTTGTCAGGTGGGGGCTCGTCATCAGACACACCACAGGGGGGCGGAGCCAGCATTCACTAGGGCAGGCACAATCCTATTCAGGGACTTCTCCTCCCACTACTCCAAATGCAGATGTCCCATTCAGCCTAGCGCTGACTCACCCTGCCCCTCCTGGAGCCACACACACCTCACCAGCCCCTGTCACTCAAAAGCCAGACATGCAATTCACATCATGCAGGCAGACACATAGCACACAGAAATGTCAACTTCTAAAAGTGGCATTTCTAAAATAGTTATAATAAATCTGCTCACACCATTGCGAAGCATTTACTATTACTATTCCAAACATACCAAACTTGACCACGCTGCTCCTCTCATATCAGGAATTACCACTGAAACACTTATCAGGGAATCCCGAATGCATTCCTATGGGAGGGCAGCCCCACAGTAGTGAGAAACCAAAATGGCTGTTTGCCACTACCAGGACATGTCACACACTTAAGGTACATGTCCTATCTTTTACCTACAATGCACCCTGCCCATAGGGCTAGCTAGGGCCTACCTTAGGGGTGACTGATATGCAGTAAAAGGGGGGTCACAGACATGGCACACACTTTAGGTGCCACGTCGCAGCGGCAGTAACACTGCGCGCACAGGCCCTGCAATGGCAGAGGCCTGAGATAGGTTTGCAAGGCTACTTTGGTGGGTGGCGCAATCAGCGCTGCAAGCCCACCAGTAGCATTTAATTTACCAGACCTGTGTATATGAGATACCACTTTACAAGGGACTGACAGGTAAATTAAATAGGCCAAACAGGTGTAGACCAATCTTACCATATTTATCACAGAGAGCACACGCACTTTACACTGGACAGCAGTGCTAAAGTGCCCAGAGTCCTAAAACCACCAAAACCATGTCAGAAAAAAGGCTAGGAGAAAGGCAAAAAGTTTAGGGATGACCCTGCAAAAAGGGCAAGTCCAACACAACCCCCTTCCAGCCAAAACGCAGGGTAGACCAATCACCACCTTGATGGGCTTCCCTGCCTTGGCGATAGAACACGGACGCAGGCCCGCAACTGCAGGGGCACACTCCAGTTCTACGCCATTCTGAACCCATGTGGTTCCCTCTGTCAAAGCTCCCAGGACCAACTAAGCTACCCCACTGGTACTCCCTAGTTGTCCACGGCCAGGACCAGGCCCTAGGCCATCCAGATGTATCTGGTCCTTGCCATCTCACAGAGTGGGGGGCGGTAGCCGCAGGCACATAGTACCCACTCTCCACTCTACCCCTCATCAGGGCAGTTCTAAACTGCCACTGATCCTCCAGCTTAGGGTCCGCAGCCTCAGGCTGACCAGAAGTCAGGGGCGAGGCTCTCCTCCCCCTACCTCTCCTAGGGTTCCGCACTCTCCTCCTTGGAGAGGCACCCTCAGAACACAACTCTCCCACCAGTTCAGGACCTCTCTCCAGCAACTGGTCTCCCAACCTAGGGTCTAAACCCTCAGGTTGCACCGGGGTCAGAGGCGAGGACTCCCTCCCTCTGCACCCCCTTCCAGAGTGCTGCACCCTCCCACCTGGAGCGGTACCCCTGGAAGCCAAGCCTGTCAGGACATTGGTTACAGATGTCCCTCCCTCCAGGTCAGGCAAAACCTGAACCTGGCCTCCCAACCCAGGGACTAAACCCTGTGGTTGAACACTTGCCTGGCACACCAGGACTTCTGGGGACTCACACAGTATCCCCCGAGGGTAACACATGACTCATGTGTCGTGTGACAGTCTGCCTGGCGTAGATCTCCCGACCCCTGTCCATCTGACAGTGCGTGAAGATCCCCCAGGACAGAAGTGGTGTCACCATGGTCCCTTCTAGGAGACTCAGCCCTTCTGGCTGGTCCCTGACCCACTGGTTCTCCCACTGGGGAACACATCCCCCTCTCACCCATCAATCTGGACTTCTGCACCCTCCCAACTGAAGCGGCACCGCCAGACACCAGAACCACTGGAGCTCCATTTACAGACGCTCCAGGTTCTCCTGACACTAGGAGATCCTCCTCAAATGGCCTGCAAGTACAGCCTAGGCCCCCAACCTGGTGTACCCTTAAGGAACCCTCCAGGCCCTGAGACTGGGTTTCGGGCACCTTGGGACACACAGTCCCACACTCACTCCTTCTCCACCTAGACAGGACATGAGCCCCTACACCCCTCCCACTACACTGGGACCTAGCTGGGCTATTCTGAACCTCTTCCACCACACAGGACCGGAAGATACCCGAGCCACTACTTTTGGAATCACTCCCAAATGCCTCTTCAGACCCATTGGCACATAGCCAGATGTCTGCCTCCCGTGCATGCTCCCTGGGATCAAAGAACTCACACTCTGACAGGTGTTGGCGCAACTCCGGAAAACAATTACTGAACATGTGCTCTCTGACAACCAGATTGAACAGCCCTTCAAAATCATTTGCCGTGCTACCCATCACCCAATCCTCCAGTGCATCACAACATTCATCCACAAACTCTCCCCAAGACTGTTGAGACAGTTTCCTACTGCCCCTGAACCTCAACCTATACCCTTTAGGTGTGACACCCTCTTCCTGGGAACTAGGTACCACGCTGTGGGATCTGGGAGTGGGACTTCCTGCACTGGACTCCATATTGCTGCCACCACTGGACCCCACCCTCACTGGTGAATCCAGACAACTAAAACTACTCTCATGGGACAATCTACCCTCCAGAGCTAGTTTCTCCCTGGCAAAGGCCCTATCTGCCTCTGCCATCCTCTCCTGCGCTAAGACCCTCTCGGTCTCTAGCTTTTTCTCCTCCACCCTCAGCTGCGCTATCTCCTTGGCATGCTCTAATCTGAGCCTCTCCAAAGCCAGCTGATGCTCCCTTTCTTCCCTCCTATCCACCCACTCCTCTAGGGCCAGGGAAAGGGATGGAGCACTGCCCCCGACACTGGACCCAGCAAGGGACTCCCTTTCTATGGGGTCCTCACTATCTACTGGATTCCCTGCCCTGTCATTTTCTTCCTCTTCTTCAGACTCTTCAGGGCCACCCTCGGACCCCCCACCCTCTTGGTGTGCAGCTTGGGCCCTCTCCCACTCAGAGTCCTCACGTCTCCATCTATCCTGTTGCCAACGTATCAGGGCATTCCCTACTAAGCCTCTCTCATCACAGAACCCCCTTAGCTCCTCTAGACTGTATTCCAACAGATCCTCTACATTAAAGGCAGATTCCATTTTGGCAAGGTACTAAAACCCACACAGGTACAATGCAAGACTCCTAGGCGTAAGATCTGAAGCAAGAGTACACAATTTAAAAATGACACTTTTAGGAGAAAAATAAAACTCAGGAAAAATAATCCCCAAACCTGTGATTATCTAAATGCAGAGTTTGTAGTGCAACCAGTTGTCGCTGTGGTACTGCGCAAACGCAAGTCCTATCCTCACCGCTGACAACCAATGTTAGAAATGGGATTTCTGGTTGGCTAAGGCTTGGGCCAAAGCCAGGCAGAAAGCACCACTCTAGTCAGGGCAAGGGAGTCACACACTGAAGATAACCCCTGCTCACCCCCTTGGTAGCTTGGCACGAGCAGTCAGGCTTATCCCAGAGTCAATGTGTAAAGTGTTTGCGCAACACACACACAAAGCAGCAACACACTAGGCACACCACAAAAGGATCTCCACACAAGGTTATATAAAAAATAGCCTTTGTATTATCATAAACACATTAGAAACATAATCACACATTTACCCTGTGCCATCTGGCACCAGGTCACAATTTACAGGGGACTATGTACAAGGCAGCGCCAATCGGGTCGCTGCCAGAACCATCACAAAAGTACAAGTAATAAATGTAAAACAACCAGTACATACTGGTAAAATAATGAGGTTAGCAATATTGCAGTAAGCATAAACCACATTAGCTCAGGCATAAAATGCAAGCATCATAGCATGACATTAGGCAAAATCACATGAGCATGAGGCATAACCACAGAACCTAATAACCTGACGTTAGGCATCCTCATAAGCATAAATGCAACATCATTAGGCATAAAAATACATTATGCATACCCCTATTAGAATGAGGCATAAACCATAATCAGTAGTGCACACAGATTATCACCATTCTATTGTAGGGCCCACCTTGGTATGCAAAACAAACATGCCCCTCGTTGCAGCTGCCCACGCTCTCGTGGTGCAGCTGTAAAAACAAGCATTGGCACTAACAAGGTGCAGATTGGGGGCCCGCGGCGCAGCTGTGTCCAGGTAACAGAAGAATGGCACCAAAAGTAATTGCCCCCGTGGTGCAGCTCCCGCTAACTTGCGGGGCAGCTGTGTAAATTAGCCTGTGGCGCTACGGCGCCTGGGGAGCCCCTACTCTGGGGCTCTGAAAGAAAAAGGTGCCCACAAGTTATAGCTGCCCGTGTCACTCAGTTCCAAAGCCCTACCTCGGGCAGCTGCCCGCTAACACCCGGGGCAGCTGCTATCCTTGCAAGTTGGGCGCCGCAGCCTCAATCGGCCCGCTGGGTTTGGGGGGACTGCTCCGGGCTTCAAGGAGCACCCGCCACTCACCCGCTTTCAAGGAAATGGCCTCGGGCATCAAGAACAAAAGCGAAGTCGCAGCCCCACTCACCGGCAGTCCGGGGCCTCTCGCTGCAGCCGGCTCACTTTTCCGCGACTTCTCTGGACACGCGGGGCTCTCCGTCTTCTCCACGCAGCCTCCATTTGCAAGGGGGCCCTTCCCACAACCAGATGCAGGAAACCCGCGGGGCTCTCCTACACTCACGGGAGCCCTGCTTCACGACCGGCACCGTTTGGCCAGACTTCCTCTCCGGCCGTCTTCCGGACTCCCCTCAGGCTCCGCCCACAGTCAGGCGGACGCGCCTGACTTCCGGTTTTGCCGCTCACAGCGGCAGCGGCTCACTTTCTCCTCGCGGTACAATAGGGGGTGGGCACCCGCTTTGAAGTAGAGCTCAAGTGCGGGGTGGGCACCCGCCTTTTGAAATATGCAGAAATGCGGGGTGGGTTGCCCGCTATCAGCACCACAATGCAGGGTGGGCACCCGCCTTTAAAATATGCATAAAGCGGGGTGGGCACCCGCTGTCGGCACCACAATGCGGGGTGGGCACCCGCCGTTAAAGATGCATGAAAGCGGGGTGGGCTCGCTCCAATTGGCAAAACGCGTGGTGGGCTCCCGCTTTTCTCAGCATCCAGGTGGGGGAATCCCCACGTCGGGATTCCTGCGAAGTAAGCTGCAGCTCCGTGCTGCAGAGCCCACACGCTCTTCTTCTCTGTGGCAATTCAAATGTAGCGCTTACGAGACACTAAGGCTCCACAGATGAAGGGGAAAAGGCTGGGCAAGGAATCCAGCAGTCAGGAATTAAAAGTCCTTGGGGCTGGGGACACCCCAGCAGGGCGCAGCCAGGCAGGCCAGCACGCAGGGACCCCCAAGAAGCTGCAGCTGGGTCCCACGGCGGTTCCTCCTGGCAGAGTGTCCTCCCCAGCCCAAGTATGCACAAGCACACCTCTCCTGGGGTCACAGCCCCTATATTTTTTATTTTTTTTAATTTTTTTTTATTGAGTATTTCAATGTTATACATTCAGCACACAATGCCATTTTACAATATACAACATTTGTAATGTATGAAATAATCAATCAACAGCAACTAAAAAAAAAACAGTAAGCCGTACTTGTCCTACAATTTTCTGTGGTCAGTTTGCAATGGATATACACCCCATCCTAGCAGCTCTTACCGCACATACATCATGACAGGTTATCAGCAGGCCCAAAACAATTACCCATCGAACAGTCACTCACTCAGAGCTCACTTCTTGGCATGATAATAGGTATTCCCATAGGGGAGCCCAAATATCCTTGGGTTTTGAGGAAACCGGAAGTTCCTCAGCATATAATTCGAGCTGTTCACGGCAGTATACCATGTCCTTCAGCCACATCTCCATCTTAGGTCGCAAGCGACTATCCCATGTGAAGAGCAGTCTCCTCTTGGCCAGCAGCAGAGCCACTCTCACAAACCTCCTCAGCACTGCGCGTATTTGAGGGACATAACCCAGGAGGCACTCCAACGGTGCGCACTGTAATTCTACCCCCGTCATGGTACATAGAAGAGCGATAACTGCTTTCCAATATTGGAGCACCTGTGCACACTGCCAGGACAAATGCAAAAAATCAGCCCCAGCCTGCCCACACCGTTTACAACAGTCCGTGTCTCGTAATCCTATTCTATGCAGTTTTTTAGGAGTATGATAGACTTGGTGTATGAACTTCAGATGGATAATTCTCAAATTATTATTGGATGTCAGTCGCCCCGTCATCTCACATATGTTGCCCCAGACTCTATCTGTAATGGGGGGGACACTATAGTGTTCCAGCGTTCTAAGCTGCAGTTGCTCCCGGAGGGAGTTTCGTCCTGTATTGTCCTATACAGTTTGGTGATCAGTTTTTTCCTATGCGGAAGTTCTATCACCAGTTGTAGTGCCTTTAGTGACAGTGGTTCCACAGGGAAAGAGGCATAATGATCCTGTATTGCCCTACGTAGCCTGTAACAAGTATATTGGAACAGTGGGGTGGGGTTTTGTACATAGTCCATATCGTTCCGCGTGACGTAGTTCCCGCTTGGGTATAAGTCCCCCATCGCTGCAATGCCCACCTCCCGTAGAGCCGTGAGCGGGCCTCGCTCCTGCGCCACAGACAGGGCGGCATGCCCCGCAATGGGCATCGCAGGCGCGTATAACGGTAGTTTCTGTGTTCGCCTCCCAATCTCCTGCCACGCTGCAATTGTAACATCCAATGTGTTAATCTCAATCTTGGGCGTCTGTCTCTTAGTGTGGGTTATGATTCCACACAGTGGCACAGGGTGGGCGTCTCCCTCTTCGACAGCCACATGCGGGATGAAATCATGTGGTTTGAACCAAAAATAGGCATATTGCGCCTGCCCGCATAGACAGTACGTGTAGAAATCTGGGGCTCCGAATCCCCCTCTCTCAAAGGGCAATGTCAAAGTGCTCCAGGCGATTCTCGGTTGTTTATTCCCCCACACCAAACGCAGCAATTGTGTCTGAACTGTTTTAAAAAAATGTTTGGTCAGTGCAATGGGGATATTGCTAAACAAGTACAGAAACTTTGGCAGGACGATCATCTTGATTATGGCGATGCGATCTGCTAGAGATAACGGCAAGCAGGCCCAGTGATCAACCTGCTTCACTAGTGTTGCGTAAGCGCGGCCATAATTTTCCCTGATCACTACCTCTGGGTCGCGATGTATCCACACTCCCAAATACTTAACAGGGTCCTCGGACCACACCAGTGGGTATTCAACCTGTGGCGACGTGGTAATGCTCGTAATGGGGATGATGACAGATTTCTCCCAATTTATTTGAAGGCCTGAGAAGAGACCAAATTTAATATATTCCCGCAGCACCCGGGATAAGTACGTCTGCGGTTCGCGGATATAAAGGACCATATCGTCCGCGTATAATGAGATTCCAACCGGGCGATTGTTAAAATTCAGAGCAGCCTCCCTGTGCCCCTGACGAATCCTGCACGCCAGAGGCTCAAGAGCGATGGCAAAGAGCAGGGGGGACAAGGGGCAACCCTGCCTCGTGCCACGGTCTATGGGGAAGGACTCCGAGGTGAGCCCCCCACCCTCACCCTCGCCGATGCGTCAGTATAAAGAACCTGGATCCAGCGCAGGAAAACAGGGGGAACCCCATTCTGCGAAGTATGTTCCACATATATTCCCGTTCTATAGAATCGAATGCTTTCGCAGCGTCTAGGAGCACTGCCACAGCCGATAGATCCGGGTTTAGCACATGAAACATAGCGAATATAGTTCTTAGGTTGAGGGAGGTGGAGCGGTCCGGGATGAATCCGGATTGACCCGGGAGCACCAGCAGGGGCATTAGGGGCAGTAACTTGGAGGCCAAAATCTTCGCCAGAATTTTTGCATCTAGATTAATCAATGATAGGGGGCGGTAGGACTCGCATCGTGTGGGTGACTTATCCTTTTTCAGCAAAGTGATGATAAGAGCCTGTCTCAAGGACGGAGGGAGAATGCCAGTCTCATGGGCCTCATCGTACATCTCCAGCAGGTGTGGCACAACCAGGTCGGCATACGCTTTGTAGAATTCCACCGTTAGGCCATCCGGCCCTGGTGCCTTGTTATTGGGCAGCGACCTGATCGCGTCTTTGACATCGTCCTCCCCAATAGGCATGCCCAGGTATTTTCTATGTATATCAGACAGCCATGCACATGCCGTATCATCTAGATAAGCATCCAATGCAGCATCGTCTATCCCCCACTGGACGTATATGTGAAAGCATAGAATGTCCGGAATTGATCCACAATTGCCTGCGGAGAATAATGCATTTCCCCATCCGTGTCAGTAATGTGGTCTATGGGAGGGTTAACAGATCTGTCCCGCAGCCTATTGGCTAGAATCCTACCTGATCTCCCGCCCTCCCCATATGCCCTAGCAACATGGCGCTTGGATAGATATTTTATTTCTACTTCTGCTAATGAGTTGTATTCCTCTACTTGCTCATGAATTTGGGCTAGTGTATCCCTAGAGGGTGCAAGGTTATATTGGTTTTCAAGAGCCGCCAGCTTTTTTCAATGGCTTGCAGTTGTCTTCTGAGGTCTTTTAGGATACCTGCGGAAGTGCTAATACATACCCCTCTGATGGTCACCTTAAAGGCTTCCCATAAAACCGCCTGACTGTCAACTGACCCCGCATTGTGCTCGAAATATTGTATTATAGCAGTCCTGATAGTGTCTGCATAGGTCGGGTCTGTGAGCGCCTCCGCCCTAAAACGCCAAGTGAACGGTCTGTGTATATTATCAGGTATAACCAGCTCCATGAGGACAGGGTTGTGATCAGACAGGGTTCGCGGAAGAGTGTACACCCCCTCCACCCAAGTGTTAGCTTCTTCGCTGAGCAACCAATAATCCAGCCTGGACCAGCTGTTGAATGCAGGGGTGATGTGCGTACCTTCTAGCCTACCCTCATTCCGCAAGCGCCAGGCATCCACCAGGCCCATTTCCAGCATCAAGTCTTTTATGCATTTTGCAATTTTAATCGTACGTGCTCCTTCTGGGTTGGATTTGTCCACCAAGGGATGGAGGTGAGTGTTAAGGTCCCCTCCCAATAGGATTGCCGCCTCCGGCCAATCGCGCAACACATTCAGCATCTTTAAAAAAGGCGAAACATCATCCACAACAGGGCCATATATATTTACAATCGTCATTAGGACCATTCCCAGTTTGCCCTGTACCATCGCCCACCGGCCCTCCGTATCTACACATGACCGTATTGCTGTGAATTCCACCCCTCTCTTAGCTAGGATGAGCACCCCTCTGGCATAGGTAGAGTACGACGAAGCTAGCCTGTAGGCCGCCCATCTGCACGCTATCTTAGCTTCAGTGTGTTTACTCAAGTGAGTTTCCTGTAGGAGGGCAACCTTCACGTTGTGTCTGTCCAGCTGTGCCAGCACCTGTCTAGTCTTCTTGGGCGTGTTTAACCCCCGTACATTCCACGTTATACAGTTGAGCTTATCTCCTGTCATCTGTAATCATATTCAAATCTGCAGCCATAATATCTCAGAACTGCATATTCCGATGCATGTTTGCACTGACCTCCCCACATCTGACAATCACATCTCACGGACTGTCGGCTTAGAACAATTAAACAGTTCCACCCTCCCCCCACCCACTTTAGCTTCCCCAACATGCCAAAGGTGCATCCCACATTAAACTCCCACCCCATCAAACACAAAAAAAAACAGTGCATCAGTTGGGGAATACCCATGGGGGATCGTAGTGGCAAATCCACTCCCCGATCTAATAGGGAGGGGGCCGCCTATATATCATTAAGTCCCTCAACCCAGACGCCATCTCACTATACCTATATATAACAGGCTCAGCGGGGCACATTTGAAAATTGTCCCCATTATCTCTAGAGCTGGCAGAATAGGACCCAGAACAGTAAATCGGTACCCTGTCTTTTCAAACCTGGAATATAATATGGCATGATTAGGTTCCAGCCCTTTCTCTTGCTAATTGGGTCCCGACCGAGACAGCCAAAGCCAAGCGCAACAAGCGCCTAACATCGATCATTACATTTTGGAGTGCTCATAATTCACACAACACCTGTGGATTGAATGTCCCCACCCCTCTCAAGAGTGCGTACAAGCATGCGATACTTAAGTACCAGTCCTTGGGTTCGCCAACCCTCAATCGTCCACATCCGAAGTGTGAGCCGGTGGGTTGTTCCGACGGCGTAAGGCCTTAGCGTGTTCTATCGCCTGTTTAGGGCTGGTGAAGATCTTCGAGCTTGCTGCCTCGCCGATGCGCAGCCGCGCTGGGTAAAACATGGCGTATGGAATCTGTTCCTTCAAGAGCACCTTTTTCACGCCCTGGAACTCTTTACGTGCTGCCTGTACTGTAGCCGTGAAGTCCGGGTAGAACGCAAGCACATCGCCCCTGTAGTTAATGGTGCCCTTGTTGCGTGCGGTCTGCAAGACAGTGTCGCGATCCCTGAAATTTAGGAGCCTGGCGATTATCGGCCGCGCCGGTGCTCCTGGAGGGGGGCGCGCCGCCAGGGATCTGTGCGCCCGCTCCACCGCAAACATGGGCGACAGGGCATCCGCACCACATATGTCCCGCAAGAGAGTCTCCACAAAGTCCTCCAGTCGCCCCACGTTGGTGGACTCCGGCAAACCCAAAATGCGCACATTATTGCGCCTCGAGCGCGCTTCGATGTCCTCGTTCTTGGCCTGGATGACCGCAAGGAGTTTCGTGATGTCCGCCTGTTTCGAGGTCACCTGCTGAAGGCCATCCTCAGCGTCAGAAATGCGCTGCTCCGCCTCTCCAAGCCTCGCCGCCTGCTTGTCCAGCTTAGAGGAGAAGTGGTCCATTCTACCATTGAGGGCCTCTATTTTCCCATCTATAGCCTGCAGGCTAGCCTGGATGGCCGCCAGCGACCTCTCCAGCGCCGTGGGCGCCGCCGCTGCCGATTCCAGCTCCGAATCCGAGGCCGCATTTTGTGAGGACTTGCCCCTCTGCGCAAATCAAAAGTGAGACGCGGTTGGTTTTTATCTGGCTTGCCCATGTTTACCGCTCTTGTATATATTGCGCAGTTCAGCTGGTGATGGCAATTCCCTGTCTCGGTCAATCACCTGTATTCTTGTGACTCTGTCCACTTTGTGCTATGTTCTTAGTAGTCTCTCCACTCCCGAGGGAACTCTGTGTTGAGTGTGCGATGTCCCCTGCACCTCTGTTATAATTTGAGTGTCCCCACACCGCTCCCAGCACTGATCAGCCTCACAGCCCACCGCAGACGCAGTCCAGCTCTTATAACAGTTAGGCCCTCTTTTTTTTTTTTCAGTGTCCCTGAGTAGAGGAGCCAGGGGGGACCCAGCAGCACAGTCTCAGCCCATCCATGGACTTCACTACCCTGGCGGCAGGGGCTGCCTCGCTCTACGCAGTTCTCCACCGCATATAAGGCCCTCCGCTTACCTCCTGCACTTTGTTAGTTTTTTTCCCCTTTTTTGGCTGTCACCCACTGGTATGCTGCTGTTCAGGTGCGCAGGTTGCTCCTCCAGAGGACAGGGGCCGCCTGTTCTGCCCGCCTGTGCCGTCGCTCTGTCTTCCTCCTCTAGCCCCCTCGGCAGCGTCCCGTCAGACGCGCGCGGCCCGCCCGGTGCTCCGGAGCCGGCCGCTCGCGCAGATCCCGACACCGCCGATGCCGCCAGAGGTCACTCACAGGCCGCGGCGCCGGTCAACGGGAGCCGCAGGGTACATCCAGCCGCGCCCTCGACGAGACAACCGGGCCGCCTCCAAAGCGCTTACAGGCACTCAGGGATGCAGTCCTCGTCCCTCGGGTCCAGCGTTCCCCGATCCGCACCGCTCACTGTGCTCTTCCACTGCCTCACGCGGCCGCCATTGCCACACGGCCCGCGGGAGTCAGTCTGCAGCGTCCACACCCCGGGGAGCACACCGCTGGCAAATGTCTCGTTCGAGAGCTCACCACGTAGCTCAATCGATCCGCCGCCTCTGCTCCGTAGATGGCCGGGTCAGGGACAGGATTATTGCAGGATTTTAAAAGGCAGCCGGCAGAGCTACACTAGCGTGCGGCCATCTTGCCGAGCGCCAAGCCACGCCCCTCCACAGCCCCTATATTTATATTACAAATTCCCTTTGTTTGTCTGCCCTGGCACAGGGCGTGGTGGAACCAGCCAAAACTGGTTCAGGGGGGAACTGGAGCACTTTGTTTACCAGGCTCCTCTTCCCCTTTGTCAGGTGGGGGCTCGTCATCAGACACACCACAGGGGGGTGGAGCCAGCATTCACTAGGGCAGGCACAATCCTATTCAGGGACCAGGGACGTCTCCTCCCACTACTCCAAATGCAGATGTCCCATTCAGCCTAGCGCTGACTCAACCTGCCCCTCCTGGAGCCACACACACCTCACCAGCCCCTGTCACTCAAAAGCCAGACATGCAATTCACATCAGGCAGGCAGACACATAGCACACAGAAATGCCAACTTCTAAAAGTGGCATTTCTAAAATAGTTATAATAAATCTGCGCACACCATTGCGTAGCATTTATTATTTATATTCCGAACATACCAAACTTGACCACGCTGCTCCTCTCATATCAGGAATTACCACTGAAACACTTATCAGGGAATCCCCAATGCATTCCTATGGGAGGGCAGCCCCACAGTAGTGAGAAACCAAAATGGCTGTTTGTCACTACCAGGACATGTCACACACTTAAGGTACATGTCCTATCTTTTACCTACAATGCACCCTGCCCATAGGGCTAGCTAGGGCCTACCTTAGGGGTGACTGATATGCAGTAAAAGGGGGGTCACAGACATGGCACACACTTTAGGTGCCACGTCGCAGCGGCAGTAACACTGCGCACAGGCCCTGCAATGGCAGAGGCCTGAGATAAGTTTGCAAGGCTACTTTGGTGGGTGGTGCAATCAGCGCTGCAAGCCCACCAGTAGCATTTAATTTACCAGCCCTGGGTATATGAGATACCACTTTACAAGGGACTGACAGGTAAATTAAATAGGCCAAACAGGTGTAGACCAATCTTACCATATTTATCACAGAGAGCACACACACTTTACACTGGACAGCAGTGCTAAAGTGCCCAGAGTCCTAAAACCACCAACACCATGTCAGAAAAAAGGCTAGGAGAAAGGCAAAAAGTTTAGGGATGACCCTGCAAAAAGGGCCAAGTCCAACACATACCATTGGTTTCGGGGTGATACAGAGAGCATTTTTTATGCTTAATGCCACGCTTCCTTAAAAATGTTTCCATTTCCCGAGAGACCAAATGAACACCATTATCAGTTAAAATGGTATTGGGATATCCTTCTCTTGCCATGAGATTCTCTAAAAAGGCAATCACATTTTTTGTCTCAATCCCACTGGTAAAGCAGACTTCTGGCCATCTTGAAAACATGTCTATGGCAACAATAACAAACAGTTGTTGCCCATTTCCATGGATGGGACCCAGTATGTCTAGTGCTATCTCCTTCCATGGACCACTCGGCAATTTCCTTACTACCATCGGTTGTACCCTCACCATCTTCGACTTCTCGCACATGGCACACTCCACACAATCTCTCACAAGCCTTTCCATGTGCAAATCCATGCCGGGCCACCAATATGAAGCGCAGAGCTTTTCTTTCATCTTGGACATTCCCAGATGAGAAAGGTGAGCCAATTCAACTAGCTTTGCACGGAGATTAAAGGGAGGTATCAATCTTGTGCCTTGAAACAAAAGCCCACCAGACACACTCAACTCATCCTTCACTCCCCAATTTTTTTTAGCTGCCTCCGAAGCTTGTCTCTTGGAGTGCCATCCTTTATTGACAAGGGTTAAAACCTCAATAAGTACAGAATCAGAGGACAATACAACACACCATTCATCCTCAGAAACAATCTCTTCATTCACTATGCATACATGGGTGTCATCATCATATTCGTCATCACATGCCTCACTCTTATCCACAGTACTCACCAACCTGGACAAAGTGTCAGCCACTCCATTTTCCACGCCAGGTATATATCTTATCTCAAATTCAAATTCTTGTAAAGCGGCAACCCACTTGGTAATCCTGCTTGATACAGAATCTATCCCTTTCTTTGTAAATATTTCACACAGGGGCTTGTGGTCTGTCCTAATAATGAATTTCGTACCCCACAAAAATTTCTTAAATTTTCTAATGGCCCAAAATACAGCCAATGCCTCACGTTCAATAACCGAGTAGCGTGACTCAGCATCTTTCAAACTGCGCGACGCAAACATAATAGTCTGCATGCCTTCACCACTCTGCTGTTGAAGCACAGCCCCTAAGCCTTTAAGGCTAGCATCAGTGGTGATAATTGATACCTTCAGGGGATCAAAACTCTTGAGACATGGAGCACAATTAAGTTTTTGTTTCAAAATTTTAAACTCTTGCTCGCAAGCATCGTTCCATACAAATTCAACACCCTTCTTGAGAAGCACTCTCATGTTGGCACTCAGTTCTGCAAAGTTCTCTATAAATTTGTTGTAGTACTCTATCATCCCAAAGAACTTCATTAGCTCTTCTCTTGAGACAGGAGCACACATGCGAGTGATGGTGTCTACCAAGTCAGATTTGGGCAAGACTCCATCACTGGAGATAGTGTGTCCTAAATAATTGATGGTAGAGATGGCAAACTGACACTTCTCAGCCTTGATCATCAAATTCGCCTTATCCAGTTTTCCAAGCACTATATCAAGACGATAGCCATGTTCTTCTTCATCCTTACCAAACACTAGGACATCGTCTTGATATACATATACCCCTTTGCAACCCTTAAGGACTTTCTCCATAACCCGTTGGAAAACAGATGCCGCTGACACGAGGCCAAACGGCATCCTCACGAATCTGAAAGTGCCAAAGGGTGTTACAAAGGCGGTAAGATCTCTAGAGGACTCTTCCAACTGGATCTGGTGATAAGCCAACGTGAGATCAATGGTGCTGAACACCTTGGCACCATCCAACAACACCAACAACTCGGAAATATTAGGGAACGGATAGTGATTCACTATAACATTTTTATTAAGTTGCCTTAAGTTCACACAGAGGCGAAGACTTCCATTGGACTTACGAGCTGCGAAGACTGGGGCCAGCCACTCTGTACCTTCCACTTCTTCTATTATACCTCCTTCTTTGAGTTTCTGTAATTCCCTTTGCATCTCATCTCTAATTGCTAGGTTTGCAGCCTATAAAAAAGCAATCTTAACAAGGAATGCTGAATTTTATGAAACTAGGATATCATCTGCAGACAATGAAGACACCTTTCGGATTCTAAAAGAGCTGAGACAAGCTCAGGAACTAAAGCCCTCTGTGGGTTCGGAAGATTGCGACAAATTCCAGTCCTTCTTTTAAAAAAAAGCAACAGATCTATTAAAGGAGATTGATCTCACCCCCACTGTCTACTGTCCCTTAGCACCAGAACCCTTGTTTCCCATATATGACTCACCACTCACCGTTTTCCCTAAGTTCACCTCTGATTCCCTGTCCCCCTTATGGGGGCGGGTTAAGTTGGGGTCCCCGGCTGACCCCTGTCCACCGAGGATTTTCAAGCTGGCACTACCAGGGATAGAAAGGGAAGTCCTTTCGCTATTACACCAATCCCTAGAATTAGGTCATGTCCCCACCGACTTCAAAGAAGCTCGTGTCATCCCACTTTTGAAAAAACCAGGGGCAGAGGTGAATAACCTAAAACATTTTAGGCCCATCTCCCAACTCCCTTTTTTGGCGAAAGTGCTGGAACAGCATGTGCTGACATCCCTGTCACACCATTTAGAAGTAAACCAACTCCTGCAAACCAATCAGGCTGGGTTCAGGGCCCATCATAGCACGGAAATGGTAATGCTAGCAGTCCTGGACGAGCTTAGGCTTAGGGCCGATAAGAAAAAGCCATGTGCCCTGGTTTTGCTGGACCTATCCGCGGCATTTGATACGGTCAATCATGACCAACTTCTGTCGCGGATGTCGGAGCTAGGCATCCAGGGCACGGCCCTTAAATGGCTCACATCTTTCCTTAACGACCGATCACAGAGAGTACAGCTGGCCGACCATGTATCTGGCCCTGGAAAACTACTATAGGGGGTACCACAGGGTTCGGCGTTGTCACCCCTCCTTTTCAACGCTTACCTGCAACCCTTGATAGCTGCACTGAATCTCATGGAGTGTCAGATTTATAACTACGCTGATGACACTCAAATTATCATCCATATTGATAATTCTCCAGTCGCTCACACAAGAATGCAAAACATTCTAAAATTTACGGTTAACTGGATGACGGCCAACTCTCTTAAAATTAATCCTGATAAGACCGAGATTCTGGCTATCACCACAGATTCCAGTCCCTGGAGCGACCTCTTTTGGCCACAAGAACTGGGCTCGAACCCCAAACCAGCCCTGGCAGTAAAAAGCTTGGGCATCAAAATCGATGCCAAGCTCTCCATGACTCAGCAGGTGTCGGCAGTAGTAGGAACTTGTATCGGACTGCTAAGACAGCTACGAAAACTTGCCCCTCTCCTCACCTTCGCCACACTTAGAATGGCTTGATCAGCGATGATAGTGTCGCGATTAGATTACGGGAATGACCTGTATATCGGCCTCCCGGACAAATTGTTGGCCAGATTACAGGTTATCATGAACGATGCGGCTAGACTTATTTTTAGACTTCCAAGGAAGGCCCACGCCTCCTCCCTCCTACGTCAGCTGCACTGGCTCCCGGTCAGACAGAGAATCAAGTTTAAGGGCCTTTGTATTGCGCACAAAGCCATTTATGGCCAAGCCCCAATGTACATAAAAGACCGCCTAGGCAACTACACAATTAGCAGGGTGCTCCGCTCCTCGGATGCCGGTTTGTTGACCTGCCCCCACTTTAGCTTGACCTCTAAAGGAGGAAGAGCTTTTTCAAACTCTATTCCTCCACTTTGGAACAAGCTGCCGGAAAATCTGCGCAAGGACCACGCCCTTCTGCCTTTTAGGAAGAAGCTAAACACAGTTCTCTTTGCGGAAGTCTGGGGCTCAACCTAATTTATAACATCTCAGGCTCCAGGGTAGGGCTCTCTCTCACAGCGCTTAGAGACCTGACGGTGATAATGCGCTCTACAAATGTCAGTTACAATTACAATTACGAGCTGCGACAACTGGGGCCAGCCACTCTGTACCTTCCACTTCTTCTATTATACCTCCTTCTTTGAGTTTCTGTAATTCCCTTTGCATCTCATCTCTAATTGCTAAGGGAACATTTCTGACTTTACAGCATGAAGGCTAGGCCCCAGCCTGCAGACGTATTTTGTGTTGAAAATTTTCCAGACATCCAAGTCCTTCCCTGAAAACATTAGGAAATCTCTCTTTAATGTGACTAATAGTGACTCCACTAGAAAGAGAGCAATCTTGGACCACATTTACCTTTTCCTTTAGCAGGATGGGAGTACTACTGCTAGGATCAAGCATAACCTCCAAATCCCCTTGGTGAAACCAGCTTATTATACTGTCTCCCTTTTCTGAGACATAAATTTTCCCTGATGCATAGCGTCGCTCATATTCAATAAGCCCTGAGAAGTAACCTCGCAGAGGTATTGGTTCTCCACCATATGCTAGAGGCTTTATATCCAGTTTGTACAAGGTAATTTTGTGCGCAAGCTTGTTTTGAAAAAGGATTTAGAAATTATCATAATTTTTGCCCCAGAATCAAAGAGAACTATAGTAGGTTCACCTTCTATGAGAATAGTATCAACAGGGAACGTTTTTGACTTAACCTCTGAACTCTCAACTTGGACAACAATTTGTCCACAAACAAAGTCCTCTTCCACAACATCCTCCGTATCAATACATTTCACTTTAGTAGAGGATGATAATGCTCTTGTCTTACAAACAATTGCAAGATGCCCCTTCTTTTTGCACTTGGAACATGTGGTTTTTAACGCAGGGCAATTCTTATCATTCGCCAAATGTCCGGGTTTATTACACCTGTAACACTTTCTTGTGGTGGGTTTGTATTTTACATCACCTGCTTCTACTTTGCCCATAGGTTTCTTAATATCGGCTTTAATTACTTGAACAACAGGTTGTTTATCCTTCTTAATGATTTCAACGCATTTAAAAGAGTGTTCAACTCTTTTGGCAACCTGTAGGACTTCATCAAGAGAAGGCTCATCACGCATCCATAATTCTTCCCTTACTCTTTCAATATTGCATCCCACCATAAATTGATCCCTAATCCTCTCGTCCAGAAGATTAGCAAATTTACAAGATGAAGCAAGTTTTCTCAGGTGAGTAACATAAGTTTCAACTGTCTCACCTTCACTTTGTAGCCTCTTAGCAAAGTGATACCTTTCTAATAGCGTACTGACCTTGGGAAGAAAATGCTTGTCCAACTTCTTAATGCAGATATCATATTCATTAAGGTCTTGAGCCTCAGCATCATTTAGCTCAGGAAGATGGTCATACACTTCTTGCCCCTCAGACCCCAAACAGTGCAGAAGGAGTGAAGACCTTCGCTCAGCACTGAGTGATGTCCCACAAACTCTTGCATAACGCTCGAAAACCTTTTTCCATTTTTGCCATTTTATGGGAGGTTCCCCAGGTGATACTAAGAAGAAAGGAGGAGCTGTGACATTCTGCATTATGCAGAGTGAGACACCTAAAAAAATTGAACCCTCAACTAAACTCCGAAGCACTTGTTCCACGGCAGGGTGACAACAGGAAAAAAGTGACACCGCTCAGGGGAGAAGCCAGTCACAGAGCGTGAGAGGTGGAGATCAGTCAGGAAAATTAACAGAGTCAAAACAGTACTCACGACCTGAAGGATCACAGGTGAACATTGAAGAATCTCGCCGTTGGGATCTTCCTTCCACACCTACTCACTGCTTGTATCCTGCCGACTATGCCAGTGAAAGATCCGGTGTTCATGAAGAAAGATCACTCGAGGCAGGTTGACCAGGTGAGTATTGCATTTATTTCATAACAAGAAGATCCCATCAAGGAACTGCATGTAGGTACATTAACTGCCTTCCACCATTTCAACTACTAACATTCCACCCACAGTAACTAGGCTGCAAGCAGGGGCTTGCAACATCCATTCCCTCATAACCATGGCATCAGTGGAACACATAATGAACACAAGCAGATGCCACAGTCCTGTAGTCAGCAAATGATGTATAAGCTTAGTAGCATTTTTTTGCATCTGCATGTGCTTCTGGGCTCATTAATGCGTGTGCGGACCTTTCTGGTGGTCATAGCAATGTATTTAAGGCTGCACTGGCAAACCAACATGTAGACCACATTGATGGAGTCGCAGTTGGTGTGCTCTCTTAGGGACCATGGTGTCCTGAGGCCTAAATTAAGTTCCTTCCCTGTTTGTTTTTTTAGAGGACAAATATTGCAATGGCCACAAGGATAGTGGCCTACCACCGGAGGTAAGTTCCAAAGTGTCTGGATGGGAGTTTTTTGTAGACCTGAGGTTTTGTCTGGTGTGTACCAGTAACTCTCTTAGCGATTTACCTCTTTAGAAGGAGAACATTGGTTTCTGGAGAGTCAAGTGACCTGAGGTTAAAATATTCCAGTGCTTCGAAACCGTACTCTTCATTTGGTTTGAGTGTGTCCCATATGTAGAGACAAAAATGAGTCGGTCAGTCTTGGGCTTATCAAAAGTCTGAAAGAGTGATTGTCTAAGGTTATTGCGTGCTCTTTTTCAGGCCTTATTGATCAGGTTGTTGGGGTAGATCTTAGCCTTAACTCTGACAGAGGGTCGGCATATTGCTCATAGTCACTTTTGTCGGTGCAATTTCTCCTGAGTCATAGGATTTGGCCCACCGGAAGATTGCCCTTTTGTAACTTTGGGTGGAAGCTGTGTTATCTTAGCAAGTTGTTGCAATCTGTGCGCTTATAGTATACCTCAGTTTTCAGGCAATTGTTGTGTGCCCAGTTTTTTCGATGCAAATAGGTGATTGTTTTTCTTACCATTGTGATTGTGAACCTAAGAAATGTATCTCTAGAGTTTAGCCACTTGGTAAACTGTAAGGCCTCTGCTTCATCACCTCGCCAGATGATCAAGACAACGTTGCTGTAGCGTTTCCATGTCTTTAAATTGGTGTGGTATGGGTTGCTGTTGTGGTAAATGTGTTTGGTCTGAAAGTTGAGCACGTAGAGGCACACTATGCTTGGAGCGAATATGCTGCCCATTGACGTTCCATGTGTTTGCAGGAAATATTGGTCCTCAAATTGAAAATAGTTTCTGGTAAGCGCCATGTGTGCGCAGTCTAATACTTAGTCTATAGGTGTACTAGAGTTCCATGGTACTTGATTCAGTAGGGTCTCCAGAACTTTGAGGGAGGCTTCTTGAGGGATACTAGTGTATAGGGCCTCAACATCAAGAGTTATAAGTAGATCGGTATTGCAGTCAAACTCAATATTTTGAATTCTGTTTAATACGTCTTTGGTGTCCTTGACATATGAGGGCATTTAAGCAGCGGATGACCTAAGGAAGTAGTCGGTAATTTTGGATAGTGACTAAAGAAGTGATCCGTCAAACATTGGGGCCAAGCACAATACTACTGTGCCTAGCGAATAACAGGTTAGGCAAGAATGGCTAACCATGTATTATGAACTACATCGCAGTTTACTACGTTTCATAAAGAGCGGCATGCGTTGCTGTACAAATAATTTTAAACTTGTGTAGTTCTACAAACACTACAATTAAGGGCCAATCTGACTACATTTCCAGCTTTCCTGTGACAGGCGCCCTAACACGTAAGCGTCCGACGCGTCATCATTACTGTCAATTAACCAATCGGTATCCCTCTTCGTTTAACAATTAGACCACCACGCTCAACCACTCAGTGTTTCGCGGCGGTCTCAGTGGAACTAGATAGGAATACTGGCAGGCATGCCTCCTTGCCGGAATAAGTCACAGACGTGTAACACAGCCATTTGGGGAGTGTACACCTGTGTATTGGTGTCCATGACCCTGAATAAGCTTCACTAACGGGTAAATACAGGGGGCCGACTCACTTTCCATGCCCTCATATAACAGCGCTACTGGATTTAAATGTAACGCCATCCAGTGGGCCTATCGCACTTTGGTATTTTTATCGGTGGACACCCCAGGGCTTAAATAAATCTACCTGTAAACCTCTACCGCCAATAAACAGCATCAACCCATGATCATACCGCATTGTGAATTTCGCATTAGCACGTACAATGCACGTTTAAACCACTCTTACCACGGGCATTTGCAACCTATTTTTAACCTTTGTTTTTAACCATCCTTGTTGACTAACATAGCCTCACAGCCCTAGCACACTAAAAATAAGCTTGTTAAAGCACTCCCTTTCTGCTGTGCTCCAGCACTGCCTGAATACATTTCGGATTCACGGTCTCTAACATTGGAGGGCCCCAAATGTATCTCTGAAAAAACCTACTGTTATTCTCCAGCATTAGGTGGCTTCAACTAAACTTATAAGAACTATACCTCACTTAGTATTTAACGCACAGGACAAGCAATACTCTAATTGACCACAGATCACTAATCTTGTTTAACCTTTATCATAAGTGTGTCACTACAGGAGCGTGCCTCCCACCAGACGTGCATGCATCCAGAACAACCAAGAATCAGGGAAAGAATTTGGCCTGAGTTTATAAAGTGTCCGTATTAATGAAATATGAATTCCCACGTGTGCTGTGTTTCTTTCTCCTTTATAGATGGTTTGCCATGCTTCACTTTATAGCATTTACTGTTATTGGTTTGTCATGCTGCATTTTATAGCATATCCCTACCTTGCACTTCCAACATTAGTGTGATGTAGACAGGTGGTTAATGCCAGTCGGTGGCAGCTTGCCCATGACACCCCCCACCAACACTAGCTAACTACATTTTTAAGTATGCTAATATACATATAATGTCCTGAAAAAAATCCCTTGACATATTTATGAGTGTCCCCAGGTTTCCTCCAGTAGGATTCTACTAACAGGTGAGAGCCTAAGGCCTCATGTCTAGCATAGAACTAATGTGTAGAGAGGCAGAGATGCTAACAGCCCTGACGAAGGCCTCAGATCCATATGAGCTTGAAATGCAGGCCGAAACATGTTGGCATATAACAAGGGCTAGTGAGTCATTGTAACTCAGACAAACCCCACGATCTTCTTTTTTATCAGTACCTAGTTACCCAATAATAAAGGGAATCCCCTTTGGTATAACCTAAGGCATTTTCATCAATCTTTTCTGGATCCCGGCTTTATACTCCAGTAACGATTTATATAAGAACTCCCACTTTGGTCGAGCCCGCCCTGGTGGTACCATGCTACCAGGGTGTGGATAGGCACCGATGATGAAGCATGCCACTATTTAGTGGGTGAGCCCTCTGCTCCAAAATCTTTGGATTTTCCCAGGACTTTTTCTCTTGCAATACAGCCTTGTTGCCAATTTGTGAAGAAAAAGAAGGGGTTTGTGATCAGTCTTTATGGTAAAGAACATACCCCACAATTACATCTTTAAATGTTTGACTACCCATGCACAGGCTAGTGCTTCTCTCTCAATGGTGAAATATCTTGATTTAGCCATTGATAGTGGTCTAGAAGCATAAGCTACAGTTTTCTCATTGGTATTACCTTTTTGCTTGCTCCTAAACCATCAGCACTGGCATCCACATACACTACACAATGCAGCTGATGAATAAACGAAAACTAGGAAGCTGCATTGACTATGGACTGTTTGAGAGTCTCACAAGCATGTGGGTGTTCATTATCATCATAAAACTTTATTTTCGGTCTCAAAGATCTAATAAAGTACATCTCAATACATACATATACGTGCAACACCATAAAAGAATTAATTAAAATGGCAAAGTTACCTACTGGCTAACGTGGGGGCTAGTAAACAATTAGCAAGGGAGTACAGCTTTGCATATTAAAACATCAATCTAATAAAAGCACATAATCACATATATACATAAAGCTGCGAAAAGTAGACAATTCATTGAATTACGAGTGATTAAATAATCAAAACACAATAAAAGAGAGAGAATAAGGCAATACTAAAAGGAAGTATATCCATTAAAAGAGTGATGCAAAGATATCACACAATGCACTTCGAGTGTCTGATCCATAGGGCCATCAGGAATTTTGCTAAACTAAATACCACAATTCTCCTTGTATCGGTGCTAAGTTTTCTAAGCACTTCCAAATAATGTTTACGGCCAATGCAACTACATAGTGGAATAATCCACTTGGCCCTCAAATTTTTGTAGTAGGGACAAAAGAATAATAAATGGACAAGGGATTCGGGACATCCTTTGCATGCTGGGCACGTGTCATCAATGAGAGCTTGGCTTTGCCATCTGCTACAGAACACCTTGATAGGGAGTGGCACATACCTAAATTGTAGAAACTATTTCCACGCCAAAGGTGGGACAATCTCGCTGCTTGCATCTTCATATTGGGGGAAAGCTTTAAAGGCAACAAACTGCTGAGTAAGTGATCCCCTAACATTAGAGACACTCTCCACCATAGTAAATTTGTACAAAACTTTCTTAACTCTATCTCTTGTAATCTGGGATATCTTCTCTGAATCAGCCCAATAAGATTGTAACGCCAATTTTCTGAGTACCATTGGAAAAGACCATATACTTTGTTTTTGAATCATTTAACTCCAGTCCTTGCTCATCACAAAAGTAGTTAAAATCATTCAGTAACTGCTGAAGCCCTTGGGGAGACGTAGATAACAATAACGTATCATTGGCAAAGAGAAGGGCCGGGGCCTTTCTCTCTCTAACTCTAGGGCATTGCACTCATCCCTACCCAGGTATTTATAACAAATTAAAACAGGGTGGGTGCTAAAACACACCCCTGTCCAACTCCACGCCTAATTGGAAAGGGCTCTGTTAGCTGCCCCTCCTCACCCTACCTAACCTAAGCCTTATTGGCTTTGTGTAATCTCATTGAAATATCCAAAAAGTTTAGTGAGATCCCCATCTCAGCCAACACCTTCTAAAGCTTGCCCCATGGGACCAGATCAAAAGCTGTACGCAGGTCCACGAACGCTACGTACAGCTTGCACCCTTTTATTAATACTTCTTTCTAATAGATACAGATGAAGCAAAAGACCTGGTCCAGAGTTCTGATGTTGGCACAAAACTCAGCTTGGAAATCAGACAGAATGTTCCCTCCGGGCCAAAATTTGTTTGCAGTATATTTTCTGCAATTAATTTATTAAACTAATTGGTCTACTCGGCTTTGCCCTATCCCCCTTCTTATAGTTAGGTAAAATTTCAGCTGATTTCCAAGAAGTGGGAATCTCCCTACCGAGAGGATAACGTTGGATAACAAATTTATATAGGTACTCCCACACTACTGGATCTTCCCTGTATAAATCATTCGGGATTCTGTCCGGACCGGGGGCTCTGGCTGGGATACTAGAGCCAATTGCAGCCTGAGTTTCCATGAGGGAAATTACAAGAGTTTCAGAATTACTGGATGAAAACTTATCCAAAAGGCTGCTATCCTCCTCTTCATCAAAACTTCCACAAGCATACAAACCCCCAAAGTGGGACACCCACTCATCCGGCTAGACAGAATGTTGTTGTTCTTACTGCCAGTAAAATGTTTGACCCTTCTTAAGCAGCTGTCTGAGAGGCAATGCTATTTGAGAAAAACCCATCAACAAATCTGACGTAAAACTCAAATAAATCTAGGTGCGACTTTAATTGATCCTTACAAGATGGAGTCTGTATTAATTCAATTGCCTGTAGTGAATTCTGTTTGAGCAAAATCCCATTGCCTGAAATTACATATCCTAGGTATTCAACTTGTTACACTAAAAGTTGCACTTTTCCATTTATTATGTCATATCTTTTTAATGAAGTATGTGCAGAACTTTAGACAACTTTTGATTATGTGATTCTACTGTGCCAGCATAAATCACAATGTCATCTTGGAAAGCCATAACACCACTTAGTCCCTGAATTAAATTAAGCTTCAGTTTCTGAAAAATAGAAGCTGCTCATGCCAGTCCAAATGGCATTCTGATGAATGTGAAAGCCCCATCCGGTGTTATAAAAGTGGTTAGATGTCTACAGCTGTCCTCTAGTACAACTTGGGGGTATGCTGATTTTAGGCCAAGGGAAGTAAAGTATTGGGCTCCTTCCAAACGTGCTAATAGCTTGTGTATTTTAGGAAGCGGATAGCAATTAACTATTATCTGTGTTCAAAGATTTCAAGTTGGCACATAGTCCTAATGAACCAGTTTTTTTAGCTAATACGATGGGTGAAACCCATTCAAACGCCTCAACAGGTTCAATAACTCCATCATCCTGAATAGACCTAACAGTTCAAGAAGGTCCTTCCTTGCACTCAAGAGTACATCCCGCAGTTTACGCGGAACAGGACACGCACCTTCCTTGAGTATAATTTTGTGTGTGAAACATTTGACAACCCCAACTCCTTATGAAACACACTTTTAAATTGTGAAATAATACCTTCAGTGCCTTGTTGAATGGACATGCAATACACAGATAAGTCAACTGCAGGATCTAGAACGATTCCCAAGTTTCTTTGGTGTCTCGAACCTAGGACATTTTGCCCATATTTAGCTTCATAAATATTGCCTAAAATAGTGCGAGACAAAAAAGAGATAGATGCTACAAATTAACCTAGGATATTAATGGTGGACTTTCCATGTCCATACACCTTAATGTCATTGAGCTCTAAAGATCTATTCATCCATTGTTTTTTAACAAACACATCTGAAATGAAAGTAAATGGTGATCCTAAATCAGCTAACATCATGGTCTTAATACCATCAATAACTATTTCGCAATTAGGTGGTTCACATGGTTCAGAATCAATGTCAGTTGTCTGAATCTCTACCACTAGGACTACGTTTTCCTTCTTAGTCACCTCATTTTGTACAATCTTATTCTCATGAATGCTATTAATATTTCTTTGAGATTTACATACACTACAAAAATGCCCAGCTTTCCCACATTTAAAACATTCCTTAAATACCCCTGGACATGGGTTTATTAAAATGTGACCCTGATCCCCATCATGGACACTTTCCTTTGTTGAGGTAATTAGTGTTCTTGCCTTTCGTGAACTTATTTCTATTGAAGTTGTGTACAGTTGTGACTTCAAATTGATTCTCTTTGTCCTCATTTAGCATTTTGAATGATCTGAGTGACCTCTCAATCCCTATGCCAATTTCAATTACCTCCATAAGTGATGGATTCTAATGTCTTAAGAATTTTCCTGTTGTAAAAATGCATAATTATTTGATCTCTAATGTAATGCTCTGCAATGTTACCAAATTTGCATATAGCAGCTAAAATACGTTGTGCTGCTAAATAGTTCTCTATAGGCTCAGAGGATCATTGGTGCCTAGACTAGAAATTGAAATGTTCCATCATGATGTTGGGTTCTATAGTGAAATGTAACTTGAGTCTGTTCAGTGCCTCAGTAAACTCATCATAATCCTCAATGCCTTGAGGAGGAGTATGTTTAGGTAAGTGGTCAAAAATCTCCTGTGCCTCAATACCAATGGCATTTAATAACAAACCTTTCTTTCTGTTAGACATGAATGAACTTGCATCAATTGCTACCATTAAATGATTAAACAGACCCAACCATTTTCCCCATTTCATGGGTTGATTGCCTAGGTTCTGTAACAGTGGTGGTGGTAGATTACAACACTGCTGCATTTTTAATGTAATAAAAACTACACAGTATCTTTGAAAAATAGGTTTTTCCTGAATGGTAAGTTTTTTATATAATAATATCACCGGAAGCTGTATTGTAACAGGGAATCAGGAAATCAGACCTGAAGTCAATAAGTCATAAACATAAGTGCCACATGTGATGAGAACTAATTACAGATAATTAAAATGGCAAAGTACCTTGAATTAGAAATACCTCAATAACAGCCACAACGAAACACTCACTGCACTCAACAACGCTATTGCTGTGCTGTTGCGATGGTCCAATAACTTTCCAAAATGGCAGCATGTACCATGTAAGTGCTGTGTGGTTTACGCTCAAGCAAAGCGTTGAATGCTGCTGATAGTAATTCCCAAAAATGGAGGTACGCAAGGAGCGCAAGTGCCGGGTGGCTCTCGGTCCTCCAGAGAGCTAAGCACTGCTGATGACTAATGCTGCCAATCATAAATCCCCAAAATGGCAGCATGTAGGCAGCGCAAGTACCAGGTGGCTCTCGGTCCCCAAGAGAGCTAAGCACTGCCAATTACGCATGAGTACTCCACCTCAATACATCCAGCTCTGACGTGTGCACTTTTGTCCTGAAATGATAATGCCTCCACGAACACATCGAAAGACTCCTGCAACATCAACACCGCCTCAGAGTTTTGGCAAGGATGCAGAAGCAGGGACATCCACCGCAAGTTGGGCCGTTGTTTTTGGATATCACAAAAATATATATTTGTGAATTTTCTCTTATTAGCGCTAAGTACGATTGGGGGCACAATAGCAAAGCTCGTCGTCAAAATAATGAAGTTGCTGAGGCATGTATAAGTTAAGTAATATATTTAATTAATATAGTTATAGTGTCCCCAACAGCAATAAGAGAACCACCAGAGACAAGTAGCAGGTGCCAACTGACACACTGCTGTACATGCAAGGTTGAAGCCAAACATTCAACTCTGTAGGAGTTCAGTCACGTGGGTACCGCACATAACATGGCATGCGGCTAAATTCCTATAAAAACAATTAGCACATAACTTAAACAAAATAAATTAATCATTATAATATATGCTACATACAAAGTACAAATCACCAGCATAACTATATATTTATGTCACTTTTATAGATATATCATATATATTGCTTGTAAGAAATTGGGGTTATTAGTTGATGGACGTGGAAACCCCACTCAGGCAACAGCCACAATTCTTGTCAGGGTAAACCACAAATTACACTAAATTAACCAATTTACTTTACCCCTCTGGTAGCTTGGCACAAAGCAGTCATGCTTAACTTAGAGGCAAGGGGTAAAGTATTTATGAAGCGCACATATAGTAATTAAGTGAAAACACAGCACAAGAAAAATCACAAACCAAATTAAAAAATAGAGTACATTTTAATAAATGAAATGAGACCAAAATGACAAAACTCCAATCAGTATAACGTGAGATATGCAATTTTAAAGTTTGAGCTAAATAAAAGCACAAAGCTCCACTAGCGGTCATCTGGTCGTGCTAGACCGCGGGAAAGTCACAAATTAAGGCCAAACGCAATGAAGTGCTCGGGGACCAGGTTAGCCCAGCTGAAAAATGTACCTCCTCAAAGTCCAAAGTGAAGAGTCAAGAACTTCAGGATTTCTCCTTTTCTTGTAGAGGACAGCACTCTGATTCCATCCAAGGATCCAGAACCAGGGGAGGCACCTCTTGGGGATCAGGGACTCACTCTAGCAAAGGCCAGCAGGGTTTAGTTAGGACCAGTTGCAGCAGGTCAATTGGGCAGTTGCAGGCAGGCCTCTGGAGCTTGTTGTTTCCCTGTAGATCGGAACTGGAGGTCAGCCAACTGACCCTTGGAGCCACTCAGGTAGCCTGGGATGAATGGAACAGGTCCAGTCTTCCTTCACATAGAGCAGGGCAGGCCTCAAGCATCAGGGCAGTCCTTTGGAGACCTAGCTAAGCCTCAAGTGTGGGGTGACATTAGACTAGTGGCAGGTGCCTTTGTGCATGCTGGAGGCAAGGCCTTTGAATTGTAGGAGGGGCATGGAACAGCTCTGACTAAACCACTTTGGCAGGATGGCCCATCCTGGCACATCTAATCCCCTATTGTTCCCTGTTTGGGCCCAATACACATTCTTAATGGGGGAGCCATTAACAGGCCCAGGCAGCTGTAAACTCCTAGATGTCCTTAGAAGCTTTTGGGGAGGAAAATGCCAACTTTCTAACAGTGACATTTTCAAAATTGTAATCTGATATTTGGCTTTACCATTAAAGAAGATTTTAAATTAGCGTTCATTTGAGTCCAGACACGGCATTTCTACCTTTTCCCAATCAAATGTTAGCACTTAATAAATGTAATAAGGTAACCCAATGTTAGCCTATGGGAGAGGCAGGCCTTACAGTAGTGACAAACAAATGTAGGAGTTTGCCACTAGCAGGACATGTAAGGATTAAAAACACATGTCCCACTCTTTAAATACAGTGCACCCTACCCTGTGGGATGTTTAGGGCCTACCTTAGGGGTGACTTGTATGTATTAGAAAGGAAGGTTTAAGCCTCTTAAAAGGTTTATTTTGCCAAGTTGAAATGGCAGTTTAAAACTGCACAAAAGGCTGCAGTGGCAGGCCTGAGACATGTTTTAAAATACTACTTTAGTAAGTGACACAATGAGTGCTGCAGGCCCACTAGTAGCATTTAAGCTACAGGCCCTGGATAGATACATGTAGTACCATATACTAGGGACTTACAAGTAAATTGAATGTGTCAATCAGGTGTAGGCTAGTTTTACAATGCTGGTTGGTTAAAAGTGGTAAAGTGCACAGAGCCCTAAAACCAACAAAAATGAATTCAGAAGGGAGGGGTAAAGGCAAAAGGTTTGGGGATGTCCCCACAGGGAGTGCCAAGTCCAACATTGCTTATATACATATGAAACAAATCCATATATACATATGCACAAAATGCAGTAGTATAAAAGCCCATATTTCACATGGATGCTGTATGAATATTTCATTTCTATGTAACATAGACAATGTTTCACAGGGATGATGTACTTGTGAAATTTTGTCTATGTTTCATAGAAATGGCATGATTCCTGTGAAATGTGGATTTTATCTAATAGAGGGATTTTCTCTCAGAGTGAAAAACGCCCCTACAGCTAATTAGTCTTTACACATGACATTGCATTTAGACACCTCCGAAGCATTCTGCAGTGCTGTAACATTGTCTATTGCTTATCAGTGGTGGCTCCTCCGCTAAGGAAGAGGAGCGTCACCCCACTGCTTAAAAGGAAAAATAAAATGATAATAACGTATCGTTATTGTCATTTTATTTTTGCTATTGCAGTCAGTGGCAGGGTTGGACTGGCATGAGCAAGGGGAGGAGTGGTTTTCCCTCCCTAAGTGCACATGACTATTTGGCCGGCCCTCTTGAGTCGGCCAAACAGTCCTGCGCACTTAGCATCTTCTCCATTAGGCTGCATTACACAGCCTGATGAGGAACATGCAAAGCCTCCCAGTCCCCGTCTGAGCGCCGAACCGTGGTGCTCAGACCAATCACAACGCTTCAACGCTCAGGGGAGCCTGTAAGCCTGGGCTCTTGCTGCTAGTGGCTAGGACTGGAGACCGGAAGGAAGAGGACGGAGGAGAGGCGGCGGCCGGCCGGCACAGGTACGTTTTTTTTCCCCATCTCCTACCTCCTCCCCGCCCTTTTGCCCCCGTCCGGTAGCAGCCGCTACTGTTGCTTATCCAACATTCGGTGAGCTCCACCCTGAAGGGAACAGCTTTAACAGTCTCTCCTTTCCCCAGCCACAATTTGTTTTTAAGAAAGCAACACGTTTTCTAAATGTATGCAGTCTTATGTACTTAATTATTTTCATTTTCAACAGGCAACCAAGCATTTTGGTGCCAGATGTACTATTTACTGCTCGCAAAATACTGGTTGCAGTATGCGACCCATAACATTTTTTCAGAACCAACCTATATACAAATAGATTGGTTCTGAAAATTTCAATTTGGGGCGGCTTGCAATCTGACCTACGTCATTAATATTCATGAAGGCTATCACAGGAATTTGTCCTGCTGGGGCCTGTTATTTTTTTTTAATGCAGCCCGTTTTTGTAAAAGGAATCGTTTCTGACTCCTAAAATGGGATTATTACCTAGAAAAAAGCATTTTAACAGTCACAAACACTTAATCGGAGCCGTATTTGTGAGTATTAAAATGCCTTGCACATGTGTAAATTAGTACTTATGACCCATAGTTCAGTATATGTCTTACAATTATAATAAAATTCCCTGTTTGATGAAATGACATTCTTTTTCACAACTGCTCAAAAATAACCATTCAGTATAAAAGAGATGTAATGTGATATGGTCGCATAATAACATCCGGAGGTTCTGGTGGCATTTACAAACCACTTGCCTTGTGGTGCATGATGCCACCAGAGCCCCTCTATGACAGAAGCGTCTTTTCACTATTCTCCTTTTTCCTCCACTCATTAACCTTTATCTTTCTGTTCTCCACTAACAGAACTGCTCAATTAGCTCCTCTTTGTCCTTGCATCCTCCCCATCCTTATCTTCTTTTTAAGCTCCACGCCTCTTTAAGATCAATTCATTTTGCTCTTCTTAACTCCTTCATATCATCTTGTTTCTCTCCCTACGTGACCCCGCTTAATAATGTTCTTTTTTATATTGTGCTTAGTACCTTCAATATATAATTTTGTTTCAACATAAAATCAACAGCTTTCTGTATGCACGTTGTGATTACAGTAAAGTGCTCTAAAGGGACACAAAGTGATGTATGGCACTACAGAAACCTTCCAACCGGACACTATTACTTACTAGTAATGACTATAAGTAATGGTTCTCAGTATTTTGATCCCAGAAGGATGAGAGGACGACTGGACCCTCTTGAGAGTTGAATTTGTGAAATGCTTGTTTCACCCATATCTCAGCCCACATATCTAAGCAGCTAGAATTTCACTCAGTGAGCTGCTCTTCTTCCCAGACCCTTATTTTCTCTTGGCACTGATTCATGGTCTTATTTTCACAGGAGACAATAGGCCATCTAGTAGTTCCCAGTAATAACAGAAGGAATCTCCGCCCCATGCTAGGAACACTAATGGATTTGGATGCACCATCAAGGCAGTAACCTGCACTGGGTGCCCCGAATCCTAACATCATCTCTGGTTCCATCCCTTTAGATCCTCCGCTGGTCCCCTCACACAACGTGCCACAAAATAAAATTTCAAATTCACGCAACGGAATATATCATAATTCTGATTGTACATATTGCTATGCAAGTAGCTCCAACATGAGGGTAAAAAAACAGAATAGAGATGACACCCCTGCCTGGTACTGTGTTATATGTGTGAACGTTGTCTCATCTTTGTGCTTTTTACCGAAATCAAACTAATGTCTTCCATTTTGAAGTAACGCTGTAACACATCATGTGATCATTGTTGTTACTTCTTGGCTAAATAAAGGATTTAGGGCTGATTTAGATCTCGGTGGACGGGTTACTCCATCACAGCTGTGGAGGATATCCCGTCCGGTGAACACCCATCACAACGCATGCGTTACATCGCATGCGTTTACGTCGCAAGCGTTACAACGCAATCGACGTTACGACGCGGACTATTACCACGCGTCCCATTACATCTCATGCGCTTTTAAAACACATGCGCTTTTAAATCGCATGTGGTGTAATGGACGAGAGTCGGACGAGGACAGAGGCGAGCACCGGGACGGACGACGCGAGGAGAGAGAGGTAAGGGGGATTGTGCGTAGAGTGTAGTGTTTAGGGTTTAGGGCAGTGTCTGGTGGTCGTAGTGTAGGGCAGTGTTTTAGGGTTTAGGCGTAAGGGGGATTGTGCTTAGAGTGTAGTGTTTAGGGTTTAGGGCAGTGTCTGGTGGTCGTAGTGTAGGACAGTGTTTTAGGCTTTAGGGTTTAAGCTTTAGGGTTGGGTACTGTTTTAGGTTTTAGGGTCGGGTCAGGGGGTCGTAGTGTAAGGTAGTAATTAAGGATTTAGAAGTTCGGGTTTAGGGGGACGGGCGTAGGGGGTAGGGTTGTGCTGGGGGTAGTGCTTTAGGCTTTAGGGTAGTGTATTGTTTTGTACTGTATGGTAGTGTTGTGAAGTGTGTGTTATGTAGGGTAGTGTGTTAGGTTGGGGTGTTGTTTCGGGAAAAAATCGCGATGTTAAAGCATGCGGGGTGTTTGTGTGCGTTGTGATTGTGTTTTGTATGCATTTCAATGGGGAAGCGAAGTAATGGTTTGCGTTGTGAAAGCGTGCGTTGTGAATGTGTATGCGATGTAAAGACGGCGATGTGAATGTTTGCGATGTAAACGTTTGCGATGTAGCATCATACATCCATCCCGTCCACCTAAATCTAAATCCCATAGGCTATAATGGTATTTAGATTTAGGCGAATGGGATTTCCGTCAATGTTGTGACGGAGTAACCCATCCGTTGAGATCTAAATTAGGGCCTTAGTCTCCCCACTAAAAGACAGCGAGTGTTACCAAGAGGTTGTTTTTTTAAATATATTTCTTTATTGCCATTTAAGGAACATTCACCATTCGTTATACAAATACCATACATCTGCATATATTCGTATCAACAGCTTATACATTCTACATATATTCTTAAACATTTAGACGTCATGTTTATATGTTACCAAGAGTTTATCACCAAATTGTACCTAACCAAGGACATCCGAACTATCCGAGGCTATTACTTTACAATGTGTTGACTATTGTGCTTGAATAAACTATTAGAGCGACTGTATTCAATGTAGTAGTAGTATGAAAGAATTCTCGAATGTATGCTGTAATAAAATGTTTCTTCTTGCTTGTTCCTTATTAGTGCATATCCTGAGAACTATGTACTTGCTTAGTTGTGTATGAAATTCTTTGTCTAAAGCCCTTTAATAGGACATTCTTTTCCTCTGTAAGTGGGACACCCCATTCCCCTTTTGTACGGCGAATCTCTGCTGGAATTTGCATTGAACATTACCAGGTTCTTGGGACTATGATCTGCATTCCTTACAGCTAATCAGGCTGATGATATATTTTCTGTATTTTGCTCAACAATACTTTATATAAACTAATTAAAATCGTGATCCATATCTGTCATTCTTACTGATAATGCTGCAGTTCTGATTCTGGTTTTGGGCTCAACAGAGCCAGAGCCAAGTTCAATTGGGGAGCACCAAAGTCCATATAAGGACTGCACTGCTCCCGGTCCAAACAGTTGGTGTGCATATGGTAAGGTGGTGAGAAAAATGGTTGGCACGCTGACAGATATGGTAGCAGAGCTGATTGTTCTGGATGGATCCGATCCGTACTAGTTAAATCCAATTGGCTATAGAACCTATTACTGTATCTTAATGGCACAGTTGGCTGTTCCTCAAGATTCGAATTGACCAGTCCCAACCCAATCATGGTTCCGGAAGACGAGTGCTAGAAGAAGGACCACGTGAGTATGCGAATCATGAATGAAAAGTGAGCTGTGAAGCAGAGTATGTAGGTGTACCGTAATGGAATGCTGTGGATGCACTTTGAGAACAATTACTATGTGGATTTAGCTCATGGATTTATGGGGATGATAGTTATCGTGTTTTTGATGATAATTTTTGACTTTTGAATCCGATTAATGTGGAGTGTTTTTATGTACATTATATAGTGAAGAGAGGTACCTCAAGTTGAAAAAGGAATTGTTGAACTTGTCTGCTAAGGTGAGGTGCACTGTGAGGCGCTATCAGTCACCCCAAGATAGAGACGTAACTTTTAATTTGTACAAGTGTATTAATTGAGCTTAATGGTGGTTCATTCTTTGGTGCATAGGGATGAGTGCACTGGGTATGACGACTCACGGAGGTCGAGAGACTAGTGATATGTGAGTGCAGGTAGTCTTCTTGTTGTTATAAATATTTCTGTCTAGGTGAAGCAAGCAAATGAAGAATTGTAGCGGAAAGTGGTGATCCAGCGCGACACTAGCAACGAGCATTCATACACCAGATACTCACTTGGGCCCATACATTCATACTACGCTAGCATATCACACTGGTGTGTCAGTTGTACTCTTTATCAAAATCCCTGCTACCAATTACTTTTCTGATTGAAGAGTAATGACTTACCAATGAATCCTTTGCTAATTGGAAAATTTTAAATGAGTGACATTCATTACAATTCATAAATCCTGAAATAATCACTGAGTCAGGAAGTTTTAAAATGTTTATCTAAAGATTTAGCAGAGTAAAGTACAGAATTGCATGATACTTAATCGCATATCAAGGATGAAGCATAGAATATCAATTATCGATTAATGACTGTCCCTCAGAAAGGAGAAGATAGAGACAGCAGCGCAACTATAGGTTGCATATATATTTACCTAAAGTGCGAGAACCAAACCCCTTGGCCAAGGAGTTGGAAAGATAGGACCCAGGAAGGATGAAGAGCAAAGACCTCCTCCAGGTTCAGGACAGGACCGGTGACCTCTCTACAACGACGCCTGCGTCGTTCCCCTCTCTGATACTCGACTTCTCCTCGATTCTCCCGTGCCTTCCTTCTAATGGACTCCGCCGCCCCCTCCTCAGGACCTCTCTGGACAGGGGTTCAGTCTGCAATCGATCAGCTTGTCGGTCTGGAGCTTCTGCCTGACAGCGTCTAGTCTCTCCTCAGCTGTGCTGTGGGGTCTGAGCTTGAGCAAGTGCGCTGCCTAATTAGCTAATTCTATATCTATTATACCCTTCTACGCCCATGTACCTCCCATTAATGTTGCCAAAATATGGGACCACTACTTCTGATTGGACGGGGACAAGGGGTTGATCCTCACACCATATTGATTTAGTTCAATTTCTTAAAGCTCATTGTTTTAAAATACCGCCCATCACATTTAATACATTTGCTTTATTTCCCACCCGTCTCATGACAAAGTTTATACATTCTTCATGTACATTGTTGCATATTAGTGGGGACATTCATGGGTACAGCGGTGTTGGCCATCAGGTCATGGCCTTGGACGACGTCCAGGTTGACTTTATCCCTTTCTCTTGGCAGCCATACAGGACGCATGCGCAGGAGCATTGTCACACGAGTTTTCAGTTCACCAACCCCAGGCCCATATTTACGAACTAATAAAAGTCAAAGAAGAAAATATTAAAATCACAAATAAAATGTTTCACTGTATACCCACTCTTTCTATTCTATTCCCATTTACTTATAAATTCTGCCCCGCATTAATAGCGTTAAGAATACGACAATTTAATTACAACACAAGAGCAAGCTTTAGCACGTGAAAACATAAAGCAGCCATTTTAATGCACACTGCGCAGAAGCAAGAGTTTCCCACCAAGCAAAGAAAGACGTCACACCACGTGATATGGTTGAGACATGCGCAGTAAAGTTCCCGTGTTTTAGCGGCCATTTTAGAATAGACAAGCGTTACTTGTTAGTAAAAACACATAGGCAAGCTTCCTTGCTACTTATGTTGTGTATGCAAGAATTAGTATGAACAATACAAAGTTTAATACATTAATACTGTGAGAAGATTGCATCCAAGCAAGTCTCATTTGTGAGTCCTTGCTCCATCAATCCCCTCTCTGATGGCGTTTCTGAGCCATCAAATACTACCCACAATCAGATGCCAACTTTTAGCATAAAATAGTTTCATTTTCATTTTTACACTTTCTATTTTTCACATCCCCTTTTAGTTTCTTGTATAATTCACTTCTCAAATCTTCAAGTTCAATTTCATCAAACTTCCTCTTCTTTCCTTTTCTTGTCACATTATACGATTCATTCTTTCTACAACATTTGCACCATATTATTATCGACAGTACTACTATTGCTATCCCTACTAAGGGTACTAATATTTGACCTATAAGTCCTTTCCCTACATTAGCAAACCAGGTTCCAATTGACGCAATACTACTTGTCAATCTTTCCCATACACTATCAACTTCCAGTGGTTTTAATTCCTTCTCAAGTTTCGTTATATTCTGTATATATGTTCCAATTTCTGCACTTTTATCAGGTATGTAAGTGCAACAGTGTTTCGTCTTCAATAATTTACAGACTCCGCCCTCTTTTGCCAATATAATATCAAGAGCAAGTCGATTTTGCATAACCATAGACCTAATCGCAACCATCTCCGCATTAATCATTAGAAATCCTCCAGCAGTATCCGTTGATAAACGATCAACCACTGTAGACAATTTACATATTTTCCTTGAGTTCAGAATTATTCCCACTGAAGGTATCAAAGCACCAAATATATCACCTACAATTTCTGAAAAACTAGCTCTTTTACTACGTGTTAATTCGCCATTGCTTTCATTGCTCCCAGTGTTTCTTTTTACGTGGTATATTTTTGGAAATACTATTCCAAAGTAACAACTTCCATACCACCGTGCAGGAAGCCTAAAGTAAGCCTTATTCCCACACACATAATAGATTCCAGGAAAAACTGAATCTGTTCCTCCTTTGATTCCCCACCTTCCAAGAATTAAGAAATTGTGTTCACACTCACTGGTACCGATGAAAACATTGTTATAATCAGTCTTTAACCTATGTAGACATATTTTCCCTATCTTTACAAAATCCAGAACCATAGCAGCTTGAGCCTTGCCAGGTGTGTAACTACCTTCTTTCTCAGCCCAAGGTGGCAAATGAGCCTTATGCTCAGAAGCTTTCTTTTGAAAATCTTGTCTTCTATCTTCTACTAAGTTCAAAAATATCTTTTCTTCTTCATGTAACGAACATGTTAGATTGTCAATAGAGAATGAATGAGCAACGGCGGATCTGAGTAACCGCACCTCCCTGCTTTATTCCTTTTCTTGTTTAAGAAATTGTAATGGATAGTATGATTGGGTGTGCACATACAGCTCCTGCACCTGCCGTTGTTGGATGCCAGCTGCCAAGCAGAGAGAAAACTGTGAAAATAGTGGAGCGGTGCACTACCAAAGAGTTTTCTTCAATAAATCCAAATGTTCATTTTGTATAGTGGTTTATCAATCCTTTATTTTCAATATCAAAATGTGCAAATTCCAGCCAACGCGTTTCGTTCATACATAAAATGAACTTCTTCAGGGCAAATGGTGATGTGAAGAAGACGCAGGAACACAGAGGCAATGAAGAGCCCTTGATCTAAGATATTTCAAATTCCTGCTGTCGACGCACAAGTATTTAAATTTTAAAGGCTACCATGATAAGTGCCTGATGGTTGTATCTCTGGGGACACAGTCCTGTTATTATCGTCCTGCCGACCGGACGATAATAACAGGACTGTGTCCCCAGAGATACAACCATCAGGCACTTATCATGGTAGCCTTTAAAATCTAAATACTTGTGCGTCGACAGCAGGAATTTGAAATATCTTAGATCAAGAGCTCTTCATTGCCTCTGTGTTCCTGCGTCTTCTTCACATCACCATTTGCCCTGAAGAAGTTCATTTTATGTATGAACGAAACGCGTTGGCTGAATTTGCACATTTTGATATTGAAAATAAAGGATTGATAAACCACTATACAAAATGAACATTTGGATTTATTGAAGAAAACTCTTGGTAGTGCACCGCTCCACTATTTTCACAACATGTTAGATTGTGTCTATGTGCATGTGTTATATCTTTCGATTTCATTGTTAAGAAAAATTCTCCCATAAACTGTGCATCTTGACTACTTCGCACTGGGTTCATACTCTTTCGAATCGGAACCTCAGAGAATATCACATCTATGTTTGAATAGTAATACTGAAGTCTCCCTGTTCTATAAAATAAACTAGCCAATACAGTACATGATATGCCATACGTTAATGGCAAGTGATGATATGTTAACCCTTCTGCTACTGATTCAGGTAACTTCATACAGACATAACAATCACTAACTTCCATGGTATCTACATATTGAAACAATAACTTTGTGAAAACATTCAAACTAGTGTCGTTATCAGTTATTTCATGATGAAATTCTGGTTCATTTTCTGCCGTTAGTTCTACTCTATTACCTTTCAAGTTTGCTGTCCTTTCCTTAGTTTCGTTATTAATCTTTTTATCCATTATCATAAGGTAAGGAATTGCTACGATCAGAACTAACCAAACTATAAGCACCATTACTAGACTACATATGCATGCTGCACAGCATCTTTTACAACATTTCTGTTTTGATCTCCCAGTAACTCTATCGTCGGACATTTTGACAAGGAAGATTGCTCTTCTTATCTATTTTCCGTTTCTTTATACCACTATTTCGCTTTATCAAGGTGGTCTTGTTTCTTTTTCATAGGTCAGTTCCGCACTGGTTCCTTCGTCACCACTTTCACTTGATTCTGAGCTCTCGTAATCTTCAAGAATGATGTAAGTCCAATCAGGACCTTTAAACTTATTGTTAATAAGTTTCAGTCTTTTGCTTCTTCGTTTCTCAGTTCTGCTTTCTTGTCCCGTTTGGCTTGTTACTTCATTTACTTGTTCTGGATCTTCACTTCTGGTTGTTATGTGGTATTTTACTCTTTTAATGACACTAGGCCAATGATCACCTTTTCTTGTTTTCTTTGTTTGCACTGTCTCTTTACTTTCTTCTTCAGTAGGTCCTTTATTATCAGGTTGTCTCACAATCTTGTTTTCAACAATTACAGCCTCTTTGATCTGTTCATTTTCAGGTCTGATTGGTTTCTCTTCAGCAACTCCACTGTGAGTTTCCAATAAGTGATCTTGTTCTTGATTTATTTCTTCATGTTCGTTTTTCTCGAGATCTTCTTCTTCTGTGTATTTTTCTGGATCTAACTGGTTCTGATCAGGGCTTATTGCACTTTGTACTTCTGCAGCCTGACCGGGTTCTTCTAAACCTGTCTGTCCCTGCTCAAAACTTGTTTGTTCGTCGTTAATTTGAGCCCAGTTTCCTTTCCCTATCTGGTCCTGCTCAGGTTCTTTTATTGTGTCTTCTTCTTCTTCTTCCTGAGCTGCTTCTTCTTCACCTATCTGATCTTCTTCAATTTCTTCCAAATTTGTTTGACTTCTTGTTCTGTGGTAAACTTCAGGAATTTCCACCACCGGTATCCAGTCCTGACTTCTGCTCGGTTGTTCTTCTTCAGCTTCCTTTGAATCTCGAGCCTGAGATTCTTCAGCTGGGCAACCTTCAGCTTCCTCAGTGATCGATGCTGTCTGAGGATTTTCTTCTTCAGGGTCTGGTGCTCTTTTGGTGTGACTTACATGAATCCAATTAGGAAATCCTGCACACTTCACTGCTGTGTTCGTGATCAGTATGACCTGACAAGGTTCGCCCCACCTAGGTGATAGACACATTTCTCTGGTGTGATTCTTCACTACCACCCAGTCTCCAGGATTCAGATCATGTTCTTGTTCAGGCTGCCTGGTAACTGCGTCTTCTCCAACCTGGTGAGAGACAGAACGCACTAGGTCAGCCAATCCTTTGCAATAATCCAGAACCATATCATCAGATATATTCAGCAGTTTATTTGTAGGAACATGTGCTTGTCTCATTGCTCTTCCCATCATTATCTCGTGTGGGCTCAATCCGGTATTTCTATCAGGAATACTTCTGAGTCCCATTAAAACAAGTGGCAATGCATCCGGCCACTCTAATGATGTTGATGCACACATTTTTCCCAGTCTGGATTTTATAGTGCCATTCAATTGTTCAACCACTCCAGAAGCCTCTGGACGATATGCACAGTGCAGTTTTTGCTCAATTTGGAATGCTTCACAGATTATTTTAATCACTTCACTGTTAAAATGCTTTCCTCTATCTGATTCCAAAGTTACTGGGAAACCAAATCTAGGAATGAGTTCTCGTAGCAACAACTTTGCGACTGTAATACTGTCATTCCTTCTGGTAGGGTAAGCCTCCACCCACTTTGAAAACAGACACACTATGACAAGTACATATTTCAGCCCTCTGCAGGATGGTAGCTGGATGAAATCAAATTGCAATCTTATAAATGGACCTTCTGCCTTTCCAATTTTCCCAAACCCAATTATTGTTTTTCTTCCTGGATTATGCATTTGGCACGTTAAACATCTCTGGCAAAGACTCTCTGCTACGGCCCTGAACCTTGGATTGTACCAATTTTGTCTGAAGAGTCTTATCATTGCATCTCTCCCTATGTGTGTGTCTCCATGAAACATCCTGGCCATTTGTGAGAGCAGACAGTCAGGCATGATGGGTCTGCCATCGACATAAATCCATAGATCGTCGTCCGCCCTTTGGGAACATCCCATTTTAATCCATGTATTTTTCTCACTCTCATCAGCAACATCTTGCATTCTTTTTACATCATTCCATGTTTCAGGTGGCGCATACAGCATAAGTTGGCAGCTGATTCCCATTCTTTCCACCCTTTTATTGACTGACAACCTATTTTTGGCACAATGTTGAGCCACAAGATCTGTGTATCGGTTGCCGACTACCACCCAGTCATCTCCTGACTGGTGTGTGGCACATTTCACCACAGCCAATTCTTTTGGTGATTGTATTGCTTCCAGCAATTCCCTTACGAACTGTCCATTTTTAATGGGGGATCCTGAAGAAGTCATGAAATCCCTCTGCATCCATAGTTGGCCAAAATCATGCACAACCCCGTAATCATATTGGCTATCTGTAAATATAGTTACTTTTTGATTCCTCCCAATTTTGCAAGCCTTTATCAATGCAATCAATTCAGCTATTTGTGCAGATTTGACTCCTGGTAAATAGGATGCTTCAACTATTCCAGTTAATTCACACACCGCATAGGCAGCAGTTAGTTTACCATCTTCATGCCTTTGGCATGAACCATCAACAAACAGCTCCCTGTCTGGCTTCCTGAGAGGCAGTTCCTGAATATCAGGACATGGTTTCGTGCATAACTCTGTGACTTGTAAACAATCATGTTCTTCTTCTTCATCATCGTTAACTTCTTCATGATATGGGTCTGGTAGTAAGGTAGCTGGATTTACTATTGTGCACCTTACCATGGTCACATTTTCAGCACCCATTATTATTCTTTCATATTTAGTCAGCCGACTAGGAGTAAGATGCTGAGTTTGGGTTCTTGTCAACAAGATCACAACCACATGTGGAACAAACACCTTTACAGGGTGTCCCATTACAATTGACTCACTTTGTTCAATGCTCAAACAGGTAGCCGCCACTGCTTTTAGGCAGCCTGGCAACGCGGCTGCCACTGGGTCCAATGTAGCAGAAAAATATGCTATCGGACGTCTGTCCAAACCATGCCTCTGAGTTAGGACTGAAAGTGCACAATTTTCTCTCTCATGACAGAATAATGCAAATTTTCTTTTATAATCAGGCATGCCTAGTGCAGGTGCTGCACACAGAGCATTTCTCAATTTTACAAAAGCTCCTACACTTTCATCATCCCACTCAACTGGGTCCTTCGCCTTCTTTTTCGTCATTTGAATTAATGGCTTAGCTAACAGAGAAAATCCTAGTATCCACTGTCGACAATAACCTACTATTCCCAGGAACATTCTCACCTCTCTTTGTGTTACAGGCATTTGCATTTTCTTGATTAATTTTACTCTTTCAGAGGTTATTCTTCTTTTTCCCCTCTCAATTTGGTGTCCCAGATTCTTAACTGCTGTTGTACAAAACTGCAATTTTTCAGGTGAGACCTTATGCCCTTCTTCAGCCAAATGATTTAATAATGCAATGGAATCAACAACACAGTCGTCTCTGGTGTTTGATGCCACCAGTAAGTCGTCTATATACTGCACCAAGACTGAGCTTCCTGGCATCACTAGTTTCTCTAAACACTTTTTTAATAACTGATTGAAGATGGAAGGACTTTCCGTGTACCCCTGAGGAATACGATTCCATACATAGACTTTGTTCTCAAATTTAAATGAAAAAAGATACTGGCTATCTGGATGCAAGGGTATTGAAAAGAATGCTTGACATAAATCAATCACAGTAAACCATCCTGCACTCCAAGGAATCTGATATAGAATTACTGCAGGATTTGGCACTATAGGACAACAGGGTTCCACAATCTTATTTATTTTGCGCAGGTCTTGAACAATCCTGTATTTTCCACTAGGTTTCATCAAACCCATGATTGGTGAGTTACAAGGGCTACTCATTACCTCTTTTAATATTCCTTGTTTTACCATTCGGTTTATTTCTTCAATGACTCCTGCTCAGTGGTGACTGGTGACATTTGAAAGTGGTGGGGCGTAAAGTTATCGTGGTACTGCACTGGGGGGGGGTCTCCCCCCGAGAAAATTTTGAAAAAAGAGTGGATAAATGGAGCATTTTCAAGCAAATTTGAGGAAGCAGGAAGGTTGATAAAGCACTTGCGAAAGTGTTATGACAGGATCTGTAACAACATCCTTATATCCATCAACTTCACCCCAACACAAGTACAAACACACACTCAAACACTATCAAGTACATACATAAAGCACGAGTCACAAATATTTGTTTAGGCTTAAAGACCTGTACACAAAAAAGTACACAGAGACTGCTGCAGCTGCAAGTAGACGTTGAAATACTCGATTTACTCACAAAGTGACAAACACAAAACCCGCAGCCAGACATACTGGGCCCGGTGCCACCTCACAAGCACCCCTGGTCACACCTTCCCCTTTCTGGGAGCTTCCATGAGACGCGCTGGGCTGGATGAGGAAATACTGAGTGCTTGTCCCAGCAAGTCGAGTTTCTTTCTGTGTTAAAAAATGACCACCTTCCTTTTTCTGCCTCCCACTCATTTCTGTGTTTTGGTGTGTTTGTGTCTCACACCCTTCACCATCTCTGCCACCCTCTCCTCAGCTGCCCTCTGCACTTCCCCCTCACCTTTAGGTCTCCCCCATCACTCTTTCTACCTCCTGTTTCCCCCATACAGCTCTGCCTGAATTGCACCCTCTTTCATGTTCATCCTTTCACTCTCTCCTTGCTGTCACTCTTTTCACTCCCCTTTGCCCTCCCCCTCCTCTCTGTGAACCTCTCTCTCTGTCACTCTCCTCTCATTGCCACTCTTTCCACTCTCATTTGGCCCTTATGAATCTCATCTCACGCTCTTCATCTCCATCCGTGTCACTCTCTCTTTGCTGTCACTCTTTCCACTCCCTCTTGCCCTTCCCTCCTCTCTGTGAACCTCTCTCTCTGACCTCCATCTCTGTCACTCTCCTCTCATTGCCATTCTTTCCACTCTCATTTGGCCCTTATGAACCTCATCACACGCTCTTTATCTCCATCCGTGTGACTCTCCTTGCTGTACCTCTTTCCACTTCCCTTTGTCCCTCCCTGCAAATCTCTCTCATCTGCATCTGTCACCCCCCTCTCATTGACACTCGTTCCCCTCCCCTCTGTCCCTTTCTCCTCTCTGTGAACTTGTCTCTCATCTCCATCCCTGTCACTCTCCTCTCATTGTCACTCTTTGCACTCCCCTCTGTCCATCCCTCCTCTCTGTGAACCTCTCTCTCATCTGCACTCCCTGTCCCCTCCTTTCATTGTCACTCTTTGCACTCCCCTTTGCTCCCGCCCTTTCCATTTCTTGATCCGTGGCTACTTCTTCCCACTCTTCCTTTCCCTCTCTCTCTCTCTTACGCTTTTATTTTAACTCTCTGTCCATATTACACCAACAGCGGTTCCTCCTTTCCCCACTCTGTGACTCTGCCTATAACATCTCACTCCCTATCATGTTCCATTTTGTTTCTTCATCTACGTTTCTCAGTCGCCAACTTTTTCACTGACATTTTTTCTTCTGTGCCTCTGCTGCCCTATTCCTTTCCTACATCTCCTTCTTCCTTTTCATCTCTCAGCCCACTTCTTTTATCTCGTCCTCATCCCAGCTGCATCTCGGGTCAACTCCGATTTGTCAAAGGGCACCTTTATCAAATCTTGGCTTTATAGCCCGCAGGACAGCTCATGCTAGGACTCCCAAGCCCACATTTCTGGCCACATTCGTTTCAGCACTGAAACAATTGTGACCATGGGGGCTGGGCTCTTTCAACATGTGTTTTGTCACAGTGGTGTTAACAAAAACACAGGGAGATGGCTCCCTCAGATGCCCACAAAGTCCCAGCTAGGTCACAAACGAAAACAGCTCGCACCAGAGTCGCCTCTCTGAGTATAACATTTAACTTATTTAAGATGCAGGGGTGTCCAGCGCTAGTCCACGAGGAAAAGTGAGGCAACACTTTTTTGTGTAACTACGCTGTACACCAAACCTTGTGGGCCAGTGCTAGACACAAAACCTGACTTTCGTTTTGGGAAAATGGATCAAAAAACAAACAATGGAGGGAAGTAGAACGAAAACGAGAAAAGACTTAAATCAATAGCATCAAGAAGAAAGCAGGGATACATACAACATGTAGGTACCGTGCAAAGACGAGGCATGAAATGTGCCGACGTGACTGCCCGGAACCCCTATTTCATTTTGTTTGCAAGGCTCACATCATCCCTTGATAAATAACACTTGCACTGTAGCCGGGAGAAAGAGTGTTCATGCGGGCCAAGTTGGCAGCAGTTTGCCTTTCCGTGCCACTCTTAGATTTCGTTTGAGTTACCCCCGTGCCATGCCCTGATCTTGTTGGCTGCTGTTCAACCTCTGCAACGAGCCGCAAGGCTGCTATTCTGACACGAAACAAACCTCACTGAATAAATAAATTTAAAAAACACAACAGCTGGTAGGGCATCTGCTGCAAAGATCTGTGTGCAACTTGCAGTTCAAAGGCTTAGAGTCCGGTGCTGTGACTCCGCCTTTCATCCTTTCCAAGACAAGCCAATATGTGCCAGTTTTTTAGGATAAAAATAGACATATTTCTAGAGCTTTGCAAAGCGCACAGACAACCTGCAATCCGCCTTATGCGCCATATAAATAAACAGGTTTTATTTGAAACACATCGCAACACCCCCAGTCGATCTTCCCACTCCTCTCTCTTGCACTGACGAGCATAATTAACATGAAAGGTAACATAACCTGGACGCTAGCTTACCACTTAGGCGCGAAGGTGGGAGATAAAGCTGCCAAGCCTGGTGTGGTGCACACGCTTCCGCTTATCCTCGCCTCTACCTCTCCTCACCTCTCTCTCCCCCACCGCTATCTGTTTATTTCTATCGCTCTAGGCTCTAGCTTATTCGTATCCCGCACACCTGCCTTTCTGCCTGTGCCCTACCCTGGTGCTAGTTTCCCCGACTTTTCTTGTTGGCTCCCACTCACTTTTTGTCATGCGGTGCCTGCCTTTTACTAACTGCCAACCCTTTCTGTGTATTGCTCACCGCTTGCTCCGATCTCTCGCTCTCTTTCTCACCATCCCATTCATGGCTTCTCTTCCCTCCCCTTCCTCTCTCACTTGGCCTGTCAACCTCTCTCTCATGCCTTCGTTCTCCCTTTCTGCACACCACGATGCTGCCTGCGTCCAGACGCGGCTCGCGGAGGGCCTGCGGGGGGGGGGTTGTGCCGGGGGCCCGGGGGATTCTTGAAATAAAAAAGAAAATCCTACCTGACTCTGAGGAGGTCCGCCGTCCGCGCTGCCTCGGGTCCGACTCCGTTTGGCCCTGCCTACAGCCCCTCTCAGCCAATCCTGGTGCTGCTGGCAGCGCCAGGATTGGCTTAGGGCACGGTTACCTCTCGCCCGCCTGCCCATTAGGAGACCGAGGTTTGAGCCTTTGCTCAGCCCTCGCTCTCCTAATGGGCATGCGCAAGCCAGTGCACACACAAGTGCGCATGACTGGGCACGGCGCGAAAATTCGGTGCCCTTCCCCACTCATGCGCACTTGTGCTGCAGTGCTGCCTGCTGCCCCTGGTCCCTCTGACAATCATGTCAGTCAACATGATGCAGGACCGCCCACCCCCTTCAGACTCTGAAGGGGGTGGGCGGTCCGACGTCATGCTGACTGACATGATTGTCAGTTCTCCCTCGGCTCTTTGAACTTAAGTAAACTGATTGTTTACTTAGGTTCAAAGACACCGAGGGAGCTGCGGGCGGGGGGGCTACGCCCCAATGCCCCAATGGACGCACCGCCCTTGCTCCTGCTTTTACTTCTGCACTCATTTTGTATTGTCTGGTATTTGGGAAAATCGCACCTTCTTTTACAGTAATTTTAACTGGGTCTATTTTGGCCATAAGTCCTACTTCTTTTCCCGTGAAATCCCATACTATGGGTTTTACTGTAGTTTTCAATTCTTCTGGCAACTCGTCTTTGGTTATCAAGGAAAACATCTCATCTACTTCTGTACCTTGTTTTGCAATCATAAACTTATATACATGATCTTCATCGGGGGTCTGAACAGCCACACCATCCGGTGTGCAGAAAATTCATTTTGCATAACAAATCTCGGCCCAATAAATTTACTGGACTGGAATCACACACTACAAATTGATGCATTTCTCTAAAGTTTCCAATTTTTACTTCCATTGGTTCGGTAAGAGGTGTTCTAATCTTTCGATTAGCCACCCCCACAACTTGGATAGCTTCACCAGAGAGAGGAAGGTCTGGAATATCTGCTGTTCTCACAGTAGACCGGGTAGCACCAGTGTCCAAAAGGAAAGTTATATCATTACCTTTCACATTCCCTTCAACATATGGACCTGACTGATCTACTGGTAAGGATGCGCCAAGTACGCACTCCTTCTCCCCCTCTCTTAGGCACCGTCATGGGCTATAGGAACAAAAGTCGTCCTGTAAAAGAAATTGTGATGTTACATAATCATTCTTACCACTTCCTCCTTGATATCCGACGTCTGTACCGTGCTTTGCTCTGCTTACATTACCCTGTATAGGTGCAGGTGGCAACTGACTCTGAGGATTTACACCCTGCTGTGAGTCATTCTGCGTCTGTGGATTTAAATTTTGATTTGGGCCATTATTATTTCGAATCTTTTTACATTCATCCTTCCAATGCCCCAATTTTCCGCATCCATGACAAGGAAATTTCTTTTTAGCCTCTTCTCTGCTCATACGTCCTTTCATTTTTCCACCATTTCCAGTCTCACCACTCGTTCCAGAATCCTTTCCCTGATTTTCACTCGGATTATCCAAATTAATTCCTTGTTTCTCAGCCATTTTTACCTGAGCCCACATCACTTTCTCCTGCAATTTCTTGTGCCTGTCCTCAATGTCATCTCCACAATATTTTGCATATTTCAACATTTCGTCAATTGGCTTCCCTTGCCAACACAACATATGCTGCTTAATCATCTGACATATCTCTGGCTTCAGACCATAGACAAATCGGTAGACAAACTGACTCATGTTTTTATCTCCAATATCCTCAAATCCACTATACTGCTTTAATACCTGCAATAAACGTTCATAATAAGCGTGTACCGATTCACTGGCTTCTTGGGTAGTCCTGTCTATTTTCACCCAATCTGTTTCTTTCGGTGGTATTTTCCCCTTCAGGTAAGTTATTACCTGCTGATACTTTTTCATTACATCATTTGACGGGGCACCTGTCTTTAGATCTCTAGGATACTCTTTACTTGGCCAATCAACTGTAATTTTGCAATCTGTCCACAAATCGGCAGGTACCACTATGTCAAACAAACCATCCAAGTCTTTCAACAATACCTTTGACACCTTCACAAACCTCTCAACTTGCTTGTACCATTCAATTGGCTTCTCTCTCAACTTTGGAAAATCATTCGTAAATGACAAAATATCCTGTCTGCTCCATGGGACATGTACATATCCCCCTCCTGGAACTTCTCGCATCGGGTACATTTGATCTGTTTTCCCTGTTTCCTTCATTAAATATTCAGATGCTGTTCTACTGGATCGTGCCTCTTCCTTTTTCTTGGCCCATCTAACTCTCCATTTATCTAGGTCTCCCCATTTCTGTAAGACTGTCATTAATTCCCTTATTTGTAATTTTCTTCCAGAAGCGTTCATGTTTTCTAAACCTTTGTCTGAAAAATCTGCTCTATAGGGTTTCTGTAACATTTTTGATCTCCCTATTTCAATGCCCATCTGCAGAGCTAAATCTGATAATTTTTCATGGAATATCTTTGCATTTCTTGTGATTCTCCTACACACAAACAATAGTTCTTCTTCATCGTATGTATTTAGGCGATCTACCCCTACATTTCCTGCTATTATTTCTTCTAATTCGACCTTTAATTTATAAATGTCCATGATCTTTGGGGGTGAACTCTGTTTGTCTGATCCTTGTGCCCACCTTTCTAAGTCTTCTGGTGTTACTACTGTGGCACTTTTGGCTCCTGATGAAGTTATTATGTTTACATCTCTTGAGCAACCAGGTGTAGCTCTTCTGGGGGTACTATTTACAGAATCTCGAATGGGCAAGTCCATTAACGAATTCATAGATTCACAATCACTAAAATGATCCTCAACCATTACTTCTGCTTCAGGTTTTGGAACATTCACAGGAGTAGGCATAACTAAAGGTTTTGGGTAATTTCCTTTGTCACCCTATAAAGGAACCACTGGACCAATCGTTACAGGTATGGTTAGTGAATCAGGATGCATACTCAATTGTGTTACTTTCTGTATTAATTCTGCCCTATTTTTATCTATGGCTTCTTTTTCTTTATCGTGAAGTACCCTACTAGCTGGGGAATCATGCAATACTTGTGGTACCAATGGTGTCCTTAACAGTGGTGCACTTGGGCTGCATCCACTTGTCCCTTCCTGATATGGTGGCGGGTTCTTTAATATCTCTTCCATAAATTCATCTTCGGAATCTCCAAATCTAGTCAAGTGTTTTGTCTTTTCAGTGCATTTGCTCCCTAATGGCTCATCTGCCATTAATATCGGATACAGACCCTCTGTAAGCATTGCCCTCCTCCACTGTTTCATCTGACCGTCCCTTGACTCATTTTGGTATCTCGGGAAAAATCCCTGATAACCCCTATTACTTCTGGATCGGTCACGTTCAAATGCCTCAGTTTCCCACTCCTCTAACGCTTTGTATTGGGTTAATCTAGGTCTGGGTTCTAAATCATTCATCCTCAATCTCAAATTTTGAAGAATTCTCCCATTAAAAGTACCATTCTCGGAAAATGCTAATATTCCATCATTTTTGGTATATTCTATCCAATTTTCTATCCATACGCAAGTATGATAACCTCTCTCCATCATCATGAATGAAGCGGGCGTTTTAGCTGGTGGAATGATAATTCCTTCCTAGTTTTGATTGGTTTATCCTTTTAAAATGATTCTTAATCTTTTGTAGAAATGACATTTTTCTCTTCTCTCCGTACATCTTGGGTAAATCTCGATGTATAAAATTATATTCTGCAAAGCCTAAATATCTCCTATCCGGTCGAGTTCCTGTTAAAGTTGGATCGCGTTTTAACATGCAATCCCTTATCCACTAGGATTTTAGCTTCTATGAAAACGACCAATCAAATGCCAGCTAACTTTTATTTCTGAACCAATCCTAGCGCGGCTTTTCTGTGACGTTTTGTCTACCAACCCCTCCTTTACAATCTGCGCTTCCCTGCCCCCGCTGTTTTTCGACCAATCCCAGCACGGCACCTGTGACGTCAGTGCTACTCCTGACTACTGACCCCTCCTTTACAAGAGTCGTTCTACGCCCGCTGTTTCAACCAATCCCAGCGCGGCGTTTTGTGACGTCAGCTCCCTCTCCGGCAGCTGACCCTCCCTTTACAAAATCGTACGCAAAACTTTATTTTCTCTACGACTTTAATTAAAATTCAGTAACAACATAAAACATTCGCTATCGTGCTAGTTTCTCTAAATTGAAAAAGATAGTTCCGTCCACACTTAGTAAACCCTTTCCGTTTACTAAACATACACTACAAGTAAAACCCTTCCGTTTACTCTTCACACAAGTTTTTAGAAATACCTGTTACTTCTTCAATGTTACCCTTTCTAGGTGATATAACATCAAAATTTCACCAGCCTATTCCTTTTGCTATTACTCACGCGCTTAGAGTCCCTAACAAGTACTGATAGCCCTACTTAACTTTTTCAGTACTATTTCTGCCTGACAGATAACCTCACTGCAGTATGGCTTCCACTTACCATCCGCTATTCAATTTTCCTCCCGGGGATTTCTGGACAACATAAAACAAACTTTTAAACAATAACGGACGTTAGTTCATAAAAATAAAATTCTCATTACCCAATTAACAAAGCACAACCATCCTCTGATAACCAGAAAACTGATCCAGCGCGACACTAGCAACGAGCATTCATACACCAGATACTCACTTGGGCCCATACATTCATACTACGCTAGCATATCACACTGGTGTGTCAGTTGTACTCTTTATTAAAATCCCTGCTACCAATTACTTTTCTGATTGAAGAGTAATGACTTACCAATGAATCCTTTGCTAATTGGGAAATTTAAAATGAGTGACATTCATTACAATTCATAAATCCTGAAATAATCACTGAGTCAGGAAGTTTTAAAATGTTTATCTAAAGATTTAGCAGAGTAAAGTACAGAATTGCATGATACTTAATCGCATATCAAGGATGAAGCATAGAATATCAATTATCGATTAATGACGGTCCCTCAGAAAGGAGAAGATAGAGACAGCAGCGCAACTATAGGTTGCATATATATTTACCTAAAGTGCGAGAACCAAACCCCTTGGCCAAGGAGTTGGAAAGATAGGACCCAGGAAGGATGAAGAGCAAAGACCTCCTCCAGGTTCATGACAGGACCGGTGACCTCTCTACAACGACGCCTGCGTCGTTCCCCTCTCTGATACTCGACTTCTCCTCGATTCTCCCGTGCCTTCCTTCTAATGGACTCCGCCGCCCCCTCCTCAGGACCTCTCTGGACAGGGGTTCAGTCTGTAATCGATCAGCTTGTCGGTCTGGAGCTTCTGCCTGTCAGCGGCTAGTCTCTCCTCAGCTGTGCTGTGGGGTATGAGCTTGAGCAAGTGCGCTGCCTAATTAGCTAATTCTATATCTATTATACCCTTCTACGCCCATGTACCTCCCATTAATGTTGCCAAAATATGGGACCACTACTTCTGATTGGACGGGGACAAGGGGTTGATCCTCACACCATATTGATTTAGTTCAATTTCTTAAAGCTCATTGTTTTAAAATACCGCCCATCACATTTAATACATTTGCTTTATTTCCCACCCGTCTCATGACAAAGTTTATACATTCTTCATGTACATTGTTGCATATTAGTGGGGACATTCATGGGTACAGCGGTGTTGGCCATCAGGTCATGGCCTTGGACGATGTCCAGGTTGACTTCATCCCTTTCTCTTGGCAGCCATGCAGGACGCATGCGCAGGAGCATTGTCACACGAGTTTTCAGTTCACCAACCCCAGGCCCATATTTACAAACTAATAAAAGTAAAAGAAGAAAATATTAAAATCACAAATAAAATGTTTCACTGTATACCCACTCTTTCTATTCTATTCCCATTTACTTATAAATTCTGCCCCGCATTAATAGCGTTAAGAATACGACAATTTAATTACAACACAAGAGCAAGCTGTAGCACGTGAAAACATAAAGCAGCCATTTTAATGCACACTGTGCAGAAGCAAGAGTTTCCCACCAAGCAAAGAAAGACGTCACACCACGTGATATGGTTGAGACATGCGCAGTAAAGTTCCCGCGTTTTAGCGGCCATTTTAGAATAGACAAGCGTTACTTGTTAGTAAAAACACATAGGCAAGCTTCCTTGCTACTTATGTTGTGTATGCAAGAATTAGTATGAACAATACAAAGTTTAATACATTAATACTGTGAGGAGATTGCATCCAAGCAAGTCTCATTTGTGAGTCCTTGCTCCATCAGTGGTTCAGAAAATTCTGGCAGTAGTCTGCCGTTGCGTCATTTGTTGCTGTGCAGGGATAGATTGATGTACGCTATAGCTGCTCTGCGATAGGGTGACCTTTGACAGAGATACGCTAGTATTAGTCGTCATATTGTGAGCACAACAATAGAAGGAGAGATTGAAATTGGAATAGAGAGTGATTGAGAGCTTGTCAGTATGGGAAATCCACTTTCAAAAAAGGAGAAAGGTGTAAAAATGGAAGAGAAATTTCCACCTGAAGGCACACCAGTTAGGAAAATGGCGGCAAAGAAAAGGCTACCACACGTGCATGTTGCTTAGCCAATGGCACGAATACACGTCCAAGGATGGAGACCTGTGGTTCCTACAGAGTGGAACTTTCCATATACCCAGAATAGAAAATTTGAGATGGAAAATGTACGATATGAATCCCCAGGCCTACACAGTTTGAGGCTTTAAATCTTTGGGAACAAATTGCAAACAAAAAGAAAATAAAGAAGATTGCACTAAAAATCCCCAATAGGGTTTACTCGTGGATAAGCGTGCAGGATGATGAAAGACAGAAAAATTGGAGGGAAGACATAATTGAGAATATTGGAGCTTATCTGTTAATAGAGGGTGAGGAAATAGTAAAGGAGAAACCTGGGGAGAAAGGTAGATATAAAAACAGATCCAAAGCAGAAAGGGAGGAGGAGGAGGACACTTTCATAGACAAGCTCCTCAGAAGAAGACCACCACCATATAACGCAACAGTCACATGAGTGCTACAGCTCCACCAGCAACTGAAATTAGAGCAGATACCAAAACCCCCTACTCAATCAATAAATCAATCAATCAATCTCACATTTATAGAGTGAGGCAATTCACCCGTGAGGGTCTACTGAAGCTCACGCACCTCCAAGCTACACAGAAACCGCTGTTTCTTACCCTGCTCATCCCACAACAAGTACATTGCTTTTGTTGGGTACCCCAGAACCTTCCCCTGCCAAGGCAGTTGCTAGTACCCCTTTGAGTCAGACTTTTCCAAGCATTCCTCAGGGCACAACACCAGCATCTAGCATAATAGCATTAGGCCCCTCGCAAGAAGAGGTTTCGACCAGCTCTATAGCGAAAAGCCAATTAATCATTGCAGCCCTACCAGTTGACCCTTCAAGTAAAAACCCACTACACAGAAACTTAATGTCGCTCAACTAAAAGCTGAGTTTGAAGAAATTGTTAAAGAATGGAGAATGGAGAAGGTGGCGAATAAATGCGTCAATTTAATGCAGAGAAATAAGTTGCGGAAGAATGTTAGGATGATGATGGGTGAAAAGGAATTAAAGGTGCTAAAGCTGAGGGGACTGAGAACCCATGTAAGAGAGTTGATCAAGAACATTATAAATTGGAGTGAGAACGAGAAGTTTAGGGAGCTGTGGTCCAAGAAAGAAAGGCTTAAGACGAAAAGAAAGAAAGAGGCTGCCAAGGAAGATGAGCGAGAGACCTCAGGAGAGACAGTAAGGGAATACCATTTAAGGAAAGTACAGGGAGGAGCATATTTACATGTCCAATGGCCTAGGACAGATCTCTTCTACTTTACTAATTCTCTTACCAAGTTAGGAGAAAATCCTGATAAGTGGTACATATAGATGAACCACATTGTGACTATTTCAAAAGTCATGTGGGAGGATTTGCATGTGTTGTTTGAGGTGGAGGCCCCAAAGGACCAATGGGCGGAATGCAAAAGGGCAGGAGAATGGCCAACTCAGAAGCCTCCTGGGGTATAGTGAACAAACGGACCTTCACCACTGCTCAAAACCAAATATGAGAAAGTCATAAAACATTTCAAGACTAAGGTTCCCCAAAAAGAAATACATTTGCCCGAAATTTCTCAACCCTCTCAAGAAACCCAAGGAATCTGTGCGCGCTTATTTTGAGCAGTTGATGCAGGTGTACAGGGAACATAGTGGACTGAATGACCCCCTTGGGGACAACATGGAAGGGCTCCTTGCCTCCTTTGTGCAAGGACTAAGACCTGAAATTAACAATCAGATCACAAAGGGTGTTCTTTGTTGGCAGAGTAAACCCCTTGACAAGATCCTGCAGTCTAAAAAATATCGTAGTGACATGCTAGAGGAAAAGCGAAAGGAGAAGTATATGATGGCACAGACCCAATTGGCACAAAATGGAGGAATGAAGGGATTTAATGTACCTCCATTGGGACCCAAAATTAACCACAGTTTTGGGATGAGCATGCAAGGAGTTTCCATGGCATATGGAGGAAAGGCCCCAGCAGTACAGAGAAGTTGAGATAATGTGCCAGGGACTAGCATAAGTGCCCTAAAGAAGGTTACCTCTTGGCACATTTGCAACAAGGTCGAGTTATGATCGATGCCCAAGCTGCGAATCTTGCCCTGCATGGAGAGCTACCTCCGATACATAGACCCCCCTATATCAACCCCAATGATCATAGAATGTGACATGCCACAGAGTTCCTCTGGCCCTGTGCGGATGCAAGGAGGAAAGCCTCAATTCCAACCACGTAATAGAATTCCCCGAAACCCCTTTGTGCCTCAGAATGGCCTAGTTCCTATGATGTTCAAGAGTTACACAGACTTTGGCCAGGCCCAATGTTGGTGCCTGAGAGGGAGGAGGAGTGCATACTTGGCGCAGTCCCAGAAGTGGACCAGAGTGGACCATATGTAGAAGGAGAGGTTAACGGACATCCTGTAGCTATCTTGATAGACACAGGAGCAACTCGCTCGACTATTAGAACAGTTGCGGTCCTGAACCTACCCCTTCTCCACAAATGAAGTCCAAGTTGTAGGCATGACTAATCATCAGCATATTAATCAGATTACAGCCTCTCTCCTGGTGAAAATAGGAGACATCAATGAACAAAATCAGAATGTGGTGTGTGATTCGAGCCCTGTAAACTTGTTAGGGAGGGATCTCGTTTTCAAATTTAACTGCGTCATTTACTGTATGTAAGATGGAGTTGGGATTGAGACTCAAGCAGCCAATGCAGAATTCGAGCTGCAAACACTGGAGCCTATTGTCCGGTTATATATCCAGTCATTACCAAAAAAGACTTAGCCATCGATTTGCGAAAGACAGTTAGAGAGGATGTTTGCGATTTCACAGGGAGAAAGATTGGACTGATCAAAGGCACAAAACCCCTAATAATAATTCTTTGCCAGATGCAGTTTTTCCTCAAATGTGCTATTACAAATGACCCTAGAAGCCATTGCAGGAATCATTCCTGTGATTGAGAGCTTGATAGAACAGGCCATTCTGAAGGAAGTCATCGGGAGTCCATGCAACTCTCCGATCATGGCCCTGCAAAAGGCAAACAAAAAGTGGAGGATATTTCAAGATCTCCGGAAAATTAACCAAATTGTCGCTCCATGCTGTCCGGTGGTACCAAATCCTGCCATTATCTTGTTCTAAATTCCCACAGTAGCTGAATGGTTCATAATCATTGATCTCTGTCAGGCGTACTTCTCGGTTCCCCTTCCGAAGTAGGACAGTTTCTCTTCACGTTTCGGTTCCAAGAGAATACTCTTGTGTGGTGATGTGCTTCTCAAAGGTACACTGAAAGTTCATCCTATTTCAATCAAATACTTAATCTAGAGTCTCTGCAGTTACCATGTAGCTCCACCCTAGTTCAGTACATTGATGATCTCCTTATTGCACCACTGACCAAGTAAGCTTGTAGACAGGACACTATTGCTTGGCTCAACCATTTGACTGAGAATGGGCCTAAGGTTTCCCTGAGAATGTACAGTACTGTCAAAAAGAAGTCATGTATCTGAGAGACCAGATAGAACAGGAAGTCAAATGAGTGTCTCGTGAACGCATTGAAACATTTCTCAAAATGACGTTTCCAACCATACGCAGAGATGTGTGAATGTTCCTCGGCATTCTTGGCTATTGCTGACAATGTATCCCAAACTTTTCCTTTGTGGCGAAGCCTTTACTGAGGCTGACGCACCCTGATGTCAATGACCTGGTACCAAAGGATGATGAAAGCATGGATGTCTTCCAGGAGCTCAAGAATTTGCGTTGCAGAGCTCCCACTCTTGGAATGCCAGACTATACAAAAGAATTTGTGCTCTTTTGGCATGAGAAAGATGGGTATGCTTTATCAGTACTAACGCAGTCCCACGGGGAGACCAAGCGCCTCATCGGATATTTCTCAGCAACTCTTAGTAGCTGTAGTGGCAACATTGCCTGGTTGTCCCAAAACGGTTGCAGCAATGAGCCTCAGCACTCAGCAAACAGAAGGTATTGGTTACCTACTAATGGTAATGGTCCCTCATTCAATTCAAATCCTCATGACTCATACACACAAACAGCATTTGACAAACAGCTACTTAACCCGCTATGAGAGAATCATTTTGCCTCTCTATTATAAGATGCAATACCCTAAACCACTCAATCTGTGGGGCGCGACCCTCGGGCCGTAAAGTCCTGGGAAGGGGGGTGCGCATTTCCCAGCCTCCCTTGTGCCTGAAATCCAAAACATTTGCTATCGTTTTTGAAAAAGACAAGCGTCCCGTGATAGCTAATTTCGATCCTTCAAATGCTTCAGCTGAAGTTTAAGTAATTGAGTCTCCTGTGCTGTGAAAAGCCTTCATGCTAGGGTGTCTGCTTGCCTGAATGAAATGAAACTGTGCTCTATTAGGTAATCTGCAAGCGTGAAGGGTGCTTGGGAGCCAGTTCTGGCTTTAATTGATCGAATCACACACCAAAATTTGGGATAACAAAGATTTGTTTTTTTGAGTGGTAGTGCAAAGAGTTAGCAGTGGGCTGTGAAGTGCGTGTCTTTAAACATAATTGTATTTACACAGCCCTTAGTACCCCTAAGGAGATGTTGAAGGGACAGTTATGTAAAAAAACAATTGCATTACATACGCTCTGCTATTACTAAAATCTACATTTTGGAGGCACCATTGTATCGTAAAATTATTTGCACATTTTGTATAAGTGTATCTTATACTGCGTGTAATGCAAGTATAAAATAATGACTTACATATTCACAGTGCTTTCTGTCAAAGGCTGTGACCTCATAGCACTAAAAATACACAAGTCACTACTCTACACTGCAACAACCAAGATTTAATTCTGTGGCTCTCTGGTTACAGAGCAAACACAAGGAGATGATGGATGGAGCGCTGAAACTTTTCAGACACTCACCCCCAGTCACAGATCTGGGTTTAATCCATCATCATTCTTTATCTCACTTTGCCACCCCAGTTCAGACACAGCTATATGCAAATCAGTCTTGACCCTGTGCCTCATGGGAACAGTCCAGCCCGAACTGCCAAGCCATGTCTTCCCTGGACCGGAAACAAGCATCCCGGGACCGGTTTTGGGCTAACAGCCCTCATCAGCCAGGCCAGCTTGAATCCAGTGGCAAAGTGAGCAAGGAGCCCACGTCTGGGCATACCCTGCCAACTAAGGGTGAACAAAGCAAACACAAGGAGATGATGGACGGAGCGCTGAAACTTTTCAGACACTCACCCCCAGTCACAGAACTGGGTTGAATCCATCATCGTTCTTTTGCTCACTTCACCACCCCAGTTCAGACACAGCTGTATGCAAATCAGCCTTGACCCTGTGCCTCATGGGACCAGTCCAAGCCATGTCTTCCCTGGACCGGAAACAAGCAAACTCGTAAATTGAAGGGCTATGACAAGGCAAAATCTTAGCCCGATCTCCCACTATCAAAGGGCTAATAAATTGCAAAGCCGCAGCCCAATAATAAAAGATGAAATAAGGCATACCCCAGCCACCACGATTTTTCGGCAATACCATCTTTTTATAGGCCCTTCTCTGCCGTCTATAGCCCCACAAGAATCTAGAGCTGATCCTCTCTAATCTCTTAAAACACAAAACTGGAAATTCAAGTGGGATTGTTCTAAACATATAAAGAAACTTAGGCAAAACTAACATTTTTAAAACATTAGATCTTCCATAAAGGGATAAGTGCAAATGATCCATCCTCTCCAACATTGAATTCACTTGGGAGAGCACGGGATTCATATTTAGCTCTGGGATCTTACTAATTGGTAAAGAAATCTTAATTCCTAAATAGGCGGGCAAAATTATTAGCTATGTATAATTTGGAATCTGCCATATATAAAACTAAGGGGAGAAGGAAGAGTGCAATGGGAGCTAAGATTTGGGCTGCTGTCACTGACTGGATCTAACACCCAATAATGGACAGCTATTGTTTTTTTTTGGCAGAAAAAATTCGTTATGCACTTATTTATTCATTTACTCTAACTTCTTTTGTATGTCTAGATAACTTGGCTTCTTGATATGTGAATATTTATTGATTATAATTTTTTCTGTTTTATTTTAATTTTCTTTTTTTTTATGCCTGCTTCTGCTGCTTTATCTGTATTTGTATTATGTTTGATTATCTTATTTGTGATTGTATAAGATTCCTTGCACAAAAAGGGGAAAAAAAAACAATAAAAAAGTTTTAAAAAAAATAGAATTGGAATCCTAGCATTGTTGTTCTTGCCTCTGCCCAGGACAGTACTGTGCCTTTTGGATTAAACCTTCTTCATACCTTATCTGGAGTTTGCCTTCATTTTTTGGGATTTTACACTGGCGACGAGTTTTACCGAGAGTACCTGCTACATTTCCAGGCACAGGAGCGGTACCACTACTTTAAGATTATTTTTGACTACTTTGGACTGTATCTGCTGGCTCACTACTTTGGAATATCTACTATTGATTTACATATGTGGATTCGTTTTCCCATACAATCCACCACTGTTGTTTCCGTTTTTTTTTACCTTCTACTGCAGTGAAAATACTCTATTTCCAACATTTTCTACGTGTTTTCCTCACCGCATTTTTAAACCGGCAACTTTTGCACACACGACTTCACGGACAATGAGGAGGAAGAGTTCCATGTCCGACGCATGATTCTATGCCTGATCGAGGAGAAGAACGTCCTACCGGCTAACAAAGAAGAAGAACGTCCATCCACCGAGCGGAGAGGAACGTCCAGCCAGCAAGCTTCGCCCCGCATTGAAGACGCCACTATGCACTACGTCACGCGATGTGCTATTGCATCATCACGTTACGTTGCGTGCGCCATTTTGTTCGAGACTTTGCCTGACCTCCTTTCACTCCTGCGTTGATGCGCATGACTGCGCACAAGGATTCCAGTCAAGTGAATGCTTTCTTGGTCATCGATACACACAACAGTGTATCAGCAAAGAATATTTGCATATCGCGCCGATGTGCACGATATGCAAATATTCTTTGCTGATAAACATACAGTTTTAATGGTATGTGAGTAAATAATATTGCATATCACGCCGATGTGCACGGCTATGAACAGTTTTTAACTTATTTGACTCATTAATTTGTGATAGCCGTCAATTTAACTACACCATTTACAGCTGTTTACCCTACAGCACTTGGGAACGCTTGTGTGTTCTATTTATATTCTTTGCTTCGGAGGTTACTGTTACTTGACTCATTTGTCCTTACCCATCTGTTTACACAAGTGTTTTCCTTGAATTGGTGATATTTTATGTATTAATTTATTAATTCCTAACAACTTTGCATTTACAAGGATCCGGGTGTGTAACCATGCAGTTCGAACCTCCAGCAAAGTTCTTACAAATGAAGGGCGATCTTCCTATTCCTTGGTCTAGGTGGAAGGAGGAGTTTTTGACCTACATGAAGGCCATTGACGGAGATAGAATGGGCAATGAAAGGAAAAAAAATATTCTTCTCCATTGTTTGGGGTCAGAAGGTCAAGCAGTGTTCAGGACCCTACCTATTGTCTAGGGTGACTTAAGTACTTTTGATGAGGCGCTAGCACGCATGGAAACTAGATTAAAACCCACTACTATTATAGCGCTCAATAGATATAAGTTCTACACGCGCTCACAAAAGGATTCAGAATCCTTTGATGATTTCCTAACTGCTCTTAGATCACTTGTCGTTTCGTGTAATTTTGGAATTATATCGGATGAGATGATCAGGGATCAAATAATAGTTAATGTGAAGAGCAAAAAAACACAAGAGCAACTGTGGGTTTTAGGAAATCCTAACTTGCATGACATGATCGCTACTGCTAAAGCTTTTGAGCAGTCTGAAAGATGGATGAAGACGATTGAAGAAGTAAGTTCTAAGGGTGATAAGAGTGACAAAACTATGGATGAAGTTTGTGCTGTAAGTGCTACTCGCAAATTTCTTCAGGCGGGGAGGAAGATTGACAAAAATATTGTGTGTTATAGATGTGGGAGTTTCACCCATGTGGCATCTTTTCAATTTTGTCCTGCCATTGGTAAGGAATGTGTTAAATGTGGCAGAGTAGGTCATTTTGCCAGGGCCTGTAAGGATGATAAGAAGAGAGTAATTAACAAAGGGAAGATGTTTCCCACGAGAAGTAAAGAAGTCTCATGTGTGAGATGTGTGTGTGTTACAGATGAGGATTTGACAAAAGAGAGTGGGATCGTTGTATCTATTAGAGATGTTTGTGCAGTCGAGGGTGAACTCTTGAAGTCTCCAAAATGCGTTGTTCAATTCTTAAATGAAGAGTTAGAACTCATGGCAGATTCAGGTTCCCCATGGGCAATTGTTGCAGAGAACTATTTTAACGAGAAATTTAGTAATACTGTGTCAGTTAATGATCTATGTCCCTCTGATGTCATCGCTCAGAGTTTTGATGGTTCCACCATCGACCTCATGGGATATATTGCCTCTGATATTTCCTTCAAAGAGAGGACTGCTTTCATAAAATTGAAGGTAGCAAAAAAAGGGGTAAACGTTTTAGGGTGGAGGGACCAGTGGAGACTAGGGATAATATTGAATCCTCGCAGCAAAGAACCTGTTCTGATTGTTGAAGACAATACTGATGTCAAACTTATTGAAGATGAGTTTCCTGAAGTGTTCTCCGGAAAATTAGGAAGAGTCAAAGGTTTTACTCATTTTTATTAAACTCAAACATGGTGCGTCTCCAGTCAAGCAAAAACTTAGAAATGTTCCTATTAATGTAAGGGAAGAGTTGACAGATGCTTTGAAAGAAATGTTGGAAGGGGGTGTGATTGAGGAAGTGGAATCGTCAGAATGGGTTTCTCCGATTGTCTTAGCACGCAAACCCGACAAGTCATTGAGATTATGCATTGACCTCAGAGCTTTGAATGCAAACATTCTTGTTGACTGTCATCCTTTGCCGAATATCAACGAAGTCGTAAGTATGCTTGGAGGTGCCACTATCTTCTCTACTCTTGACCTTCGGTCCGCGCACCACCAAACAGAACTCGCCAAGGAATCACGCCATATGACTGCTTTTATTACACCCCAGGGCCTGTTCCAGTTCAAAAGGATGCCCTTTGGACTGGCTTCGTCTTCCAAAGATCGATGTGTCATCTGTTCAAAGGCGTGGAGTAATTCGTAAAATGTTTCCAAGATGACATTCTTATATTTTCGTGTGATAAAAATGTACATACTGATCATCTTAGAAAGGTGTGTGGAGTCCTAAAAGAGAATGGTTTGACTCTTAAAAAGAATAAGTGGAAATTGTACCAGGATTCTGTGGCATATTTAGGACACACCTTGTCTAAAGAGGGTGTTGTACCCAAAGATCTCTTATTGATGCCATCTTGAAGGCACCAGCTCCTGACTCTAAAGATAAACTCCTTTCCTTTTCAGGTCTCTGTGAGTACTATAGCAAATTCATTAAAAACTTTGCCTCCAAAATGGAGCCCTTAAGAGAATTCACTAGGAAAAATTTTGAATTTGTTTGGGGGGAAAAGCAACAAAAGGCTTTCGAAAGCATCAAAGCAGAGATGGTAGCGGTGCCCACTTTAAAACCATACTGTATGAATAAGATGTGCATACTCACTGTGGATGGTGTACAGATGAAATCTTGCGAAATGGCTGATTTCCATAAGTTTTTCAATATTCGTCACATCACCACAGCCTTGTACGATCCTCAGGGAAATGGCCAAGTGGAGAGATATAATAGGGTTTTGAAACAAGACATTCTGTGGGCACGCAATTTTGGGTCTGAGTGGAAGGACAAACTAAGAGAGAAGTTATGGCTATACCGCATAACACCTCATTCCACCACCGAAGGTTCTCCGTTCCAATTGTTAAAATGGAGAAAGCCTGTCTCCAAATTGTGTCCGTGGTGGTTTAATAAAAAGAATGTTGGAAATGTCAGTAATTCTGTGGTCAACAAAGAGAATGTGGCCCTTAGAGTGAAAGAAAAGCAAGAGAGATGTAAACATTATTATGATGTTCGGATGAAAGTGAAACAACCCCATTTTGTTGTTGGAGATTGGGTCAGGATACGAAGACAAGGTGTCTTACTTAAGAGTGAAACGAAATTTGGAAGACCCATCAAAGTTGTTAAGATCAATCGCAACAGCATTGCCACTCAAGATGGCAAAGTATGGATTATCAGGAGGGTAGCCAAATGTGTAAATGTTTCTTCTTAATTTTGTCTAAGGGGAAATGTGTTACATCGCTTGTTCATGCCTTGTATTTTCCCTTGTCCTTTTCCCTTTAAACCTCTTGTATATATTCAATTCTGGCACCTGCCATGTAGTTGGCAGTGATTCCACTTAGAATTGGAATCCTAGCATTGTTGTTCCTGCCTCTGCCCAGGACAGTACTGTGCCTTTTGGATTAAACCTTCATACCTTATCTGGAGTTTGCCTTCATTTTTTGGGATTTTACACCTCTCTATTCTTTCCAGGGTCATTCCTCTTCTTATTCTTTCTAGATGCCGTACCTGCGGCCAGGGTCTGTCTTCTGTCTAATCTGCTGACTCTTTTTTCCTCTTTGTTAAGGCAGCAGTCATTGTATCAACGTTCGTTGAAAGTTTCCTTAATACTCTGTAGCCTACTCTGAAACTGTTGTACCTCACTACAGTTCCTACGTGCCCTAACCATCTCACCATACGGTATGGCGTTTATTGTGGACTTAAGATGTGCACTCATTGCATGTAGCACATTGTTACAGGCGGTTTGTTTCCTAAAGATGTCACTGTGGATAATAACTTGCTTGACATATAGTTTCAGATCTAAGAATTCAATTTCTTCTCTGTCAAATGTCATGGTCAACCTGACATTAAACCTGTTGTTATTAAGGTAAGCATGGTATGTTTGTAGGTCCTCCATAGTCCCTTTCCAAATCATTAAAATGTTGTCGATGTAGCGACCATAAAAAATTATTTTGTCAATCCAGTCATGGGAGCCTGGACCACAGGCATGCTCCACCTCATACAAACCCATGCAAAGGTTTGCATAAGATGGAGCAAACCTGGAACCCATGGCTGTCCCCTGCTTCTGTAAATACCATGTTCCATTGTGTAGAAAAAATATTTTTGTCAGGGCAATCTCCGCCATCTTAAGTAACATCAACGTGTGCTCCAGATGACTGGCACTACGTTTGTATAGAAAAAATCTCACGGTTTCCGGACCACAATCCATGTGTATGCAAGTTTACAGACTTTCGACATCCATTGTGACGAACAGTAGTTCTTCACTGTCCCAATGGAAGTCTTCCAGTTTGCACAACACATCCTTACTATCTCTCAAGTAAGATGGGAGGTTCCTAACATAGGGTTGTAGAAAACCATCTATGTATTCTGCCAAACTTTCAGTAGGACCTCCGCTGCCTGAAATAATTGGCCTTCCGGGAGGGTGTTGCAGTGTTTTATGGATTTTCGGCAGAGCATATATGCACGGGTATCTGGAATGTTGTGCCTGTAGGTATCTATACTCCTGATCCAAAATGAGACATGTTTCATGCCAGTCTCTCAAATGGTCATTAATATGTTGTTCAATGTTTGGTACTGGGTTGCCACTTACTTTTTCATAACATACCCCATTACCCAATTGCCTGTCAATTTCATTAAGATAGTCCTTTTTGTCCATTAAAACAACATTTCCGCTCTTATCGGCCTCTCGTACTACAGTGCTCTCATCTCTCTTTAGATTGGATAACACCTCCCTATCCACCTTGGAGAGGTTATGATGGTGGTTACAATTTCTGTTTTTGACATGATTGTCCTCTAATCTATATAGCTCTGATGTCACCTTACGATAAAATTCATCTATTACCGTGTCTTTTTGATTTGGTGGTATAAATTTAGATGAAAGTTTCAAACCACTATCAAGCGTGAGATCTTCTTGTATATCTAATTCATTAGCAATCTCTGCAAGATCTCCACAACCCTCTTCATCATTCAGGGAAACAATCGTCTGAATCACATTTATATCAGAGATGGAAAAGGTGGATCTAGATGTAGCACATGGTAATACACAAGGGACCAACGGATGTTCATCAAAATATTTTTTTAATTTCAATTTGCGAATGAATCTGAAAAAATCAAGATGCACATCCTCAAAATTACAATTTTGTGTGGGACAAGAATTTAAGCCTTTACACAAAATCTTTGTTTCATAGTCAGTCAATTGTCTTGATGACAAATTTACAATCTTCAGTTCACATATGCCCTGATCAGTTGTTGTGTTTGGGGATTCCTCACCTGCTGCGAGATTGATTTCCTGGCCTGTGTTGTTCTGGTCTGTTGTCTGGTTTGGACTCCTATTATTGTGTTTCCATCTGCCCCTTCTAATTCTCCTTCTTTTGCCACGGATTTCTTTCTCGTGTTCCCCAGCCTGTATCTTTGGACCTCTCTTAAAAAAAGGGAGGGTGGCTTCTCAGATAATTCAAGACTGGAGCCCTCCCCAGGTTCACTTTCAGCAGAGGATAGGGAGACACTGCTTGATGAGATACTTGTGTCTCTTGATTTATTCATCCTGGGTAGCATCGGTTTTACTGTAACATCATCATATTTTTTAGCGAAGGTGAAGATTCTCCCCCTTTCATAATCACCTTCATCTCTTAAGCTCTTCCTTTGTTTTGTATCCCTTAAGTAAACCTGATAGCTCGCTAACTCATTTTTCAAGATATCCTAATTCTTTTTTATTGCGTCTTGCAAGTTTGTTTCTTTTATTTCTCTTTCCAATTTAAGGATTACCTCCCTCAATTTTGTCACTTTCCTTTCAGGATTAATCACTAAAATCCTCATCATTTTATAGGATGCATCATAGAGTCCTTCCTCCCATTCTTTGAGAAGGTCCATGTCCAAATCCTCAAAATTAGGAAAGATGAGGATGCGTAAACCCTTCGGAATTCTTTTATTTTCAATGTACTTTTTCAATGTATTGCCATCTCACCATTTACCTAGCTCCTGTTTCTTCAACCTTTCTAACCTAATTAATTGGTCTTTAAGACCTTCATTTCCCACAATTTGTATTGGAAGATTGCTTGAACTTGGTCCACCTTTATTAAATAGGTCTCCTAGCATGGCCTCACGATTGTCCTCAAATTCCACATTATCAAGAAGGTAAATCCTATGACGGTGCTGATAAATCCAAAACACAGCAAATGATTCACAAAAAAAAGATGCTGAGACTTAAATAACCGCACCTATCACAATGTAGGAAATATTTCGAGAGAGTGGTTCCCAGATCTGGAGGATCAGCCTCCTAAACCCCCATAAGCAAATATAATCCACCAATTATTTAATGAAAAGATCAGCACCCATTGTTTGTTTAAAGTGAGAACAGATAAGATGAAACACATTATTCATTAAAAGCGCTTCAGTTAAGGATTGCACAGACTCCAATCAAATTCATGTAGGAATGATATTTCTTCATAGTTGTTTATTCATGTTGTACACAATGTTCAGCAAATGTAGCCAACGTGTTTCGTCCCTTTCCAGAGACTTCTTCAGGGCTACAAAAACACAGACAATACACAAATCATTTAAAACCATAACACTTACAAACATACATCTAAAAAACTGAGCCTTCAGCTCTAAGTTATTATCCAATAGTTCATTTGTGTAGCATAGAGAGTATGTATCCTTAAAACAATCCCTGAGAAATTGTCCATAAAGAGGCTTTCAAACAAGCATTATGATGAGCAATTCAATTTACACTCAATTTACTAATGTCATACTTTTTAAAAAGAGATCTGTGCAATTTTAACTTCATTAGGAAATCTATGTAATTCCTTTCTGTTTTGATACAAATTAAGTAAGAGAGCCATGCTTCTAAAATACATTATAGTCAGTCGGTAAAGTATTGCTATTTCATTCTTAGTAGTTGCTAACTTGATTGATTTAAAGGCAATGTAGTAATTAACATAGTATACATTGCAAATATAATTAGTGTATACATGGTGGGATATTCTGGTTAAATCAATAATTAATTAACCTAACATTTGTTTTAAAATATATATATTTTTAATGTTTTCTAAAAAAAGCACAGAGGTCAAGAGGAAAGTCCTCAAATTAGGTAGTATGCAAATAGCAAGAGAAAGAATAGAAGACACTACAGCAACACACACTGTATTGAATAATGTGACTGTCATGACATACGAGGAGAATGATGTAGTTAAAAATTCAACTAGAGGAGGGAATGTTTATATCGGTGAATACGATGTCAATGTACACCCTGAAATGTGCAGGCCCAACAGCGGCAATACCAGTAAATGCAATGTCGATGTACACCATAAATTATGCATGCATAACAATGTCAAAAATAGTAAAAGCAATGTCTATGTACGCTATGACAACTGTACGCACAATAATGAGAATGTCGGGAAATATGATATCAATGACCGCCATGTTTTATGCACATGCAGCAATAAGTTCATATTATTCTTGTTGAATTCACCCAAGATGACCTCCCCATCATCCCCAAGTCAAAGATACGTGGTCAGACAGGCCCTGCGACACATACCGAGACCTACTGATTCATAAGTCACAGGTGGGGTTTAATTCAGCCCGAAGACAAATGCGCAATCAGGGAAAACCCTGATCGATCCCACAGATAGGCTGCGACACCACTAACAGGTCAGAGGAAATTGGCCCAATGAAACACATTTGGCCAAAAGCTCACGTTCCCAAAATACCACAAAGTTAGATGTAACATATAGTTAGGAACACTCAGCCAATCAGGACACATCATGCACACCACACATAGTGATCACGAGCTCCTCATGCTGGACATCTGGACACATGCACAATGGCCCACACTAGCTCTCCCTGAGGTCGAGAGCCACCTGTGTCCCCTTTATCAGATGGTTGTACTTATAATGTATGACTAGGCCCGGACCCATATGCTCTGCAAAAATGTGTAATTGATTTATTGTACTTAAAAAAACTGTATAAAATGCTGGCCAAAACATCTGTACATCGAGACTGTCTTCAGACGCTGCTCTGTCGATTCTCTCCCAGCTGCTGTGTTTAATTAAACCAACTTGTCCAGTTTTGCCAAACGCCTCTTGTCTTTTCATTTTTTCAAGTTAAATTCATATCCGAGCAAAAGACCTCTGCTGGGTCCCCCTTTCGGAATGTCTCAAATCTGTTGGAAGCTTTAAAATGGCCAAGAGAAATTGCAGTAGTGAAGTGTGGTGCACACAACAGAGGAAATGATTTTTAACCCGAGGTAACAGCTATGCGGATGAAATCACTCAATAGTGCGCTCTTGAGTCTAGCACCTTTCACATGGATGACCCATGTAATGCTGATGGAGAAACCGTGACAAGTATGTTGTTGAACACTGTGCATACTTTCAGTGAGTTGAGAAAACTGCAACATTCTGCCTCAGAATTGTAAAAGGCTAAATAGGAAAATATGGGATGCGTGAAGGATGCCAGTGACACTTGGGTGTTTAGTGACAGGAATCCAATGCTTCTAGACTCAATGCTGCCTGCTCTGCTGCAACACATGCATGGCCCCACCAATGTAGGTCTACCTCTCATCTGTATTGGTACAATTTCTATTTTTGATCAATGGCAGAAAGCCTGTGTCATTGTTGTGTCACTTTTCAGAAACAAGGGTGGGCAAAAAGCTTGTAGTGACCATGAGCCACATTGGAAGGTCTGATGGTCTCTTCAACCGTCTCCAGATTGATTTTGTGGAGATGCCCCAGTGTAACCAATTGAGGTATATCCTAGTCATTGTGTGTTTATTTTCTAGATGGGTGGAGGCATATCTATCCTGGAGATGTGACAGCCTGACAGTTGCCAAATAGTTGTTGCAGTAGTTAATACCGTGATTTGGGATGCTAGTTCATCTTAAATCCGGTCAAGAAAGTCACTTCAAGAGTGAAGTGATGCAGTTAATGTCCACCGCGCTAGAAATTGACAAGATATTCCATTGTAGCTACATACTTGTGGAATCAGGCATGGCAGAGAGACTGAATGGGATTATCAAAGCTAAATTGGCCAAAGCATGTGCCTCCACTTCTCTTAAATGGCCAGACACCCTTCCTTTGGTATTGATGAGCATTCAAAGTACTCCTGTAGATGAACAGGACTATCTCCTCACGAGGTGTTGATGGGAAGAGCCATGCGAATCCCCTCTATTCCAGCAGCTGCTCTTGTGAATATCACAGATGATCTGGTTCTCGTGTACTGCAATGGACTGGCTCATGTGGTGCATTCTATCATCCATCAGGTTGATGCCCCTACTCCAGCCATCCGAGAATCTCCAGGACATGATTTGAATCCACATGAATTGGATTCACATAAAGAAGCAGATTCAAAAGTCCTGTCTGGAGGAGCATTGGAAAGGCCAATATCAGGTGATCCTGGCCACCAACACTGCTGTGAAGTATGCTAATCTGTCTAACTAGATACATGCCTCCCATACCAAGATGGTAAGATGCAAGAGGGAGAAGCGGAGCCAACATCCACTAATTCCTCGAGCCACCTTAGGTTCGAAATTTTCAAAGTGTCAGAAGAAGAAGAAGACGACTAGTGTGAGGGCTCATAGTCAAACACAACAGAGCATCAACAAGAATGAGAGCCAGGTAGTGGTGGTGTCATTCCGGCAACAGCCTTGATACCAACCACAGGGTTGAGAATACGTTTTTACAAAGACAGCGGGAACTCATGGAAAGCTGAATCAAATCTGCCTGAGTCAAGATCGCAGGAACAGGAAAGTGGCACGGCTCAAGGAAGTTCCACCTCTGACCGTAAATCAGTTTCATCAGAGCCAGAAATCACAAGCACTTCTAAGGATCGTGGCACGACTGAGGAAGGCTAGCCAAGGATTACGACATGCCGAAAGAGACTATTGATAACTAAGAAAAGACCAGAGACAATAAGGGAAGTTAGAGAGCTAGAAGAACTAGACTCTGCTGAGCAACTTCACGACGCAGACTAGAACAAAGAGTTGATGACTTCTAAATGACCAAAGAGAGAGAGAAAGGTCAATTGAAACTACTCAGGTCTAGTTTGGACTTATCTCACAAGGATTGATGTTGAAACTGATGACTGCGTGACGGACATAGATGAGCCTCTTTAAGGGCAGGGCAACCGCAAAAGAAAAGACATTCACACAAGTCACTGACACACTTTTAAAGTACCCCTAGAGAGCTAGGGTAACGGTCAGAGGACGTTAGCGTCATAGGCATCATGTTGACACAGAATAAAACTCACTATAGCTTTCTGTAGGGTAGAGACAATAGGGAAGAAATTCGAGGACTAATCGCCTCACTCTGAGGTTTCAATCTATTTCCTTGATTTGATTAAAGCTAACATGTCGCAGCAACGCTGCACATTCGTCCACATAGATCTGGCAGTTTACCTTTTCTATTTCTATGATTGGATGGCTGTTGGACATCTATCAGCTAGTTGGAGAGATTACCCATACCCCGGCGAACACCACAATTAGTCTTGTCAGTAAACCAAGGCAGGAAAACAAAGTTTTACATGTCCCACAGCTTGAGAGTGTTCATAGTTATAGCATTTATTTTCAGTTTAACCAAATATGTAAAAGTTATACAGGTAGAAGATTGTTTTGTCTGCTCCTACTTTCCAGCCTCAGTGGCTGAAGGGCAGCATATTTTCATTTGCCTCTATTTTACTCATTTTACTGTTCTCTTTTTCCGAATTTATATTATAAACAGTACTCCATTAAGCTGTTTTACTCTGATTATAATAAATCTTTAGACAATGTTCCTATTGTGACAGATGCAAATATGTATTTGTGGCCTACTAAACATATTTCTGGTTATTTCCTTTAAGCCTTTAGATCAAGTGATCAGCATGAGTGAATCATGAAATTATTTATTCCCTTGACTAAAATGAGCACTACTAACAAAAGCATGCATGTAGAGTCAACAAAGAGGAAAGAATTTTTGTAGATGAGTTGAACGAGAGGATAAGATCTGACTACGAGAAAGAAGAAAGGAAAGGTAGTTCAGATCACATTATTTGGAAAGGAAAGGAGATTTTGAAGGAACCACCCCGAGGATGAGCATTGATGTTGCCAAGAAGGGATCCTTAGGTATGATAAAGAAGATGATAATGAAGCAGGAGGGAAACAAGAATGTTGAAGTATTGTATGGAGTGAATGTGAGCATAGTTACCTTGTCAAGGGCAGGACCTTTGCTGAATTAAAGGTGAATATTAAAGGCATCTATTATGTATGTGGTAAGACTGCTTATTTTTAGTTAGCATATAACTGGGTAGGTAGTAGTTACGCAGCTTTAATTTTCCCTAAAATCTATTACACTAACGAACTGGATTTCTCTCTGGATCGCTACATTAAACAAAGTAGGCAAAGCTTTCAACAGGTCCTTAGCAATATCTTTGGACCACTTATACCTTCTACAGGAGTTGCACTAAACGATATTAAGATTAGAAAGCTAATAACCCTAATAGATCGTCTTGCCACTAACACCACCGGAACACCAATGATAATAAGTAAATATTTGCTTTCTATGGGAGCTACGATCATTCAGAACTGCCTTGCATTAGATTTGCTGCTTGTGAAGGAAGGCGCAGTCTGCAAGGTCATTCATGCAAGGGAATGTTGTGCATACATTCCAAAAATAGATAATCAGCTTGAGAGTTATATCACTAACATTACAAACATTATGTACAAATTAACAGAATTGGATGACACAGGCACTTGGGAAGGAATAGCTTCAATATTTGGGTCTATTAGAAGAGGATTTGCTAAGATAGGTGAATTGTTGCAGATTGTGGTGGGTGAAGGAATGCTGAAATTGCTTTTAATTCGTCTCCTAATTATACTAATTGGCATTACATGTGTGCTTCTCTTCCTAAGATTTTGCAATGGAATTTCATCAGGCAATGGATTTAGTTGTGGGTATAAGAGGTTTTTCCGCAATGAGAGGGAGAAAGAGAATTTATTTAAAGGTTGAAGAAATGGTAAGTGAGCTCTATGACACCTTGAAAGACCTGGGAGAATCAAAGGAGAAGAACCCTAAGTTGATAAAATCCGTGTTGTAATAAAGACGGGGATGTGATGATTTAGAAATCATCAGATGGGGGTTGTGAACATTGTCTCGCCTTTTTGCTTTTAACTGATCGAACTCACACTAACATAAGCTAAAACACAGTGCCTTCCATTTTGAAGTGACGCTCTACCACACCATGTGATCATTTTTTCGTTATTTCTTGGCTAAATAAAGAAATTCAATCTTCCCTTTAAAAGACAGCAAATGTTCCCAGGAGTTTCTCACTGATGTGTACATAACCAGGTACATCCCAACTGTCCCAGGCTATATTTTACAATGTGTCGACTAATGTTCTTGAACAAACTATGAAAGCAACTGTATTCAATGGAGTAGTAGTATGAGAGAATTCTCAAATGTATTCTGTAATAAAGTGTTTCTTCTTGCATGGTCCTTTTTGTTTCATATCCTGAGAACCATGTATTTACTAAGCAATGTAAGAAATTCCTTGTCTAAAGTCCTATAAAAAGACTTACTTTTCCTCTGTAACTTGGACACCCCATTCCACTTTTGTAAGGTTAATCTATGCTGGATTTTACATTGAACTGTAATGTTTTTTTTGTACTATGATCTGCATTCCTTACTACTAACCAATCTCATGATATATTTTCTGTATTTTGCTCAACAATACTGTACATCAACTGAGTAAAATCTTGACCCGCGTCTGTCAATCTTACTGAGAATGCTACAGTTCTGATTCTGGTTTTGGGCTCAACAAAGCTAGAGACGTGTCCAATCGGGGAGCACCAAAGTCCGTATAGGGACTACACAGCTCCCGGTCCGAACAGTTGGCATGCATATGGTAAGGTGATGAGAATACCGGTTTGTGCGCTGACATACGTATACCCAGTTTGAAAAGAAGCTGATGAGCCAGATGTGCACCCTTGACTACTGATATCCTGCCATTACCCAGTTGTGGAAGCTCCTTTCCACTAACATATCTCTCATAAAGACCAAATAGAATCTATCAAATGCTTTTTCTGTGTCAACTGAGAGCAACACTGATTTTCGGTTAGCCTTGCTTCCTATATCTATGAGGGGTAGTACCTGCTTTGTATTATCTCCTGCCTGTCTCTTGGTAATTAATGCCGGTTGATTGGTGTGCACTAGTGATAATATCACACCTTGCAATCTGAAAACAAGAAGTTTCTACAGTCTCATGGCATCTATATTGAGCCGAGTGATCGGCTTTAAAGAAGTGTGAGTGTTACTTCTATCATGATGCAGTTGACTCTCCCCACACGGCCTGGAACTATGTCAGGAGTACTGGGTATAACTGGGCTCCAAATGCAGACCTGACAACTTATAAATATATTTCACCATGGGAGGGGGGATGGGCCGTAGGAGGATGGGCCTTGTGCCGAGATCTACCTAGGAGGCATTCTGTCCCCCACCAACCCCTCACTTCCTCCCCCCAAAAAAACATGGGTTGCTGAGGCTGTCGCTGATGTTGTCAACAACTGATGCGGGGTGGTGGCTGGCACCCTGTCACAGGTCATTGCCGCTGCTCTCACCTCCTGTTTGTAGGGGACTTTCCTTCTGTCACCATGGTCACTCATGGGGCCACATTCAGGGAGTGGCAGGTTTGTCAGAATAATAAGTGCCGGGGTCCAAACTTTTTTCAGAAGCCTTAGGCTAGCCTGCCGTATGGGCACGGTTGCTGAAAACCAAGGGTGCATAGATTTGATTCTACCTCATGCCTCTTTCATCCAACATCCTACAGTCCCTGCCACTTTATCTCACACTCGCAGGTTCTTTTTTATCCCTTTGTTCTCTCTTTTTCACTGTTTTCAATCAATCCCCTCCTCTTTCTCTCTCCCTTTCCTGCCCTTCTCTCTCTACTACAGGGCCAAAGTCTAATGATGGAAAAATAAGTTTCGGTCCTCAAAAAAGAATGCTGGTGGGCCCCACCAGGAACCACTGGCTCAAATTAAGCACTGGTGAGTTGCACTTCATGTTATGTGATCTTCACCTCCTGGTGCCTTCAATTTTGTTGGTGCACTGCGCAGCCACATTGTTACTGGTGCTCTGCTGACCACGTTGCATCTGATTCTGCACATCACCCTTTGGATCAGTTGGTCAGCCAGCACACATTACATCAGGGCCCCACCGGGGTTATTGGTGCCAGGCTAGGGCCATGCTGGCATACTTCGGTTGTGGATGCAACAACCCTAGATCAGTGGTTCTTAACCTTCTGACTTCTGCGGACCCCCACTAAGTCATTGTTGATATCCGGGGACCCACATCGAGCCATTATTGTAAGCCAGGCATTACTGTCCTAAGCAATTTCTATGATTTGAACCTCAAAACAATACACAAAAATACAAAAACAAGTATGCAACAAACAAATACTCAAATATTGAAATATTTTGTTTCATTCACAAGCAAACAGAGAAAAAGTTTTCGCATTTTAAATTTTGCTTCTTTAGTTGTATACACTTTATTCATTTTTATGTGTTAATTTCAGAATTATTTAATTCTATAAAACAGTCATGGAGCCCCTGAGTAGGCCTCACGGACCCCTGGTGTCCTTAGACCACAGGTTAAGAACCACTGCCCCAGTGCTTTAAATGGGGGGGAAATAGTGCAGGTACTCATTTAAATATGGCGAGTGGGTGGGGCTTGGGGGCGGGGTTTAGGGCAAGACATGTCGATACTTATCAACTTCGATACTACTTGCAGCACATACCAAAACACATGAGAAATTTCTTTCATTAAACAGAGCAGGTTTGTTTACTCATTAAACACAACGAAAGCCAAACGCGGCGATATTTTAACATTTCCTTGTTTTGTAATATGTGCAACATCAATACTGTTAATTGCTGTTGATTGGCACAATTCTATATATTCTCGAGTGACACAGAAAGAAACAAGCAGACATGCACACACAAAACATTCCACACATTTCCTTTAATATAACTTCCAAGAGTGTCTCTATTCTCTCCCCCTTTCTCCAGTTTTTGTCTGACACAAAAACAATCACAGGCAAGCACACAGGCAAGCAGACAAACATAAACAGACAGTTAACAAAAGAATCAGGTGGGATTAAATCCATTTGAACCTGGTTACCTCCCACGGCTTTCTTAATTACGCTGTCACGGGGCTGCCTCGATGTCTGTGTTTGCAACACAGCATGATGGTGAACACCCGTACGGTATGCAAATGAGCCCTCGCAGAATTTTTCAGCTGGGCTTGGCTCAGGTCTACGGAAGTGCCTTGGCTATCAAAGAAAGGCCGCCAGCACCAGCATTTCATGAGTACCGGTACTCTCTTCGGCAGTAGAGAAGTGCCGGTACTCAAAGTGATAAATCTAAGAAGTGCCGGTACTCAGTACCGGTGAGTACCGGCCCATTTAAAGCACTGCACTGCCCTAGATTATATGTCTGTTTCCATCTTGGGCCATAATTCCCTTAATTGCTATTTAAATCCCATCTGTAGTTAATGGACTGTTTAACCACCCCTGCCAGTGTAACGTTGTCCAGATATTGAGATAGCTGGAGGGGATTGTAGTCTGGGATGAGTTTAATTTGGAATAATATTCAACAAAGGTACCAAGTTTATATTTAGAGTTAAAGATGAATTCCCTGATGGACATGCTGATATGTGATATTGTATTATGTCCCCTGGGACCATCCAAGATCCAGGCCAAAGTTTTACTCACCAAATTGCTATGCAGGTGTGTGTCTGCCTAGTTATTTTGTTTTCCTGATTTGCAGTCTCTTGGAGCATAGAGAGTCACTAATTTAGACCTGTGCAGCACAACGGCGTATCGCCTCATTACAGGGATCCACATCTAAGAGTCTACAGTCAATTAGGTCCAGGTGGTGTTGCAAATCTTTCAAAATTCCAGCTGTATTAAAGGTAAACATTCTGCAACTGTATAACTTTAAAGTTTGTCATACTCTTTTAATTCTAGAAACAGAAATTGAGCTTACATTTATTTTGAAAAATTCAGATATGAGGTTGCGGATTTCAGATTTAAATTCTGTATCAGAGGGGGATAAAGTGTTGAACCACCAGGGTAGGGAAATGGGCTTTTGAAAGTTGTAAGTATGGTGGAGTTTTAGGCATAATTGTGTATCCTGAATCCAATTGACTACGACCCTGGAGATCCATCAGTAATGCCTGCAGGAGCTGGAATTATGCACTAAATGAAAGTATGTGAGTTGTTTATTGTGTGCACCTTCATAGATCCACAAAGTTGTTCATTTGCATGACCAAATCACCTTGGCTGAATGTGTGAGGTTGCACATCGTCTGTTCTGTCTAGTTGGAGGTTAGGTAAATTGTTGAAGTTGTCCCCATAATATGTTGGAGGCCTGAAGTTCGCAACATTTACTTTGCATTTCATCATGCATATTTGGATCACCTAGATTAGGGCCGTAAAGATTAAAAGGAGTGAGGGTTTCATTGTTTATTGTACACAACTACAGTGACATATCTAGCTTAGGTATCAGCGATCCATTTCTGCGTCTGGAAATCCATCTTGCTTCACATGAGAGTCCCCACCCCTCCAGAGTAAGAGTTGTAGGAAGAAAATATCTTTGACCTCCCCATTTCTCACTGAAGGAGGACTGTGTCCTTTGATATAGATGCACCTCAAGCACCATAAATACAGCTATTTAATTTCTTTCTAGATTTCAAAAACTTGCTTTAACTTTTTGGGAGCATTTATCCCTTCTCTAATCCAGTTTAAAAGTTAATTGTTGGTTGGGTGTCACTTTTTTGGAACCTGATATGGCGATGTCACATATCCAAAAATTCTAGGTTGCCTGCAGAGGGTGAATGTGCTCAATACCATCACAATCATGCAAAGGTTTTCTTGTACCTGAGACTAAAAATGTTTTCCCCTATGCCTCACCCTTCCCACCAACTTTGACATCAGTTTGTTGATGGGAATCCTTCCCAAACTTATTCAAAATCTAAGGTGAACTGAAATAACACTGAACAACAAGATGATGTGCGCTTTGTGCATAGGGGACCAAAGCTGCATAATACGACGGGAGTCCAGTTGTCTAGCTGAATTGCAAACTTTTGATTGCCATCTCTGTGATATATATTCCTTTATAGAACCATTCAAACCATATTTAATGTATTACTGTCATGAGTTTTGCCATGTGGTTTCCATCTGACCAGAATATGTAGCTTCTGGTATTGCCAGTATTCTGATGTTGTTGTGTGGACAGTGACCCCCAAAATCGTAATTTTTTACTTCAATGTTCTGAATCTTCTCCATCTTGGGCAGTTTTTCATTAGCCCCAACGGTATCTTCCTGCAACTCTTACTCTGGAGGGGTAGGGACTCTTGTTTGAAGCAAGCCGGATTTCCAGATGCAAAAATGGATCGCTGATGCCCCACGTAGCTATGCCGCAGTACTTGTGTGCATTAAACAATGAAACTCTCACTCTTATAAGGTTCCCGTTCTGCCATGTATAACTTTGTGGCGTGATTATCCATTCTTTCTATCATGTGGTGTACTCTCAATAAGGGAGCCTGTCATGCTATGAATGGTAGTGAGGCTAGATTTCAACTTCCGGTTGGCATCCAAAGGGTTCATATTATAGCATTTCTTTTCAAAGGTGAATTTCACATGATTAGGATCTCCTTTTTACAATGTGTTTTTAGGAGGGAGACTGTTTCCAACACTTATTTTCATTTATTGTTTCAACTTCACTAGCTATATACTGCAGCCACAATGTTAATTGTGTGATCTGTCAGTGATTTCCCAGCATTCACCATGCACTGCTAATTATCCCCCATATTGCATCACTCATAATATGTTCTATCACATCATTGATAACAGCACTACAACACATGAAATGCCATCATCGATGACAACACTGTACATGGCGAAGGTGCGAGTTATAGTTACTTTAGAACTCAAGTTATAGTTGCTATACATAACTATAACTGGTGAATTTCAGTGTTTTTTTAGTTTAACACATTACGTTGTCACTGCAAATTGGGTTTGCGGACCTCTGCAATTTAACGATTCAGATAGATCCATATTTTTTCTTTTAAAACATCTTTTTATTTCAATCAAGAAAAAGTAGAAACGAAAACAAAGGACACATGACAGCAATAATCATTACAGTCGGCATCAGATCACAGCCTACATGCCTTATATGTATCAGGACAGGCCTCTCTTCTGTTTTGCTGCATTGCTCGCCCATTCCCCATATCCAGGACTCAGCAATATAGCAATTGTACCTAATCCTCAGTTTCTCCCAGGCTGGGAGGCTCTCCGACCCCCAGAGAGAGCATCCCTCTACTTTCGTTCCAGCCCCCCCCAAATCTTTGTCCATTTATGTGGGAAACCTCTCCCCTCGTAGACCACCCTCTCTGCCTGCATGCACCAGTCCATAGATAGCTCCATAATTAATCCATTTAACCCATCATGCCCCCCAAAAACATTTTTAACCACTAATTTCTAAAAAAATAAAACTACTGAACAAATTTACACCAAACCACACAAGGGAACTTTCCTGAGTAGAGTTCAACTTTCAAGCCCAGTTCAAAGTTCAGCATTTTTTGACATGACACCCCAAAATGGATGGCCTTTTTTGGGGAAAGTTTGTTGCAGGTTTGTCAGATGCTGCTAAAGGTATTAAATAAATAAAAAAAAACATTTTCAATTAAAACTGTGACCTAACCATAACTATTTACTGGCCATCACTACTACGTAGTGTTGTATGTATATGTGTCTGTGTGTGAAACAGTTGGAATTGGGCATCCAATGATAATTCTATACTACTCTAAATAAGGTATATCTGTAATCAGTGACGTTTTAAGGATTTTGGGGGCCCTGGGCCAAACGTATTTTGGGGGCCCCTGTTCAGAATGATTTTATGATCCAGTTTCAGCTCTTTCATGCCCTGTTTGGTCAAATTCTAAATGTTTGTACATCTGATATTCAGGGATAGTGATGTGTGTTTTCAGTACTGTAACACAGCAGCAGCTCACTAATATTACTGCAAATATTCCCTGGCACACCCTCCCATTTCTCATATGTGGGGTCATGTATTGATCTAAAAGAAACTTTTTATATGGATGTTGCATGAAACATAAACACATTTTGTCTGCAAAATGTCTTTAATAGACTCACACATTAAAAAGAAATAATAGAAAAACGCTATTTACAACAATCTGTTAAAAAATATTCAAGGTCATCAGGGCAAGACTCTCTGCAGAACAGAGCTGGCTCTCTTAGGGGGCCCCTGAAAGACTGGGGCCCTGGGCCAGAGCCCACTTTGCCCATGCCTGAAAACGTCTCTGTCTGTAATGCCCACAGATTAGAAGAGCTGCGCATGCTGTTGAGGAGATAAAAACAAAGAGCAGACTAAACGAAATATAAAAAAAAAAGCAATCACCATTTTAGATGGGTAGTATTGATAATATATTAAATGATCAGTGACTCAAATAAAGTCTGTTGGAGAAGTTAATCGGGCCTTAGGCTGAGACATCACTGTAAAGTGCGAGACCCCATCAAAGTCTGTGTGATCGTCGAGGCAAATTGGGACATAGGCGTGATTTAAAGATGCAAGCCTCTATGACATTTTATGTGACTATTAGACCCGAGGTGCGGCTTATCGAGTCAAACATATAAATGCTCCAAAGCAGCTTTGTTTCAGAGAAATGAACTGATGAAAAAGGTGTTGCCACATTATGGGTGGTGGCGACAGTAGAAGGAGATTTGTCATGTAGCTGTTCTCTGGTGCACTTTAACCACAGGATATAGAGTAGTTTCTCGATGCTCATTACATTGTGCATGCATGTCTTCTTGACATGCACACTTATGGCACTTTTTGGGACCTACTTTTCAACTATTATTTCCACTTCTGTTTTCTTTTCTGCACTAGTGTGCCTCACATGAAAATGGTGATGGGGCCGTGTGCACCCTGTCTCCATGCAGCCATTACACTATATGACTATGACCGTGTGAAACAAGCGCTGTGAAAATAAACCCTAACACTGTAAAATAGACAAAATGCTTTCAATTTCTTTTTTTTAATATAAGTATATGCGGAATTATTCAATTCTCTCTCTCGCTCTCTCTCGATATATATATATATATATATATATATATATATATATATATAGATAGATAGATAGGTAGATAGATAAGTAGATAGTAGATAGTAGATAGTTATAGTTAGGACCACGTTTCCACAGGAAAAGCATTTTTTGATGTGCTTATAACTTTGGCGTCGTGTGATGAATCTTTACGAAATTTTCCAAAAAGTTCCTCTTTTCAGGTCAGCTCCTATCCTGAAAGTTTGGGGGGGATTCATCAAGGGGGGGCTAAGAAAAAAGGGGGGTCAACACGTGTTTTCTCCATGCAATTTCCATAGGAAACTTTAGACAAGGCTACAGGTCAAACTGCTGAACGGAATTACGCCAAATTTGGCAGGGAGAAAGGTCTTGATCCAGAAAGCACGCTTTTGTTTAAATGGGGTAAATCCGTTCAGTAGTTTTTGAGAAATATCAAATTTTCCAGATATCGATATTTGAGAATTCTGACATTTGATTGGCTGAGGCGTTACGAGCACGAGCTTGCGGCTTATTGGCTGCGAACTGTTAAAACTAGGAAGTGTTGGCAGCCATTTTGTTATTCACAACTCTCCCTCTACAAGGCATCAGGTCCGTAGCTCTACCTCTGCGAGGCAACACAAAAAATATACTGCAGCTCTGTCTGTGCGAGATACCCCTTTCACGGTCCCTCTCCCCACATCACTAGCTCGCGGCTATGCCTTTAGAAGCCAGTCCGTCGGCTCGCAGCTGTGCGACTGCGAGCTGTCAGCCATTTTGTGACTCAGTCCGTCAGCTCGCATCTCTCCCTCTAAAAGGCATCGGATCCGTAATTCTACCTCTGCGAGGCAATACTGAAAATATCCTGCAGGTCTGTCTGTGCGAGATACTCCTTTTACGCTCCCTCCCCCACTTTACCTCTGTGAGCCACTTCGTTAGCTCGTTTTACGCTGCCTGTCCCCACATCATCAGCTCACGGCTATACCTTTAGAAGCCGGTCGCAGCTCTGTGTCTGCGAGTCGTAGGTCCGTAGTTCTAACTAAAAATATACCGCAGCTCTGTCTGTGCGATATACCCCTTTCACAGTCCCTCTCCCCACATCACCAGCTCGCGGCTATGCCTTTAGAAGCCAGTCCGTCAGCTCGCAGCTCTGTGTGCGAGTCGTGGGGCCTGCAGCTCTACCTCTCTGAGCCACCTCGTTAGCTCGTAGCTGTGTCTGTGCTAGCAGGCCCGTTACTCTCCCTCTGCCAGTTAGCCCGTCGGGTTGCAGCTCGGAGGGCTCGCAGCTGTATCTCTGCAAGCCAGCCCGTTAACTGATAGCTGTGTGTCTGCTAGCAGGCCTGTTGGCACGTTGGTCTCCCTCTGCAAGTCAGACCACAGCTCTCCCTCTGCGAGCCAGTACGGTGCTGTACTTTTGCGAGCCAACAGCTCGTAGGTCTCCCTCTGCGAGCTGAGCCCACGGGCCGCAGCTCTTCCTCTGTGAGCCTGCCCAACGGCCCGCAGGTGTCCCTCTGCTGGCCGAACCACAGCTGACACTCTGCGAGCCGAAATTGGGAATATAAGGCGGCTCTAAAAAGAGCCTTTGTGTTTATTAGCTGGAGCTACATGTAAGTGCGAATGCACAGCTTCAGGTTAATCAGGAAAACTCGGTTTCCCTCATCTGTGAAGTGTACTCCATCACTTCTGTAGATATCAGCCATATCAAAACGTATGTTGTTGTTGTAGATCGACCCCATTCTATGGTCTCTGAGGTATGCAGACACAGCTTTGTTGACATTCTTCCTAGATTTTTCAATCTTATGACAAAATTGGTTTGACCATTTCCACTTCTGTCTTTGGCATATATTGGAATATACAAAGACAGTTTGAGGCAAAAGTAACATCAATTGTCCAAAGGTGTCCTTCATAAGCATTTCCAAACCTACCCCAGTCAATGTGCCTAGATCGTTACCACCACAGTGCACAATCATGAGATCAGGGTGTTGGAGATGCAAACAGGTTTTAACCAAAGGGAGCAATTGGTGCCACTTCAATCCTCTCTGTGCAAACCATTTAATGTGCACATTTTGTAAACCTAGGTCTAAGTCAATACGTCTCTGTTCTGCATACCTCTTGCACCAGAAAACATAGCTATGTCCTACAATCCACACTAGCATTTTGAAGGTATGGCTAGAAGATATAGATAAATGTCTGTAGCTCATGCACTGCATTCGTAGAATGAGAGATATGTTTAAACATGGGGAACAACTTTTTTTTTTATATACAAAACCTTAACCGATTGGGAGATGAAATGTATTGTGTCCTAAAAAGTAGGGTGTATATTAGTTTTGATGAAAAGCATCTTTGTGATTGGTTAATAAAAAAGCAGTTTATACGTGGAGTACATATTATAGGATGAAATTTGCTCAGCTCAACCACACCTGCTAATTGTATTTGGAAGGTGCAGTTCAAACTTGAAAGAATGGTGAACTTTTGACCTCCACGTGCTGTTAAATGTTGGAGAAAATGTTGCAAAAAAAATATCAGTTGGTTTAAAAAAATGATGAACTTTTAACCTGCATGTGTCGTAGAATGTTCTAGAAAGTGTTGATACAATATGTTGAACTTTTCACCTGTATGTGTCCTTAAAAAAAGTGTTTATATGGAACTTTCAAAAATAACCAATAAAGAGAGGTTTTGCAATCGAAAAAAAAAGGAACTATTCTGATTTGTTCTTTACATGTATTTATGTGTGGAGCAACAGGGAAATTGTGCCATTACTGGTTCCATTCTTGATGAAAGTGGTGCATTACATGTACTGTGTGACAAGAAAAGAATTGCGAGATTTGAAGTCTGCATACCAACTACGAAGGTAAATTAGAAATTAAGAAGGTGTGTTATGTGTTTTGTAGTAGTGGTTAAGTATTTGAGACGATATTTTTAACTTTACAAGTATTTTTTATTTCTAAATAACAGTGTTAGTAAAGTCTGGTGTTTTATTGGTTCTAAAATATGCATAATGTGTAACTAGTTGTTAAACAAGTACTTTATATATGTTTAGGAGTTTTCGCAAAGAAAAAGTGTAAGTTGTTATCTGTAAAAGACTGTGGGTCATATTCTCAAGACGAGCGATAACATTATCGCCGCTTTAGCGGCAGTTTCCTGCCGCTAAAGCGGCGATAATGTTATCGTCATTCTTGTGAATATAGCCCTGTATGGGTTTGGAAATTCCATGTAGCGTTAATTTTGATTTGTATATCTATTCCGGCGAGATAAACAGAATGTCGCACGTTTGGAAATTATGCTCAGTCTGGAAATAGTGGAGAAGGGGTCACAGTAGAAAATTCATGTGTTATTAAGTTAACAGAGATGGAAAAAAAAGAAGAAATATTATGTGCACAGTTTGTGGTCTCATTTTTTACACTGAGAGGTAGATTTCAATGTCAGTCAAGGCTGGTGTGGTACTGTGAGGCTTTGCATTTGGGTGTTCTTAGGAAATCTAAGTTGTTAGGGAGCGTTTCTTGAGAAGTCATTTTTTTTTTACATATGTGAGAGATAAAAAATAAATGAAAATGTTCTTTGTATATTTTCTGTACGATTTTGTTTACAGTGGTAAAGTAAATGTGATTATTAGTGATAGTAATTCTCACGGTGTGTTCCTCTGCTGAATATACGCAGGCGTTTAAGTGGTCCGGGTGTTATTAGTAGTAGGCTCCGCCACCCCTTTAAGAGAGCCGCCAATTTTTTCATCCCAGTTAAAGGTGTTAATATACGTATAGTAAATGGGCGATACATGAAAAGTTTGGAATTATACCTTCATTTACTCTGTCTACCTTGCAGCACCATTTTGTGCCCCCAGCAGTACTGTTTATAAAAATAATCTAATACAGCTTTTTGTATTATAAAAATAGCACTTATAGGTTTATTGGCATATTGGTAGAATTTGTACTATATAAAGAATGTTGCAATCAGTTTCAATGGTATAAAAATGCACTGTATTATGTAGGAAATATTACATATGCATAGGTTGTGATGTCATTTTTTTACTGTAAGGTACATTTGAGTATAAGTGAAAACAGGTGATATACTGCGAACCCGTTCAGAATGTGCACAGATTACATAGAGAGTAAATGGACAAAGTAAACGTGCACGTTGCTTTGTGTATGTATGCATGGTTTGAATCATTTGATGATACTTTAAGACATAATCTAAACACTATTTCTGCTTTACAATTGGGTACAGTGCACAGTGTTAGTAGTTAGTGACTAGATGCTGGTAAAGGTATTATTTATTGCTCGTTCGTACGAAATAAAGGTGGAGAGGGGCGTTTCTTTACAAGAGATATTTTATAAATGTGTGAGAGATAAAAAACAATTAAAAATGTTCTTAGTAAATTTTCTATACGATTTTTTCACACTAGTAAACTAACTGTGATTATAAGTGATGAAAATTGTTAGGGTGTGTCTCTGTGCTGAACATAGGCAGGACTTTAAGTGGACTGGGTGTTACCGGTGCTGAACACTGCTACCCCTTTTAGACACCCGCATTTTTTTTCATCCCACTTAAAACCCTCAATATACGTATATTAAAGGAACGGTACAATAAAAGTTTAGGGATTACACCTCCGTTTCCTCTCCTCATGTGTCATCCCCATTTTGTGCAACAAACAGTAGTGTTTAGAAAAATTAAGTAAGAGAGCTTTATTTAGTATGAAAATAGCACTTATACCTTTATTAGCATGTTCATGGGATCTGTAGTGTAAAGAAAAGGTCGTAATCAGTTTCAATGGTACAAAAGTGACGTAACATATGTTTGAAAGATTACATGGTTTTAGGAGTAAGGTATAGAGGTAACAAATAAGCAGTATAGTTTGTTATGTTTAAAATAATATGTAGTTTTGTAAATCAGATACGGCGTTGATTTGTGCAGCACACAGTACACCCACAATGACCCTGGAACATGTCCCTGAATGCCTTGGCACACTGCAGCACACATCCAAACGCCAAGTAGGCCCCCATCCACAATGTGGACAGAGTGCCCCCCCCTATCACCAATATCACAACCTACCCTTGCACATATGCTGAATCCAGCAAACCAGCAGATCCGTGACCCACACTGACTATGCAAGTAACACTGCATTTCGGATAGCATAGGAGCTGCGCAAAGAAAATGACATGGCCCACGAAGTGACATGGACGGAGCCAAGTGCGGATCACATCCTCAAAGGAGCAGGTCACACTCCGACGTGTTCACGTGCAACCACAACCCATGCCTTACAATACACGCAGCAGACCAACAATGCACCAGGCCACAAAATAAGTCCGCAAGCACACATCACCCAAGTCAAAAGCAAAACAGGTCCCGAAAAGCACACAATCCAAAGGCACCCCGTCTGAAGGGGAGAAGGCTACACGAAATCAGAGGTGCAGGGGCAATTCCCCCACAATGCAGCCCACACACATAGCAATCACAGAACATCAGCAATCAAGGCAATGTGGTACAAAACTCCCCTCATACGCGTTCTGTGTCCGGTGTGTATGGCGGGGTGATGGCTGCATGGCTGTGTGCCCTTGACACATCAAACTGCGTAGGTGATGGGGCTGCATCAGATGTCGTCCAGCACCTATGCAAAAACAATGTCTGGCTCACAGAGGCGGAGCTTGCCAAAGGGATACACCCCCATTGCACATGCGACAGTCAGTTCTTCCCTGTGTTGGGACGAGGCTCATTGTGGCACACGTGTGGACAATCTTTACAACACACCTCACAGTTAGACACCAGTGGAGTGGCATAGGCTTTATTGGCATGTGCGTGTCAGTACGGACGAGGCAACGGCCACAACAGGCACGGACATGCTTAAGACACTTACACGCAGCATGGGTACATCTCGAGGGGCAGATGATGTTGGGGCTCAAATGGACAATATTGATCACATATGGCAACGCTCACAGCCCACCTTGCCTTGCTGGATGAGTCATGTGTTGTTTGGCGTCTGCCCAGTGCCCCGTGTGAGGGGGCACGACTGACTGTACATGGGGTCTGCATGGTGCTCTGCCTCCGGGGTGTGGCAATTGTCTGCTCTGCCGACAGTGATCAGGTGTGAGGGTCCGACAGGTTCGCATGTTGTGCTACATCGCCATGTGTGTGCTCTCACCCAGCAGTGTGTCCCAATTGGCAACATTGCGAAACGACGCTGTGTTGCTCGGACCATGGACCTGCGTTGCCTTGGACAGGTGTGTGTGCACACGCGTTATTCCACGCACATGCATCCAGAGCCCGACCGACGGGAGACATGTGTTCAGTTTTGGTGGGATATGTGAGCAATCCCCACTGTGCAACAAGTTGTTGGGCCATGTGCTGTGGGTGAGAGTAGGATGTGGCTGCAGGTACATAGTTACTCGCCCATAAATGCCCGTGCAGCTTCATGTGCAATGTGTTCCAATAGTACGTCGTTGTCGTGGTCAAGGAATACCAGGGTGAGCCAATCCATTAGGTGGTCCGGGCAGGTGTGCTCAGCCCACGCCATGTCACCGATCCGCAACACAGCCCAATAGGGAAGCGCCTCGATGTGGTCACTGCAGACGAGAAATTGTGCCATCTCCCATGCACAACTACCAATACATACGCAGTATGTCAAGGCATCCCATACACAGCTGTCTCGGTTACACTCCTGTTCGTGATCCAACAGGGGGCGCAAACACAAGTCATAGTCCAATTCATCAACAGTTGTGTTGGATAGGCAGAGATTCATGGGACACTCGAATGTGCATGTTCGGCAGTGGAACCAGGGCTGGACGCAGGTGATGTGGGCAATGCGGAAGCTGAGCCTGTAACTGATCCGCAGCACTGCCAGTGGCAGTGCGCCCAGTAAATGCAGTATACGTGCACGGTACTGTTCCACATGATGGGTGTTGTGCATGTGCCCGGTATGGCCTGCCATTGCGTTGGTGCGTCTCGTGAACAGGCACTCTTCTGGACTGCGGCTGTTGTGTGGAGGATATGCCACAGCTCTGAGCAATAATTTGAATGTGTGTGCAACGTTGTGGGACATGGGTTGCTGTTTCCGTGGGTGTCAAGGCCTTCCCATGTGGGGGTACCACAGGCAGGGGCTTCTATGTGTGGGCTGTGGATAAGTCGGATGGTTTATTTGCGGAATGCGTGGTGTGGGAGTCGTCCCCATCTGCCATTGTATCTCTATCAGGGTGTTCCAGGTGCGTTCGGGACCAAGGTCAGAGGTGCAGGTGTCCTCCCGGCTTCTGCATTGGGACAATGGTGCTTTCATCCCTGATGTTTGTCTCACTACTACTTTCGTTTTGGGAATGTGATGTGGCTTTGGCGCTGAGATTGGGACACGGCCTTGGGCTCATGGTGTACGGATGGCGATGCACACACATATGTTGGCATGTGGAGCCAGGTGCCCGTGCGTCCTTGCGCTGCTTGTGCTATCTCACTCCATCTCTCTCCCTCGCTCTCTCCCTCTGTTTTGTTTGCTGCGCGCATGGCACACCATCTTGTCTTGGATTTGGTCTACCGCGCTGTGTGCTACGGATTGTCCAGTGGGAGCAGCTAGGACTCATCCTAGGGGTAGTTTCTGCTTTTGTTTGTGTGGTGTTTTGTGTTGGTGGTTGCATTGCTGTATGACTGATTCTCCATTTTCTGGTCACGCATGTATGTTTATTTTGCTGCTTGTGCGACATGAGGCAAGATGTTTGTTTTGGGGTTGGTGGTGTTGGTGTGCAATTTCTTAGTCCGGTGTTGGGGGTGGTGCCAGGGGTGGGGGTGTTCTGGGTGTGGGATGGGGTCCTCGGGTATTGGCGGTGGGTGATGTGGCCCTGTTGGGAGTCCGGGCCGCATGATGAGTTGCTCCATGGCATCTGTTGCCCTTCGGATGTGGCCCTGGGCTGTGCTTCCTTTTGTGGTGCTGGCTGCCGTCCAACTTTACACCAGGTCAGAGCAGGTGTAAATTTCCTGGTGCTAACGTGCCTTATCGCACGTTTTGTGTTTTTATTGGGGATGTGGCTGGTCGTTGTGAATGTTGAGGTGTGCTGTTGTCTCTGCTTTTGTCACGGGAACGCCTACTCTGCATCTCATTAGCGATATTTGCGAGGGTCTTCTGTGGCGATGTTTTTTGAGGCTGCTATCGCGGGTATACTGGTGCTGTGGGCTGTTAACACCGGCTTGTGAATGGGGGGGTAAATTTATCACGAGTTTGGCTGCGATAAAGTGCCGTTAATTCGGCGATGGCTCCTTGTAAATATGTCCCTTAATCTTTCCCCCGCTCTCCATCTCCATGTCGGTGGTTTTTGTTGCTGTCTAACAGTTGATCTGTACTTGCTTATGTACATCCACAATGAAATGTAAGCCTGTACCATATTTTTGCTAATATGGTGCAGTGTTATGCTTGCTAAGTTGCCGATAGAAGTGTTAAACTAATAAGGGTAACTTTTACATGTGCCATTTAGTTGAGAATATCACTCTAAGTATACAGATAACAATTTTACAAAATAGTATCTACAAAGTTATCTGTAGTGGGTTGCAGAGGAAGTGGCGTGGGACGGTGGGGTGCATGGGATGGGGGGTGGGGCGGGGGAGCGAGGGGAAAAGTAGGAGGTAGTGGAGTCACATATAAAATAGGAAGGTGAATCTAAATAATTCAATAAATACGTGCTGTATGTCGGATGACACTATCTGCCACCCTACTGTTCCCTTATTCCGCTCCAGTACCATGCAGCATTTCCTCTGCAAGCTGCCACTGGAACTTATATAATTGTATGTGATTATTTTGACATATTGAACAGATATAACATATAATTGAAACTTTTTTTCATTCACAGAAAATTATTTTGTTTGGATTAAAAATTGAAAATGCCTAGAAGAACTGAAAAAAAAGGAAAAACAAAAAGGCAATCTACTTAAAGAAAAGTAAAAGATGTGCATTACAACAAAATGAGAGTACTACAAAAATAGTTTCTTCTGGTAAAAACACTAGACAATTTCTAAAAAAAGTACTACGAACATTTAATGAAAATAACATCACACAAAGGAAAAATAAAAAAATTCAAGTAAGGAGAAGCAGACTTCGACTTCAAATTGCAAGAAAAAAAAACATGATAAGGAAAGAGTATTTGTTACCCGTAGACAAAAACAATTTCAAGAAATTCGTCAAAGAGTTTTTCGAAATAGAGTAATTCAGAATTTAATAAAAGGATGCCGCAAATATAAAAAGAAAGTGCTGCAATTGAAACAGAAACAGCGTGTTGAAAGCATAGTGGATACTGCTTTTAAGTTAAAACAAAAAATATTAATTTTCATTTTGAAGAGGATGAAAGTGTTGGATAAAACAATGAAGATTCTGAAAGACAAAAGTAAAAAAAAGACGTGTGAACAGAAGCAACTTTTGTAAAATCTTCAGTGGAAAATGGAAACATACATCTAATAGTGAATCTTTTTTTAATGAAGAGAGTTACTTCCAAGAAAATAGTTTACCATTTGCAGTTGATACTTGAGGTCGTTGCTACGAAGTTCAGAATGGTTGTCCTGTTGCAAAAGAGGAAATGGTTACTATTAGTGCAGAACAGTTAATAGCTGAAGAAGTGCAAGGGAAACGCACACAAGCTCCTGTGTATAAGTGGGGCTGTAGCAGTATTTGTAGTATTCGACAGGAATCTAATGATATAATGCGAAATTTGTTACGAGAATATACACAGAAAAGTGTAAAACAGAAGATTAGGTTGTTACAAACACTTGATCCTTGTAATGTAAGAAAATATACTGAGAAGCATGGGCATTCTCTGGCTTGTCTTTCAAGAAAAGTGTGTAAAAGTGTTTTTCATCACTTAAGGTTAGCAGTACACCATTCAGAAATGCGGAAGTTTGTAAGGAAACTGTACTATGTAAAAAGTCCTGCATTATGTTTAGGTGAACTAAATACAGCTCTTTTACACGGCTCTTTATCAGATGTACAAAAAAAGTGTGATGATATTCAGTTCCGATATTTTGGTTCAGAAGAGCAGTGTATAGAAAGTGAAAGTTTGACAATTACAGATGTTGAAGAAGACGGGAAAGTGATTATAATTGATCAGTTTGAAGAAGAAATTGGAAAGTTTAACATAGTGTGCTCTCAAATTCCAAACTATGGAGGTCATTACGATGACGGGCGGACAAAGTCGGTGAATGGGACCGTCCGCCATAGGAGCGGCAGTCCCGCCGCGAGTATTAGGATGCCACCGCCACGGTGGCGGTGGTATCCCCTATTCCCAACATTGTGGCGGGCGGTGTTCACAGCACCTCCCGCCACAATGCTGGGAATGCACGTCGTGCATTGGCATGCACAAGGTGACAGGCACCGCGCGGTGCCTGCCACCTTGTCCATGCCAATGCAGGGGGGTACCATAGGTACCCCCCATGTGCACCCTCCACCCCCCCAACATCCTGGAGGCCCGCTACGGGCCCCCAACTGCAAAGACCGTATGCCTTTCCATGGCGGCGTTGCCGCCATGGAAATGCTGCTCTCCGCCAGCATCCTAATATGGATGGCGGTGTCTTGCAGACACCGCCACCATATTATTGCCCTTTTCCGCCCGGTCCCCTGTTGGACCGGCAGAAAACCGGCGGACAGTCTTTCCGTCCGCCGGGCTCCCTCCCGCCATCGTAATGTGGCGGGGGAAATGGCATGCGGGCGGAGGGGAATGGCGATCCGCCAGTCATCGTAATGACCCCCTTAGTTTGTGTTTGTTGTCGACGTACTAATTATAAAATTCAAACTAGGAATGTTGATTTGTATTTGAAATCTGAAAAGAAGAATAATGATAAATGGAAAGAATTTGCAACTTACTTGTTAGTGGAAGGTCAATTTGAGTTAGGCATTGATCAACGTATTTGTAAATATTGTTATAATAAATTAGAAGAGAACAAAATGCCCGCTAGAGCAGTACATAATAAGTTAGAATTAGTAGCTATTCCGGAGGAACTGGCAGATTGAATACATATGAGTCAGTTCTAATTCAATCTGTTCATCCATTTCAAACTATAATTCGCATGGAGCCTAAAACAGGTAAACTGCCACCAACAGACTTACAAAGAGGGCTGAAAGGAAGAGTAGTGTACTTACCTATGGATTTTAAGAAAAATATTGAAATTGTTGGTGGAGACAAAGATGAAAATGAAGCAGTAGTCATTCTAGTAAATGGAGTACCAACAAAGAGTCGGAAAATATGGCTACGTTATATCTTGTGGAGAATAATATTTATTATAAAAGTGTAAATGTGGAACAACAGGTAATAAGTTTGGAAGATTAATCTGAAATTTCAAGTGGTGAAATAGAGAAAGTGGAGAAGTCAAGGAGTGAAGAGATTTATGAACATTACACAATATGTCCTCTACATTCAAAAGAAGTAATAGGAAACAGTATTGAGTTATTTCAAATGAAAAAAGCAAAGGGAACTCCAATGAATGTATGGGAGAAAAGCTTAGAAGCTCGTTGTTTTCCACAGCTGTTTCCTACTGGAGAAGGTGGATGATATAATGACCGACCTGTACGTATTCCAGCTTCAGAATATTGCTCAGCAAGATTATACTCTGAAGATCCTAGATTCCGGCAGTGTATACCATATATATTTCACCTTTTGTTTGAAAGTGATCTGTCTTCTCTGTCCTATGCAGTGAACCACATACTGAAAACTGGAGTTCATCAATCACTTCTTTCAGCAAAAGAATTTGTGGAGAAAGTTCAACAAACAGATGAAAATTTAGAAGCACAGTTAATTAATTTGATGGCATGTCAACGAGGAACAAATAATTATTGGTATCGTCGTCATGGAGAACTGAAGTGTATGTTACGGAACTTAGGTACACCAACATGGTTTGTGACACTTAGCTGTGCAGAGTATGCATGGGAAGATTTGCTTGAATTTCTACGAGAAGCAAATTCCAATATAAAGAATGTTGAAATGAAGACACCAGGAGAACTGTGTTCTTTGGATCCTGTAAATGTGTGCAGATATTTTAATCATAGGTTTCAAGCTATGATGTCTTTCATCTGCAATAAAAAGAATCCACCTCTTGGAGAAGTTACCGATTTCTTTTGGAGAAAGGAGTACCAAGCGAGAGGTGCGCCTCATATACATATGCTATTGTGGATCAAGGATGCACCTAAATTTGGAACTGATTCAGATGAAATAGTATTGTCTTTCATTGAACAGTATGTGACATGTGAGATTCCAAGAGAAGGAGGAGATAGAAGCTTGAGACAGCAAGTTTTACGTTTCCAAAGTCACCGTTGTGGAAAGTACTGCAGACGAAAATACAAGTCTAAAGGAAAATTTTATACCAAGTGTCGGTTTGGGTTTCCACGTCCAGTAATTTCTAAAGGAAGAGTAAATTATTTTTTTCTTCTGTAAGGCACACAATAACTCGCAAATCTCCAAAGAATACCTACAACTTGAAAAGAACAGAACTGTCAAAGTATATTAATGACTACAATCCGGTTATTTTAAAAATGTGGAATGCAAATATGGACATCCAGTATGTTGCAGACAACTGAATTGCTGTTGCACGCTACGTTACATCATATATAACGAAATCAGAAAAAACCGAGATGAAACAAATGTGGGAAGAAATTGCACAAGAGAAAAGCCTTAGCAAAAAATTGTACAGCTTTACTTTGAAAATGCTTTCCCACAGAGAAATTGGATCGTATGAATGTTCAGACCGCTTGTCCTCTTCAAGTTTATATTCAAAATCCCGAGGGATCATTTGGGTAAGTTTAGGTCTTGCCTGCTCACGAAATAGAGTGTTGAAATCATTAGAAGAAATTAAATACTTAGCAGCAAATGAACCAGACAGTACAGAAATTCTTAAAACTAATATGTTGGATACATACTATCCGAAAAGGAGTCGACATCTGGAACAGCTATGTCTGTATGAAGTACTTCAACATTACAGCTTCAAAAGAAATGTTAAACAGAATTTAAAACAAGGAAAATATGCAGTACTTGGATGTCATGGATGTTTAGTAAAACACACAAAAGGTAACCTTATCAACCACAAGAAACTCAGTTGTGAAACTCCAGACAAGCGAGAATTTTACTATTTAGCACTTCTCCAACTGTTCAAACCATGGCGTACCGAAAGTGAATTACTTGGAGATTTCGACTGCTATGAAGATTCTATTATTGCACGTAAAGATAGCAGTAAGATAGCATTGCATGTTCAATTTTCCCTACATATTTAAAAATGTTGAATGATGAAGTTGAACAGGAAAAGACTATTACAGCTGAAGTTGCAAATGAAAGTTCTCAAGATAGTCAAAGTTCTGGTCCATGTAGTCAAGATCCACTTGTACAACCAATAGTGGAAAATGAAGCAGCGATTGCTATGCATGAAGTGGAAATTGCAATGCAACAAGCACAAGAGGAGAATATTACATTGGAAAAGTTAGAAGAAGAAGTAAATATTGAACAGAAAGAAATATATGTACAAGTGAGAGAACAGATAGAACATGGTTTGTTGCATGAAAAAAAAGAATGTGTATGTTCATCATTTAAACCTATTCTGATGTACATCAGTGGTCAAGCTGGAACGGGTAAAAGTTTTTTAATTAAAGTTTTGACCAGTTATCTTAAAAAAACTACTGGTTCACATTTATCTTGGTAGTAACAGCTCCAACTGGATTAGCTGCGCACAATGTTAAAGGAATTACTTTGCATAGATTACTAATGTTACCAGTTGAGCATGATAATAAATTAGAATATCAGAAGTTGTCTGGAGAAGCTTCTTAGGAAGTGTCAAGAGTGCTGAAGAAGATGAAACTTTTAATTATTGATGAGGTGAGCATGGTCTCAAACTTAATGCTTGCTTTCGTGCATTTAAGAATGCAACAGGTATTAAAACAGATTACGACGTTCTCTTTGGAGGAAAACATTTAATTGTATTTGGAGATCTGCTACAACTAACTCCTGTAAAAAGAACCAGTCTTTAAAACTCTTCTACATGAAGAAACTAGGAAATCTTTGGGAAGTATTGGAAATGTGAATCTCTGGTTAAATTTTGAATATAAAGAACTCACTCAGAATATGCGACAAGCAAGTGATGAAGATTATGGAAATATTCTGAAAGATGTAAGAATTGGTGTTCTAAGCAAACAAGGTAAACAATCTTTACAAAGTCATCTACTAAAGAATTTGTTTACAACTGAAAACACACCAGCAGGAGTACTGTACAAGAACATTGCAGAAAAAAAGTCAATACTTTGCTTAATGCCTACACTGGAAGAGTGTTATACATTTAATCAAGAGCTTCTGAAATTGGAAAATCAAGAAATAGTTCACATTGAAGCTATTAATAAAATCGAGCATCAAGGAATAACAATTCTTCTTTCAAATAAACTACAGACTAAATTGGATTCTTTGGAAAAGTCTGTACCAAAAACTGCTGGCTTAGAATTTTTTTTAGATGTATGTAAAAACTGTCGGGTAATTTTGAGGCGTAATTTGAATATAGAACAAGGTTTCGTGAATGGAGCAATAGGGAAAGTTGTTGAATTTGTAAAATATCAAAACAGAAATGCAATTGAATTCTTGAAAATTAAATTTGATCAGATTGCAGAGGTGAAACATATTGGGCGTTGTGCTGAACGTTTTTTGCTGGTAAAAGACTTGTATGTTCGTAGAAAACAGTTTCCTTTCTGTTTAGCATATGCAATAACCATTCATAAATGTCAAGGTTTAAGTGTAGATAATGCTTTAGTAAATGTTGGAAGAACTGTGTTTAAAGAGGGAATGGCATACGTTGCATTATCTCGAGTTAGAACATTGTCTGGTTTGTATTTAATTGATTTCGATGAAAACAAGGTTAGTGCTGATGTAAATTGTGTAAGAGAATATAATCATTTAAGAAGACTTTATGCACCAACTTTAGGTGAATATCCTATTTATGAAAAACGTGCTGTGTGTTCAAAACGCAAACATGTTGATGAATAAAGTGTGGTTGAAAAGCATAAAAAAATTCAAGAGAAAAGAAAAGATGCAAAGAAACAGAAAATAGAAACAAGTGATGATGTTGTGGGATACCAATTAGAAAATGCTTCTGGTGTCAACTGCTATGGTAATGTTATTCTAAACATTATATTTTATCTAGAAGATCTGTATGGTGAAATTATGGAAAGTCAGGAAAAAGATTATGTTCTGCACTTTATACTTTATTTGAACAATAGAGAACTGACAGAAGTAAGATCCATACTGCTTCTGGTATTCGACAACTCTTGGATACATGTACTGGATCTTTAACGTTCAGTCCTAATATACAACAAGATGCACAAGAGTTTCTGATGGTTATGCTTGGAGTATTAGAAGATGAAGGAATCCAGATTGAGAGTTTATTTGGACTCAGTTACAAATGGGATCACAAATGTGAACAGTGTTCATTAACTTCTAGTACTATAGTTGACAGAGAACGATTTCTATATTTAACAATACCTGACTGCAAATCTGTACCTTTTCCGAAATTAGTAAAAGAAGCAAATCATGATATGAAATGTTCTCGTTGTCAATCAGAAATGTTATCTACATTATGCCTAGAAAGATATGGAAAATATGTAATTTTAATGCTACAACGCTGTAGACCAAATGGAAGAAAAGTGGAAACAAAAATTAAATATTTTCTTGCTAGTCAAGTATCTATTTCTGGAATAACTTTCACAACACTGGCTATTGTTTTCAATGCTGGAGGTACTACCACATGTGGACATTATACTGTATATTTGAAATGCAAAAATGGTTGGAGTCACTGCAACGATACACACTTGGAAATTAAACCGAGATTGCCTTATGAATTACCCAACTCATACTTGATATTTCTGAAACAAAAATTTTAGATACGTTATTCGGCCTAGAGGGAAAATGGGAAGATGCTTTAAGGAATTGATACTGGATGATTTAAAAAAAAAAAATTCCACACATTATTTGGCCTTGAGGGAAAATGTCAAGAGAAAGTACACAGTAAAGGTAACATTTAAAAATTGGAAATAGTATTGGATGTGTTATTTGTGTTGATTTGTTATTGTGGTTGTAAGAGTTAGTCATTTGTTTTTTTTTAACAATCTAGTTGATTGTTTTTTTCCCCCAGCTGTTTATGATGATACTACACTGACATCACTGTGAATAGTGAAGTTAAGTAGAATCTGATAACAGCAGAAAAAGGGAGAAAAATATGTTTTGAAAATGTTATATTATGTTGTATTATTTGATAAGAAACAGCGTAATTTGTGAAATATATTACATTACACAACAGTTTTACAGTTTATTTTATTTTCTGTAGTGGAAAAGTGAGAAAAAATAGTACTAATGACAAATAGCAGAATAGTAGTTTAATATAAAAAAAAAAATCAAATTCACTGAAAAAACCATAGGTTTTACAGACGTTATTGTTAGAAATTAGCATTTAAAAAACCTTTGAAATTCACTGAAAAAACCATAGGTTTTACAGACGTTATAGTTAAAAATTAGCATTTAAAAAACCTTAGAAATTCACTGAAAAAACCATAGGTTTTACAGACGTTATAGTTAGAAATTAGCATTTAAAAAACCTTAGAAATTCACTGAAAAAACCATAGGTTTCAGGGACGTTATAGTTAGCTGGACATTTAACTCGTACAAAACCATAGAAATTCCACTGTTATAGTTAGTTCAGTTAACTATAACTCGTGCCCCCGCAATGTACTGCTCATGACGTCACATATTACATCATTCATGGCATGGTCAGTGACCGTGACAAAGACCATCTCTTGGTCGAAACGTTTGGTGTGGTGGTGGTAATGGTGGCGGTAATTATGCTTTATTAAAAGCTTTTCTAACTTTACGACTTCTGGAGTGCAGTGGTTAATTTCGTTTGAAGATATATATATATATATATAAATAAACAATTAGAGTTTCCATAGGATGAGTGTTTTTTTGTTTTGCTAATAACTTTGGCGGAATTTGTTGAATCTTTGAAAAACCTTACAATGAAGAGGTTCATCCACCTCAGTTCCTTCCTGGAAAGTTTTGGGATGATCTGTCAAGTGGGGGGCCGAGTAATATGGGGGGGTCCCAAAACACGTTTTCCCCATGCAATATTCATAGGGAAAATAAGATGATACAGAAAAAACAGGTGACAGGATTACACCAAATTTTGCATAAAACTAGATCTTTACTCAGAAAACATGCTTTTTGGGATTTGGTCTAAATCTGTTCACTCGTTTTCGATAAATTAAACTTTAAAAAATAAATATATCTGGAGTTTGGTCCTATGGGAGTACCGCTGGAGTCCCAAGGTTCTGCGAATTAAAAAAATTAAGAGTTTTGATTGGTTGCAAGGACTTTTTTTCCCTGTCGGCCGGTTGTCTATGCAGGAACCAGTGAATGAAACAAAATGTTGCAGCCCCCTTTACAGGACACAGGGACTTATTCCTGTGCCCTGAAACTTATAAAGAAAGAAGGTAGTAGAAGGCAAGGTAGGGATACCCTGACCCCTTGTTCCTTATGTGTAGGTCCCAGATGGACTCTGCTTGGGGCCAAAATAAAAAAATATTTGACTTGTCGGGGGACTGTGGGGCTCTCGGGAGAGTCCTACGTGACTTAGCACACCCTCCCCATGTTATTCCTCGGGACTCTAATGGATCCATGGGCTTCCACAAGAGTGTCGAGGGAACAAGAATTTTTTTTTTTAATTAAAAAAATTAACAATGTGGAGTGGGTGTCCATGAGTGGAGTCCTTCCAACCCCACACCACGCACAACCAAAGGTCAGGTACATATAACTGGTGAATTTCAATGTTTTTTGGTTGTAAAATGGTCTTTTTTTCATTATTAGAAGACCTATGCATAACTCCACTTTAAGCTTTAGTTTTTTTCAGTGAATTTCTAGTTTTTTTTTTTACTTATGTAAAAACCTTCACTACCTTACTTACGAATAACTCCACTTTAACCTTTGTTTTTTCAGTGAATATGTGTCCAGTATGTAGTATCTTCCTGTTGTGTTTATAATGTTCCCTGTTACCTGGTTCCTAGCTGCTCAGCCAGTGTGAGTTTTCTGTATGGAATGTTGGTGTGATGGACATGAGTGGAATGCTTGGGTGCCTGGTGTGAGTGTTGACAGTTGGAAGATGGGCTAAGCAGCAGGCAGGCTGCTCCTGGTGGGGCTGCTACCCTTGATGTTATGGACTAAATAAACAACTTACAAAGACACTACTTGGCTACGCCTACTTCATAACCTCTACGCAAGGAACATCATTACCACATTTTGGCGACGATCTGGAGAGAAACTCATGCTATACAGCTGGGCTTAATGAAGATAAGTGATGTCTTGATAAAAAAAGTCTTTAAAGCTCAAGAAACCTACAGAAATGGCAGTTCTTGACAGCACAAGCATATATCCAGGAAGAAGATGTTCATAAAAGTGCAGTCTGTGCAAGTAAATTTCCAAGAGGAATTGGTAAAAAAAAGAGACAAGACAGACAGCGCAAAGGTATTTTTGGAAAAATGGTAACATGTTAAAATTGTTTTCAATGCGGAAAGAACCTACCACAGACAGTGCAAGTACGTTTCCAGGAGGAAGTGTTGACACAAAAGGTACAAGATCCACAAGAAACAAGTGAAATGGAGCATCTCAAGAAACAAAAGAAACTGGAGCAACACGCCTCGCAGCCCCACCAGTGTTCCTCACACCGGACAGCCCCAGCCCAGGCGTGCTCTGCTCACAAACCTCACAATTGTTGGATTTTAAAAAAACAAGTATTGTGGGCTACATCAAGCTCTACAAAATACAGATTGACTCAATATTAGCGTGTTGGGTATCCTGTTTTAACGCTGCACTCTTTAACATCTTTTTGGACACGGTGTATGTCCATTACAACAAGTATTGGCAGCTACTTCTGCTCTACAGAATGGCAGTTTGTGCCTGTAAAACGGCGAGCTCAAGTATTGCTAGTAATCTGGAAGCAGTTTTACAAGTGCGGCAATTTTTTTTTGTGTGCTGCTCGGACATTCATAGTCTGCACATGTTGAGGCTGTTTTCTATGCAGCGTTTCATCTACAAACAAGTAAGCGGTTTTTTTCTATTGACACACTATGTTCTTGTGATCAGCTTCAGGAGGGGGCCATCAGCTGTGAGAATTTTATCGTGGTGAGTTTTATTTTGTTATTTTTCTCCTTGACTTTCTATGAGTGTGGGCAGTTTAACAGTCACTGCGCTTTTTCAAAACTTTAGCACGAGCCGGTTAATGCACGTGAAGCTTACCTGCTCTATGGCGGTCGCATGGAGGAGATGCAGGGACTTTTCGGATGTCTCTGTAGTTAGACACGTATGCACACTGCTCAAAGACGTTTTCAAGCATGAAAGCGCCTGGAGCCACCCGGCAGGCGTCTTTTCAGCTTGCCGCCATCTTGGATATTCAGCACCTCGTATATTACGAAGTTAGGTTGTTGGCTGGACTGTCTGGTTCTCAACCTGGTTCGGCCAGCTCGTACAGCGTGATATGGAAGTATTTATCTGGCCGCAGCGTTTTTTGTCTCCAGGATTTATTCTTCTGTGGAGTTCTCTGCCGACGACGGATCCAGCTGCACTTGCCAATGTTGTGGGGTCCGGTAGCCTCGCTCAGGTATTGCTTCTTCACTCTGTTTAAGGTTGTTTATTTCTGGTCTGACATTATCTTAACAAACTTGTTGGAAGTTGCAGCTGTCATGCAGTTCTCTGGAACAACAGCATGTGAATCAGTCTCCTCCTTTACACCTTGGACAGTGACTCATTTTCATCTTAGAAGTGGCGCACAGCTTTAAATTTTGGACAGTGTCTCTTGTCATGTGTGAGACGTTTCTCATTGATGTTAGTTAATCCTGTGTAGGAATATTCTAGGTATGAGGTGCATGATAAAATAGTCTATGCCTAGAATGTTATTATTTTTTTTTTAAATTCATTTGTTTTGGGTTACTAGTTACAGTTGTATGCCAGCATTTCTTTTTCTCACCTTTCTCTTTCTTGTTTGGCTAGCATTGGATCTTTTGTAAGCCCATTTCCTTATGTTGGGTGGGTGTATCGACCCTTACAGGAGGGTGGTCATATTGTTTTTTATGTGTTTTTTGCAAAGTCTGTATCCCTTTCTTGTGGGATGGGAAGGGGTTTTAGTCCCACTTCCACGTTGTAGCCACTTTTCCCTTACACTAGGGGTGGTTTAAGGGGTGTATCTCCCCTTTCACAGTTCATGGGTGGTAGTCCCATTTAACGCAATGTAATCATGTTCCTAATGTGTGTAAGTCACCTTGTGCTTCACGTTGGTCATGTAGTGTGTATAAGTCACCTTATGCTGCACATTTTGTTTGTTGTAATGGGTGTTAGTCCCATCTACACAGTTTGTAATGGGTGTTAGTCCCATCTACAGAGTTTGTGTTATGGGTCCCAGTCCATTTTCACATGATTTGTTCCTTTCATGAGGGGTGGCAAGTTGGGTTACAGTCCATTGTCCACATTTTTTATGGTTTTGTTCCATACATGAGGAATAGATACATGGGTGCGGTCCACCCATAGTGCTAGAGTTCTGGGGGTGCGTTACTCCTTTGTTTCTCTTCACAGTGATAGAGTTCTCGGAGTGTGTTTCTACCGTGTTTCTCTTCACAGTGTTTCACGTGTCTTTTCATGTGGTGTTATCTCACTTTGTGTCAGTGAGCTTAACGTTCTCAAAACTTTCCTTTTGTTTCAATATTAAAGGAGGAGGATGTGTGATATTTCGTGTGTATCTTTTCATTCTTATTTCCTCCTTTTTTTAGTCTTTGTTCCCTATCGTGATGTGGTTTTTACCAGTCATCCCTGGGTTATGGACTACTGACTTCATTTGTACATTGTTGTGTATAGTTGTTTTCAATTTAGTATGGTTTTATTATTTTTCAATTTTAAGGGGAGAAGATAATGTAGTATCTTCCTGTTGTGTTTATAATGTTACCTGTTACCTGGTTCCTAGCTGCTCAGCCAGTGTGAGTGTTCTGTATGGAATGTTGGTGTGATGGACATGAGTGGAATGCTTGGGTGCCTGGTGTGAGTGTTGACAGTTGGAAGATGGGCTGAGCAGCAGGCAGGCTGCTCCTGGTGGGGCTGCTACCATTGATGTTATGGACTAAATAAACAACTTACAAAGACACTACTCGGCTACGCCTACTTTATCACCTCTACGCATGGAACATCATTACCACACAGTAATATTTTAGTAATATCTTTAATCACCACTTTATTATTTTTCATAACAGTTGTTGGACACTAAATCAGGGACTTTGACGCACGATGGTCTTCAGGAGATAAGAATTGTTCTTATATTTTTCAACCTTGTCCTTCCCTGAGCATAGATGTTATGTCCTTATGTCACTTGCCGTCCTGCATCTTGTACCCAGTTCACTTTTATACCTGCTGTCATGCCTATTTGTATTTGGTACATTCCCACATATCAATTTTTGTAATGTGGACCATGCAATTTTGCAACACCTTTGATGCCCACATGGGCTCCTGCTATACTTTCACTTCATATGTAGGTATAACGGTGACTGGTGCCCACTGGTGCTGTACTAATTTTCTTGAATTCACGGCTGTGATGCTCTTATGGAAGGAAGCAGCACGTATAGGCTTATGAATAACAAAGGGGATACATTTTCTGAGTACATGTCATGAGTATTAACACCTAGTAGTAGTGCATATTTTTGGATGGCATTCACAGTATGGTGCCCTTGTATGCAGTGGCGGCCCATGATGTACCCAGGGCTTTAGCTCATTAGATTGAATTAATTGAGCTTGTTTTGGCCGATCTAGCATAAACTTGGACCGTCTTTAATTTGGAGTATACTTGGACATGGAATTTGGTGTTTACGAATCATCTATGACTCATTCATTGATGTTTATGGATGTGTTGGGAAACATACCACTGAGTATTAGTGTTTCAGACAATGCTGATATTTATATAATTCAATAATGTATTTACTATGTATTATTATTATGTATTTAGTCTTGGCAGGTGTTTTAAAATTGTTGCTTACTGCTGTATACATAGAGGATGATATATTGCTTACTTTATTTTTACCAGTACAATATGGCGTCGGATATTTTCCTTTCTTGTCCTTTACCTATTTCTATGTACATATATATAGTTTTTTTCCACTGTCGAAACCAAAGGTTAAAGTGACCTATTAGTTAGGTATGAAAACAAGATCTTAGCTTATGTTAAAAAAAAACTAGAAATTCACTGAAAAAAAATAAAGTTACAGTAATATTATAAAACACTGAAATTCATCAGTTCTAGCTTGCTGAACTAACAATAGTACTTGCACCCCTAACATGCACTGCTTATGACCTCACATATTACATCACTCTTGTTAAAGTACATCATTGATGATATCTTAAATGGCACGTCTTGCTAGCACTGAGTAAATTTACATTGTGCCTGTGTGAGGAACACATGGCACTTGCAGCCCTGTTCTAGCCCTTGCAATCACTGACAAATACTGTATGCTACCCTATGAGATTAACACTTGAAACCATTCCCATATACTACAAGGCATAAATTGCAGACCTACCTTCGAGGCCCCCAGCACATTTGACACAGCCCATGCCAGTACAAACTGCACCCGCCCAACACAGCCTTAGTAGGAATACAAACTGACATTTTCACAGGCCGAAAGAGAAAAACGGGGGATACTGCAGAACACGGAGAGTCTGTCTGCCACTTGAATAAAGCAACCCACAGCGAAAAATTAGCACTCAACGTGTCCTTGCAAGAAAGAAGTTAAACCTTTATGCAGCCTCGGAGAAACAAAATGAAAAGAACCAGCCCCTTGCAGAAGAAGGGGAAAGGGCTCAGTCTCCTGTGTAAGAAGCGTTTAGCCCACACAGGACCTGGAAGGAGAGGGTACCCTAGATACGGCGCATAAGCGAATTGTGCTCTCTTGCGGTCCACAAGAAAGAAGAAACTGACACGCATGTGGTCCAAAAAAAACAAGCATTTGTAATGCAAAAGGCCTTGCATTTGCGAGAAATTGAGCTATTGCCATTTTAAATGACTATGTCTCTACCTTTACAAACATGCCTAAGGGTTTGCAGCACCTCTTCTCCGGTAAGTGAATTTCTGTGCTCGTCACGTAGCTAAGAAAAGGAAGCGTGAGCAGGAGCTCAAATGCAGCATGTAGCGCCCTGTAGAATGCATGAGATATAGCTTGAGCGCAAGAAACACTTCCCTGTAAGTTGCGATATGGCTCAAGCGCACGTAGCTTGTCAGCTGTGAAAGAAGAGCAGTTGGCTCTAAATGTAAGTTTTAAATGCTTAATTCAAGTAAAGTTCCCACTGACAGCCTCTTTTTTTAGAAGATACACAATAAACAAGCATTTGCAATGCAATAGGTCTCGCAATACTGATAGTTTGAGGTATTGGCGTTGCAAATAATAATGCAACACCAATAGCTCATACTTTCAGTAATGCGAGACCTAGTGCATTGCAAATGGTTGCGTAGTGAGAGAGGAACAAGCATTGTATGTCTCAGTGCAGTACCGCAAGCTGCTCCTAGAGCTCCCTAGTGAGCAAGGCACCAAAACGGCTTGACTAGGTGCAGTACCACAAGCTGCTCCTAGAGGTCCCTAGTGAGCAAGGCACCAGCACTGCATGTCTAGGTGCAGTACCGCAAGCTGCTCCTAGAGGTCCCTAGTGAGCAAGGCACCAGCACTGCTTGTCTAGGAGCAGTACCGCAAGCTGCTCCTAGAGGTCCCTAGTGAGCATCATAAATTTTTGGTCACATTTGGTACTGCACCCTGCAGAAGATATGGTAAATCTACCCTACCCATAATGCATTCCATGCAAAACAGTACAACGAGTACATTAAAATAGCTATGTCCATATATACAATTAGTAGCTTTGAAATGTGACAAAACAATTATTATATTTATTCCAGATTAGCTTGTACTCTATGTGGAGCTGATGAAGGGAAATTAATAGAAGGTCTAATATAGATGTGAGATGTGCTGGGTGCAGTACCACAAGCTGCTCTTAGAGGTCCCTAGTGAGCATCATAAACTTTGAAGATATGGTAAATCCACCCTACCCATAATGCATTGCATGCAAGACAGTACCACGAGTACATTAAAATAGCTATGTCCATATATACAATTAGTAGCTTTGAAATGTGACAAAATAATTATTATATTAATTCCAGATTAGGTTGTACTCTATGTGGAGCTGATGAAGGGAAATTAATAGAAGGTCTAATATAAGTGTGAGATGTGGTGGGTGCAGTACCGCAAGCTACGCCTAGAGGTCCCTAGTGAGCAAGGCACCAGTACTGCTTGTCTAGGTGCAGTACCGCAAGCTGCTCTGAAGGGCCCAACACCCCCAAGACCAGGCCCAAAGATCACAGAGGACCCCAAGGCAGGACCAGCCACAACGGAGGAACCAACGCCACCAACTGGGATGGCACAGGCCAAGGAAGTCCATCATCCTGAGGGAGCACCCGAGGAAGGAGCACCACAAGTAGCCCTACCAAAGGAAGCCCCAAAGGACACAGACCCGGTTCCGGAACCAGAGGCACAGGAGGAGGAGAAGGCGACAGAAGACACTACAACGGCAAAGGGCAAGAAGAAGAAAAAAAGAAGAAGGGGAACCAACCCGAAGTGAAGGTGGAAAGCAGCCGCGAGGACGACGACTTGCTTCAAGAGACTTGGAAACAGGTCCGGTCCCTGGCGCTGTACCAAAAGACCGCAAAAGAGAGGGATGAGGTAGAGGAACGGAGACGGTCCAACGCCAAGGCCCAGCAGGCAACCCCGCATGAAATACCACAGCCCGGACCCAAGCCCAAGGAGAAGTTGGAGGAGGGAACAACACCGGACACAACCCTCCAGCGGGAAAGCAAGAAGAGGACACTGGTGAGGAAAGAGCACTTCCTGGCCAACAAGAAGTTGAACAAGGCAGGCACAGAGGAAGAGGACGACGTAATCGTGGAAAGCGAGGAAGATGACCACAACGAAGAGATGGAGGACGAGGAAGAAGACTAGGAGGAGCTCCAGTCGGTACTCCAAGAACTCTATCAGCAGCTCAACATGATGGGAACCACAGAAGAGACAGCACAGTGGATCCCAGACGTGGGATCAGAGGTGTTCATCGGGAACACTGAAGACAGCACAAGAGAGGGAGAGCAGGACCAGCAGGTGGCTCAGCACTCCAAGTAGAGCACCCCAGGGCCTTCAACCCCAGTAGGTTTCGAACCGGACACTGGCGGCTAGCGCTGAGACAATGGCTGTATCATTGTTCACCCTAAACGTCAGAAGTGGAAAGGCTCAGGTTAGGCGGGCTGGCACATTGCGCTTCCTGGCCTCTCAGAACCGAGATATCTACTTTCTGCAGGAATGCGGGATTCCGTACTCCCAGTTGTACAGCCAGCTTGAACGGCAGTGGACACACAGGCCATCGTTTTGGTCTGGGGGAAACAAGTGCAAATCATCTGGAGTGGCCATTCCGATCAAGGGGAGGCATTTCACCGTGGACAAGGTCACCGAGCAGGTCAATGGCAGAGTGCTGGTCGTGGACGGCTCATGGGCTAGTGAGCCCATTAGGCTCATCAATGTCTATGCCCCCCGGGGAAGAATGTGCGACTCAAGATGTTCAGGGTGCTCAGGTTGCAACTCGTGACCTCCAGATCCATCCTGATGGGTGGTGATTTCAACTGCATAGTAGAGCTGGATGGACGCACTGGGTCAGACTCTGTTGGGATGGACGTGACGTCCACGATGTTGGTGGAGATGGTAGGTGAGGCATCCCTCCGGGATGTCATCGGGAGCATGGGGCCGAATGCCAGGAATTTTTCCTGGAGTAGGCCGGACGGATCCGTACGTTCACAGATCGACTTCCTATTCACCTCCCCAACGGTAAAGCCTGGGCGTAGCTCCATGGTCGACGTCCATTTCTCTGACCAAAGAGCAGAAAGTTTTGAGGGGGAACTCTCAGGGAAGTTCCCCGCCGGCCCAGGTTGGTGGAAACTGAACTGCTCGTTGCTGAAAAACAAGGAGTTAGTGGCGAACCTCAGAGTCGCGTATGTAGAGTGGAGAGACATGAAGGACCTCTTTCACTCCGCCAGTGAGTGGTGGGAATGGGTGAAGGACAGGTTCCGGAGCTTTTACCAGGATGCAAGCAGAGCTGCTGCACAGGAAAAGAAGAGGTCATTCAGGACACTGCAGAGCAAACTGCAGCAACTGTACGAACTCGAGCTCGGGGGATGGGACGTGGATCACGAACTGGAGGAAATCCGAAAAGGGCTCACCGAGCACTTCAAGGAGGAATCCAGGAAAATCATCTTCCGGACCAAAACCAAGAACCTCGAGAAGGACGAGAAATGCAACTCGTTCTTCTTTAAGAAACTTCACTCAGCCCGCACACCGCTGGTAGAGCTTCGGGACTCGGAAGGCAACCTCCAAGGTGAGAAAGAGCAAGTCATGAGAGTTGTAACCGACTTTTATGGCGCGCTTTACTCACCAAAGTCGCCAGAGAGAGCCCAGGTGGATAGTTTCCTGGAGGGCATCTCGAAGACACTAGGGGCCAGATGTGCGAACCGTTTTTGCATGCGCAAACAGGTTTGCGAACCCGCTTGCGCATGCAAAAACATATTGGGCCATGTACATAGCCTATTTAGCGAGTCACAATTTTATTGCGACTCGCTAAATAGGTTTTGCGACTCGCTATTTGGAAGGGGCGTTCCCTTCCAAATAGCGAGTCTCAAAACAATGTACTAATGTTTTGCGACTGCAATTGTGGTCGCAAAACAGTCGCAATTACCACCTACTTCAAGTAGGTGGTAATGCATTTGCAAAGGGGAAGGGGTCCCCAAGGGACCCCTTCCCCTTTGCAAATGCATGCAAAATAATTTTTTAAGGGCAGGCAGGGGTCCCAGGGACCACTGCCTGCCCTTAAAAAATTAAACGACAACGTTTCATTTTTTTAAATGCATCCCGTTTTCCTTTATGGAAAACGGGCTGCATTTTTAAAAAAAAGCTGCTTTATTAAAAAGCAGTCCCAGACATGGTGGTCTGCTGAGCCCAGCAGGCCTCCATCCCTGGGAGGGCTGGCATTCACAATGGTCTCGCAAATTGCGAGAGGCTCATTAATATTAATGAGCCTCGCAATTTGCTACCCCATTGGGAATCGCAAAACAGTGTAAACACACTGTTGTACATTTCATTTAGCTCCTCGCAATTTGCGACTCGCAATGTGTCGCAAATTGCGAGTTGCTAAATGAAAGGGTCGTACATCTGGCCCTGGGTCCGGAAGAGAGAGAGGACCTGAACGCACCCTTCACCCTGGAAGAGCTGCACTTGGCCGCTACGACCTCCAAGAAAGGCAAGATGCCTGGAAATGACGGTCTCCCAGTGGAACTTTATGTCGAACTGTGGTACCTGATCGGGCCGGACTTGCTGGACCTCTACGAGGAAATGGTGGGCATGGGCAGTATGCCGCAATCCTTGCGAGAGGGTATCATAACACTTTTGTACAAGAAGAAGGGAGAGAGAGAAGACCTCAAGAACTGGAGGCCCATCTCACTCTTCAATACGGACTACAAAATTCTGGCGAAGGAGGTGGCCAACCGCCTAAAGAAGGTAATAGCGAAGATAGTCCACCCAGACCACACTTGTGGGATACTGGGTCGGCAAATCGTGGACAGCCTGGCCCTGGTCCGGGACACGATCGAGTACATCAAGAGCCACAAGGTTCCAACGGCCTTGGTCAGCCTGGATCAGGAAAAGGCGTTCGACCGCGCCCATGAGTTCATGGACCGGACAATCAATGCACTGAGGCTGGGAGACTTCTTCTGTGACATGGTGACCACAATGTATAGAGCTATCTGTAGCGCGGCATTGGTTAACGGCTGGAAAACCGACCCCTTCCCCGTCCTGTCAGCCGTCAGGCAAGGCTGTCGGCTCTCCCCTCTTCTGTTCATCTGCGTGATTGAACTCCTCGCCGAACGCATCAGACACAACAGGAACGTCAGAGGAGTGATAGCCCCCGGAAGCAACGGAAAGGGTGGAGTGAAGTGTTCCCTCTACATGGACAACGTCTCAGTCTTCTGCGCAGATGGACCATCTGTGAGAGAACTGGAGAGGACTTGTATTGAGTTTGGAAAGGCGTCAGGAGCAAAGATCAACAGCGCCAAGTCAGAAACCCTACTCTTTGGACACTGGACCCCCATCCGAGACCCACTTCCATTCCCCATCAAGCAGGACTTCCTGACGATCCTTGGAGTCTGGTTCGGCAGAGAACGTGCAGCGGAGAAGACATGGGAAATGAAACTGGCGATGACAAGGCAGAAGCTGGAACTCTGGAGCCTCCGGAAGCTGACGATCGAAGGGAAGTCTTTGGTCCTGCGGAACGAGACCCTGCCAGTGCTCCAGTACATCGCCCAAGTGTGGCCTTTGCAGTCCCGCACGGCCAGGGCCAGCACGAGAATGATCTTCTACTTCATCTGGAGCTCAAAGATGGACAGGGTGAAGAGGGCGGTGATGTTCAAGACCCACGACAAGGGAGGCAACGGAGTGCCAGACATCGCCACCATCCTGAGGGGAATCTTGGTGTGCCACTGCGTGAGGCGCAGCCTGAGGACCAAAGACGAGAGCCACGTCAGCTTTCTGATGGCACGATTCTTCCTGTTGCCAACGTGGAGATGCCTCGGATGGGCAGAGTGGGTGAGCGCCGTCTCGTACAACTGGGAGACCCCGTGGTTCTACAAGGAAGTGGGGAAGTTCATGTTGGAGTTCAGGCTGGAGGCTGCCGCCCCCGCCACATGGACCCGGAAGCTTGTTCAACGCCAGATACAAGCGAAGGACATCAGCGAACCGATCGGCGCCCTCCCCTCTGCCACAGCGGACCACTGGTGGGGAAACGTCGCATCCAAGAGCCTGACCAACCAGCACAAAGACACCGCCTGGATGGCCATCCAAGGAGGACTTCCCATGAGAGCCTTCATGCATGCAAGACGACTCAACCGATACAAGTCCTACCCAAGAGGGTGCATCGTGGACAAGACAACATACCATCTCTTTTGGGAGTGCGCGTACGCACAGAACGTGCTGAAGGCCCTAGGCACTGAGCTTAGGGCCTGGATACCTACACCCTGCATCACCGCGGACTCTGTGATGTATGGTTTGTTCCCAGGGACACACACACTGAGTGACCTCCTGTGCTGTTTTAAAGGTATTCTTCTGTTTTCCAGAAACCGCCTGGTAGAATAGAAGAAGGAGACATCGACCCTGGCGTGCCATAAGATGATCCACAGCCTCCTGCACGACTACGCAGCACTGGACGGATCAGATGATGACAGTGATGACGAAACCTGAGGACCCAAAGGTGTCCCCTTGTACCCTAACACAGGGGGGGGCCCTGAAAGGCTCAGGCAATGAAGACGACAATGACGACAGCTGAGCACCCAAGGGGTCCCCCTGCCCTTACCTGGGGGGCCCCGGAGGAGCCACTAACCTGTTTTTGCCCTTTTTCCCCCACGCCCAGGAACCGGTCAGTGACAGGGGAGAGGAGAAGGCGGATGAAGACAGGGGGAGTAAATGTAGTTATTTACTGTATGTATTTGACTAACGTGACCTTTTTCCTTCAGAGGTAAAAGGTCAAGGGGATAGCTTGTGCACTTGTTGTCAAGTTTGTTACCAACGACTTATGATTAAAATAGGGCTTTGTGGAAGGTGACGATTGATGTATTTGAACCAGAAACGAGGCCCTAACAAGGTTTAAAAAAAACCAAAAAAAAAAACACAAGCTGCTCTTAGAGGTTCCTAGTGAGCATCATAAATTTTGAAGATATGGTATATCCACCCTACCCATAATGCATTACATGCAAGACAATACCACAAGTACATTCAAATAGCTATGTCCATATATACAATTAGTTGCTTTGGAATGTGACAAAATAATTATTGTAATAATTCCAGATTAGGTTGTACTCTATGTGGAGCTGATGAAGGGAAATTTATAGAAGGTCTAATATAAATGTGAGATGTGGTAGGTGGTAGGTGCAGTACAGCAAGCTGCGCCTAGAGGTCCCTAGTGAGCAAGGCACCAGCACTGCTTGTCTAGGTGTAGTACCACAAGCTGCGCCTAGAGGTCCCTAGTGAGCATCATAAACTTTGAAGATATGGTAAATCCACCCTACCCATAATGCATTGCATGCAAGACAGTACCACGAGTACATTGAAATAGCTATGTCCATATATACAATTAGTAGCTTTAAAATGTGACAAAATAATTATTATATTAATTCCAGATTAGGTTGTACTCTATGTGGAGCTGATGAAGGGAAATTAATAGAAGGTCTAATATAAATGTGAGATGTGCTAGCGAGTAAAGTAACCACTGCCAACCTAGTTTAGGACCAAGTGAGTGTCCTGTCTGAAGGCCTTTAAGAAAATAGTGCCTTGAGGCTGTAATTAAAACCTAGGGCGTAACAACACATGTTACAGGGGGTGTCCTCATGGAAGATTACAAGAAGAGACAAGGCGGTACTAAGGAGGGACTACAAAGCCTAATGACCAATGAAAAGATATGTGGGAAGTAGGCAGAGCTTTATCCACATATTCTGAATACAGCATGTCTCAAGGAGACGGCGCAAGCGCTGCCTAGGTGAGACCTAAAAACTAAAATGATAAGTGCTGCTAATAGGGGGTCACCTTAACTCCTCTATGGCGGCAGCGCGTCTCGTCCAGGTCAATGTAGGAAGTGCTGCCTCCATGCTGGCCTGAGTTAAATGGACAAAAGGAAGTGCGAAAGTAAGAGGCACCACATGACCTCAGCACAGGATAATACGGCAAAAACTAAAAAGCTAAGCTCGTGGTGCACAAGTGGTGTAATAGAAAAAGGATCATATTGCACATGTGCAAAACCAAGACATAGAGAAAAACACCTGTGAGGCACATGCGCATGTATGTCTGTGTTTGTTTGGGGACCTGTGTGTCTGGAAACGCAGGTCTGGATTAGTAAAAAGGGTGCGGCCGCCATAAATTGTAAACAGTTCCCGATCGCCCCACATGCTGCTTGCTCTGACCACCCCCTGGCTGAGCTCTGAAGAGCTCCCGTCCGGCGAGCAGAAGAAAATAATTTGCAGAGGTCTGTATGTAATTTAAATAAATACAAAAAATGTGGGTGCCGAGTGCACAACAAGAAAGGTGCGAGGGCGCCATGTTAAAGATAAAGAGTGGTGTGGCACGATAAAAAAAAAAAAATTATGTACAGAAACTGTTGCGGTAGAGCATGTCCTGCCTGCAATGGCTGGCAGGAGAAGGTTATTTAAGAAAATAGTGCTTGAGGCTGTAATTAAAACATCCCAAGTAACAACACATGTAATAAGGGGTGTCCTCATGGGAGGTTACAACAGGAGAAAAGGCGGTACTAAGGAGGGACTACTAAGCCTATTCACCAATGAGAAGCTACAGTTTACAAAGGACAGTGAGAGGAGCCAATGTAACAGATGGGCAGAAAGTGGGTGGAGCTTCATGTCCATATACTGAATACAGCATGTCTCGAAGAGATAGTGCAAGCGCTGCCACGCAAGACCTAAAAATGACCTGTGTGTGGATCAAGACAGAAGGAGGCCCATGTCTGGCCAAAAAACACAGAGAAGTTGGCCCAATAGAGGCTCAGAAGTGAAGCCTTGGCCAGTGAGGACAAGCCAGGTCCACATGCGCCCTGAGATGGAATAGGCTTATACCTGATCCCCATAAAGAAGCACACACAATCACTGTCACATAAACTATTAACCCAGACAGTCATATTGGGTTCGCCTATGCTTGTTTGCCAGACACCACTGCGGAGCGAGCACAAAGTATCTAAAATAGACGCTACAGATAATTAGCAACCTTTTTTTTCTGTAGCATCGTTTTTTGATTCAGATTCTTTAGTTATAACTGTGATTTCAGATGCAAAACAGTTCTTCATGTGTCCAGCGAAGCCGAAAGGCAAAACCAAACAACCAATAGAAGAAACCAGGAGACTACAATAGTCACGTGGCTGATCCAAGAAGTGATTCACAACGGGGAAGCCCGTAATCACTGCTGCCGTGTCCTGCTGTTTCTGGCCTGAGGGAGGGGGAGCGGAGCTGGTCTAAAAGCTCCAGGCTCCCTGTGGCTCCTGACGCCACCACCATGACGCCGGCATTTCGCGCCAGGAGGCGCGTATAAAATCAACACCAGGCTCCCGCAGCCCGGGAAGCCTGTAATCACTGCTGCCGTGTCCTGCTGTTTCTGGCCTGAGGGAGGGGGAGCGGAGCTGGACTACAAGCTCCAGGCTCCCTGTGGCTCCTGACGCCACCACCACGACGCCGGCATTTCGAGCCAGGAGGCGAGTATAAAATCAACACCGGGCTCCCGCAGCCCGTGAAGCCCATAATCACTGCTGCCGTGTCCTGCTGTTTCTGGCCTGAGGGAGGGGGAGCGGAGCTGGACTACAAGCTCCAGGCTCCCTGTGGCTCCTGACGCCACCACCACCACGCCGGCATTTCGCGCCAGGAGGCGCGTATAAAATCAACACCGGGCTCCCGCAGCCCGGGAAGCCCGTAATCACTGCTGCTGTGTCCTGCTGTTTCTGGCCTGAGGGAGGGGGAGTGGAGCTGGACTACAAGCTCCAGGCTCCCTGTGGCTCCTGACGCCACCACCACGATGCCGGCATTTCGCGCCAGGAGGCGCGTATAAAATCAACACCGGGCTCCCGCAGCGCGGGACGCGCGCGGGCGTGCCCAGGCTAAGCCCAGGCCAAGGGCGGGCCCGTCTGCGCCCGTCAGTGCCAGGAAGAGGCAGGGCAGGGCCACCCCCCTTGGCTTTTGCACCTCCGCTCCAGAGACTCTGGTAAGACTGCTTTGGGACCTTTAATCTAGTTGTTATCACCCGGCACACTGAATTCATCTCGCTGTTGCGTTGGTCCTTCCTTGTATTCGTGAGCTGGACTGGTGGCGTACTTAGGGCACCTATAACCCAGTGCCCCACAAGTACAAACCAGCGGAACTGCTCCATATCAAGTTGTTCACTAATTGTGATACATCTCAAATGTTCAGTTTGACCCCGTATTATTTTTAGCTTGCAATTTTAGTGTTTTCTTTTTTGGCACATAGCTCGTGTAGCAAAATCTCCCATCCCAAATCATACCATTGGTTCTGTGTCCTAGGTGGCCCAACGCCTTATAGGCTTGTACAAGGGGTGATTTTTGTTTTTCTTCTATTCTTACAATCAAACATGGGTAGGCGCATATGTGCAGCAAAAAAAGGGCTCCAGGCCCCCATTCCGGCCCCATTGCCCCAAACCTCAATAGACAGGATGCTTCAGAGGGCTATTGGGGTGGTCTCAACTGAAATAGAACTGACCGAGAGGCGCCTGTCTCTCACTCCAGACCTATTTAGACCAGGGCCTGAATCACTCATTCCCCTAACTAACACCCCTGGTTCCCCACTGACACAAACAGAATCCCTGTCTAGAACACCAGAGTCATCCTCACCCTCACCTCAACAACTTCCAGTGAAGCCAATAACTCGTAAAGGTGGCACCATCACCTCCACTCTCAAGACCACCAATCGCAAGACTGGAAAGGGAACAGGAATCAAGAGAAGGAAAAACCCAGCTATAACAAACAGGGCAGATGAAATAGCTAGCAGTACAGGAACGACCGAACCTCCTACCAATCCCCGTTAGCTTCTTATTGTCCTTTGTGGGTGAGGAACTTGATAGTGGAGCTGGGGAACCAGATGAGACCTATTGTAAAGGAAGAGCTTGCTCTCATATTCAAGCACTTAGACGCAGGGCAACAGACTGGGGCGAGCAGCAAGGGTAACCCCCCTGGTAGCACCTCCATTGTCTCAGGGAAAAGGAAAGATTGTAGCTCACAGACCGATAGCATAGTCCAATCTTGCACTGGCATAAAGGGGTCCATGATGGCTTTAATCTCTGCCGCCCAATCAAGCGACGGAAGGGCAGAGGCTCTTACCGCCATGCCGGCTGCTAACTCCTCGGTGTTCTCTGAAACACCTGGTATTTATCCTTCCCACGATCCAAGGCCAACTTCCGGCCTCGCCCCCCCTAGGGAGGCTACACATAGAAGAGGGCCTATCCATCCAGAGCAGAGGGGAGGCAGGGAAAGGCTATATCCAGCAGAGGCTGAGGACATAAGACCAGCGCTATTGATGACACCGACTATTAACCTACCCCCTGCCTCACTCCCTTATGTCATCATTCTAACAGGGGTCCCTGAGATCAATTATGGGCAGAAAGAATCGCAGCTAGAACTCAGGAACAAGTGTCTTTATTGGTTATCTAGGCACAAGCAGTTCTCCTATGATAGGGCTGGGGAAATTTTAATGGTCCGAAGAGTGGGATGGGTGGGCAAAAATTCAAAAACAACCCAAGGAGATTGTATAGTCATCAATTTTAGCAATCCCCGGACCGTACAAAACATTGCAGGCAAGTTTGTTAGCACCCATGCACCGCGCACCGATGTCCGAGCCCATACTCTGGACTTTTTCTACCCAGGCAATTACATCCTGCCCTGGACACCAGCACCTAGGGTCCCAACAAACAGATTCCAGCCATTTCAAATGCAGACCAACCCCTTAGATCTTTTTTTAACATTCCAGTAGTAAATAGATATGGGCCCCTCGAGGAGGTGGATTGACTTGGGTCGCATGGGGGCCTCAACTCCAACATTGGGGCGGGGGGGCTCAAGCGGGCAGCAGGGGTGAACACTAGTGGGCTACTGACACAGCATATCTTCAGTAGCAAAGAATATGTATCAGGGGTCCAGCAACCCTTATCTCCCAGGGGAGCCCCTAATCACCATGGGTTAGGACCAGCCACGCCTAATAATTCATCCTTAACTCCTATGGATTATGTAATCCCCAGCTCAGCCCCCACAATGGAGGAAGTCAAAGTCATCCCTATGGCACAGCCAGTTGTCATCCGTAGCCCTAACAACAACTGTCATGATGTATATGGCGGTAATACTTCCGCTGGTCACAAGTTAAGGATTTTATCCTGGAACATCGCTGGAATCAAAAATAAACTCCTCAGCCCAGATTGGGGGCAGTTTGTGGGCACCCACGATGTGTGTATGTTTCAGGAGACCTGGGCAAGAGAGGATATAGAGAGGGGAGGCTTCGCAACCTTCAACGTGCAGGCCACCACAGGGGGAAGAGGCAGACCCTCGGGTGGCTTATGCATCTGGGTCGCTACCCACCTGGATTGCACAGCGGTCCAACTGAGTACTGCATCCAACGACTTGCAGTGTATCGTACTCACTTTCCCCTCCAGCCTAAAACTTGCTCTTATTAACATTTATTCCCGTCCTGTAAACATCACCCAGGAATCCCCGACCATAGACCTACGTAACACCTTCATCGATACAGTTCCCCCGAATGCTAGATTGATTATTGGGGGGGACTTCAACTGCCAATTCGAGCCCCTGCCTGCCCCCATGGTTGCCCCCTCAAGTGAAGAGGATAGCCTTTGGCTAATCCCCGACCCGCAAGTTCCACTGGTAAAGGCCTAGACTCCTCTGGTATTCCAGATAAATGCAGCAACCCTAACCCACTCCTTGAGGGCCTGTAATGGCTGTACCAAGTCTGACCAGCCAGGGAACCTAACCTTTAATAGAACAGGACAATCCTCCCTCCTGGACTATATATTAGTGGAGACAAGTATGTGGAGGTGGGTGGACGACTTCGCTGTCATACCAAGACTTGACAGTGATCATAACGCCCTGACTTTGGAGTTTGAGACACCAGAAATTTATAATCCCACGTCCTTTGGCACCCCCGCATGTACCGACCTAACACTCACCAACAATAGAAGGAAAATTAGGTGGGGAAAGTTTAAGCAGTCACCAGATAAGGAGGCCGTATTATATTCTAAAATCATCTCGCCCTTAATGGAAATGGAGCTGGCTGCTGCAACACTCGACACTCCACTTACCATCAGTAGACTAGAGGCACTGCATGAAGCACTGTCAACAAGTCTGACTAACATTTTTAACCCCATGACATTTTCTAAGCCTATCAGGGGAGTCAAGCAAACCTGGTTTAACAAATCTTGCCGCAAGGCAAAGGGCGCCCTCATAGACGCTATTAAGCTTAAGGATAGATCCTTAATAAAATCAAGCAGGGCCCAGTATAGAGATTGTATCAAGTTGGCCAAGAAGAACTGGGAGCTTGAAAGGTGGGACGATATTAAGGCAGCTCTCAATAATAGGGACTTGAAGAAGTTCTGGTCTCTAGTGAGCATAGACGGCAGTGTGGAGAACTCAGCGATAGAGCCAAATATCGCCGCAGCTGCATGGAAACGGCACTTCCAAGCGCTCTATTCAACTGAGGAACCCATAGAGCCCAAAGATGCAACAGCTTTAGCAATTTCAGAGAATCCTAATGAAGACCCCCAATGGATTACCCTAAAAGAAGTCTTAAACGCAATTAGGAAGCTCCCCCTAGGAAAGGCCCCCGGTATAGACAAGATCCCAGGGGACCTATTCAGGGAGGAACCTAACATTTGGGGACCCTATCTCTGGGCAATTTTTAACGCTATCTTGATAGGTATGAAGATCCCGGATACGTGGCTAGGGGCCGAAATCTTCCCAGTGTTCAAGAAAGGCTCACCCCTCTTGCCCTCTAACTATAGGCCGATAAGCCTTATAGATGTCACCCAGAAATTGTTCGCCAGGATCCTCCTTGAGCGTCTCCACTCTTGGATGGAAGAGCATGAAGTCCTGAGTGCGTACCAGGCTGGGTTTAGGAAGAACACCTCCACCATTGACCAGCTCTTCAGGCTCCAACTTCTATACTGGAAGACGGTGTCAAGAGAGGGTGGCAGCCTCTATTTGATATTCGTTGACCTTAAATCGGCCTTCGATCTGGTCCCCTGAGTCAAATTGTGGGAGGTTCTTGAGCAGCTGGGCATTCCGTCCTACCTGTTGTCACTGTTTATGCGATTGCATACAGGTAATTATGCCCAAGTTAGGTATGGGAAATCCGGAGAACTGACCCCCCGCTTCCCAGTTAACAGAGGAGTGAGACAGGGGTGTGTCCTGGCCCCCACCCTGTTTTGTCTTTTTATTAATGCTCTGGTGGCCCAATTAAACGAAGTAGCGGACAATGATGCCCCGAAGCTGGTGCAAGGCAGGGTGCCAGCAATGATGTTCGCGGACGACACATTGCTGTTGTCCAAGTCTCCCATGGGCATTCAAAGGATCCTAGACAGCTTTTCTTTATTTTGTAAAAATCGAGGGCTAGAGATTAATACAACTAAGACCAAATTTATGGTCTTCAATCCAGCCAAAACATCTCGCCCAAACCCCTCCCTAAATGGCACTCTCCTAGAGAGGGTAACTGTCTTCGATTACCTTGGCGTTACATTGTCCGAAACGTTTGAATGGGGCCCACAACTAGATAAGGCAGGCTTGAGGCTAGCGCAGCTGGTGGGAGGAATCACCAAATCATTTAGGAATTCCTTACACAAACCGCCAGGCCCTGTTGCCGAAATCTATAAAGTGCAAGTAAGGAGTGCTGCAATGTATGGGGCAGAACTATGGGGCCACCGCCCCTCCGGCGGACTGGCCAAAATAGAAAACCAATTTATGAGAAAGCTTTTGGGGTTACCGTCTAGCACTCCCCTCATCCCTCTGCGCCTGGATTTAGGAATTAAACCCATTGCAGAAGAGATTGGACTAAGACCATTGACCTTCTGGCGCAGACTGTGGGCGACCCCTGAATTAGTATCTTATCAAACTGAACTTAAGGGGGTCCTGGGACTACCGAGGGTGGGAAAATTGCCATTGTTTAAGCACATTAAAGAAACCTGTGCCAGAATAGGCATGCCCAACCTGTGGACTAATCCCGAGGAAGTGTCCCCAACAATATCTCGATTACATCTTGTCAGAGCTTATAGAGCACTCAAACTAGTCGATCTGCAGGCGAACACTAAACTCGGCCACTTAACGGCTGAATTTTTTAACATAAAAACCGAGTATCGCTTTGAGCCCTTTCTGGATGATATACAGCCCCCCATGGCAAGGAAGCTGTATATCCAGTTCAGAACATGGACCCTCCCGGTTAATGCTTTCACGAATAAATGGACAAAAGATCTCTCTGTTGGCTGTCCTGCCTACAATAGCCCTGTTGAGACTGACATACATATTCTCTTCTTCTGCCCTGGTTATAAACCTGCCAGACAGAGTTGGCTCATACCATTATGTAGAAACTTGGGTTGTACACAGTGTTTGGAGGTATATAGAATTTTAAGAACTGACACACATCCCCCTATAGTCTTTGCCATGTCCCGTTTCCTTAATTCTATGTGGCACAGACGTAGGGCCTTTTTTAGCACATCTCTGTAACTGTAAAAAATGTTCTCCGCAGTTTTGTCGTTTTTAGTCTCAAAATTTTAACATCTTTTATTTGGTTTTAATCATTCTTGTTTTTAACCGGTGTAAAGATATTGGTCAAACAAAAAAAAAAATCTCTTTTGGATATACTACGTAATTTGCCGTCAATGAATTGTTAAGATCTGTCTATTATTGCTATACTTGTATATGAATTTTTACTTTTCATGACCTTTTATGACCGAAATAAAGTTTGTTGAAAATGGAAATGGATTCACAACGCCTCAGGGCAAAGACTGAAGGTTCTTCGGGAAAAGAAGCCAGTGGTTGAAAGAGGCTAACCCAACGCTTTTTAAATTAAATGGACAATACAATACGTTCCCCGAATAGTGCAAGCACCATACAGTTAAAACTAAAAACTGAGAAATCCTAGCTCAGATCCTGAAGACTAGAGACTACAGAGCTACCATTGATTCACTGACGTCCACAGGACTGTATAACCCCACAAGGCTGGGAAGACCCAGCACATCACAGGATGCAGCCTCTTGAATCATTAACTTACATCTGATAAAAATCATAAAAGCAGAATCCTCCTTTTGGACTTATTCTTGTCTGATACACCTCTGTTCTGTGGTCAATCACCATGCATTATAGACATCAGGGCGACTTGGTGGATTGTGCAAATGAAATTCAGAGCTGATTCAGAAACAGGCTGTGTAAGGAAAAATAAATTGACATGTGTGACGGTAAAAAATATATGCAGGAGAAAAAAGGACTCTGAGGGTGATGGATCATCCCCAATGTGTTTGGGATGGAAATGGGTGGTTTACACAGTTTGAAATTAGTAACGGGCATTACATTTTTCATCCTCACCTGGGACTCAACCTCGTGCCGCCTGGACTTCTCATTGGTCACCAGGCTAGCATCTCTCTACCATTATTTAACTCACTACTAAATCCTCACTGGATACGGTTAGAATGCCATAGTAATTGATGTTCCCAGCACCATACATCTGTATATAATCACAATCTGTGCAGACTATTAATTTACATTTTTGTAACCTGGGTTATGTATGTCCCGTTATTGTCACACTCACCATCCTTCAGAGTTTGAGGCAATCTCTATGTAAGTATCCGACCTTCTCTTTAATGTTCAATCCCACATCAGGCTATGTACAGGGGCCTGGAAGTAGGGGTGCGGTGGGTGCTGCAGCACCCCCAAGATAGCCCTGCAGAAGTTCAGAAGTGGGAATAAGCAATAAAGAGGCCTTTATTTTTTGTTTTTATCTTGTCGCATTTTGCTGTGAGTTCAAAGAAAGGGTTCGAGTACCATACAGTATCTTCTGACAAACAGCTGTGTATTTTATTTGAAGAGCAGTGTTTACTTTTCCTTTCCTTGAGTGCAAAGTGAGGGGGGTGACAAAATGGCAGTCTTGCTGGGGAAGAGGAAGTATGAAAGGAAAGGCTGCAGGATGTCAAATGTTTTCTAACACACAACAAAATATAAACAATTGTATATGAACTTTACAGATATTTCAAACTAAAACAACAGCAAGGAAACCTTTTTTTGTTGTTGTTGTAAACCTGAGGTCGGATGGAACCAAAGATTTTATTAAAATCCAACCAAGATACTTTATTTTAGCAAAGCACTAATGATAATATATTGTGTGTGCGCTAGATAGGTTAGCAGTAAAGCTGTATGACATGCAAATGTAGTGGCTATTTCAATGGCACGTGAGCTCTATGTAGAAGGCAGTACCCTAACACATCATGCTTTGTTCATTATTTAGAGCTTTTTACTCCACAATGCAGTAGCGGCTGGCAAGACCAAGGTAAGAGGCCAGATGGGATCTGCGGACCTTACGCTACGCTGGGAATTGGGCAGGCAACATGGACCTGACAGTCCTTTTGTACCATATTTGTCTTTAGAAAAACCAAGAGAGAGAAATCTACATCTGCTCTTGTCAGAGAGGAACTAAAACAACAAAGACTTTGACCGGCATACACAAAACAAGCAGTTCTAAAGATCTAATAAACAGGGCAGTCAGTTTATCCCCGAAGGTGTAGCAGCATGTAAGGAACAGAGCAGACAGATAAAACTGTTTGGAAAACACTTTAAAAAAACGAAACTTTGGGGGGCGTGGCTTGACGCCGTTCAAAGATGGCCGCTGACTGACGGAGCTCCAAAGCGGCTCGGATGGAGTGACGGCTTTTTCGCCGGATTCCCGTCGTTTCTTCACATGCCGTTGGATGGCTTCGTGTAATGAAGGGCTCGGGCTGCTTTCCTGGCCGCTTTCGATGTCTGGGTGAGCATCTCTCCCCTTTTACAACGACCAGCGCGTCTCCCTCATGGGAGTCGCGACTGCCATTTTGTTTTTCCTCAGCGAGGCGGCCTGCGTTTTGCTTGTTTTGCTCGTTTTGCTCATGTTCATTGCTGAGCAATATGAAATATTATTTTGTCACCGTTTATCCCGCAGCCCAGAATTAATAATCACATGGCATGTCTTGTTGGTCACAGACTCTGGGGTCGCTCTCTCACTTTTAACATCTGTGGAAGTAGACGCTGGATTTAATTTGTGCATTTTATTCATCATTAATGCCTCTAGGCAGGGGTTAACAACTGTACCTCTCATCGCATAGAGCTCAAACAGAGAGGAGTATCAAGTGAAGAAATTACCACAGTCGGGAGAGTTCTCTGAAGAAGTTGCACTCGACAGGGGAAATTATTTACCACTGCTTTTGGAGGATTATATTTGTCGCCATTCTCAAATGTCCTCTGGTGTCATTTTGGTGTCCAACTGACTTTGATGATCCTCATAAATTTTGCTGCAGTCCTTGGTCAAATGGAATTGGACTATAGTGGGGCTCAATTTCTATAGAATTCACAGATTTTCTCTATTTTGCTGGTCTTGAATTGTCTATTCTCCCAAAGATTTTATTGTCATTTCAACAGAGATTTTTTCCATCGACTGCTACAACTATATCTCCTCGTGTTTTTGCTTACTGTTTTGTTTGCTGTTCTGGGGTTTCAATATCCTTACACCCTACTCAGTATTTTATAGGGAGAACAAGATCTGCTTGTCAACTCACTGGTTCTTCTTTACCGTTCTCATCCTTGGCGGATTACAAACCTTATTCTGTTCTTTCCGCAAATATGGAGATCGCAGAGAGTACGTCACCTCTTCCCAACAGAGAAACATTGGGAACAACGTCTAATATTCCGCTCTCCACCAACAAACTGACTCCTACCACATCATCTATATGGACTTCTGGAAAGCGTATTAAAAAGGACCCTCCCTCTCCTACTACATCTCCTCCACCAAATACTATGGATGTACTGCTTGAGGAGATACGAGCTCTTCGGCCTTACATGGAAGAAACAAATAAAAGGCTTCAGGCTCTAGATGACAAATGGTCCACTATGGAGAGTAGGGTTACGCAGATTGAACATCAATTGCAATCTGTTCAGGCTGTGATAAACCAAGTTCCTTCGATGAAATCCGAGATCTTACTTCTCAAAAAGCATGTGGAAAATTTGGAAAATTGTAACAGGCGTAATAATTTACGCATTTATGGTATGGCAGAGGGCTTGGAAGGCTCAAACGCCATTTCATTTTTTAAAATCTTTTCTTCCACAAGTGCTTGGTCTTCCTAATTCTCCTGCTCTAAACATCCAAAGAGCACATCGTTTAGGCCACATTCCAGCCATGGCAGCCTCTTCAGCCAAGCCTAGGGGAGTAATCATATACTTTTTGGAGTATACCGATTTATTGAAAGTTTTGCAGGCAGCCAAGCTTAAAGGCCGCATTTCATGGCAAGGCTCCAATCTCTTTTTTGCTCAAGATTACGCTAAGGAAACAGCAGACCGAAGGAAGAAGTTCCTAGATATGAGACCAGCACTTCGTAATCTCAATGCCAGATTTGGTCTCTTCCACCCATGTCTTTTTAAAGTGACATATAAGAACAAGACCACGAGCTACGAAGATCCTGTATTGCTACAACGGTTCTTGGAACAATGTGGAGAAGAAGAGATGGAACTGTCCCGACAAGCTAATGTTTGATCTTATGTTGTCATACATTTGATATACTCTGTTGTTCCAAACAGTGTTGCTAAGTACTCGTCTACTGTTGTTTCTTGTTTCCCCATGCGTTGTACTCATGTTGTACTCACATGTTGCGTTTTCCTCCTTTATTAGGTGCGGTATTTTCTGTTTACATATTCTCTGTTTATCCCTGGTCCGCTTCGATAATGTCCTCCCTCCCCAGTCCGCCCTGAGTTGCCCGGTTAGTTGTGCCATCTTCCTTGTGTGGCTTCACCACACTCATCTTGTTCATGTTTTCTGTCGTTGGTCATTATGTTGACGGATTTTATGGTATATGTTTTTTATTTGTTGTCTTGGGTGCACATGCATCAAACTTCGGAAAAGCAATTCCTTATTTGCGAAAAATAAGGATTCGCAAATAATAAATCGCTAAGCGGAATGCATCATGAGAATCGCTAATAATTAGCGATTTGCAATAAATCGCTAATTCGGGACCGAGTACACATTTGCGACTCGCTAACACATGAAATCGGAATAAAAGTGATTTTGGTATTAGCGATTTCGGTATTAGCGATTTCGAAATCGCTAATACCGAAATCGCTAAAAACGGGTCGCACTGGAAGCAGGCTGATGACATCACAACCAGGAAGTCATCCAGTCCATGCTTCATTCAGTGCCCTGAGGAGCTCAGAGGAAGAGGCAGAGACCTGAATCTGAGTGGAGAAACCTCACACTCTGTATCCAGCCACTGTACCCAGACCCAGGATGGACAAAAACGGTGCAGGGAAGAGTGCCACGCCTAGGAAGAGGAAGCTGAAGTTCTCTGAGAGGGAACTTGAACACCTGATTGAAGGTGTCAGCAGTAGCCACGACAAACTGTTTGGTAAATTGTCCCTGAAGGTGCCAGAGGCTGTGAAGCGCAAAATATGGCTGCGCCTAAAGGAAAAAGTGAATGCTGTGGGAGTCACACACCGCAGCATTGATGATTTAATGAAAAGGTGGTATGACCTGAGGAACGCGCAAAGGAGCGCATAGCCGAAAGGGTGAAGGAAGCAGCTGGTACAGGAGGGGGTCTATCGAATGCACCCGCAAACACAGCCCTGGATGACCTTGTTGAGGGGCCAATCGAGCCTGAGGCAGTTGTCGGAGTGACACAATTGGACACATCCGGCACAGCAGGAACATCACAAGGTAAGATGCATGCAAGCGCTACTCCTCTGCGTACTGTATAACCGTGCACAATCCCCCAGGCAAATCACAGTGTACAGGTAAAACCCCATGCCACGTTTCACCTCATACACAAAATGCATCATGGGAGTTGTAGTCATGTCAGACAAGTGGTCATTCAAAAGCCAACATGGTAAATTAAACATACCAATACCGCATGCCAGCCAGTGTGTTTAAGTCAGTGATTTATTTAGAAATAAGTTTGCCAAATGATAAACAGAATTAGGATAATACAAGACTAACACTGCACTGTTTCACATCACAGATGCAGCGGAGGCAGACTCCGAGGATAGTGACCAGCTCGTCATCTCAGAAACACCTGCAGAGACGGATGCAGAGACTCCTGTGGTCCCAGAAAAAACACCACCCCCACCACCAAAACGCAGGGTACATGTACCCTCAATGGCAGAAATGGAATCCGATCAGACTCCAGCACCCACTACATCCTCCAGCCAGCCACGCGTCCCTTCACCAACTCCAACACCGGCACAGCTCCAAACAGGACGACGGCGCAGGTCCAGGGCCCGTATTGCGGCACATGATGAGCAGGTCCCAAATTTATATGGCGGCGTGGAGTCTCAGATGCTACGTGTGCAGCGCCTGCAGGGGAGACACATGGGCACAATCAACATGCAGGTCACAAAGCTGGCCAAAACCATAAGCACAATGGCAGACAATGTGCGCGAACTAACATCAGTGGTTGCCGAGGGGAATCGGCAGACAAACTTGAGCTTACAGGAGCTCACCCGTGCAGTCCTCGCAGGACAATGCATGAAGCGGAGAAGGCATCACCAGAGCCTGATCCGCATGTCAGCGAATACCAGGGCCATCAACAAGCTCTGTAATACCACTGCGCTATTGGCACGGCGCTCCGTGTCAATGCAGATTGATCTAGGCCATTTCTGTGGGGATGTTGCCAGGTCCTTAGGACAAGTCACCACTGCCGTGGAACACATCCAGTCCGGAACTGGGAGTGCCATCCACCTGGAAGGGGAGGAGGGGAGTGAGGAGGCCTCTAGCCTGAGTAGCCTATCGGTGCCAGTGACCACTAACAGGAGGCGCAGTTTGCACAGCTCAACCTCCATGGGATCACGTCATGGTGATGGTGCAGAGGCAGGCGACAGGAGGCTGGGGGTACGTGGCAAGAGGCGCTAGCCATGCATATACTTCTTTTTGGCCATGGTGGGGTAACCATGGGCAATTTATTCTTGGTGATTGCCCTCCAGTGCTGAGTACAGTTTCATTTTGTCTTTATAGACCAATGCAATCACCTTCCAATATTTCTAAACGCACGTCTCAAGTTTGACATATGCTCATGTTAATAAATATTTACGTACAGCATTTGTTTGTCATGGCTCATTCTTACCTACCTCAAAAATGATGTTGTGTGATGTGTGCACGTCTCCTCTGACCCTCTGCAGTGTTTGCCACATGCACCTGTCGGTGTTGTGCGGGTGGTTGCTCGTCGCCATCCGAGTCACTGTTGTTCATCTCAATGGTAATGCCCCTTCTGGTGGCAATGTTGTGCAGCATGGCACATACAGCCACAATCCTGCAGCATGTCTCTGGGCTATATTGCAATGCACCACCAGTTTTATGAAGGATGCGGAAACGACTTTTCAGTATGCCGAATGTCCGTTCTACCACATTCCTTGTGCTTATGTGTGCCGCGTTGTACCTCTGTTCCTGTGGTGTGGCTGGGTTGAGGTATGGTGTCAGGATATATTCGCGCAGGGCATATGCTCTGTCACCTACAGGGTGGAAAGCAAAGGGTTAGACACAGTAATGCTATTACATTTTGCTTCATGATGTAGCAACTAGATATATGTATGTACCAAGTAGGTGTCCTTCGCCAAATTCACCCCTGAGCAGACGCCTGTGGATACCACTGTGGTGGAATATATACGAGTCATGTGTGCTCCCTGGATATTGTGCCACGATGTCCGTTATTATATGCTTAGCATTGCACACGACCTGCACATTGATGGAGTGGTACGACTTCCTGTTCCGGAAGATGTACTCGTTGGCTGCTGGTGGACAGATGGGGACATGCGTGCAGTCAATGCATCCGATGACATGTGGGAAATGTGCCACCTGGTAGAACTCCAGTTTTGTCTGGTTCAACTCCTGTGGGGTTGTGGGGAAGGTGATGTGGGTGTGATCATTGTCAACATGGCGTCCAGGAATTTTCGGAAGAAGCGTGTGAGTGCGCTTTGGGATACACCTCCGGCTACGGCTACTACCCCCTGGAAACTGCCTGACGCTAGTAGGTGCAGGCTGCATAGGACCTGTACGTGTGCAGGGATGGCATTGGTCCTACGGGTCTGGTGCTGCAGCAGGGGTTCCAAATCTGCAATGAGGCTCATAATCATTGCACGGTTCAACCGGTACTTATCATATATTTCGTCTTCATTTTGGCCCAGCAATGTTATGCGCACTCGGAATACCCTCTCCTGTATCCTCCTCCTGCGCTGGGCTGCTGCATTGATCCTCATCCTCCTTGCCAGCACGTAGACGGCTGCCATTGTGAAAGGCTTACGGGGTCTCCTGAGGCATTTTTCAAGGGTTTCTGATTGTTTGCACCTGTTTTAATTTTTTGAATTTTTTTTTTGTAACTTTACCTCCTGGTTGAGATTCCCCTTATTCTGCTCCTGCAAATTAGCGATTTTCATTGTATTCGCTAATTGCGAATTTTGATGCATTGCTTTGCGATTCTTTATTTGCTAATAGCTATTTGCGGGAGCAACTGTATGTTTCGCTATTATGGTTTCACTATTTTGCAACTCGCTAAATTTGCGAGGGCTTTTTTTGCGAATCTCTAGTTTTTTCGGTATTTTGGTTGATGCATTGGAAATGTTTGTTTTGCGGTCGCTAACGGCCTATTTTGCATTTTCGCAATTTTTGCCAGTGCAATTATGCTTGATGCATGTGCCAGTTGGTCTTCTTTTACTTTCTCCACTCTCCTTATCTTTTTTCAAGTTATCTCTCTTTTTCAATTGTAAGCTCCTTTTCCTTCTCTATACTATTTCCCTTCTTCCAACTTATGTCATTTTCTCTTATTCTCTTGATTTTCACAAATATTTATCTCTGCCTCTATATTTTTCATCTTTTTACCTGGTTAGTTCTACCATCCTTCTTAAGTGACTTCTCCACATTCACCTTGCTTATATTTTTTGCAATAGTCTCCTATATTTCTAAAATGTATGATGTATGTCTTTTATTTATTACATTTCTTTTCTCTCTCTCTCATTATCTTACCTATCCGTTTTCAGTCACCTCTTCTTCTTTGCTAATGATTTTTCTATCCTATTCTCATCTTTCTATATCTCTTCCTTATCAACTACTCATGCCTCTTTCTCTCATTCTGTCTTTTTTCATAACCACTCATTTCCTCCTTTATGCTTCTCATCTCGGTCAGTGTGATATTGCAAATTGTATGCTGATCATTATCACATATAGGTTATTGTTACATTTTAATCGTTTTGCTATTTTTGCATTTACTTTATATTCCATTGTTTATTGTAGATGACTTTAAGAGTTGTTTCATGGAATGCTAAAGGTTTGGATTCTCCTATAAAACGTCAACAGGTTCTCTCTCATTTATCTAATTTAAAGTGTGATATAGCGTTCTTACAAGAAATTCATGTTTTAGAAAAAGAAAAAGCTAAACTTAAACGACAATGGGTTGGCCATGTCTTTGCTTCTCCAGGTACAGGTAAACGTAATGGTGTAGTCATTCTATGTCATAAACGTCTTGACTTAAAAACTCTTTCACAAGACTCTGATGACGCGGGTAGATTGGTTTCTCTTTCATTGTTATTAAATAATATTCCCTTGACTTTTCTTAACTTATATGCACCTACCACCCCAGATGTTGCTTTTTGGCCTACAATATTATCTAAATTAATGTCTTTTTATGATGATTATTTGTTGGTTGGTGGGGATTGTAACTTGGTTATGGACCCTATTATTGACCGCAACTCCCGTTCTATATTCATCCCCTCGCCTATGCACTCTCAATTCACATCCACTATTCAACAAAGATCTCTAGTAGATGCCTGGCGGTTATGTAACCCTACACTCCGAGAATATTCTTTCTTTTCTCCAGTACAGTCTTCCCAATCTCGTTTAGATTACCTATTCACCTCGAAAGCACTTGCACAACATATTATCCATTCAGATATTGGTTCAATATTGATTTCTGACCACGCCCCCGTTTCTTTAGATCTCGATCTTCTTCCTCCCACTCAAGGTACTCGCAGATGGAGATTCAATAATTCCCTTCTACTGGATTCCAATTTTACCCAACAATTTGAATCTTTTATCACCACTTTTTTCCGTGAAAATGAAACTCCTGGTATGTCTCCACAGATTGTCTGGGATGCTTTTACAGCAGCCTCCAGAGACTTTATTATCTCCTTTGTATCCCAACGAAAGAAATCCTCTTTACTTACTTTACAATCACTTGTGACACGTATCAAGCAATTAGAACACTCTTTTTTCCAGACAAATTCTAAATCCTCCTTAGATCAACTAATCAAAGCCAAGTTCGAATTCAACAAAATATCGACTGATAATGCTAACTCATTTTTGCTCAAATCCTCCGCTAAATATTATTGGGGGCAGAATAAAGCAGGGAAACTTTTAGCCAATTATCTTAAAGTTAAAAAAGAACACACCAAAATTAGTTCTATCCTGTCTTCTAACAACCAGTTAGTTTACAAAAATGAAGATATTGTATCAGAATTTTTCCAATTTTTCCAAACCCTTTATACCCCTGAAAACCCTGTGTCCCAGGACCCTATACTCCAATACTTATCCTCTTTTAATCCTCCTTCTTCTCCTGATCTAGATTTCTCGGTGTTAGATGATGATATTCGGGAATCAGACATTCTTTCTGCTATTCGAGCCATTAAAAGAGGTAAAGCCCCAGGACCTGATGGTTTTACGATTGAATTTTATTCTTATTTTTCTCGCCTTCTTACTCCAAAATTACTTCTATTATTTCACTTCTTTAATTCCTCCAAAAAGTCCAGTGGCTCCTTTCAAGAAACCTTGATTTGCCTTCTTCCCAAAGAAGGTAAAGATCATAATCTTTGTAAAAACTAGAGGCCCATCTCTCTAATTAACTTGGACTATAAGATTTTTGCAAACATTTTAGCTTTTCGTCTCGAGAAATTTTTATTCCTGCTAATTGGAAGAGGACAATGTGGTTTTATTAAAGGAAGACAACTCTCCGATAATACCAGACTCTTTTTTAACGTTCTTACTAAGGCCAAGCTATGTACAGACTCTTTAGCAGCTATATCTCTAGATGCTGGAAAAGCTTTCGATAGAGCCGGTTGGCCTTTTATTTTTTCCACTCTGTCCTGGTTTGGTTACAAATTTATAAATTATGTTTCCTTGCTCTACTTCTCCCCTATTTCCTCTATTTTGGCCAACGGTCTTGTATCTTCTTCTTTTCCTCTATACCGTGGGGTAAGACAAGGTTGTCCTCTTTCTCCTCTTCTTTTTATATTAGCTCTTGAACCCTTTTTGATTAAGATCCGCTCAAATTCTAACATTACTGGTTTTAAATATGGCTCTAATCAACTAAAACTTTCTGTCTATGCTGATGATATTCTGCTTTTTCTATCACAGCCTCAGTCCTCTTTACCGGCTTTCTTATTGGAAGTTCAGTCGTTTGCCTCTGTTTCTGGTTATAAACTTAACACCGACAAATGTGAAATCCTTTCATTAAATAAATTATGTTTTTCCGTAGATTACATTTCTTCTGGTTTTTGTTGGAACTCGGATAAAATCAAGGGGCATATTAGCAAGACCCACGTTAAAATTATCGCCGTTTAGCGGCAGGAAACTGCCGCTAAAACGGCGATAATGGGCTTGCTAATATGCGTTATAGAATTCTAATAGAAGCCCAGGTTAGATGTGCAGGACATCTAACCTGGGCTTCTATTGGAATTCTATAACGCTTATTAGCAAGCCCATTATCGCCGTTTTAGCGGCAGTTTCCTGCCGCTAAAACGGCGATAATTTTAACGTGGGTCTTGCTAATATGCCCCCAAATACTTAGGTCTATGGTTTAAATCGTCCATTAAAGAATCCATTGCAATAAATTTAAAGGAATTACAAGCACTATTGAAAACTGCCACGTCCAGGTGGAATCCCTTATTTTTATCATGGTGGGGCCGTCTAGACACAATTAAGATGATGTTAGTCCCGATCATACTCTTTTATATTTCCAATCTTCCCATAAACATTCCTAATTCACATTTTAAAACAATTTATTCTATTCTATCAAAGTTTCTGTGGAATAATAAGAAACCTTGTATGTCTTTGCTCAAACTTAAAAGACCAAAACAATTAGGAGGTGTCAATTTCCCAGATTTTCAGGCCTATCATACTGCATTTTCTCTTAAACAAACTTCTCTTCTACTTCAAGAAGACAACGAAGATTCGGTATTACCATTGTGGACTGTTATCGAGAAACAATTTCTTCATCCTTTCTCCTTCCAAGAATTTTTATCTTTTACTCATCATCCTCTTTCTCTTTCTCTTCCTATTTTCAATAATAGTTGCAAAATCCTCCAACCTTTATTTACTGATCACCTTTCTCCTAGAGATCGTTTCCTGCAATCTTCATTATGGTATAATAAGCTTCTTAAAATTAATCATAGAATCATTTTTTGGAAAGATTGGCACGTTAGAGGACTTTACTGGGTTCATCAACTTTTCCAGAATGATACATGTATTTCATTTTCAGTTGCTCAAGCACGTTTTTGTTTGCCTAGTTCATGCTTGTCTAAATATACTTCCCTGATTACGCTGATCCAATCAACGTACAATAATCTATCACTCAACACCCCTTCCTCACGTTCCCCTCCCACCATTCTTTCGGTCTTGTCTCTTTCTCCACCTGCATCCCAAGTCTACAAACATCTCTCCTCTTCTCCAGTTATTCGAGATAAAACTGAGGTAGAAATTTTATGGGAGGCTGATCTCAAATTGTCCCTATCTATTTCTACCTGGAACAAGATCTGGATTAAGATTAGGAAATCCTCTAGAGCTGCTAATACTACCCAAACCTTATTTTATATCAATAATAGATTATTACTAACTCCTATTTCCTTGCACAAAATAAATCCTACTCTCTCTCCATCTTGTTGGTCCTGTAATTCATCCCCTGCTGATTTACATCACAAGCTATTCACTTGCCCTCTTGTTCATAGCTTCTGGATGCTAGTTTGGAATCAAATTAACAATATTTTTCATACACAGATACCCTTCACTTTTGTTAATATATTTTTAGGTAGTGTATCTTCTGCGTGGGAATCATATCCAAACACTTTTCATATTATAGATCTACTTCTTGCGGTTGCTTTTCAACAAATTACTAGGGCATGGAAAAACACCACTAGAATTTCTTATCAAGCCTGGTGGTATGGGGTTTGTTACAACCACAGGTAAGATAGAGCATATGCTCATCCCATATCCCTTGCTACAAAACGAGAATGCTTATGGTCACCTATTACTCACTTTCTAGATACTTCTGCAAATAGTACACAAACCCACAATCCCCGATTGAAGAAGTTCCTAAACCTCCATGAAATGTTTTTACTGTTACTTATTTTTTCTTGCTCAAATTTTATTTTTCTTATTATGTATTTTAACAGTTACTACTATTTATACAAGTGGTTATGCTAGAGTAATATTTAATAAGTACCATTACCCTTCCCTTTCCTCTCATCCCCTTTTCTTCTTTTCCCCTCTTTTTTCAAATTATTTAACAGATTATACAGTTTAAGATTTGTATCCCCTATTCCTGGATCTATTGTAATATTTCATATTACTTCAATAAAATTTCTTTTAAACTAAAAAAAACAAACAAACAGAAAAGCAAGGTTGTTTAGACATTTAGCCAACTTGAGCAGAGGCCCGGCAAAAGCTGAATAATGCACTGTATTCCAAAACACACCACATTTATGAACACATGTAACATAATTGGTAGAAATTGAAAAGAAGTAGAAAACTGGAGTTAGATCTGCATAGTGATTTGCCTACTTTCACAACGTATTCAAAGACAACCCTGCTGGCAGTCTCAAGTAGGATGATAAAAATAAACGTACAATTACTAATAGTGTAGAGCACGTTCTTAAATACCAACAGAGCATCGTCGACAAGCCAGTAAAAACAAATGGGCTAAAACATTTTTTTTTAAGTAATAGCAAAGAATTCTTGAAGCTCATGAAATGTGTAGTCGGAGATGCTGCAATACAGCTCTAGACACACAAATGATGGATGGAATGAAGAACAAGTCAAACATTCACCCTAGTCAAGAGATCTGAGTTAAATCCATCGGTCTTCTGCTCACTAAGCCACCCCAGTTTAGACCCAGCCCAATGCAAATCACTCTTGACCCTGTTCTTCATGGGAACATTCCAGCCCGAACTGCCAAGCCAGGTTCTCCCTCAACCAGAAACAAGCATCCTGGGACCGGTTTCGGGGTATTACCCATCATCAGCCAGGCTAGCTTGATTCCAGTGGCACAGTGAGCCGAGACCCACGTCTGGGCATACCCGGCGCACTTAGGCGAGAAAGCAAAAGACATACAAATGATGGACAGAATGTGGAGCAAATCAAACATTCACCCCAGTCAAGAGATCTGGGTTAAATTAATTGTTCTTTTGCTCACCATGCCACCCCAGTTTAGACCCCGTGTTAGACCTGGTACCATTGGCGTGGGTCTCCCTTCCATTTTTTTGCTATGTCTCCTCTGTTGTTTACCTGTTTTGCTAGTTTAGATGTTTTGGGCACTTTGCCACTGCTAACCAGTGCCAAAGTGCAAGTGCTCCCTATGATAAATTGATGTATGGATTAGTGATTCCATGATTGGATTATTTGATTTACTTGTCAGACCCTAGTACAGTGCACCGCGTGTGCCCAGGGCCTGTAAATCAAATGCTGCTGGTGGGCTTGCAGCACTGGTTGTGCCACCCACCGGAGCAGCTTGTAAAGTGTGACTCAGGCCTGTCATTGCAGAGCCTGTGTGCAGTCTAGTACTGCCATGTTGACTGGGTAAGTGCACCCACTTGCCAGTCCCTAAACCTTCCCTTTGCTGCATGTTAGTCACCCCTAAAGTAGGCCTGCGGGCAGGGTGCATTGTATGTAAGAGGTAGGACATGCCCTGATGTGTGTGAATTACAGCCAATTTCGTTTTTCACTATTGCAAGGCTACCTGTCCCCATAGGCCAGAATGGGCAGTTTGATTATAGCATCTTATAATCCTAACTGACCCAGGGAACATGGTAGAAAAACGAATTTAGTATGCCTGAACTCAGAATGATAAAATACATCTTTTAGTGAAGTTGGTTTTAACATTCTGTGTTTGAAAATACCACTTTTAGAAAGTAGGTTGCCTAACCATCTAGCCTGCCTCTGCTAGCTTGTGTATTGTATGTCTGGGTTTGAGAGTGACAGGGGCTGGGGGACTCCAGGAGACAGGGTGAGTCAGCACAGGGCTGAATAGACCTACCTGCATGTAGAATGGTGGGAGAAGTAGCACCTGGGCCTGAATAGGGCTGTGCCTGCCTTCCACAATGCTGGCTCCACCTCCTGTGGTGCGTCTGATGTCCCTTGCCTACATTGACAAAGCAAGAAGGTGTGCACTGGCAGAATGCACCCAGAACTGGTTTGGACTAGGTACAGGACCCTCTGCCTTCAGAGGACAAAGGATTTGCTAGTATAAATATTGGGACCCAGACCCAAGATTTTAGATCACTTCTGGGAATCAAGACGAACCTTTGCTGAGGAGAAGAACCAGGAAGCTGAAGGAGGAGACTACACCTATGCTGTGTGTTGTTGGGGTTGACCTGCAGTGGTTACTTTATTGCCAAAGAAAGGAGAAAAGGACTGAGTGTGCTTTCATCATCTTGAAGAAGATCTCCAAGGGCTTGAACATTGAACTTGCCTCCTGCCTGAAGTCTCAGGGATACAAGTCTTCACCCCCAGCTCCCCTCCTGAATTCCCTTGCTGGGAATTGAAGTGCCTACTGCTGTTGGGCCTTCTGAGAGACTGCGTGTCGCTGGGAGCTGGAAGCGCGACGCAACGAAGAGGAAGCGTGTCGCCGCCGCAGCAGCTGTCGTCGCATCGCAGAGTAAGCGTGCCGCCGCTGCCGCTGTTGCATCACCGAAGCGCCCCGCATCACCGGAGAAGCATGCCGCCGCCACAGAGGACGCCGGCGCATCACCGAAGAAGCGTGTCGCAGGGCCTGTCGCGGCTCAGAAGATCGCCGAGTCGCCGCGCGGCCATCGGGCGTGCACGCATCCCGTCTACGTTGTTGCACCGTAAGCAAGACGCCATTTTCTCGCATCGCACCGGATCATCATCACATCGGAACCGGGCCACAGTAAGAAACCGATGCATCCTCCTTTCTGCGCGTAAGGAATCGAAGCATCACCTTCCCTGCGACCCTTTTGTTTGTTTTGCGTTACGCATCCAAAGGTATATTGAGAGTAAAGTGTCGCATTTATCATCTTTATTGAACTGAACTATTTTCTACCATTGACAGTCATATTTTTCGTATTGTATTGTGTATGTTTGTCGTTTGGGGCTTGTGTTAAGTCTATATAAAAATACTTATTTTTATACTACAACCTGTGTGGTGTCCATCTGTAGTGTTGTCACTGGGTTACTGTATGTGTTCACAAATGCTTTACACACTGCCTCTGAGATAAGCCTGCCTGCTCGTGCCAAGGTACCAAGGGGGTGAGCAGGGGTTATTTTAGTAGTGTATCCCCCTTACCCTGACTAGAAGCAAGGGTCCCTATTTGGACAAAGGTACCTACCTCTGCCAACTAGAGACCCCCAGTTCTAACATTGGTGGTCAGCGGTGAGGATTATGGACTTGCATTTGTGACTCATATACAGTAATTGGTATACACTACTAGTGAGTGCAGACCAAACGCAACCACGTACATATTGGTAGATTGTTTTTCCTGGGATTTCTATTTTTTGCCAAGAACTGCCAGGTTTAGTCACCATGAGCAAAACAGCATCCATCGCATCTGTGGATTTAGATTTTGAAGAAGAAAAGCTGGAAAGTTACAATGTGAAACTGCTAAAGTACTTCTGCAGGAAATTGAAAGTTGCTACCACAGGTCTCACCAAGAAGGATGAGTACCAAAAGGCGCTGAGGGCCTGGGTGGAAGCAAGAAGTACCCCAGAGCATGTGGAAGAGCATGAGGAGGGTGCTGAGGATGCAGGAGGGCAGCTAGATGGGCTATTGGGTCCAGGGGGGAGGAAAGCACCTTCCCCAACAGGTAGCAGTGTTTCTTCCAAGGGCCTGTCCCCAGGAGAGCTGGAGGACAGGGACAGAAGTAGGGTGCATGAAATGGAGCTGACCAAGCTTAAGATGGGTGGGCAGTTAGAATTGGAAATTAAGAAATTGGCCCTAGAGGAAAAGAGGATGCAAATGGAGCATGAGAGAAGTTTGAGGGAGTTGGAGTTGAAAGCTAGGAGCTTAGAGATTACTCCCTCTGGTGGCAGCACACCGTCCATGCCTGTTGAAGCCAGGGTGCATATACCTAAAGATGTGGTGAAAGAGTTTTATAAGAATGATGATATTGGTCAGTGGTTCAAGGCCTATGAGGTAGCTATGTCCTCCCACCGGGTTCCTGAGAAGGATTGGGGAGCGGGGTTGTGGGGACGGTTCCTTAGTGAGGGGAGGGATACCTTGTTAGACTTGCCCTCTGAAGTCCACAATTCTTATAGCCATATGAAGGAAGCATTGATGTCTAGGTATGGGTTGACTCCTGAACTATATAGGCAGAGGTTTAGAAATTGCAAAAAGTTGGAGTCCAGTACTTGGGTGGAATATGTGACTTTTTTTTGCAGAGCATTGGATGGTTGGGTGAAGGGTAGCAAAGTGAATGATTTTGACGCGCTCTTTGATTTGATTGCATGGGAGCACTTGTCAGGAAATTGTTTACCAGAGCTACACCAGCACCTTATTGATAGTAGGCTGACTAACCCTAGGAAGCTTGCTGAGGAGGCGGACCGCTGGGTGAGCACCTGGGTCCACAAGGGTCACGTGGGAGACTCCGCCAAAGGTGGACAGGGTCCCCAGCAGAGGAGTGGGGGGGATCAGGGTAAACAGAGGGAGTTCCAGAAAGGGCCCCAAAGTAATCCCCAAGGGAACCAAGGGAAAGGTTCCCAGCCTCCCCCTGAGAAGAAGCCATGGGCCCCGACAGATAAGCCTGTTCACAGGGGGCCCAGGAACTGCTTTAAGTGTGGTCAAGTGGGCCACTGCTCCTATGATTCAAAATGTCCCTTGTATGGGAAGACAGCACCCACTGGTGCACCACCCCGGCAGGTGGCTAGTGTAGCCCTGGGGAGGAGATGGGTGCCCAAGGTGGGTGGGGTCCCGTAGCGATGTCCTTGGTCTCTTTAGGAGACAGTGAGATGGTCCCCAGGACCCAACTGCCTGATAACACTAAAAAATACAGGCAGTGGGTGACCATCAATGGCCAAAGGGTGGAGGCTCTGAGAGACACCGGAGCCAGTGTGACAGCTGTCAGTTGTCGGCTGGTGTCTGAAGAGCAGGTGATCCCCAATGCATTCTGCCCAGTAGTTGCCGCGGACAACTCAGAGAGCCACTGCAGAGTGGCTCAGGTTCCCTTTGAGGCGGGGGGGGTCTCAGGTACCTTTCAAGTAGCTGTGAGGCCAGCCATGCCTGTAGACTGTCTGTTGGGCAACGATTTAGAAAGTTCACCTTGGGCAGAGGTGGATAGAAGGTCTCATCTAGAGATGTTGGGTCTGCCTGAGTGGGCGTGCGCGACCACTCGGTCTATGGCAGCCAGTAGAGGTGTTCAAGAGGACCTGGAGCCTGAGAGGGTGGCCCAGGTGCCTGCCTTGAAGAGAAGAGGCAGGGGGCGCGGGAAACCGGCCCCCGTAGTTCCCATGGTCCAGGAGGAAGCATAACCTGAGGGGGATGCTCTGGAACCTACAGTGGAGCAAGTGGCCGAACTGGGGGACCTGCCTGAGCTGACCCATTGGCAGCAAGAAGGAGGACCCTCCAGGGAGGAGTTCTGTGAGGAGCAGAACAAGTGACCCTTCTCTTGTGGGTTTGTGGCAACAGGCAACAAACCAGGCAGCAGGTGATCAGTCTGGATCACATTGGATCTACTGGGAGAATGGTCTCCTGTATAGCGAGCCTAAGGTTGCTGAGCCTGGGTCAGCCCATGTGCTGGTGGTACCCCAGCGCTTCAGAGCCTTCCTACTGGGTTTGGCTCATGATGTGCCTTTAGCAGGACATCTGGGGCAGGGCAAGACCTTTGAAAGGCTTGTCACCCACTTTTATTGGCCCCAGATGCGCAAGAGTTCAGACACTCATTGCAGTTCATGTCAGACTTGCCAGGCAAGTGGAAAAAGTGGGAGGAAGCACAAGGCTCCCCTCCAGCCTTTCCCTGTGGTCAGCACCCCCTTTGAACGGGTGGGTATTGACATTGTGGAGCCACTGGACCCCAAGACAGCCATGTGCAACAGGTTCATCCTGGTCTTGGTGGACCATGCCACCCGTTACCCGGAAGCCATCCCTCTCCGGACTGTGACGGCCCCCGTGGTGGGACGTGCACTGATGAGGATTTTCTCCTGCGTGGGGTTCCCCAAGGAGGTGGTGTCTGACCGTGGTACAAACTTCATTTCCAAGTATATGAAGTCCCTGTGGCAGGAGTGCGGTGTAACATACAAGTTCACCACTCCTTACCACCCCCAAGGTAATGGGCTGGTTGAGAGATTCAACCGGACCCTGAAGGGCATGATTATGGGTCTGGAAGAACCCATGAGGCGTAAGTGGGACGTCCTCTTGCCATGCCTTTTGTTTGCTTACCGTGAGGTGCCACAGAAGTCCTTAGGTTTCAGTCCCTTTGAACTGCTCTCTGGTCACCCGGTAAGAGGACCTCTGAGTCTGGTGAAAGAAGGCTGGGAGAAAGCTCCCAGTAAACCTCCCCAGGATGTATTTAGCTACATGCTGGCCTTTAGAAACTAGACTTGGCGATTCAGACAACTCGCTGAGGCGAATCTGGAAGCCAGCCAGGAGGAGATGAAACGGTGGTATGATCAGAATGCCACTCTGATCGAGTTTCAGCCTGGGCAGAAAGTGTGGGTCATGGCCCCCGTGGAGCCTTGTGCACTCCAGGATAAGTGGACCGGACCATTTGAGGTGGTGGAGCGCAAGAGTGAGGTCACCTACCTGGTTGCCTTCGATCTCCCAGGAACCCTTTGCGGGTCCTACATGTCAACTGCCTAAAGCCCCATTTTGAGAGGTCCGAAGTGGGCATGCTCCTAGCAACAGATGATGGAATGGAAGAGGAGACAGAACCTCTTCCTGACCTCCTGTCTGCAACAGAGCAAGATGGGTCAGTGGAGGGTGTGAACCTCTCTAACTCCCTGACACCTGAGCAGCAGGAAGACTGTCGCCAACTGTTGGGACAGTTTCCTGACCTGTTTTCCCTGACTCCTAGTGTCACTGATTGGTGCGTCCATGATGTGGACACTGGGGACAGTCCTCCTGTCAAGCACAAGGCTTACAGAGTGACTGACAGGGTGAGAGCTTGCATCAAGGAGTAGGTCTCCAAGATGTTTGCATTGGGGATGATTGAGTCCTCTCACAGCCCTTGGGCCAGCCCAGTGGTCTTGGTCCCAAAGGCTGCCGCGCCTGGTGCCACGCCCGAACTCCAGTACTGTGTGGACTACCGAGGACTCAATTCAGTCACCAGGACTGACGCGCACCCCATCCCCAGAGCTGATGAGCTCATTGATCGGTTAGGGGCTGCCCGGTACCTCAGCACGTTTGACTTAACGTCTGGGTACTAGCACATCGCCTTGACTGATGGGGCCAAAGAGAGGTCAGCATTCTCCACACCAGATGGGCACTACCAATTCCGGGTTATGCCCTTTGGGATGAAGAATCCCCCTGCCACCTTTCAGAGGTTGGTCAACCAGGTGTTGGTTGGACTGGAAGATTTCAGTGCCGCCTACCTGGATGACATCGCAGTGTTCAGCGCAAGTTGGGAAGAACATCTGCGCCACCTCTGGGAAGTGTTGATGGCGCTGCGGAGGGCAGGCCTCACGATCAAGGTGAGTAAGTGCCAGATCGGGCATGTTTTCTTGGTGTACTTGGGACACCAGGTTGGGAGCGGCCAGATGGCGCCCCTACAGCCCAAGATTGATACCATTCTGGCTTGGGAACCCCCCAAGACCCAGACAGAGGTGAGAGCCTTTCTAGGACTCACCGGGTATTACAGGAGATTTGTCAAGGGGTATGGCAGCATCGTTGCACCCTTGACAGAGCTGACTTCCAGGAAGCAGCCCAAGAGAGTGATTTGGACTGACACCTGTCAGAGAGCTTTTGACGCCTTGAAGACTGCCATGTGCATGGCCCCCTTGCTTCAGGCGCCCAACTTCTCAAAAGAATTTGTTGTTCAAACAGACGCTTCAGAGCATGGTGTAGGGGCTGTTCTGGCACAGTTAAATGAGGAGGGCCTAGACCAACCTGTAGCCTTCATCAGTAGGAGGTTACTTCCACGGGAACAGAGGTGGAGTGCTATTGAGCGTGAGGCATTTGCTGTGGTATGGGCGCTGAAGAAGTTGAGACCATACCTGTTTGGGACTCACTACCGGGTTCAGACAGACCACAGGCCCCTCAGATGGTTGATGCAGATGAGGGGTGAGAATCCAAAGCTGTTGAGGTGGTCCATTTCCCTACAGGGGATGGACTTTACGGTGGAACACCGCCCTGGTACAGAACACGCCAATGCTGATGGTCTGTCCAGATTTTTCCGCCTTAGTGATGAGAACTCCCAGGAGGTAGGGTAGTTCTCCCCACATTTCAGCTGGAGGAGACACGTGTTAGACCTGGTACCATTGGTGTGGGTCTCCCTTCCATTTTTTCGCTATGCCTCCTCTGTTGTTGACCTGTTTTGCTGGTTTAGATGCTTTGGGCACTTTGCCACTGCTAACCAGTGCCAAAGTGCAAGTGCTCCCTATGATAAATTGATGAATGGATTAGTGATTCCATGATTGGATTATTTGATTTACTTGTCAGACCCTAGTACAGTGCACCGCGTGTGCCCAGGGCCTGTAAATCAAATGCTGCTGGTGGGCTTGCAGCACTGGTTGTGCCACCCACCGGAGCAGCTTGTAAAGTGTGACTCAGGCCTGCCATTGCAGAGCCTGTGTGCAGTCTAGTACTGCCATGTTGACTGGGTAAGTGCACCCACTTGCCAGTCCCTAAACCTTCCCTTTGCTGCATGTTAGTCTCCCCTAAAGTAGGCCTGCGGGCAGGGTGCATTGTATGTAAGAGGTAGGACATGCCCTGATGTGTGTGGCATGTCCTGATAGTGAATTACAGCCAATTTCGTTTTTCACTATTGCAAGGCTACCTGTCCCCATAGGCCAGAATGGGCAGTTTGATTATAACATCTTATAATCCTAACTGACCCAGGGAACATGGTAGAAAAACGAATTTAGTATGCCTGAACTCAGAATGATAAAATACATCTTTTAGTGAAGTTGGTTTTAACATTCTGTGTTTGAAAATACCACTTTTAGAAAGTAGGTATTTTCTTGCCTAACCATCCAGCCTGCCTCTGCTAACTTGTGTATTGTATGTCTGGGTTTGTGAGTGACAGGGGCTGGGGGACTCCAGGAGACAGGGTGAGTCAGCACAGGGCTGAATAGACCTATCTGCATGTAGAGTGGTGGGAGGAGTAGCACCTGGGCCTGTAGGACAAAGGATTTGCTAGCATAAATATTGGGACCCAGACCCAAGATTTTAGATCACTTCTGGGAATCAAGACGAACCTTTGCTGAGGAGAAGAACCAGGAAGCTGAAGGAGGAGACTACCCCTATGCTGCGTGTTGTTGGGGTTGGCCTGCAGTGGTTACTTTATTGCCAAAGAAAGGAGAAAAGGATTGAGTGTGCTTTCATCATCTTGAAGAAGATCTCCAAGTGCTTGAACATTGAGCTTGCCTCCTGCCTGAAGTCTCAGGGATACAAGACTTCACCCCCAGCTCCCCTCCTGAATTCCCTTGCTGGGGATTGAAGTGCCTACTGCTGTTGGGCCTTCTGAGAGACTGTGTGTCGCTGGGAGCTGGAAGCGCGACGCAACGAAGCGGAACCGTGTCGCCGCCGCAGCAGCTGTCGTCGCATCGCAGAGTAAGCGTGCCGCCGCTGCCGCTGTTGCATCACCGAAGCGCCCGGCATCACCGGAGAAGCATGCCGCCGCCACAGAGGACGCCGGCGCATCACCGAAGAAGCGTGTCGCAGGGCCTGTCGCGGCTCAGAAGATCGCCGAGTCACCGCACGGCCATCGGGCTTGCACGCATCCCGTCTACGTTGTCGCACCGTAAGCAAGACGCCATTTTCTCTCATCGCACCGGATCATCATCGCATCAGAACCGGGCCACAGTAAGAAACCGACGCATCCTCCTTTCAGCGTGTAAGGAATCGAAGCATCACCTTCCCTGCGACCCTTTTGTTTGTTTTGCGTTACGCATCCAAAGGTACATTGAGAGTAAAGTGTCGCATTTATCATCTTTATTGAACTGAACTATTTTCTACCATTGACAGCCATATTTTTCGTATTGTATTGTGGATTTTTGTCGTTTGAGTCTTGTGTTAAGTCTATATAAAAATACTCATTTTTATACTACAACCTGTGTGGTGTCCATCTGTAGTGTTGTCACTGGGTTACTGTATGTGTTCACAAATGCTTTACACACTGCCTCTGAGATAAGCCTGCCTGCTCGTGCCAAGCTACCAAGGGGGTGAGCAGGGGTAGTGACAGTCCTAGCCTTGGCTAGACTGGACTATGGAAATGCACAATACTTAGGCCTTCAGAAACAACATATGGCTAAACTTCAGCGAGCACAAAACACTGCTGCCAGATTTTTGCTAGACGTTCCCAAATTCCAATCCATCTCCGAAGGTTTGAAAAAACTCCACTGGCTTACTATGAAGAAAAGAGTAGACTTTAAAGCCCTATGTCTAGCACACAAAGCTGTCCACGGAAATGGACCAGCATTCTTGAAGCAACACCTCACTTGGTACCATCCATCAAGGCACCTTCGCTCAGCACAGAGCAAACTCCTCCAAACACCAAAATTCAAGAAAGCTAGCTGGGGAGGAAGAAGCTTTGTCCTGGGTACTGTGAGGGTGTGGAACTCACTTCCGTTAAACATAAAAAGCTGCCCAACACTACTTGGTTTCAGAAAACTACTAAAGACATGGCTCTTTGCAAACTAATTACACCATCTCCGGCAATCTCCTCCGCAAAAGCGCCTAGACGCTCCAGGGCAATCGTGCGCTATATAAATTCCAAATCAAATCAAATTTTAGTAGTGTATCCCCCTTACCCTGACTAGAAGCAAGGGTCCCTATTTGGACAAAGGTACATACGTCTGCCAACTAGAGACCCCCAGTTCTAACACCCCGCCATATGCAAATCAGTCTTGACCCTGCTCCTGGCCAACTGGAATGGCATGGTGTGCAAACAAACGATGAATTTAGGCCCATATCTCTGTACTGGGTGTGAATGTTTGACATTGTTTCAGCATTCCGTCCATCAATTGTTGTTTTTGCTATACAGCTCTAGCCAGAACAAAATGTCTTACTAAAACTGTTCAACCATGTACTGCGAACTGGGCACTTCAAATATTCCTGGGCAGAAGGACTGATCACTGAGGTATATGGTGGAGATGGAAGGTCACCTGGACCAAAATAACTAAAAGGAGTGGTGTTAAGAGCGGCACAGGCTATATAGATGCTTCACCGACTCTAGAAAAGAGGTAGACTCAGTCTATCACCCTGGAATATACACAGGGCCACTGGAATTATACGGCATGAGAGAACCAACTTATGCAGTAGGGTTGAGTAAATTATGCATCAAGAAAAGTCACATTATGCGGCATAACCGGGCACATTTTTTAATAGTAGTACTTCATTATTTTGAACTTTTTACACTTGTTAACATTGCCTGGGTATTGAGTGTACCTCATTAGTGCCAGTTTAAAACCCAAATATAGCAATAAGCAACACAAAGGTGACCAGTCAACCTTTGCAAAAGGCCTTCCACTGCGCGGTAACAAGTGGCCCTGCTTTTATAGTAACTTTTAAACCTTTTGAGCTAGAAACACATTTTTTGTGTCAAAATCTGCAGATAATGCAACAGCTGATGGATTATGTGGCAAATGCGCAAATCTATAATCGCATAATTCCAGTGGCCCTTGACATACATAATTTGCTTAAAGCTGAAATTGGGGGAACGCCTATGATATACCATCCATGCTCACCGTAGTCAGCTTTAAAGTAAAAATAAACAGCATGCAAACTGGAGTCTTTGAATATAAATGTCCACCTTACTCGCAATCTACATTACTCCAAGTCCTAGTCTTCTGTATTCCAATTCTTACCAAGTGATGCTCTGTCCATTGACACAGTCATGATTTACTAGCCTAATTAAAAATTAAAAAACCTCCATACTTTACACGACCCCTTAACCAAACCCTCCTCTTGTTTGCATGAGAAGGCATAACTAAGAGACACACTTCCTGTTTCATCCCATGCATACCTCGAGTTCCTTGGTCAGTCAACCCAGGGATGGGTGAGAGGCTGCCTAGGATTTGGACGAGGAAGAGTAGGATATAGAGTAATCTCGATTATTGGTAAGTAGCCAAGCCTCTAACTCTTCATCTGCATTCCTCGTCTCGGTCCTTACCAAGTGAGGATGTACCCAAGCCAAACCAAAACAGGTGCCCAAGATCATACCAGGAAAAAAGAGCCAGTGGAAACTACTGCAGCACTACTGTACTTTAATACATCAAATAAACTGAATATACTAAAACAGTCATGAAGATGCAGATGATAAAACATGAGAGCCAAAATCTGCTGAACAACCACCACCCACTGGCAATTGTAGCTGTATTACCATTTTCCATGGTGGAAGCTCCCTCAAACACTGTCTGGGATGCACTTTCTGGTAAGCCAGTGAATTTGTAAGCCATAGCCAATTACTGAGAGTTGCATTCATTGGCTGTAAATCTTGACCAAAAAAGACTAACAAATTGCCAACTTTTCAAAAATGAGCTGTGCATTTTACATAACTCGACTACGGCCTGTGACATCTAAAGAATGCAGAAGAACCTCCTTGTGATAGGGAGAAAAATGCCGCTAATACCTGATCCTGGGTGCAATGACAAGAAGATGGAACCTTAGATAACAAGAATTTGCAATGTAATAGGTCTCGCATTTATGATAGTTTGAGCTATTGGCATTGTAAATGACAATTCCTTTAATTTATAGGTTGTTTTTAAAACAGATAAATAAAAGGCATTGTCATTTACAATGCAAATAGCTTAAACATTCACAAATGCGAGACCTATTGCATTGCAAATGCCAGCGCCCGTGCTGTATAAATTTTTTGAAAAAGCATTAGGAGAGAGCGTGTTCTGCCTGAAACAGCAGGCAGGACAAAGCTGTTTGAGATAATAGTGCTCAGAGTCTGTAATTAAAGCCTACTGAGTAACAACACACGTAACAGGGGGTGTCGCCATGGGAGGTTACAAAATGAGACAAGGCTGTACTAAGGAGGGACTACTAAGTCTATTGACCAATGAACAGCCACAGTTTACAGTGGACAATGACACAAGCCAATGAAAAATATGGGCGTAGATCGGGCAGAGCTTCAAGTCCCTACCTGAATACAGCAGGCCTCGCAGAGCAGCGCATGCGCTGCCCAGGCTCGACCTAAAAAGGACAGACTAAGACGAAAAACGACCTGACCCAGGAAGAAACATTAAAAAGGACAAGAGCAAAATAAAGCCCCCAGCACTCCAATGTGATATCCAGAACAAATGGCAACAAAAACAAAACCTTACCAGAAATAATTTCAAGTCTACCTATTCAAGGGGCTCAAAGAAGAAAACTGCAAACCTTGCAAGACTAAAGGTAAATCCCAAGAAGGTATCAGTGAATGAATAAATGGACACTGAAGAAAAAACTTTTAAACAGACTAGACGTCAAATTCACTGTCGGAAAGTATTCTGACCCCTTAAGGCTTCAATGGCTGCCCACTGTCTTTTTAGAGTGGATACTTCCAATAGCCATTCCTGAAGACATCTAAAGTTTTTGTAGGCTCACATGCCTCCACCTTGGTTCCTTTCGAGGCACTTCAGATTTCGAAGTTGCTCAGGTGGTGTGCATACACCTTAATGGGAGATGGGCGGTGAAACGGCTGGATATATTTTGCCACCTCTTTTAAACAGTTTTGCGGAGCTACCCTCCTAAGCTACAGACTGCAAGCACAGGTACCTGAGGGACAGCTCTGAGAGAAGAGGGGACCTCGATAGAGATGAAATAATTGGGAATATCCAATGTGGATGCAGTGAGAGATGTAGGGGACAAGGAAACCACGGATGTTGAGGCTAGCAAGGGACCACCAACAGACCCTCCTCGTGTTCAATATGTTTTCTTCAACGCTTTGGGGATCAGTGGGAAAGGAGGAAGACTCATAGTAGGCTCCTGGGATAGGGAAGTGGCAGGGTATCTATCCCTCATGACTTCACACTGGGGCTCAGGAGGCAGACGTGTGGGAGAAGAGCACTGTTCCCCGAGCAAACAGATTCAGCCAAGGATGGCCGCAACTGAGCACTATTTCCTGAAAAAGTTTGAAACTGAGGCAAGTGAAAGTAAAGATGAACATTTTTTACTTAAATGAGAGACTATAGATTTGCTTCTGCTAATGTTTAATCTTTAACCCCAATGATGGTAGACTCCAGATTGAGGGACCTCCTTGGTGATTTTTTATGGCAAAAGCCACCTGATTGTCCAACCAAACACAAACTGCTCTGTCCTGGAGACTAGGAGAAAAGTACAGCGGAGCTTGGACTATCGCTGCCACTCTGTCCAGCCGGATGGCCTACTGGATTTCCCTAGGCAACATAGACGCTGAGCAGTCTCATTCCACAGCGTTGCCTTCACACCCTCTCATTGGTGGCTGTAGTCAGGAATACTGGGTTTGGGGGAATCCAGAGAGACACCCCTCTCTTAGGACCCCAGCTCCTCCAGTCACCAGTTAACCAGAGGGCGCACGTGAAGGTGAACCCAAGGAACTACCATGAGACAAGACCATTAGACCCTGGACCCTCAAATACTGGCTCTCTGAAGTTGATGGTTGATGCAATAGTCCTCAGATGAAGTCAGTTTGAGTGCTCAATTTACTGGAACTGTTGGGGTGGAATTAAGAGTGATTTTTTCTGATTCAGGATGAATCTGTGTCTTGAAGGACTCTTCAGACCCTTTCCAGATTTTTAGAAGCCTTTGGAAAAGAAGAGGCAGAAATCAGCCAGTCGTCTAAATAAGGAAACATATAATGCCCTCAGCTTGCATCATGACCACCAAAGGTGCTAGAGTCTTTGTGAGAGTTTTCTCAGAGGCAATGCTAATCCGAAAGGGATTACCTGAAACTGAAAATGCTGGCCTAGGAATCAAGAATGGAGATACTTTTGAGATTCCTTGTGAAGTGGGACATAGAGGTATACATCTAGCAGATCTAGAGATATCAGAAAGAACACCCACGTAACAAACAGAACAATGGATTGGATAGTCATGATCTTGAAAGTTTGTTACAGAAGAAAGGAATTTATCTATTTTAAGTCTAGAACCATGTTAGGATATGGGTCTAGAATTGTCTTTTACTATTACGTGCAAGGAAGCAGTATCTTGAAATGATCTGCCCTGAGGGCCTTCCAGCTAAGTAAAATTTGTGGTCAGTATAGAGTATTGGCGCAGACTGGATTTAAGGTATGTGCGCTTTGGTAACACGTCATGTGCCAGAACATCATCAGTGAACTACATTTCCTAGTAGGTCCTGGACTCTGGTGCATATAGATAGACAACAGCCATCTTAAAACTTTAGGTATAACATCGCTCATTGTGCTTGGCATCTTTGCTAGGCAATTTGCGCTATAATTTTGCTGTAGCACCACCTCACCACATGGATGTTGGTTTTGTAACGTCAAGTCCTCTAGAGTGAGATGTATCATTCACACTTGCAAATCAGGGATGTGCAATTTGCACAGCAACTGATTTGGCAATGGGAATGTAATTTGCAATGCTACTTTTGTAATCATAGGTTGCATTCCAAATTTCCATTGGTAGAGCGTCGCAAAACAACCTCCCTACTAAATATTAATTAGGAAGGTCATGATTTGTGACCAACTGTGACTGTTTCCATTGTAGGGATGGAGGCCTGCAAGGCAAAGCAGACCTTCCTCTCTGTATTTACTTTGTAAAATTGGAAACATTTTTTTTAAACCAGCCTGTGCACTTCAAAGGCTCAGGTTCTGCTTTTATATAACAATTATAAATGACAAGTTACTTAAGGTGTCTCTTAGGCTTGTTGAGATCTGCTACAAGCTGCAGCCTTCCTTGACCCCAGAAGTGATGAGGACGACTGTGAAACCCTTTGTCTCTATTTTCTATCTTATCCCATTCCCCTTTCCTCTCCTTTAATTGCACTTATAGGGTAGAACTTCTCTTTGCCAATCATTCTCCCTTTCATTGCATGCTCACTTGTTTTCACTGTACTTTTTCTTCACCATGTGATCACTAGAGAACTCAGCACCGATACCTGGCGGAGAGTGTTAACATTTATTCAGTCATACCATAATCTTTTTGGTCTCACAGCTTGAACTATTATTTTTCTAAAGTATGCCGTGTTAGGACTTGTTGTATGTTTATATTTATTTGCGCACTTGTGGGCAGTGCACGGAGGCCACTGGGGTATCCAATGCCACTTTCTTCTTCTCCACGGCAGGCCGCCAACCCAACTTAGTGTGAACAAGCTAAGAGACATTTAATTTCTGCTGAAAGTGCTTTCAAAATTATTTTTTGTGTTTAAGAGATAACTCCTTATGGTGGGAGGTTACATACGGAGGATCCGGAGGATCCAGAAATAAAGGCCTTCAGCAATAAACGTGCACCAGCAGAGCCTCCAGACACCCACTGGCACAGAATCAGCTGCCTACCACCACACCTCTAAATGGGCCGGGAGAACCTCTGGTTTGGCGGCCCGGAGCTGATGTGCAGTGTGTGGTGGGGGAGGTTTTGCCCTTCCCCGCTTAGGCCTTGCGGGCCCTGGGTGTTCTGCACAATAACCACACACACAGTTAACTGCCAGCGAAGACCCCATGCGGTCTTACGCCCGTTTATCTCCCTGGGCCGCGCCCGGCCCAAGAGTGCTACTGGTGGCAACAAAGTAGTATAGAGGCTGAGTGTCTCTCTAAATCCCTCCTATTCTTTAGTGTGACCAACCCACCCCTCTACTGCCCAGGATGCAGGAAACACACAAAGTCTCGGAGTCTCTGGCTGGGAGCCGGGTTCGGCCTGAGACCATGCCTCTGGCTCCGGGAGTTGCTGCAAGGCCCCAGCTCCGCCTGGCTTTCTTGGAGGGTGTCTTTTTCTGGAACTCAGCTGCTCTGCCATTCATGGCTGGTGCCTCCAGACACCCTGCTCAGGGAGCGACATCCACTGCTCCTGGCCGGGGAGAGGATCTCCGCATCGGCAGGTTCCTCTTCGCACTTCAGATCAGCTCCCCTTTCGCTGCTCGGGGAATGCCCGGCCACCTTCTTAAACCATGACACATTCCTGGCGACCATGCGAAGGCCCCGTTGAGCTGAGATCATGGTGCCATTGGTTGCAATGATTCTCCACACCTCCGGTTCATAGGGTGTTTGGAACTTCCATCCGGGGTATCTCCGACTCAGGCTTGCCTTTCCGGTTAGTGGCTTCCCTCCTAGCCTGTGTGGCTTCGCTGTTGAACTTCGCAGGGTGGCAGCCTGGACTAGTGGGGATATTGTCCCATGTGGGTTTCCGAAACAATGGATGTGCCGGGGTACAAATGGTGGTGCTATGCAGGGTATGGCGATAGGCATTTAGGAACTGGTGAAAACAGCTTTTAGCTTCCTCACCTCATTCTACTCCTATCCGGAGGGCACAGTTGAGGGTCCGCATGAAGCATTCCACTTCTCCATTCACCTGGGGCCACTGCAGCTTGAATTTCCTATGCCGGATGGCAAGAGAGGCTAGGTACTCTTGGAACTTGTGGCCCTGAAATGGAGGCCCGTTGTCTGACTTTATCTCCTCTGGCAGGCCCAGCAATGCGAAGGTCTTCTCCAGCCCGGCCTTGACTTGAGAGAACGCTGTGGACAACACCACCTCCATGACTGAGAATTTCAAGTGAGTCCATCAGTACAACAGTGCTCCGACCATCGGGAAAACTACCAAATTCAATACTGATTTTTATCTATGGTTCCAGGCTTGGTTCTTCTGTGAGGACTGGCATGGGCCGCTGTTCCCCACCAGTGATGGTGCAAGAATGGCATTGGTGCACAGTCTCATTGACCAGAGTATCTATCCTTGGGAACCATACCTTGCTGCAGAGCCAGGCCTTGGTCTTTGCCGCGCCTTGGTGCCCTACGTGGGCGAGGTTGACTACCTGGACCCACAGCTCACTCAGGACCACGATCAACTTGCCACAGAGTAGTATTCCATTCAGCCCTTCACTGAGCTCGTGGCAGACCCTCCACAGCTGCTGCCTTGTGAGCTGGTTGTCTGCAGTCAGCGACCAGGATCCGTCAAGGAAGTGTTGCCATTTCCTTTGGGCTAACGCTTCTTTGACCCATGTCAGGTTCTCATCCTGGTTGGTGGCCTCCCCAAGTTGTTTCAGCATCAGTGCCTTTGGGGAGGCTTCTTGGCAGACCATTCTGATGAATTCTTCGATGCGCTCTTCTTCCTGGTCCAACCGTGGGGCTTCTGTTGTCAGGGCTTGGCGAGACAGGTAGTCTGCCAGGTTGTTGGCACTGGGGCGGTAAGCAATGTTGTACCTGTACGCCTGCAGCTGACGGGCGGTGAGCAGGGGAGAGGGCGGGCTGGCAACTAGGCTCGCCGGCAGGCACCTACCGCTGCAGATGACAGGTCCGGAAGGCGCCAGGCTGGGCAGATGTAGCAGTGTGGGCCACGGGATTTCAGGTAGGCCCGATGGTGGTACCAGGGAATCTGGATTATCCGGCCTTAGCGTGCAAGGCAAGGTTGTGTGAGATGTCATGCATCGTACCTTGACGAGCTCCGAGGCGGCGTGGATCGGTACTGGCCTTGTCGCGAGTGTAGTGGAGGAGGTTTTGCCCTTCCCCACTTAGGCCTTGCGGGCCCTGGGTGTTCTGCCCAATAACCATGCACACACAGGGGCAGATTTGCAAGAAACTGACGCATCTGTTTGCCTGCGCCTCCATACGAAACCCTTGTGCCATCAATGATGCGCCGAATTTACAATATGGCGCACCATGGCGCAAGGATTGACAGATGCGTCAGAAATTCTGACGCATGTGTTGACGCAAAAGTGACGCATTGCTGGAGTTGCTCATGAAAGTGACGCAACTCCAGCAATGCGCCACAACAGATAGGTGAGTCCCATTTAAAAAGCTCTGCGTCATTCCTTACGCCTGGTCTTAGCAGGCGTAGGGATTTTGATGCAGTGAAGGCGTAGAGTGACGCAGTGAAATGTTGTAAATTTCACTGCGTCAGTTCTACATGGCTTTTTGCGTGGAAACGCCCACCCTGCATACATTATACCTAACGCAGGTATAATGTGACGCAGGGCTTTACAATGTGAAGCATCTCCCTAGATGAGTCACGTTGTAAATGGGCCGCAATGTGGTGCATTGTTTACACCGCCGTTGCGTCACAAAAAGTGACGCAACGTGGGTGCAAAAGTGTTGCAAGGGGCTTGTAAATCTGCCCCACAGTAGTTAGCTGCTGGCGAAGACTCCATGCGGTCTTACGCCCGTTTATTTATCTCCACAACAAAGTAGCATAATGGCCGGGTGGCTCTCTACATGTGGAGATGCCATTTGCGTTGCAGCGCACGCAATGTAATTCGTTTTATTTATTTATTTATTTATGTACTTAACTCCGGTCGGCCGTATGCCGGAGTGTACTACCCCCACCCTGCCCCTCCCCGCCCCACCCCACCGCCCCGCAGCACTCCCACTAGGAGCCGCGACTGCATTTAGGTATCCCTTGACAACTTGATAATATGGAGTCTTTTTGTATTGATAAAAACGTACTTTCACTATCATTGCTGCAATCGCTTTTCGAACCACGGGGTGGCGCCAAAACTTCAATTTGCCAAGTTTGAAGACAAAAGACAACAGCCACACGCGCAACATGCAATCATTTAAGCAGTGTTAACCTATCAGACTTTTGACTTTCGTCTTGTTTAACACAGTATGTGAAATACAGCTTCAGTAACTATTGTTATTGTTTTGCTACATCATATCCAAGAAAGGGTTCGAGGCGCTCGTCCCTTTCCTCCTCCTCTTTCGCTAGATTGTTACACCTAATACATTTAGGTATTATTAATGTAACCGTTAGCTTTACAGCAGGTGAGCCCCAGGCCCCCAGTTGATGGGCAAAGGAGGGTCGCACACAGTGGAGGACGTGAATGCGCAACGGATATGCAAATGTACAGTTATAATACAACTTTGTTTAAAAGATTCAAAAATCAGTGTGCAAATTGAGTCATCAAGTGCTGTATAAAAAAAGTTAAGAATGATTCATTGAGGTAACGCCGAACGTTCAATGCTTTAAATGTGCATTTTTTTTTAACATTCCATACTGGGTGGGTGCATACTTAGATGCAGAAATAGCCCCAAGCGGTGTTTCGGTCCCTTTCCACTTGGGGACATTGGGTGTAGGTAGGGCCACTGGAATTATTCGGCGGAGGAGGGCCAAATTATGCGACCGGGTTGAGTAAATTATGTGGCAAGAAAAGGCAACATTATGTGGCGTAATGAATCACATTTTATAATTGATTACTTCATATTTTTGTCATTTTTACTCTTGTTAACACTGTCTGGGCTTTGGGTGCTCCTCATTAGTACCAGTTTAACACCAAGATATAGCAATAAGCAACGGAAAGGTGGACAGTCAACCTTTGCAAATTGCCTTCCACTGGGCAGCAGCCCTGTCGCTGCATTTGTAGTAACTTTTGAACCGTTTGAGCTAGAAGCAATTTTTTGCAGATTATGTTGCAGATGAGGGATTATGCGGAAAATGCGGCAAATCTTTCATTATGTGAAAAACGCTGCAGAGCACAATCACATAATTCCAGCGGCCCTGGGTGCAGGTGTGGGGCATGCAGGAGTCATTCGTGCTGTGGTCGGTTTTCTGACCACTGAAGCTTCATGGTATTTTGGGGTCTCCGGAAAGAAGGGTAGTTTGATACTTTCACTCAAGCGCATAGTAGAGGCATGCATATATATATGCACACATAATCGAGGACAGTATCATTTTCTAACTGCAGTCTTCAAATATTTAGGGAAAGAGGTATTTTCTGGAGACCTTGCTGTTGTGTCAGGAAGCATGGAGAATGGAAATACGTGGCTGCTACTGTGCACGCGTTGAAAAGCATCAGCATGCTTAGGAGAGGTGGCAGAACACTGAAAGACAGGCTCAATGCACAGAACACATATAGGCACTGGTGAATAAGCAGAACCTTCCTCGTGCTGCTGCTAGAAAAGATAAACCATCGAAGAGCCACAGTTGCGAGTGGTGATTAACTTGCAGGCTGCAGAGCAATTTGTAGACACTGGCCCGAAAGGTAGGGCAAAACTGGGGACATCAGTTCGGCTAGAGTGCTGGCTGTGGTCTTGGTGTGCTGTCTTATCCCTCCAGGAGGGTGATGAGTAATGCCCAGGGTCAGAAGGAAGACTGGATAACAGGGAGATCTAGAATGAACAACAGGTAAAAGAACAGGGGAACATGGACCACAGGGAGTGTGCAGGTAAATGAGTGGATCAGGTTGAAGCAAAGCAAAAGGCCAGGGTGGAAAGAGTTTATGATGGATGCCCAGCGGGCATCGAGGGGGACCATGGCGTGCAAGCAAGAAGAACCAGGAAAGTATGGGAAAAGGGGGAAACAAACAAGGAAAGGCCGTCGGTTCCTGTGCACATGTTGCAAAAGGAGCAAAGTCAGATGCAGTTCCAGGATTCTGGCTCCGGAAGAGGCATGAGGACGCTGGGTGAACCACGAAGAGGCATGCAGGAAGTGGGAAAAATCAATAGAGGGGTTTGGGAGGTCTTCTAGTTAAACAGGGGCCACATTTGTCTAATGTGGACATCTAAGAAGAGAAAGTTGCATTCCTTGGAGCTAAAAAGATCACATTTGACCATGCCAGTGCTCAATTTACTGTATTAATTTGCTTCTTTGTAGAGAGAGTTTGCATTTTCTGTCTTTTGCTGTTGTGGAGTGACATAAGACACCTTGCTGATTAGTTGTGCATGGGAGGTAGGAGGACGATAGATGTGATTCCCTGATTACTTACCCGTAATCCTCATTACTCTTAGTCCTTCTCGTCCTCGACCCAGTCATAAACACGAGGTAGTATCAAATCCCAGAGAGGAAACAAAACAGGAAACGCTTGCTAACGCTAAGGGCTATAATACACTAGCCACACCTTAGCTCTTCCTGAAATACCAAGCACACAAAGGCCTGATACTGGGAGGGTGGGTGGGAAATATGTCTGGGTCGAGGATGAGTAGGACTAAGAGTAATGAGGATTACCGGTAAGTAATCAGGGCATTACCTCTGCGTCCTTCGTCCTTGACCCAGTCATAAACACATGAGGCATACCAAAGCAGACACCCAAAGTGAAGGCCTTTGAAAATACCATCTGAAAAACAAAAACAAACACCACACAGGACATATGCGCACCACAGTGAATTTAATGGAATATCCAAACATATCAGGCAGGAGCAGCAGGCTCCACATTCCGCAAAACACCACTCCCAAAATTCAAATGGTCATTTAGAGCGCAATTCAAATGGTAATGTCTGATAAATGTAGACTCAGAAGGCCACGTCCCAGTTTGACAGATTTCATCCAATGCCACTCCCTTAAAAGTGGCCCATGAAGCAGAGACACCTCTAGTGGATCGGGCCTGGACATTGGAAGAACAAGGCAAGCTAGAGCCCTGATAAGCCAAAGAGATGGTGTCCTTAATCCAACGCCCCAGGGTCATCCTAGACGCAGCCTTTTCACATCCTGCAAGACCAAAAGTCACAAACAGACTGTCAGAAGTATGAAATGCAGCATACCTATTCACATAAACAGATAAAGCACGTTTAACACCTAGAGTGAGCATTAATTGTTTCTCATGAGAAGGACAGAAAGAAGGCAACACCAACTCCTGAGAAGTATGACATTTAAAATGAATTTTAGGGAGAAACCCAAAATCCAAACGTAACACAACAGCATCCTCTAGGAACTGCAGAAAGGGAGGGGAACACCGCAAAGCAGAAAGCTCCCCCAACTGCCTGGTCGACGTGATAGCCACCAGGAAAGCCATCTTAAAAGACAAGAACGTCAGAGCCACTGTCAATAAAGGCTCAAAAGGAGAGAACTAAAGAGCACGAAGGACCAAAGAAAGATCCCACGAAGAAACAGAAGAATGGACAGCAGGTGAGGGGAGAGAGAAACTCTGAAACAACCAGGTGACCAAAGACCGAAACAGATAGCCTCCCACTGGCCCTTCAAAGTAGACAGTGCAAAGCCTTTATTGCTACCATCCAAGAACAGTAGAGATAGAACAAGAAGTAGAAGACAGATCATGAAGAGAACACCACTAGTCAAAAGCAGATCAATGTTTAGAATATGAAGCCAGAGAAGAAACGCTACGGGAACCCTGTACTACAGATATAATGTGCTCCGGGAAACCTTTCCCTGCTAGAGTCCGCTGCTCAACCGCCAGATCGCTAAAGTTAGAGGGACCAGTAGGCAAGGAGTGGAAGACCGCAGAGGAGACAGACTCCGAGGCAAGAGCCAAGTAGGACCAACAGCCAAATTCTTCAATAACAGGAATCATGACCTTTGGGGCCAGTACGGCAGCACTGCCACCACCTGCGTCTTCACCCGCTGAACTTTCAACAGAAACTCCTGAATGAGGGGAAAAGGAGGGAAGACATACAGTAACCACGGATGCCAGGGGAGGGACAAGGCATCCACAACCCAGGCCCCCATCTCTGGAATCCTGGAGCAAAAGATGGGCAGGAGAGCATTGGTCTTGGAGCCAAACAAATCCATCTCTGGACAGCCGAACCTCCGGCAGATCATACAGAACACCCTGGGCGACAGGCACAACATTTGAGAGGACAGAAACCTCGGGCATAGGACATCCGCCACTACAATGTCCATGCCCCTGATGTGTTGAGCAGAAATGGCCTGGAGATGAAGCTCCACCCAACTCGCCACTGCACAGGCCACATGATTCAACTATTGACTGTGAGTGCTGCCCTGATGATTCACATAATCCACAGTCACCGTATTGGACAGCCGCACCAGAACTTTGCAACCGGACAAGTGAGACTGAAAGTACCGAAGGGCCCTCTCCACCGCCGACAGTTCCTTCCAGTTGGAGGAGCGCATGGTCTCCGATCTCTTCCAGTGAGCCTGAAGGGACCACTGCCCCAGAGTTGCACCCCAACCCAGAGCACTGGCGTCTGTCGTCAGCACCAATGGCGGTGAAGGATGCATCCACATGTCCTTGGTGAGATTCGAGGAGTCCAGCCACCACTGCAGGCTGCGAACAATATCCAAAGGCACTGGGATCTTCAAGGCCAAATCCTGAAGCAGAAAGGTAGAAAGACCTTGCCCAGAACAGAGTCGAAGTCCACTCCTATAAAATATATCCTGGTTGAAAGCTGAAGACTGCATTTTGGAAAATTCAGGAGGAAACCGTGGCTTTCTAGTGTATGCATTGTCAAGTCCAGCTGCCGCTGCATCACCAGAGCAAACGGGGCCTGGAGCAGCCAGTTGTCTAGATACGAAAACACTGAGATCCCTTGGAGGTGAAGGTGAGCGACAAGGGGAGCCATTACTTTGGTGAAGACTCTAAGAGATAACGCAGGCCTTCTTTAAAGAGGAGTCAATTTTCTTATCTGCTCCCTCTTAAAGGACATTATTTTCTGCCATAGAAAGGTGCCCCACCAGACTAGCCACAATAGAGTCCACATGGACCGTTTCTGAGATCATATCCTCCATATCACCTCCTCAAAGGATACAGCTTGAGCATGAAGCGAGGCATCAGGATACGCTCAGGATACTTCCATTCATTTAAAAGGACGTCCGTCACCAATGGATAAATGGGCAGTGCTTCCTAGATTGAGGCAACACCATGTCTTTAGATGTACTGGCTACTTCCTCATCAGGAAATCCCATGTTTTCAATGACATGGGTCAGAATGTCCGGTAACATATCTTTAGATATATATTTTCCTTTATGTTCCATCGAGCTCATAGAGGACTCATAAGATGCGCACCAGCAAACAAAGTTCCCAAAATCATCTTTGTCAGCTGCTCCTCCTCACACACTTTCTTCTTTTTAGAGAGAAGGGTTGAATCAGGACTCCTCATGGAGGATGAAGAAGACGAGAACGGGGAACAATTATATATATATATATATCTGTTACCTATATCAGTTTAGGTAACAGTATCCTTTCTTTTAAACGAATAAAATGCCACAGTGGGTTTCGGAATGAAATCCCCAGTTTTCTTTTTCCATAACTCAGCTGCGCCTAAAGGTCATGAATGTTCAAGCCCCATTTTGACTCCATGGTGAGGCATCCTTCTCGGCCAGGCTGCCGAGTATAAATCCAACATAAGATATTTTATGAACATATCCCTTTGAGCTTTCGTTAAATGAATTACACAATATGTCAGTATATGTGTATCAAATATTATACATTAGTACAGTATTTCAATTTGCGATCAATATGGGAAATGTGACATCTACTAATGCAATCATGTTATGAACAATTAGTACTTGCACTTTATTTATTTACTTATTTATTTATTTAAATTTCTCTAATTGCAAAAGTTTTCAATATATTACTGACTGTATATATTGCGAAAAACACCGAAAGACTATTTTCGGCATTTAGGTACGTTTCAAACAGATTAGGCAATAACAATTACCAAACGTAGTACAAGATAGCAAGGTTTCTATGTATGTTGTCTATTTCTATGAATCACGTGACACGGGTGCTAGCAAAAAACAAATGTATAAAAACAGTTGGCGGACTGCATTTCCACATGTGAACAAGGACACTGTGTTGTCCGAAACACGTCATAAGGCTTTGAACAATAAAGACCTAAATTGCCACAAAACTCTGGAGTCCGTGACTCTCTCTTCGCCGGCGGGGAAGTGGGGAGAGTCGATTACCTGTGCTCCCTTATGCACAGGACACCCTTTGTTTTCATATATATATATATATATATATCACTCCAAAAATGCAGTAAAAACCACATCAGACCTGACCGAGCTCATGAATGACAGAGCAGTAACATAAAAATGCTGTCTATCACCGTCCGGAATGTAAAGAATGCAGGGGAGGACCAGTGCGTGTAAGCATGTAGCAGCCGGCTGTCAACGCACTCCACAAGCTGCTTGTCCAGCACGCAGCCGTATAACAGAGGCAGGTATGGCACCGCAAGGCCGCAGGAAACCTCCGATAAAACATATGCTCCCCCCTCTCTCTGTCCTATGGCCACATCCGAGAGGGACAATGACAGCAAGAGGAAAACTGCTCCCATAGGTCCCGGATTAAGGACCAGTGCTACATCAGAGTGCGTGCACATTCACATCGGAGGACAGCGTCACAACCGACCCGTCACCAGACAAGGTCTAGATGTATGTAAACAGAGAAACTCTGACAATAGCCACCCTCTCAGCGAAAACCAACCGCTGCCTTGGGAGACCAATCAAGCCAAGCAGGTATGCTTCCCAGCAGCAGCCATACTCACGGAGTCAAAGGAGACCTCCACAACGCTTCCCGACTCCTGATGCTCCCATGAAGGGCCCAGGCGCTCCCAAAGCCAGTCAGCAATAGAAAGCCAGGAGCATACCACATTGGAGGCAAAAGCCCGGAAGTCACCTCAGTGTCTCCTGTTCCGTCGCAGACTGGAAATAAAACAGGAAGTGTTAAGGTGTGGCTAGTGAATTATAGCCCTTAGCTGGAGAGTGGGTGCAGTTAGCAAGCGTTTTCTGTTTTGTTTCCTGTCTGGGATTGGATACTACCTCATGTATTTATGACTGGGTCGAGGCAAAGGGCGTAGAGGTAATAACTTCCGAGTCCATCCTCAGTGATCCCACATGTATCCGCACAACAGGCTTGAAAAAAGGCCCTGGTGCAAAACTACATGCGGGTTCCCATCCTTGTTCTCTCCCAAACGGCTTTTGAGTATCCACAGCAAATATTTTGTTTTAAAGCAGATAGTCAAAGGTAGAGAGTTATAAAAGAAACATCTGTTGGATTAGGAACGCTCCTTTGGGGATTTCAAAAACAGGAATGGCAAATGAAGCTATCTTTTCTTCAAAAACATTTTTAAAGACAGAATAAAGCATACAATGATAGGAGGCCCTCACGCCTGTGACAACACTCATTAACATCCTTCCTTGATATTATCAGGAGTGTAACTGCTATTGGTGCACGGACAGAATATCGAGTTTCAAATATCGATATACAAAAATATCGAGTTTGAAATATCGTCATACAGGAATATCGAGAGCAAGAATATTGTGGTCCAGAATATCGACATTAAGGTAAGAAATATCGTTTTTCAAAATATCGAAGTTAGTAATATCGTTTGTTAAAATATCGTTGTTTAAAATATCGATTTTTATATTAGTGTTATGTATTTTAGTATGTATTTTAAAAGTATGTGATGTAATTTTTTTGTATAAGTGTTGATTTTGTTTTTTAATATATGTGTTAAATTTTTAGTAGTGATTAATTTTATGTTAATTAAATTTTGCGTTTTTTAGTTCTGTAGCAGGTTGTGGGTTTATAGGGGAATAGGGTGGGAAGTAATTTAATTATAATAAAGTAATTAATATTTTTTATTTATTAGTATTTATTTAATTTAGATTTTATAGTGTTAATTGTGGGAATTTCTTTTCTGGGCACCAGCCTGCTTGCTTGCCTCACAGGGGACTCCATTCCCCATACTTCTCAGCGCCGGGAGGCGGTAACGCGTATCCTCGCACCAGGAGGCGCTTAAAAGTGGACTTGGACTCCCGCAGTGCGGGTGCCCGTATTTGCCGTTTCTGGACACCAGCCTGCTTGCTTGCTTCACAGGGGACTCCATTCCCCACAGTTCTCAGCGCCGGGAGGCGCCAACGTGTATCCTCGCGCCAGGAGGCGCTTAAAAGCAGACTTGGGCTCCCGCAGCGCGGGACGTACGCGGACGTGCCCGGGCGAAGCCCAGGCCAAGGGCGGGCCCGCCTGCGCCCGTCAGAGCCTGGAGGAGGCTGGGGTGGGCCAGGTCTCTTGGCGCCCTGGCTTGTGGCTTGTGGCTGTTACAGCGGGGGACCAAACCCAGGACATAAATAGCGCTTCGGTGTGGATTGAAATCAGGACCAGGACGATCAGAAACTGATGCCCTAAGGTAAACTCAGGGGGGAGTTTGCATGCTGCGGAATACGTGCAGTCGATGAGGAAGGGGCCGTTTGCTGACTGTTGCATGTATGGTATGCACTGCTTTCTAATCTTTGTGACAATCTGCCCATTTGTTCAACTGACGACTATCTGTGAAGGCCCCATTCACCCCTTGACCTAGCCTATTCTATTGAAGTGACCTCTGTTGGCCCTGACCTAGAAGAGGCTGCCTGCCCGGCTAAAATATCCTTGTTCCCTGCTCAGCATGGCATTATGGGGAAGCGGAAGACCACCACTTTAGCCCAACCGGCCCCCGTAGCTTCGACCATGAACTGTTTTCCGAAGAAAGCGGCAGGGGTCCTTGATAAGGAAATTGAGTTGATAGCTAGGTGCCTCTCTTGCTCCCCAGTACTCCAACTATGCACCCGCTCTAACACCCTGGTACCTGGACAGTCTTCATCGTTAAGCACTGTGGAGCAGGGAGAATTGATTGTATCTGCGCCCCCTTTCCCTGGTCAAAGAAATAGTCCCGAAACCCAGGAGGGGGGGAAGGGACCTAATAAGGCACATCCAGCGCCTGCTTTTCTGCTGGGACATACCAAGCTGGCTGCTTATCCTGAAGTGACAATAGTAGCTTCTCGAAAGGATGCTCTTGAAGGACCTGTCAGAGGTCTGGGTGTTGGGGCAAAACGTAAATGCTCAATGGTAGGGGCCAAGACAAAAAGACCCAAGGCGGATTCTTTAACCCCAAATCTTCCAGGAACAGGAGTTCCGTTGAAAGATGAGCTGGCAGCAATGCTAGAAGCCTGTGTGGGGACTCTTCTTGAAGGACTGGACACTAAACTGGAACCCATTAAACAATGCCTTACTATAATTGAGAGGGAACTCTCCTCTTGGTCCCAACAGTGTAGTAGGACTAATAGTACAGCCGGTGTCGCCCAACCGGCTCACCCTGGCCTCTGTGTCAACATGGTTCAGGATCAATTCACCCTGAAGGCAGTGTCAAGGGAGGGTGATCTAGCAGGTGAAGGTGCGGCTAGTAATCCTCCGTGCAGAAGTGCTACCCAACCCACTACTCTTTACCCCAGGCAGTGCACGCCCTTTCCTTGAGGGGAAAACCCACAGGCGAAGAGGATAAGGAGTGGGGAGAACCAAGGTGGTAATATGTCCACACAGAGGGAAGCTGCTGGACGTGAGGCTTCCATTCCAGCATTAGAGGAGTTGGGTAGCCAGCGCGTAGGCCCAAACCACATCGATCTACCTCCTGAAGCAACACCATATGTAGTAGTCCTGAGAAATGTTCCAGTACTGAAGCCAGGTTCCATCGAAGATTTCCATCATTTGAAAGATAAAGTCCTGCACTGGCTAAATAGTAATACATGTTTGGGGTATAGGGTGGAGAGAAACATTATCATGGTACGACGGGTGGCTTGGATAGGAGGGTAAAAAAAAAGCAATTATGGGGACTGTGTGGTTATCAATTTGAACCAACCTCATCTAGCAGAGAGAATTCTTCATGCAGCCAACGCTCGTGCTCCCAGATGCCCAGCCACCTCGATCTCAGCTCTTCCCCTTGGCTTCTTTTACAGGCCAATGTTCCAGCCACCATCGCAAAGTCAATTGTTTCCGAGGAGACTCTTGAGCATTGCATCCCACAAGCTCACCAGACTCTGTCCCCTGTTTCAACTTTTAAAGCATTTGCCCCCCTGGGTCCTCTTGAAAACTGTGATTGACTGGGCGGACCAGGGCCTCTGTCTCCATTGATAACCTTCTCATGCCCGGATCGTACAAACTCAGTGGAATGAGAAATCTTAGACCTCCACTCCAGGGACACAACACACTTCTCCCTCATCTCCTGGAATGTAGCCGGGTTAGCAAGCAATTTCTCAGTGCCAGAATGGCGCAACTTTGTTCAGGAGTTTGATATTATTTGCCTGCAGGTGACTTGGGCTGTGGACAATTCTTTTTTGCTGGAAGGGTACAAATCTTTCTTTGTCCATGCTAGCCCATCCAGCTCTGGCTGAGCCGAAGGGGGGGGGGGGGGCTTGTGGTGTATGCATCTCTTAGGCTGGAAAGTGGAATTTTAGAACTAAATACTGATAATCCAAGTTTGCAGGCCTTGCTCTTCTCACGAGGGCCCACCAGTCTGTTGCTCTTAAATTTTTATAATGCTGTTTCCTCTCTCCCTGAGTTATGTAATATAGCTAGGCTGGGTAAATTTCTGGACGGTTTTAGTGTTTCCTCTAGTTACACCCCTAACATCGTGCTGGCCGGTGATTTTAATGTTCACCCCTGTGGGGATCCAATCAATCAATCAATCAATCTATCATGTCACTTATAAAGCGCACTACATACCCGCGAGGGTCTCAAGGCGCTGGGGGAAGAGGGGGGTGGTGCTGCTACTGATCGAAGAGCCAGGTCTTGAGGAGTCTTCTGAAGGCCAGTAGGTCTTGGGTCTGTCGGAGGTTGGTGGGGAGGGTGTTCCAGGTCTTGGCGGCGAGGTGGGAGAAGGATCTGCCGCCGGCGGTCGTTTTCCGGATGCGGGGGACTGTGGCGAGGGCGAGGCTGGTCGAGCGGAGCTGGCGGGTGGGGGTGTAGAAGCTGAGTCGTCTGTTGAGGTAGGCTGGTCCGGAGTTGTGGAGTGCTTTGTGTGCGTGGGTGAGGAGCTTGAAGGTTATCCTCTTGTTGACAGGGAGCCAGTGCAGGTCTCTCAGGTGGGGTGTGATGTGGCTGCGTCGGGGGATGTCGAGGATAAGACGTGCAGAGGCGTTCTGGATGCGTTGCAGCCGTCTCAGGAGCTTAGCCGTCGTTCCTGCGTAGAGGGCGTTTCCGTAGTCCAGCCTGCTGGTGACGAGGGCCTGGGTGACTGTTTTTCTTGTTTCGGTGGGGATCCACTTGAAGATCCTGCGGAGCATTCGGAGGATGTTGAAGCAGGATGAGGAAACGGCATTGACCTGCTTAGTCATGGAGAGGGTGGGGTCGAGGATGACCCCTAGGTTGCGTACGTGCTCGGTGGGTGGCGGGGCTGTTCCCAGTGATGTTGGCCACCAGGAGTCGTCCCAGTCTGAAGGGTTGGAACCAAGGATGAGGACCTCCGTCTTGTCCGAGTTCAGCTTCAGGCGGCTGGTCCTCATCCATTCGGCGACGGCCTTTATTCCTTCGTGGAGGTGGGCTTTGGCGGTGTGAGGGTCTTTGGTGAGGGAGAGGATCAGCTGGGTGTCGTCGGCGTAGGAGATGATGTTGAGGTTGTGCTGTCGGGCGACGTGGGCGAGGGTGCCATGTAGATGTTGAACAGCGTTGGGCTGAGGGAGGAGCCTTGGGGTACGCCGCAGATGATCTTGGTGGCCTTGGATCGGAAGGGGGCGAGGCGGACGCTTTGTGTTCTGCTGGAAAGGAAGGATGTGGTCCAGTCCAGGGCCTTCTCTTGGATCCCGGCGTCGTGAAGGAGTGTTCGTAGTGTGTGGTGGCAGACCGTGTCGAAGGCGGCTGATAGGTCCAGGAGGATGAGGGCTGCTGTTTCTCCATTGTCTAGCAGGGTCCTGATGTCATCGGTGGCGGCGATGAGGGCGGTTTCGGTGCTGTGGTTGCTGCGGAAGCCGGACTGGGAAGGGTCCAGGATGTTGTTCTCCTCGAGGTAGCGGGTCAGTTGTTTGTTGACGATTTTCTCGGTGACCTTCGCGGGAACGGGAGCAGAGAGATGGGTCGGAAGTTCTTGAGGTCCTTGGGGTCTGCCTTGGGTTTCTTGAGTAAGGCGGTGATCTCGGCGTACTTCCAGCTTTCCGGGAAGGTTGCTGTCTCGAAGGAGATGTTGATTATTTTCCGGAGATGGGGCGCAATGGCTGTACTGGCTTTGTTGAAGATGTGGTGAGGGCACGGGTCTAGCGGTGAACCGGAGTGGATGGTGTTCATGATCTCGCTGGTGTCCTCGTCGTTGATGTTGGTCCAGGAGAGCAGGCGGTTGGTGGTTGTGGGGCAGTGGTCTCGGTGGTTGCCGGGGCGGTCGTGGTGTTGAAGCTGTCGTGGATGTCGGCGATTTTGCGGTGGAAGGAGGTGGCCAGTGAGTCGCACAGGTCTTGCGACGGCTGGATGTCGTTGGTGTTGGAGCTGGGGTTGGAGAGTTCCTTCCCGATGTTGAAGAGCTCTTTGCTGTTGTGTGCGTTGTTGTCTAGGCGGTCTTTGAGTGAGGCCCTTTTGGCGAATCTGATGAGGTGATGGTGATTGCGGGTGGCGCTCTTGTGGGCGGCGTAGCTGTCCGCTGTCCGTTCGTGGAGCCAGATCTTCTCCAGTTTTCGGCATGTTCGTTTGGAGGCCTGGAGGTCTTCGGTGAACCAGGTGGCTTTCTTGCTGGTGTGGCTGTTGGGCGGATTCTTGAGCGGGGCGAGGGTGTTGGCGCAGTCGTCGATCCACTGTCTGAGGTTGCGGGTGGCGGTGTCGGGGTCGGAGGGTTCGGCGGGTGGGCTCAGGGCGAGGGTTGTGGTTAGCTGGTCTTCCGTGACTCTGCTCCAGCAGCGGCGAGGCATTTGTTCGGTGCGGTGGTGCGTGGTGGGCTTCCTGTAGGTGAAGTGGATGCAGTGGTGGTCAGTCCAGTGGGGTTCGGGAGGTGTGGTTGAAGGAGACGTGTGGGCTTGCGGAAAAGATGGAGTCTAGCGTGTGGCCGGCGGCGTGGGTGGGTGTAGTCACGAGCTGTCTGAGTCCGAGGGTGGCGAGGTTGTCGATCAGGGTGGTGGAGTTGGTGTCCTTGTTGTTCTCGAGGTGGAAGTTCAGGTCCCCGAGGAGGATGTAGTCCGTGGAGGCGATGGCGTGTGTGCTGACGAAGTCAGCGATGGAATCGCTGAACTGTGGTCGGGGTCCGGGGGGTCTGTAGATGAGGGTTCCTCTGAGGGTGGTGTTGGGATCGGTGTGGATCTGGAAGTGCATGTGTTCGGCGGTGCTGAGGGTGTCGTCGGTGTTGGTTGAGACTCTGAGTCCTCAAAAGTCCAGGGCTCAGGGGATTCTGTTTGCCCACGCTACCAGGGAGGGCATTTTACACACCATGGGCAGGGAGATCTTCTTAATGCTTTGATATCTGATTTTGACATACTATCTGCAATGGACAAGTTGGACTCTGCCCAGAGTGCCCCCCTACCAACTTTTAAGGGTCATAGTAAGCACTCGTTTATCGATTTCATTTTTGTTTCCACCCCTTCATTCCATTTAATATCAGATTTCTTAATTACGGCTATCACTTACAGTGATCATAATCCTTTGTGCCTTAAAAATAGCTGGCTTGCACTGGATCCCAAAAAGGGGAGTAGGGGTGAAGGGGCCCTCCAGCCCACAGACAGGGGCAGGAGGTTAAAATGGGCACAAATTACTCCAGTCCATCTTAGTTAAATGCCAGGAGGAAATCCAAATCTGCTTGTCGGCCTAGAGACACTCAGATGTCCAAGTAGTTAAAGCATTTGAATCAATCGCCTGCTCTATCGCTGAGTTATTGATGATCCCTGTGGCTAATAATCAACGAGATAGGGCCCCGAAATGGTTTGATAAAACTTGTTCTCGTGCCGCAAGGTCACTTAAGGCGGCCCTGCATGCTGTCCCAAGAGACAGTGGACTAGCTAGAACCCGTAGAATACAGTACAAGACTGCTCTTAAAGTACGTAAAGAAACCTTGAAGGAGGAAGCCAGGGGTAAGCTAATGGAGCCCAGCACTATCAAGAACAGCACTAAAGGGCTCATTATGATGGTGGAAGGACCGCCACCGCCATCACATAGTGATTTACCCGCAATGTTAAAAGCCCAGGATGCGCCCGCCAGCATGGCGGGTGCATCCTAATTGCAGTGGTGGGACTGCCGCATGTCTGGCGGGCGGTCCCAAACACCGCTACGGTGGCGGGCGGACCAAGTCCGCCGCCATTGTAATCAGCCCCTAAGGGGCTCATTATGATGGCGGAAGGACGGTCCTTCCGCCATCACATAGTGATTTACCCACCGCCAAATTAGGATGGCAGTGGGTACAGCGGCGGACGAAAAGTCCATCCGCCGCTTCACCGCCATAGGCAATCGCACCGATTGCCTGGCGGGCGGAGCAGGGCCACTAATATGATGGCGGTGCCTAGCAGGCACCGTCCGCCACATTAGGATGTGGGTTTGAAGAGGCCTTTCCATGGCGGCGATGCCACCATGGAAAAACTGTCGGGGATTGGGTTTGGGGGACCTTTGCGGGCCCCCCTTGTTTGGGGGGGTGTTGCTGCACTGGGGGGTACCCATGGTACCCCCCTGCATTTCCATGCACCAAGTGACAGGCACCGCGTGGAGCCTTCCACGCGGTGCAGGGAAATGCGGTGCAAGCACTTTTAACATTGCGGACGGTGCTGCAGCCAGCAGCACCGCCCGCAATGTTAAAAGCCCAGGATGCGCCCGCCAGTATGGCGGGCGCATCCTAATTGCAGTGGTGGGACCGCCGCATGTCTGGCGGGCGGTCCCAAACACCGCTACGGTGGCGGGCTGGCCAAGTCCGCCCGCCATCGTAATCAGCCCCTAAGTTCTGGGGCATAATTAACAGCCCAATCCTTGCCAGTGCTCTTGATGCGCACATAACAGAGGATGATTGGGTCAACACTATGAGGGTATGTTTGGGGGTACCTTAGTTCAGATATAACCCAATTGGGGAGTAAATGAAAGGTCCTTGCTAACTGTTTTGGAGGAAGAGGTGAGGCGCGGAATAGCAGGTATGACGCGAAACAAGGCCTCTGGCCCAGATGGGATTCCGCCCCACCTTTACATCTCCAACCCTGAGTTTTGGGCCCCAGTGCTCACTACTGTCATTAACGCGGCTGTCAGGGCAGGTTGCCCGGCCTCATGGGCCACATCCACCATCGTCCCGGTTTTTAAAAAGGGGAATAGAGAGAGCACACCCTGTTATAGGCCCATCTCCCTGTTGGACTCAGGGGTTAAAGTGGTCGGGCGAATCCTGTTAGACAGACTAACTACCTGGGCTGCTGAGAATAACATCTTGTCAGACACCCAATACGGGTTTTGTTCCGGCCGCTCAACTATAGAGCAATGCCTGAACCTCTTCCTGATGGCGAGCAAGTACACGGTCGCCATCACTGGGACCTTTTTCTTGGCCTTTATGGACCTCTCTTCCGCATTCGACTGCGTAAATAGAGGCAGGCTGTGGCAGACCCTGCTCTCTCTGGGGGCGGACAGGGAAATAGTCCTTTTCCTACGGCATCTTCACCAAGATACTAGGGCGGCTGTGCAATATTCTGGAGGCATGAAGCCCTCACGCTTGTTCCCCATCAGGAGAGGGGTAAGACAGGGTTGCATCCTGGCCCTTTTTTATTTAACGTATATATCAACGGCCTTGAGAAGACCCTTCTAGAGACCAGGACGGACTTTCCGCAAGTAGGACGGCACGGCCTCCCCGTCTTGCTCTATGCAGACGACGCCGTCCTGATGGCCAGACCGGAACGGGGGCTACAAAGGCTAATTAATTATTTTGTTCACTTTAAGGGGGAGCAGGACCTTGTGGTTAATAATTCGAAATCCTTCATCGTGTAAATAGGGGCCCGTCCTAGCAGACCATACACCTTTATGGTTGGGACTTCCACCGTGCCAAGAGCGAGTGTTGTCTCCTATCTAGGAGTCTTACTGGACGATGAAATGAAATGGGGCCATCAACTTACCAGTAAGAGGAACGTTCTTTCCAGAGAAATCACAGCCATATTTAACTTTTCAATCAGACTGGGGAAAAGACCTGTGGGTGCCTTATTACATCTATATAGCGCCAAGTGTCTATCCAAGGTATTATACGGCAGCGAAATTTGGGGGTATACCAACACAAAGGAACTACAAACTGTGGAAAATAAGTTCTTGAGACGGATCCTCTCAGTACCCCTATGTACTCCGTCCTTCTCAATACATGAGGAGCTTGGAAAGAAACATCTAACTGACATGATAGTGATACGCCCTGTCATATTATGGTTAAAAATCAGGGCAGGTAAGGGAACATCGTTAAACAAGCTCATTCTAAATGATTGTCTGGCCCTTGACCACGCCACACGAATACCATGGTTGAAGTATATCGAAGTGACCTTATCGGACGTGGGGAGACGTGATCTTTTTACTAACCCAGACCGGATAACCACGAGAGATCTGAACTCCATAAAGGCAAGCCTCATGGAGCAGAGGGTTATGGCAAGGGAAGAGAGGGAGCTTCTAAAGCCCAGTGTTCACCGATTTATCATGTTAAAAACGACTAAGGGGCTCATTAGGATGTCGCGACCGCCACGACATTGTAACGAGTGAAACCCCCTGCCATATTACAATGGCGGGGGTTTCGCGGTGGATGCAAAGTGCGTCCGCCGCTTGGAAATCATTACGATTGCCAGCCGGGCGGACTGGGGCACTAATATGGTGGCAGTGCCTACCAGGCACCGCCATCCATATTAGCATGGGTTTACACAAAGGCCTTTCCATGGCGGCGATGCCGCCATGGAAAGGCTGGTGGGATTTGCTTTGGGGGCCCATTGCGGGCCGCCGGAGGGGTGGGGCACTGCACTTGGGGGTACCTATGGGACCCTCCTACATTGCCATGCTCAAGTTGGCAGGCACCACGCGGTGCCTGCCACGTTGTGCATGGCAATGCACAACATGCCTCTTTGGCATTGATGCGGGTGCTGCTTACAGCAGCACCCGCCGCAATGTTAAAGATGCGGAATGCGACCGGTCCCAGCACCGCTAGGGTGGCGGGAGGACTAATGGGGCCCTTAATTGGCTGAGCCCTACCTATTGGGATTTGTAAACTCATATGATAGATTCCTGCTCACGGGGTTCCGGTTTGACCTTTTCCACCTCCTTCTTGCTCATCCCAGGGGTTGTACCAAAGGCCAAACTTTGTAGTCCTGTGGCTGCAATGGTCAATCTACACAGGATATGACCCATTTTTTTTGATAAACAAATTTTTATTGTTTTACATCGTATGAAACAACTCAGCAAGTACACGATGGACCCAAAATCAGTGACATTTTGATAGTGAACGTATCCCACACTCCCGCACTCCATGAAACCTGCACATATAACAATGACGAAACAAATCATTCCGAACCTTCTACCGTACCCAGCCATTTCCCCCACACCCGTCGATATTTCTTTGGGCACCCTCTTGCCATGTAAAGGGCCCTCTCCTAGGTCGCACACCAGTCCACCCCCCGTCGCCACCTCCCTGTGTCCGGTGGGTCAGGATTTATCCATGCCGCCGCTATGTCCCGCTTTGCCACCATCATGGCTGTATTGAAAAATATTTTGTCGTTCCGGGACCCATCCAGCCCATCCAGGATTCCCAGTATGGAGTGCCGTGGGTCATGAGGAACCTCCCAACCCAGGACCTCCGTTAGCTCCCCCTCAATTGCCTCCCAAAATCTCTCCAGCCGGGGGCAGGACCAAACCACATGGAAGAAGTCAGCCGGGGCATGGGTGCATCTCGCACATGACGCATCAGGACGCAGGCCCGCTCGATGCAAGCGCAGGGGAGTAAGGTAAGCGGCGTGTAAGTAGTAAAGTTGGATCAGCTTAAGTTTAGCAGAAGTGGTGACCGTCTTGGGTGCCATAAGTGCATCACGCCAGTCCACCTCGTCGAGGGGCCCACCCATTCCACCCACTGGTCCTTCAACTTGTCCAGGGAGGGGGAAGTATTGTTGACTAGGGTGCGGTATATGCGGGAAATGCCCCCTCTACCTAAATCTCCCAGCATTGTCTGCGCCTCTGTAGGGCTGTGTTCGGGGAGCCGTGTGTCGTCCGCAATGTGTATCCGGAGTGCATGTCTCAGCTGCAAATACTTGTAGAATTGAGAGGAGTGTAAGGAGTAACGGGCTTGGAGCTCCGGAAAGGAAAGCAAGTGGCTTGTAGCCCATACATCCCCCAGCTGTGTAATTCCAATGAGATCCCACGATTTAAACCCCTGCAACCCACTAACTTCCCGGAGCCAAGCCCCCTGCCAAAGGGGTGTACACCGAGTGAACCTACGCGTCCACCCAGTATGACGCAGCGAGGCCCGCCAGGCCAGGAACACGGAGCGTGTGACCTCCGGTAGCTGGGTTGGGATTGTCTTCCCGTACAGCATCGATTGAATGGCGGGTAGACCCAGCTCGCTCAGCTCGAGCCTGTAGGCCGGATCGGACCAGCCCCCGTTGAACCAATCGTGAACCACCAGGAGACGTGCAGCCAGGAAGTAAAGGTATAGGTTCGTCATCCCCATTCCCCCGTCGAAGGAGGGGATCCGACAAGTAGACAGAGCCAGGCGTGCCCTACCCCCGTTCCAAAGGAACTTGGTGGTTATACTGTCCAATTCCCGGAACCAAGGCCTGGGGAAGCAGAAAGGAGTATTCTGGAGGACGTAAAGAAATCTGGGGAGGATCATCATTTTAAACAGGGCGACCCTCCCCAACGGATTGAGGGGAAGAGTCATCCACTTCTGGAGATCTTCTTTGGCCTTTTTAACAACTGGGGCAACATTGAGCGCCCAACCCAGTTCGGGAAGGAGAGTGATCCACAGCCCCAAGTACTTAAAGGATTGTCTCCGCAGCGGTATGGTGGACTGCCAGTCATAGCATTCCCTAGAGAGGTGCAGAGGGACCAGGACGGACTTCCCAGGGTTCAGTCTAAGCCCGGAGGCCTGCCCAAAGTGTTCTAGGGTCTGGAGACATCGTGGCCCCGAGGAGGCCGGATCGGCCAGGAAAATCAGAACGTCGTCCGCATAAAGTGCGATCTTGTCCGCCTCTGCACTCGGCCACTCCCATCCACGAATACCGTCCTCGGCCCGCACCAGAGCGGCCAGGGGCTCCATAACCAGGGCGAATAGCAATGGAGAGAGAGGACATCCCTGTCTAGTGCCTCTGTGAATAGGGAAGGCGTCTGACAGTACACCGTTGACCAGCACACGCGCTCGCGGGTGGGCGTAAAGGACCTGAACCGACGCTCTAAATCAAGGCCCAAAACCCAATTCGGTCAGCACATCCTGCAAATACGTCCAATCCACCGAATCAAACGCCTTTTCAAAATCGATGGATAGGAGAGCCAAGTACGGAGTTAGCAAGTGTCTGTGGGCTAGAGCCAGTTGCAGCCTCCGGAGGCAGTGACGGGTCCCGCGTTGAGGCATGAAGCCACATTGATCTACGTGGACCAGGGAAGCCAAGTAGGGCTTCAAACGCTGAGCCAGAATGGCGGCGTACAGCTTAATCTCCGTATTGAGGAGCGAGATAGGACGATAGTCCGCACAATGACGCGAAGGGGGCTGGGATTTCGGGAGGACCACAATGGTGGCAATGTCAGTTTCTGGCGGGAAGGAGCCCTTCACCACCGCCTCCTGAAACAAAGCGGCCAGACGGGGCACTAAAATTTCGCGGTACGCCGCGTAATACTCCTGGGGAAGGCCATCGGGGCCCGGAGTCTTGCCCGAAGAGGCAGAGGAGATGGCCCCCTCGATTTCTTTCAAAAAAATGGGCCGTTCCAAATCCTTCTGGGCAGCCGTCTCCAGGTAGGGAAGGCGTACCTTACCCCGGTCAAGGAGATCAGAGAGCGAGAGGGCCGGGACACGTGCTGCATATAAACATCGGTAATAGGTGGCAAAGGTGTTGGCCATCGCCGTAGGGGCGCAGTGCACCATTCCAGCCTCATCCGACACTTCTGGGATAATGCGGCTCGCCCTGGGGTAGGTGGCCAGCCTGTGCAGGATCGTGCCATTCTTATCCCCCAGCCATAGATTCGCGCCACCGACGACCTCCATAGGAGCTTGGCAGCGTCCAAAGATAGCTGTTTAATTTCATCCCGCAGATGAGCAAGTTGTCGGGCCTGGGCGGCATCATTAGACAAGGATACTAGTTGTTCCAAGCGAAGCGCCTGCGCTTCTCTTGAGGAAATTTCTTGCAGTTGCACCTGCCTTTGGTGCTTGAGCTGTCCCTTCGCGACCCCCGGATAGTCGCCTTTCCGGCCTCCCACAAGATACCCGGCGAGGCCACGGATCCGTCGTTGGTGCGGAAGTAATGCCCGAGTTCCGTCCCCACCACCTGTTTAAAGTCTTTGTCTTGGAGGAACCAAGCGTTCATTCTCCATGTTTGACGGGCTGAAGGAGGGGAGTCCCTGAACTAAGAAGCACTGGAGAATGGTCAGAGATACCCCGCGGTAGGATGCGGACATCTACCACCCCTGAGCACTCAGGTGCAGAGACAAAGACCGCATCTATGCGTGCCTGTGTTCGGTGGGCCGCGGAAGTGTGTGTAAATTGCAGGGTGTGGGGATGCCATATACGCCATGTATCGCAGAGTCCCAGCGATTCGGACCAGTTCTGGAGTTGCTTCGCCTGCGTTTTGCGGGAGGATATGAACCATTTTATGATGTTCTGTAGTTTTTATAAAACTCCTAGGAAGTCTTTCCTAATTCCAATCTTGAAAAGAGCTAATTTTATGCAAGTACGCCCAGCCTTTATTTACTTACAAATGCTGACAGGTAGCACTGTGTTTTATGTACTCGAATTCCTAAAATCTGCCATCAGACTTAGATCTAGTTGCGATTATCCAGCCTGTTTAACCTAACTGTATTCCCCGCAAAGCCCCTGATGATCCGTTTTTAATGCTACAGCACTTATGTAACATGAAGCCAGTGGCCGGGTGTGGCCTGCATATTTTTACTAGACTTAGGGGCCGATTCCGATCTCGGCCGGTAGGGCACCGAATCGGATTCGGCTTAACCGGATCCGATTCGGAGCCCTCTTTCCCGACCGATTCGTACGTGCGTCCGGCCGAGCGAGTACGATGCGAGCGCACGCGAAATCGCCGACCGACTTGTTCGCGGGTCCGAAGCGCTCCGACCGACTCGCACGGACACGACTTGCACCGCGCGATGGAGACGTTCCCCGGCCGGGCAAGTACGATGCACGCCGCGAGCAGTCCGACCGACTCGCGCCGTGGCGTGCAAGGCAAGGTTGTGTGAGATGTCGTGCATCGTACCTTGACGAGCTCCGAGGCGGCGTGGATCGGTACTGGCCTTGTCGCGAGTGTAGTGGAGGAGGTTTTGCCCTTCCCCACTTAGGCCTTGCGGGCCCTGGGTGTTCTGCCCAATAACCATGCACACACAGGGGCAGATTTGCAAGAAACTGACGCATCTGTTTGCCTGCGCCTCCATACGAAACCCTTGTGCCATCAATGATGCACCGAATTTACAATATGGCGCACCATGGCGCAAGGATTGACAGATGCGTCAGAAATTCTGACGCATGTGTTGACGCAAAAGTGACGCATTGCTGGAGTTGCTCATGAAAGTGACGCAACTCCAGCAATGCGCCACAACAGATAGGTGAGTCCCATTTAAAAAGCTCTGCGTCATTCCTTACGCCTGGTCTTAGCAGGCGTAGGGATTTTGATGCAGTGAAGGCGTAGAGTGACGCAGTGAAATGTTGTAAATTTCACTGCGTCAGTTCTACATGGCTTTTTGCGTGGGAACGCCCACCCTGCATACATTATACCTGACGCAGGTATAATGTGACGCAGGGCTTTACAATGTGAAGCATCTCCCTAGATGAGTCACGTTGTAAATGGGCCGCAATGTGGTGCATTGTTTACACCGCCGTTGCGTCACAAAAAGTGACGCAACGTGGGTGCAAAAGTGTTGCAAGGGGCTTGTAAATCTGCCCCAAAGTAGTTAGCTGCTGGCGAAGACTCCATGCTGTCTTACGCCCGTTTATTTATCTCCACAACAAAGTAGCATAATGGCCGGGTGGCTCTCTACATGTGGAGATGCCATTTGTGTTGCAGCGCGCGCAATGTAATTCGTTTTATTTATTTATTTATTTATGTACTTAACTCCGGTCGGCCGTATGCCGGAGTGTACTACCCCCACCCTGCCCCTCCCCGCCACGCCCCACCGCCCCGCAGCACTCCCACTAGGAGCCGCGACTGCATTTAGGTATCCCTTGACAACTTGATAATATGGAGTCTTTTTGTATTGATAAAAACGTACTTTCACTATCATTGCTGCAATCGCTTTTTGAACCACGGGGTGGCGCCAAAACTTCAATTTGCCAAGTTTGAAGACAAAAGACAACAGCCACACGCGCAACATGCAATCATTTAAGCAGTGTTAACCTATCAGACTTTTGACTTTCGTCTTTTAACACAGTATGTGAAATACAGCTTCAGTAACTATTGTTATTGTTTTGCTACATCATATCCAAGAAAGGGTTCGAGGCGCTCGTCCCTTTCCTCCTCCTCTTTCGCTAGATTGTTACCACCTAATACATTTAGGTATTATTAATGTAACCGTTAGCTTTACAGCAGGTGAGCCCCAGGCCCCCAGTTGATGGGCAAAGGAGGGTCGCACACAGTGGAGGACGTGAATGCGCAACGGATATGCAAATGTACAGTTATAATACAACTTTGGTTTAAAAGATTCAAAAATCAGTGTGCAAATTGAGTCATCAAGTGCTGTATAAAAAAAGTTAAGAATGATTCATTGAGGTAACGCCGAACGTTCAATGCTTTAAATGTGCATTTTTTTAACATTCCATACTGGGTGGGTGCATACTTAGATGCAGAAATAGCCCCAAGCGGTGTTTCGGTCCCTTTCCACTTGGGGACATTGGGTGTAGGTAGGGCCACTGGAATTATTCGGCGGAGGAGGGCCAAATTATGCGACCGGGTTGAGTAAATTATGTGGCAAGAAAAGGCAACATTATGTGGCGTAATGAATCACATTTTATAATTGATTACTTCATATTTTTGTCATTTTTACTCTTGTTAACACTGTCTGGGCATTGGGTGCTCCTTATTAGTACCAGTTTAACACCAAGATATAGCAATAAGCAACGGAAAGGTGGACAGTCAACCTTTGCAAATTGCCTTCCACTGGGCAGCAGCCCTGTCGCTGCATTTGTAGTAACTTTTGAACCGTTTGAGCTAGAAGCAATTTTTTGCAGATTATGTTGCAGATGAGGGATTATGCGGAAAATGCGGCAAATCTTTCATTATGTGAAAAACGCTGCAGAGCACAATCACATAATTCCAGCGGCCCTGGGTGCAGGTGTGGGGCATGCAGGAGTCATTCGTGCTGTGGTCGGTTTTCTGACCACTGAAGCTTCATGGTATTTTGGGGTCTCCGGAAAGAAGGGTAGTTTGATACTTTCACTCAAGCGCATAGCAGAGGCATGCATATATATATGCACACATAATCGAGGACAGTATCATTTTCTAACTGCAGTCTTCAAATATTTAGGGAAAGAGGTATTTTCTGGAGACCTTGCTGTTGTGTCAGGAAGCATGGAGAATGGAAATACGTGGCTGCTACTGTGCACGCGTTGAAAAGCATCAGCATGCTTAGGAGAGGTGGCAGAACACTGAAAGACAGGCTCAATGCACAGAACACATATAGGCACTGGTGAATAAGCAGAACCTTCCTCGTGCTGCTGCTAGAAAAGATAAACCATCGAAGGGCCACAGTTGCGAGTGGTGATTAACTTGCAGGCTGCAGAGCAATTTGTAGACACTGGCCCGAAAGGTAGGGCAAAACTGGGGACATCAGTTCGGCTAGAGTGCTGGCTGTGGTCTTGGTGTGCTGTCTTATCCCTCCAGGAGGGTGATGAGTAATGCCCAGGGTCAGAAGGAAGACTGGATAACAGGGAGATCTAGAATGAACAACAGGTAAAAGAACAGGGGAACATGGACCACAGGGAGTGTGCAGGTAAATGAGTGGATCAGGTTGAAGCAAAGCAAAAGGCCAGGGTGGAAAGAGTTTATGATGGATGCCCAGCGGGCATCGAGGGGGACCATGGCGTGCAAGCAAGAAGAACCAGGAAAGTATGGGAAAAGGGGGAAACAAACAAGGAAAGGCCGTCGGTTCCTGTGCACATGTTGCAAAAGGAGCAAAGTCAGATGCAGTTCCAGGATTCTGGCTCCGGAAGAGGCATGAGGACGCTGGGTGAACCACGAAGAGGCATGCAGGAAGTGGGAAAAATCAATAGAGGGGTTTGGGAGGTCTTCTAGTTAAACAGGGGCCACATTTGTCTAATGTGGACATCTAAGAAGAGAAAGTTGCATTCCTTGGAGCTAAAAAGATCACATTTGACCATGCCAGTGCTCAATTTACTGTATTAATTTGCTTCTTTGTAGAGAGAGTTTGCATTTTCTGTCTTTTGCTGTTGTGGGAGTGACATAAGACACCTTGCTGATTAGTTGTGCATGGGAGGCAGGAGGACGATAGATGTGATTCCCTGATTACTTACCCGTAATCCTCATTACTCTTAGTCCTTCTCGTCCTCGACCCAGTCATAAACACGAGGTAGTATCAAATCCCAGAGAGGAAACAAAACAGGAAACGCTTGCTAACGCTAAGGGCTATAATACACTAGCCACACCTTAGCTCTTCCTGAAATACCAAGCACACAAAGGCCTGATACTGGGAGGGTGGGTGGGAAATATGACTGGGTCGAGGATGAGTAGGACTAAGAGTAATGAGGATTACCGGTAAGTAATCAGGGCATTACCTTTGCGTCCTTCGTCCTTGACCCAGTCATAAACACATGAGGCATACCAAAGCAGACACCCAAAGTGAAGGCCTTTGAAAATACCATCTGAAAAACAAAAACAAACACCACACAGGACATATGCGCACCACAGTGAATTTAATGGAATATCCAAACATATCAGGCAGGAGCAGCAGGCTCCACATTCCGCAAAACACCACTCCCAAAATTCAAATGGTCATTTAGAGCGCAATTCAAATGGTAATGTCTGATAAATGTAGACTCAGAAGGCCACGTCCCAGTTTGACAGATTTCATCCAATGCCACTCCCTTAAAAGTGGCCCATGAAGCAGAGACACCTCTAGTGGATCGGGCCTGGACATTGGAAGAACAAGGCAAGCTAGAGCCCTGATAAGCCAAAGAGATGGTGTCCTTAATCCAACGCCCCAGGGTCATCCTAGACGCAGCCTTTTCACATCCTGCAAGACCAAAAGTCACAAACAGACTGTCAGAAGTATGAAATGCAGCATACCTATTCACACAAACAGATAAAGCACGTTTAACACCTAGAGTGAGCATTAATTGTTTCTCATGAGAAGGACAGAAAGAAGGCAACACCAACTCCTGAGAAGTATGACATTTAAAATGAATTTTAGGGAGAAACCCAAAATCCAAACGTAACACAACAGCATCCTCTAGGAACTGCAGAAAGGGAGGGGAACACCGCAAAGCAGAAAGCTCCCCCAACTGCCTGGTCGACGTGATAGCCACCAGGAAAGCCATCTTAAAAGACAAGAACGTCAGAGCCACTGTCAATAAAGGATCAAAAGGAGAGAACTAAAGAGCACGAAGGACCAAAGAAAGATCCCACGAAGAAACAGAAGAATGGACAGCAGGTGAGGGGAGAGAGAAACTCTGAAACAACCAGGTGACCAAAGACCGAAACAGATACCCTCCCACTGGCCCTTCAAAGTAGACAGTGCAAAGCCTTTATTGCTACCATCCAAAAAGAACTGAAGAACAGTAGAGATAGAACAAGAAGTAGAAGACAGATCATGAAGAGAACACCACTAGTCAAAAGCAGATCAATGTTTAGAATATGAAGACAGAGAAGAAACCCTACGGGAACCCTGTACTACAGATATAATGTGCTCCGGGAAACCTTTCCCTGCTAGAGTCCGCTGCTCAACCGCCAGATCGCTAAAGTTAGAGGGACCAGTAGGCAAGGAGTGGAAGACCGCAGAGGAGACAGACTCCGAGGCAAGAGCCAAGTAGGACCCACAGCCAAATTCTTCAATAACAGGAACCATGACCTTTGGGGCCAGTACGGCAGCACTGCCACCACCTGCGTCTTCACCCGCTGAACTTTCAACAGAAACTCCTGAATGAGGGGAAAAGGAGGGAAGACATACAGTAACCACGAATGCCAGGGGAGGGACAAGGCATCCACAACCCAGGCCCCCATCTCTGGAATCCTGGAGCAAAAGATGGGCAGGAGAGCATTGGTCTTGGAGCCAAACAAATCCATCTCTGGACAGCCGAACCTCCGGCAGATCATACAGAACACCCTGGGCGACAGGCACAACATTTGAGAGGACAGAAACCTCGGGCATAGGACATCCGCCACTACAATGTCCATGCCCCTGATGTGTTGAGCAGAAATGGCCTGGAGATGAAGCTCCACCCAACTCGCCACTGCACAGGCCACACGATTCAACTATTGACTGTGAGTGCTGCCCTGATGATTCACATAAGCCACAGTCACCGTATTGGACAGCCGCACCAGAACTTTCCATCCGGTCAAGTGAGACTGAAAGTACCGAAGGGCCCTCTCCACCGCCGACAGTTCCTTCCAGTTGGAGGAGCGCATGGTCTCCGATCTCTTCCAGTGAGCCTGAAGGGACCACTGCCCCAGAGTTGCACCCCAACCCAGAGCACTGGCGTCTGTCGTCAGCACCAATGGAGGTGAAGGATGCATCCACATGTCCTTGGTGAGATTCGAGGAGTCCAGCCACCACTGCAGGCTGCGAACAATATCCAAAGGCACTGGGATCTTCAAGGCCAAATCCTGAAGCAGAAAGGTAGAAAGACCTTGCCCAGAACAGAGTCGAAGTCCACTCCTATAAAATATATCCTGGTTGAAAGCTGAAGACTGCATTTTGGAAAATTCAGGAGGAAACCGTGGCTTTCTAGTGTATGCATTGTCAAGTCCAGCTGCCGCTGCATCACCAGAGCAAACGGGGCCTGGAGCAGCCAGTTGTCTAGATACGAAAACACTGAGATCCCTTGGAGGTGAAGGTGAGCGACAAGGGGAGCCATTACTTTGGTGAAGACTCTAAGAGATAACGCAGGCCTTCTTTAAAGAGGAGTCAATTTTCTTATCTGCTCCCTCTTAAAGGACATTATTTTCTGCCATAGAAAGGTGCCCCACCAGACTAGCCACAATAGAGTCCACATGGACCGTTTCTGAGATCATATCCTCCATATCACCTCCTCAAAGGATACAGCTTGAGCATGAAGCGAGGCATCAGGATACGCTCAGGATACTTCCATTCATTTAAAAGGACGTCCGTCACCAACGGATAAATGGGCAGTGCTTTAGTAGATTGCTTCCTAGATTGAGGCAACACCATGTCTTTAGATGTGCTGGCTACTTCCTCATCAGGAAATCCCATGTTTTCAATGACAGGGGTCAGAATGTCCGGTAACATATCTTTAGATATATATTTTCCTTTATGTTCCATCGAGCTCATAGAGGACTCATAAGATGCGCACCAGCAAACAAAGTTCCCAAAATCATCTTTGTCAGCTGCTCCTCCTCACACACTTTCTTCTTTTTAGAGAGAAGGGCTGAATCAGGACTCCTCATGGAGGATGAAGAAGACGAGAACGGGGAACAATTATATATATATATATATCTGTTACCTATATCAGTTTAGGTAACAGTATCCTTTCTTTTAAACGAATAAAATGCCACAGTGGGTTTCGGAATGAAATCCCCAGTTTTCTTTTTCCATAACTCAGCTGCGCCTAAAGGTCATGAATGTTCAAACCTCTCTGGCCCCATTTTGACTCCATGGTGAGGCATCCTTCTCGGCCAGGCTGCCGAGTATAAATCCAACATAAGATATTTTATGAACATATCCCTTTGAGTTTTCGTTAAATAAATTACACAATATGTCAGTATATGTGTATCAAATATTATACATTAGTACAGTATTTCAATTTGCGATCAATATGGGATATGTGACATCTACTAATGCAATCATGTTATGAACAATTAGTACTTGCACTTTATTTATTTACTTATTTATTTATTTAAATTTCTCTAATTGAAAAAGTTTTCAATATATTACTGACTGTATATATTGCGAAAAACACCGAAAGACTATTTTCGGCATTTAGGTACGTTTCAAACAGATTAGGCAATAACAATTACCAAACGTAGTACAAGATAGCAAGGTTTCTAAGTATGTTGTCTATTTCTATGAATCACGTGACACGGGTGCTAGCAAAAAACAAATGTATAAAAACAGTTGGCGGACTGCATTTCCACATGTGAACAAGGACACTGTGTTGTCCGAAACACGTCATAAGGCTTTGAACAATAAAGACCTAAATTGCCACAAAACTCTGGAGTCCGTGACTCTCTCTTCGCCGGCGGGGAAGTGGGGAGAGTCGATTACCTGTGCTCCCTTATGCACAGGACACCCTTTGTTTTTATATATATATATATATATATATATATATATATATATATATATATATATATATATATATATTATCTACTGGCGGTCGCCAGTAGATAGTTATAGTTACAACCTATTATCCATAGGAAATCCGCGACATTCTATTTGAAATAACTCTCTTGCCGGTTGAAGTATCTTCGCAAAATTTTCAAACTTTGTGGCCCGCTCCGGTCCGCTCCTACCCTGAAAGTCTCGGGGGGATTCGTCAAGCGGGGGCCGAGAAAAAAGGCGGGTCCCAAAACGCGTTTTCCCCATGCAATTTTCCATAGGAAACTTTAGACACGGCTACAGCCCGAACTGCTGAACGGAATTACACCAAATTTGGCAAAGAGGTAGTTCTTGGTTCAGAAAGAACCCTTTTGTTAAATGGTGTAAATCCGTTCAGTAGTTGCTGAGAAAATCAAAAGTAAAAAGATAGTGATATCTAGGGCCGCGGATCCTCCCGAGCACGAGCTTTATGTTAATTGGCTGTCAACACTCCAAACCAGGAAGTGTTGGCAGCCATTTTGTCCCTCGGTAGAACCGAGGGACAGAAACAAGTGCGCAAAGCGCACAAAGGGGGCAGGGTAGAAACACCCTGACCCCCTAGGTCTGCTCAGGGGGTCCCACAAGGACCCCCTGGGCAAAAAAAAATTATTTTTTTTTTAAAAAAATCGGCAGGATGCGCTCAGGGAGCGCGAACCCTGCCGAAAAAAATCGAAGCGCGGTCTCCGCGCTTCGATAGCTACTGGCCCCGGGTGGGCCAAGTCCCGGGGGCATGCTGGGAGGGGGTTAATTTTATGTGTGGGGGCCTCTAAGGGCCCCCAAGCCCCGGGGACCACCACCCCCCGGGGCCTTATGTATAATGGTGCGGGAGGGCTCTGAGCCCTCCCGCAGCCCCGGGGACCACCACCTCTCCGGGGCTTCTTCTTTTTAAATTAAAAACCTGTGTGGGAGGGCTCCAGCCCCCCCACACGCCCCGGGGACCAAAACCTCCCCGGGGCACTAAGAAAAATTAAAATGGGGGTCCGTTTTGGACCCACAAGCCCCGGGGACCACCACCTCCTTGGGGCTTTCAAAATGTAGGGAGGGGGCCGCGCGGCCCCCTCCTGGAGCCCTTGATGGCCCTGGGGACCGCCACCCCCAGGGCCGGCTCCTGCAGTGTCCCGGGGTGCCTACCCCCGGGACACTGCTGTTTGCAATGACAGGACGGGAGCCTCGCGGCTCCCGTCCTGTCATTGCAAACTTGCTTTGGATATTGGAAGAGAGAGCAGGAAACCTGCTCTCTCTTCCAATATCCAAAGCCGACAGCTTTTCCACATGGGGAGCAGCATGTTAGCTGCTCCCCATGTGTAAAGCAATGCCGGCTCCCGTAGGACACGGGGAGCCGGCGGGACTGTGGGGGTTTGGGGACCCCCACAGTCCCCAACGAGAGTCCAGGCCCCGGGGGATGGGGTCCCCGGGGCCATAAGTGGCCCGAGAGGGGGCCACGCAGCCCCCTCCCCAAAGGAAAAAAATTAAAAAAAATTTAAAAAAAAGTGCAAGGCCGGCCCCGGGGATGGGGTCCCTGGGGCCTTAAATGGCCTGAGGAGGGGGCCACGCAGCCCCCCTCCAAATAAAAAAAAGAGGCCATGCCCCGGGGGATGGGGTCCCCGGGGTCAATACAGGCCCAGGGAAGGGGGGCCACGCAGCCCCTTTCCCGTTTTTTTTTTTTATTTTAATAAAAAAAAAGGGGTAAGGCCCTGGGGGATGGGGTCCCCAGGGCCTAAAAAATAGGAAAAAGGAAGGGGGGAAAAAACAAAACAAAAAAAAAAAAACGATCGGGCCCGTAGGCCCCGCCCCTTCCTTCACCACTCTGCAAACGCGCCCTGGCGCGTTTGCAGAGAGGGAACGATCCCCTTGAATACTGGGGGTCCCTGGGGCCAACTAGCCCACCAGGAACCTCCAGTATGCGCCAGGGGCTGCCTTGCAGAGAGGTGTACAGAGGCCACGCCCTTTTTACACCTCTCTGCAACGCAGCTCTTTGGCGCTTTTTGGAGGTATATGGTGGGCTAGATGCACCCCAGGGACCCTCAGGATTCAAGGGGAGTTAATCCCCGACTTAAAATGCGCCACGGGCGCGTTTGCACAGTGGTGAAGGGAGGGCGGGGCTTCAGGTGACATGTGTGCAAACAGGCCCCGTGGCGCGTTTTAAGATGGGGAATTAAATCCTCTTCAATCCTGAGGGTCCCTGGGGCCAACTAGCCCAACAGGTACGTCCAGAAAGCGCCACAGAGCTGCGTTGCAGAGAGGTGTAAAAGGGGTGTGGCCTCTGTACATGTCTCTGCAACGCAGCCCCTGGCGCATACTGGAGGTTCCTGGTGGGCTAGTTGGCCCGTAGGGACCCTCATGATTCAAGGGGACTTAATCCCCCAACTTAAAACGCGCCACGGGGCGCGTTTGCACAGATGTCACCTCAGGCCCCGCCCCTCCCTTCACCATTGTGCAAATATTCCTCTAAAATCAGCCGAAGTACGAATTCTGATTTACTCACCTGTTATCAGGAGAGACCTCAGTGCTGCATCTTTCAGCCCAGTACTGGTCCTGAAAAGTAATTTTAACCGTACTTACCGGTAACTTGAATTTCCTTCATAGGCTAACATTGACTGGTTTCACTTGGAAATTCTTCTAAGTGTGGAGTTTTGGAACTTTAAAATATTCCTCTAAAATCAGCGGAAATACGAATTCCGATTTACTCACCTGTTATCAGGAGAGACCTCAGTGCTGCATCTTTCAGCCCAGTACTGATCCTCAAAAGTAATTTTAACCGTACTTACCAGTAAATTGAATTTCCTTCCATAGGATATCATTGCCTGCTTTTTGCTGAAAAAGTTTCTAAGTGTTGATTTTTGAAACATACAAATATTCCTCTAAAATCAGCCAAAATCCGAATTCTGATTTACTCACCTGTTATCAGGAGAGACCTCAGTGCTGCATCTTTCAGCCCAGTACTGATCCTCAAAAGTAATTTTAACCGTACTTACCAGTAACTTGAATTTCCTTCCATAGGATATCATTGCCTGCTTTTTGCTGAAAAGTTTCTAAGTGTTGATTTTTGAAACATACAAATATTCCTCTAAAATCAGCCGAAATCCGAATTCTGATTTACTCACCTGTTATCAGGAGAGACCTCAGTGCTGCATCTTTCAGCCCAGTACTGGTCCTGAAAAGTAATTTTAACCGTACTTACCAGTAACTTGAATTTCCTTCATAGGCTAACATTGACTGGTTTCACTTGGAAATTCTTCTAAGTGTGGAGTTTTGGAACTTTAAAATATTCCTCTAAAATCAGCCGAAATACGAATTCCGATTTACTCACCTGTTATCAGGAGAGACCTCAGTGCTGCATCTTTCAGCCCAGTACTGATCCTCAAAAGTAATTTTAACCGTACTTACCGGTAACTTGAATTTCCTTCATAGGCTAACATTGACTGGTTTCACTTGGAAATTCTTCTAAGTGTGGAGTTTTGGAACTTTAAAATATTCCTCTAAAATCAGCCGAAATACGTAATTCCGATTTACTCACCTGTTATCAGGAGAGACCTCAGTGCTGCATCTTTCAGCCCAGTACTGATCCTCAAAAGTAATTTTAACCGTACTTACCAGTAACTTGAATTTCCTTCCATAGGATATTATTGCCTGCTTTTTGCTGAAAAAGTTTCTAAGTGTTGATTTTTGAAACATACAAATATTCCTCTAAAATCAGCCGAAATCCGAATTCTGATTTACTCACCTGTTATCAGGAGAGACCTCAGTGCTGCATCTTTCAGCCCAGTACTGGTCCTGAAAAGTAATTTTAACCGTACTTACCAGTAACTTGAATTTCCTTCCATAGGCTAACATTGACTGGTTTCACTTGGAAATTCTTCTAAGTGTGGAGTTTTGGAACTTTAAAATATTCCTCTAAAATCAGCCGAAATCCGAATTCCGATTTACTCACCTGTTATCAGGAGAGACCTCAGTGCTGCATCTTTCAGCCCAGTACTGGTCCTGAAAAGTAATTTTAACCGTACTTACCAGTAACTTGAATTTCCTTCCATAGGATATCATTGTCTGGTTTTCAGCAGAAAAGTTTCAAAGTGTCGATTTTCACAAACTACAAATATTCCTAAAAAATCGCCTGTATGACTTAAACGCATTCTTTCAACTGTTTACAGGAGATGCACCAGTGCTGGATCCAGGATCCAACACTGAGTAAGAAAAAGTAACGATAACAGTTTTTAACTTCTAAGTGAATTTCCTTCCATAGGATAACATTGGTGATTCTATGAGAAAAAGTTTCTAAGTGTGAACTTTTAAAGTACAATAATATTCCTTAAAAATCACGACTGTAACCAAAACGCTTTTACTCAACTGTTTACAGGAGATGTCCCAGGACTGAATCTAGGATCCAGTAATGTGGTTAGAAAAGTAATCCATAAAGTAACTAATTGCATTTAACTAGAAATTCAAATTGAGCTGAATGTTGCATTGTGTTTGAAAATGTGTTGCCCATTGCAACAACTGTAACTACTGTACTTAAAAGTCTATTGCCTATGTGCGAAGTAATTAAACTAAAGTAATTCATTCTGAGAAAGTATTTTTTGTAATGTAATGTATAATGTAATTACAATGTAATTTAAAAATAAAATATGTAAAAAAAATTGTTTCTAAAAAATTTGGAAATCAGTATGAAAAAAATGTATATAACAATTAATACATTTAAAAATTGTCATTTACAAAACCTTTGAAATTCACTGAAAAAACTGTAGGTTTCAGACATGTTATAGTTACAAATTAGCATTTAAAAAACCTTTGAAATTCACTGAAAAACCATAGGTTTCAGGGACGTTATAGTTACAAATTAGCATTTAAAAAACCTTTGAAATTCACTGAAAAAACCATAGGTTTTAGGGACAGTTATAGTTAGTTGGACATTGCACTCGTACAAAACCCGTGAAATTCCCCCGTTATAGTTAGTCCAGCTAACTATAACTCGCGCCCCGCAATGCACTGCTGATGACGTCACATATTACATCACTCATGACATGGTCAGTGACATCACTGATGACATCACTGATGACATCTCAAATGACATCACTGATGACATCATCCACGTGATAATCTGATGCACCTCCTCACACCCTAATATAACCTTTGATACACCCACTCTAAATTACAGACTGCCATTCGCAAAACCATAGACACTCCAACACCAATAACTACATACCCACTCACTGATTCTTAGGTCTACGCACACATCCAATCACTCACCCGTACAGTCACTCATACTTACGGTCACTCAGTACAGGACTATCATATGCACTCATACTCCTATATAGACACTCAAACACCGCCACTCATCCATAGAGGTACTCACACACCTAGTCAGTCAGGCAAATAATTAAACACACTACCATTTACTCACCTATACAGTTATACACACACCAGCTCACTTACTCATACAAATAGTAGCACAATCTTACGCTCTTATACAATCACTGATACAAGCACACACTCATCCATACAGCCACTATCACAATCACTCACTCTCGCTTATAGCTATTTATATACTCCAACACACATATATACTGCCTTTCACATATGTAGTTACTCACACATGTACCACTGGGACATACATTCACTCACTAACACACTCTTACACACACTTACCCACCCATACAGTCTATCACAGTTGCACTCTTGAAACCATCCACCCAGTGAATCACCCACTCACACATCTATGCACAGAGTTGCACACACCCCTCCCACACAAACACTCAGGCACCCATACAGATACTCAGACAAGCATTCAATAACTCATATAGACACTCATGTAGCTATTCACAAACACATGCAGCCACTTACACAGCAACAGACAGACGGATACAGACATTCACCCAGTTTAGTCACTAACCCATGCATTCAGTAAGATACGTTAAATCACTCACTTATAGAGTCAGTCACGCACCTACTAAATCATCCATACAGACACTTACACACCCACTCATTCTTCAATACGTCTTTTCCTATATATATTAAAAATATTTAAACTTTACAGAAACACACAGTCACTGGATGATGTCATCAGTGATGTCATCAGTGATGTCATTTGAGATGTCATCAGTGATGTCATGAGTGATGTCACTGACCATGTCATGAGTGATGTAATATGTGACGTCATCAGCAGTGCCTTGCGGGGGCGCGAGTTATAGTTAGCTGGACTAACTATAACGGGGGAATTTCACGGGTTTTGTACGAGTGCAATGTCCAACTAACTATAACTGTCCCTAAAACCTATGGTTTTTTCAGTGAATTTCAAAGGTTTTTTAAATGCTAATTTGTAACTATAACGTCCCTGAAACCTATGGTTTTTTCAGTGAATATATATATATATATATCACTCCAAAAATGCAGTAAAAACCACATCAGACCTGACCGAGCTCATGAATGACAGAGCAGTAACATAAAAATGCTGTCTATCACCGTCCGGAATGTAAAGAATGCAGAGGAGGACCAGTGCGTGTAAGCATGTAGCAGCCGGCTGTCAACGCACTCCACAAGCTGCTTGTCCAGCACGCAGCCGTATAACAGAGGCAGGTATGGCACCACAAGGCCGCAGGAAACCTCCGATAAAACATATGCTCCCCCCTCTCTCTGTCCTATGGCCACATCCGAGAGGGACAATGACAGCAAGAGGAAAACCGCTCCCATAGGTCCCGGATTAAGGACCAGTGCTACATCAGAGTGCGTGCACATTCACAGCGGAGGACAGCGTCACAACCGACCCGTCACCAGACAAGGTCTAGATGTATGTAAACAGAGAAACTCTGACAATAGCCACCCTCTCAGCGAAAACCAACCGCTGCCTTGGGAGACCAATCAAGCCAAGCAGGCATGCTTCCCAGCAGCAGCCATACTCACGGAGTCAAAGGAGACCTCCACAACGCTTCCCGACTCCTGATGCTCCCATGAAGGGCCCAGGCGCTCCCAAAGCCAGTCAGCGATAGAAAGCCAGGAGCATACCACATTGGAGGCAAAAGCCCGGCAGTCACCTCAGTGTCTCCTGTTCCGTCACAGACTGGAAATAAAACAGGAAGTGTTAAGGTGTGGCTAGTGAATTATAGCCCTTAGCTGGAGAGTGGGTGCAGTTAGCAAGCGTTTTCTGTTTTGTTTCCTGTCTCGGATTGGATACTACCTCATGTATTTATGACTGGGTCGAGGCAAAGGGCGTAGAGGTAATAACTTCCGAGTCCATCCTCAGTGATCCCACATGTATCCGCACAACAGGCTTGGAAAAAGGCCCTGGTGCAAAACTACATGCGGGTTCCCATCCTTGTTCTCTCCCAAACGGCTTTTGAGTATCCACAGCAAATATTTTGTTTTAAAGCAGATAGTCAAAGGTAGAGAGTTATAAAAGAAACGTCTGTTGGATTAGGAACGCTCCTTTGGGGATTTCAAAAACAGGAATGGCAAATGAAGCTATCTTTTCTTCAAAAACATTTTTAAAGACAGAATAAAGCATACAATGATAGGAGGCCCTCACGCCTGTGACAACACTCATTAACATCCTTCCTTGATATTATCAGGGGTGTAACTGCTATTGGTGCACAGACAGAATATCGAGTTTCAAATATCGATATACAAAAATATCGAGTTTGAAATATCGTCATACAGGAATATTGAGAGCAAGAATATTGTGGTCCAGAATATCGACATTAAGGTAAGAAATATCGTTTTTCAAAATATCGAAGTTAGTAATATCGTTTGTTAAAATATCGTTGTTTAAAATATCGATTTTTATATTAGTGTTATGTATTTTAGTATGTATTTTAAAAGTATGTGATGTAATTTTTTTGTATAAGTGTTGATTTTGTTTTTTAATATATGTGTTAAATTTTTAGTAGTGATTAATTTAATGTTAATTAAATTTTGCGTTTTTTAGTTCTGTAGCAGGTTGTGGGTTTATAGGGGAATAGGGTGGGAAGTAATTTAATTATAATAAAGTAATTAATATTTTTTATTTATTAGTATTTATTTAATTTAGATTTTATAGTGTTAATTGTGGGAATTTCGTTTCTGGGCACCAGCCTGCTTGCTTGCCTCACAGGGGACTCCATTCCCCATAGTTCTCAGCGCCGGGAGGCGGTAACGCGTATCCTCGCGCCAGGAGGCGCTTAAAAGCGGACTTGGATTCCCGCAGTGCGGGTGCCCGTATTTGCCGTTTCTGGACACCAGCCTGCTTGCTTGCTTCACAGGGGACTCCATTCCCCACAGTTCTCAGCGCCGGGAGGCGCCAACGTGTATCCTCACGCCAGGAGGCGCTTAAGAGCAGACTTGGGCTCCCGCAGAGCGGGAGCCCGTATTTGCAGTTTCTGGACACCAGCCTGCTTGCTTGCCTCACAGGGGACCCCCATTCCCCACAGTTCTCAGCGCTGAGAGGCGCCAACGCGTATCCTCGCGCCAGGAGGCGCTTAAAAGCGGACTTGGGCTCCCGCAGCGCGGGACGCACGCGGACGTGCCCGGGCGAAGCCCAGGCCAAAGGCGGGCCCGTCTGCGCCCGTCAGAGCCTGGAGGAGGCTGGGGTGGGCCAGGTCTCTTGGCGCCCTGGCTTGTGGCTGTTACAGCGGGGGACCAAACCCAGGACATAAATAGCGCTTCGGTGTGGATTGAAATCAGGACCAGGACGATCAGAAACTGAGGCCCTAAGATAAACTCAGGGGGGAGTTTGCATGCTGAGGAATACGTGCAGTCGATGAGGAAGGGGCCGTTTGCTGACTGTTGCATGTATGGTATGCACTGCTTTCTAATCTTTGTGACAATCTGCCCATTTGTTCAACTGACGACTATCTGTGAAGGCCCCATTCACCCCTTGACCTAGCCTATTCTATTGAAGTGACCTCTGTTGGCCCTGACCTAGAAGAGGCTGCCTGCCCGGCTAAAATATCCTTGTTCCCTGCTCAGCATGGCATTATGGGGAAGCGGAAGACCACCACTTTAGCCCAACCGGCCCCCGTAGCTTCGACCGTGAACTGTTTTCCGAAGAAAGCGGCAGGGGTCCTTGATAAGGAAATTGAGTTGATAGCTAGGCGCCTCTCTTGCTCCCCAGTACTCCAACTATGCACCCGCTCTAACACCCTGGTACCTGGACAGTCTTCGTCGTTAAGCACTGTGGAGCAGGGAGAATTGATTGTATCTGCGCCCCCTTTCCCTGGTCAAAGAAATAGTCCCGAAACCCAGGAGGGGGGGAAGGGACCTAATAAGGCACATCCAGCGCCTGCTTTTCTGCTGGGACATACCAAGCTGGCTGCTTATCCTGAAGTGACAATAGTAGCTTCTCGAAAGGATGCTCTTGAAGGACCTGTCAGAGGTCTGGGTGTTGGGGCAAAACGTAAATGCTCAATGGTAGGGGCCAAGACAAAAAGACCCAAGGCGGATTCTTTAACCCCAAATCTTCCAGGAACAGGAGTTCCGTTGAAAGATGAGCTGGCAGCAATGCTAGAAGCCTGTGTGGGGACTCTTCTTGAAGGACTGGACACTAAACTGGAACCCATTAAACAATGCCTTACTATAATTGAGAGGGAACTCTCCTCTTGGTCCCAACAGTGTAGTAGGACTAATAGTACAGCCGGTGTCGCCCAACCAGCTCACCCTGGCCTCTGTGTCAACATGGTTCAGGATCAATTCACCCTGAAGGCAGTGTCAAGGGAGGGTGATCTAGCAGGTGAAGGTGCGGCTAGTAATCCTCCTTGCAGAAGTGCTACCCAACCCACTACTCTTTACCCCAGGCAGGGCACGCCCTTTCCTCGAGGGGAAAACCCACAGGCGAAGAGGATAAGGAGCGGGGAGAACCAAGGTGGTAATATGTCCACACAGAGGGAAGCTGCTGGACGTGAGGCTTCCATTCCAGCATTAGAGGAGTTGGGTAGCCAGCGCGTAGGCCCAAACCACATCGATCTACCTCCTGAAGCAACACCATATGTAGTAGTCCTGGGAAATGTTCCAGTACTGAAGCCAGGTTCCATAGAAGATTTCCATCATTTGAAAGATAAAGTCCTGCACTGGCTAAATAGTAATACATGTTTGGGGTATAGGGTGGAGAGAAACATTATCATGGTACGACGGGTGGCTTGGATAGGAGGGTAAAAAAAAAGCAATGATGGGGACTGTGTGGTTATCAATTTGAACCAACCTCATCTAGCAGAGAGAATTCTTCATGCAGCCAACGCTCGTGCTCCCAGATGCCCAGCCACCTCGATCTCAGCTCTTCCCCTTGGCTTCTTTTACAGGCCAATGTTCCAGCCACCATCGCAAAGTCAATTGTTTCCGAGGAGACTCTTGAGCATTGCATCCCACAAGCTCACCAGACTCTGTCCCCTGTTTCAACTTTTAACGCATTTGCCCCCCTGGGTCCTCTTGAAAACTGTGATTGACTGGGCGGACCAGGGCCTCTGTCTCCATTGATAACCTTCTCATGCCCGGATCGTACAAACTCAGTAGAATGAGAAATCTTAGACCTCCACTCCAGGGACACAACACACTTCTCCCTCATCTCCTGGAATGTAACCGGGTTAGCAAGCAATTTCTCAGTGCCAGAATGGCGCAACTTTGTTCAGGAGTTTGATATTATTTGCCTGCAGGTGACTTGGGCTGTGGACAATTCTTTTTTGCCGGAAGGGTACAAATCTTTCTTTGTCCATGCTAGCCCATCCAGCTCTGGCTGAGCCAAAGGGGGGGGGGGGGGCTTGTGGTGTATGCATCTCTTAGGCTGGAAAGTGGAATTTTAGAACTAAATACTGAGTTTGCAGGCCTTGCTCTTCTCACAAGGGCCCACCAGTCTGTTGCTCTTAAATTTTTATAATGCTATTTCCTCTCTCCCTGAGTTATGTAATATAGCTAGGCTGGGTAAATTTCTGGACGGTTTTAGTTTTTCCTCTAGTTACACCCCTAACATCGTGCTGGCCGGTGATTTTAATGTTCACCCCTGTGGGGATCCAAAAGTCCAGGGCTCAGGGGATTCTGTTTGCCCACACTACCCGGGAGGGCATTTTACACACCATGGGCAGGGAGATCTTCTTAATGCTTTGATATCTGATTTTGACATACTATCTGCAATGGACAAGTTGGACTCTGCCCAGAGTGCCCCCCTACCAACTTTTAAGGGTCATAGTAAGCACTCGTTTATCGATTTCATTTTTGTTTCCACCCCTTCATTCCATTTAATATCAGATTTCTTAATTACGGCTATCACTTACAGTGATCATAATCCTTTGTGCCTTAAAAATAGCTGGCTTGCACTGGATCCCAAAAAGGGGAGTAGGGGTGAAGGGGCCCTCCAGCCCACAGACAGGGGCAGGAGGTTAAAATGGGCACAAATTACTCCAGTCCATCTTAGTTAAATGCCAGGAGGAAATCCAAATCTGCTTGGCGGCCTAGAGACACTCAGATGTCCAAGTAGTTAAAGCATTTGAATCAATCGCCTGCTCTATCGCTGAGTTATTGATGATCCCTGCGGCTAATAATCAACGAGATAGGGCCCCGAAATGGTTTGATAAAACTTGTTCTCGTGCCGCAAGGTCACTTAAGGCGGCCCTGCATGCTGTCCCAAGAGACAGTGGACTAGCTAGAACCCGTAGAATACAGTACAAGACTGCTCTTAAAGTACGTAAAGAAACCTTGAAGGAGGAAGCCAGGGGTAAGCTAATGGAGCCCAGCACTATCAAGAACAGCACTAAGGGGCTCATTATGATGGCGGAAGGACGGTCCTTCTGCCATCACATAGTGATTTACCCACCGCCAAATTAGGATGGCGGTGGGTACAGCGGCGGACGAAAAGTCCATCCGCCGCTTCACCGCCATAGGCAATCGCACCGATTGCCTGGCGGGCGGAGCAGGGCCACTAATATGATGGCGGTGCCTAGCAGGCACCATCCGCCACATTAGGATGTGGGTTTGAAGAGGCCTTTCCATGGCGGCGATGCCACCATGGAAAAACTGTCGGGGATTGGGTTTGGGGGACCTTTGCGGGCCCCCCTTGTTTGGGGGGGTGTCGCTGCACTGGGGGGTACCCATGGTACCCCCCTGCATTTCCATGCACCAAGTGGCAGGCACCGCGTGGAGCCTGCCACGCGGTGCAGGGAAATGCGGTGCAAGCACTTTTAACATTGCGGACGGTGCTGCAGCCAGCAGCACCGCCCGCAATGTTAAAAGCCCAGGATGCGCCCGCCAGTATGGCGGGCGCATCCTAATTGCAGTGGTGGGACCACCGCATGTCTGGCGGGCAGTCCCAAACACCGCTACGGTGGCAGGCTGACCAAGTCCGCCCGCCATCGTAATCAGCCCCTAAGTTCTGGGGCATAATTAACAGCCCAATCCTTGCCAGTGCTCTTGATGCGCACATCACAGAGGATGATTGGGTCAACACTATGAGGGTATGTTTGGGGGTACCTTAGTTCAGATATAACCCAATTGGGGAGTAAATGAAAGGTCCTTGCTAACTGTTTCGGAGGAAGAGGTGGTGCGGGGAATAGCAGGTATGACGCGAAACAAGGCCTCTGGCCCAGATGGGATTCCGCCCCACCTTTACATCTCCAACCCTGAGTTTTGGGCCCCAGTGCTCACTACTGTCATTAACGCGGCTGTCAGGGCAGGTTGCCCGGCCTCATGGGCCACATCCACCATCGTCCCGGTTTTTAAAAAGGGGAATAGAGAGAGCACACCCTGTTATAGGCCCATCTCCCTGTTGGACTCAGGGGTTAAAGTGGTCGGGCGAATACTGTTAGACAGACTAACTACCTGGGCTGCTGAGAATAACATCTTGTCAGACACCCAATACAGGTTTTGTTCAGGCCGCTCAACTATAGAGCAATGCCTGAACCTCTTCCTGATGGCGAACAAGTACACGGTCGCCCGCACTGGGACCTTTTTCTTGGCCTTTATGGACCTCTCTTCCGCATTCGACTGCGTGAATAGAGGCAGGCTGTGGCAGACCCTGCTCTCTCTGGGGGCGGACAGGGAAATAGTCCTTTTCCTACGGGATCTTCACCAAGATACTAGGGCGGCTGTGCAATATTCTGGAGGCATGAAGCCCTCACGCTTGTTCCCCATCAGGAGAGGGGTAAGACAGGGTTGCATCCTGGCCCTTTTTTATTTAACGTATATATCAACGGCCTTGAGAAGACCCTTCTAGAGTCCAGGACGGACTTTCCGCAAGTAGGACGGCACGGCCTCCCCGTCTTGCTGTATGCAGACGACGCCCTCCTGATGGCCAGACCGGAACGGGGGCTACAAAGGCTAATTAATTATTTTGTTCACTTTAAGGGGGAGCAGGACCTTGTGGTTAATAATTCGAAATCCTTCATCGTGTAAATAGGGGCCCGTCCTAGCAGGCTATACACCTTTATGGTTGGGACTTCCACCGTGCCAAGAGCGAGTGTTATCTCCTATCTAGGAGTCTTACTGGACGATGAAATGAAATGGGGCCATCAATTTACCAGTAAGAGGAACGATCTTTCCAGAGAAATCACAGCCATATTTAACTTTTCAATCAGACTGGGGAAAAGACCTGTGGGTGCCTTATTACATCTATATAGCGCCAAGTGTCTATCCAAGGTATTATACGGCAGCGAAATTTGGGGGTATACCAACACAAAGGAACTACAAACTGTGGAAAATAAGTTCTTGAGACGGATCCTCTCAGTACCCCTATGTACTCCGTCCTTCTCAATACATGAGGAGCTTGGAAAGAAACATCTAACTGACATGATAGTGATACGCCCTGTCATATTATGGTTAAAAATCAGGGCAGGTAAGGGAACATCGTTAAACAAGCTCATTCTAAATGATTGTCTGGCCCTTGACCACGCCACACGAATACCATGGTTGAAGTATATCGAAGTGACCTTATCGGACGTGGGGAGACGTGATCTTTTTACTAACCCAGACCGGATAACCACGAGAGATCTGAACTCCATAAAGGCAAGCCTCATGGAGCAGAGGGTTATGGCAAGGGAAGAGAGGGAGCTTCTAAAGCCCAGTGTTCACCGATTTATCATGTTAAAAATGACTAAGGGGCTCATTAGGATGTCGTGACGTTCGCCACCGCCGAGCCGGCGGTGGCGACCGCCACGACATCGTAACGAGTGAAACCCCCTGCCATATTACAATGGCGGGGGTTTCGCGGCGGATGCAAAGTGCGTCCGCCGCTTGGCAATCGTTACGATTGCCAGCCGGGCGGACTGGGGCACTAATATGGTGGCGGTGCCTACCAGGCACCGCCATCCATATTAGCATGGGTTTACACAAAGGCCTTTCCATGGCGGCGATGCTGCCATGGAAAGGCTGGCGGGATTTGCTTTGGGGGCCTGTTGCGGGCCCCCGGGGGGGTGGGGGGTGGGGCACTGCACTTGGGGGTACCTATGGGACCCCCCTACATTGCCATGCTCAAAGTTGGCAGGCACCGCGCGGTGCCTGCCACGTTGTGCATGGCAATGCACAACTTGCCTTTTTGGCATTGATGCGGGTGCTGCTTACAGCAGCACCCGCCGCAATGTTAAAGATGTGGAATGCGACCGGTCCCAGCACCGCTAGGGTGGCGGGAGGACTAATGGGGCCCTTAATTGGCTGAGCCCTACCTATTGGGATTTGTAAACTCATATGATAGATTCCTGCTCACGGGGTTCCGGTTTGACCTTTTCCACCTCCTTCTTGCTCTTCCCAGGGGTTGTACCAAAGGCCAAACTTTGTAGTCCTGTGGCTGCAATGGTCAATCTACACAGGATATGAACCATTTTATGATGTTCTGTCGTTTTTATAAAACTCCTAGGAAGTCTTTCCTAATTCCAATCTTGAAAAGAGCTAATTTTATGCAAGTACGCCCAGCCTTTATTTACTTACAAATGCTGACAGGTAGCACTGTGTTTTATGTACTCGAATTCCTAAAATCTGCCTTCAGACTTAGATCTAGTTGCGATTATCCAGCCTGTTTAACCTAACTGTATTCCCCGCAAAGCCCCTGATGATCCGTTTTTAATGCTACAGCACTTATGTAACATGAAGCCAGTGGCCGGGTGTGGCCTGCATATTTTTACTAGACTTAGGGGTCGATTCCGATCTCGGCCGGTAGGGCACCGAATCGGATTCGGCTTAACCGGATCCGATTCGGAGCCCTCTTTCCCGACCGATTCGTACGTGCGTCCGGCCGAGCGAGTACGATGCGAGCGCACGCGAAATTGCCGACCGACTTGTTCGCGGGTTCGAAGCGCTCCGACCGACTCGCACGGACACGCCTTGCACCGCGCGATGGAGACGTTCCCCGGCCGGGCAAGTACGATGCGCGCCGCGAGCAGTCCGACCGAATCGCGCCGTCTGGCTCGAATGAGCAGTCGGAGCCGCACTTTGGGGGTCCGAGTCGGACCCCCCTGTACGCGTAGCCACGCGAGTCGCACACAGGCGGGACCCATGGGTCCCCCCTACCTGTGCATGTACGCAGCGAGTCGCTTCGAGGCGTACCCGCTGTAGGGGGCACCCTTGTTCGCCTCGCACCCATTGGGTCAATGGGAGCCCGCGTACGCGTTGTACGTCCGGCTCCCATTGACTCAATGGGAGTCCGACCGACTCGAGTCCGATTGCATGCGTGCGCATCGTACTCGTTCGGTCGGACTGCCAGAGTCCGATTCGGTCGGAAATCTCTCCGGGTCCGGCTCGGTCGGAGAGATTTCCGGCCTGAATCGGAATCGGCCCCTTACTGTTGTATTTTATTTATTGTGTGCTTTTATGGTTTTATTTGAAACTGAATAAAGATTATTGACTTGACTTGAAATTGTGGGAATCAATTTTTTATTAATTAATTATTAATTGGTTGTTAATTTTTATTAATTAATTCATTGATAATTATGTTAATTGTGGTTTTTTTAAGAGCTGGTTGTGGGTTTACAGGGGAATAGGGTGGAAAAAAGTAATCTAATTATAATAAATTAATTAATATTTTTTTATTATTAGTATTTATATACTTTCGATTTTATAGTGTCAATTGTGGAAATTAATTTATTATTAATTAATTATTAATTGGTTGTTTATTATAAATTAATTGGTAAATGTGTTAATTGTGTTATTTTTGTAGGAGTGGGTTGTGGGTTTATAGGGGAATAGGGTGGGAAGTCATTTCATTTTAATACATTTAATAATAATTTTTATGTATTCATATTTATTTAATTTTTAAATTATAGTGTAAACTGTGGGAATTAATTGATTAATAATTATTTATCAATTGTTTGTTAATTAACAATAATTAATTAAATATTTTGTAATTAATTATGTTAATTGTATAATTTTTTAGGAATGGGTGGTGGGGTTTATAGGGGAATAGGGTGTGAAGTAATTTATTTAAAATTAATTTATAATTTATTGATAGTTAATGGTAATTAATTTATTAAAAATTAATTATGGCAATTGTTTATTTAATTTGAGATGTGAGTTGTGGGGTTTATAGTGGTAAAGGGTCTGCAGTAAATTATTTTCAAATAATTAATAAGTTGTTAATTGAAAAAATTTAAAAATTAAAAATTAGTTATGGAAATTGTGTAATGACTTTTGAAATGAGAAATGAATTTGTACTTGTAAAGCGCACTGATACCCCAACTGGGGTTTCCTGGCGCTGTACGCATACCGCTGTGGAACCCTTCCTGGCTTTTCCCTGTGAAATGTCCACTCCTGGGCACCCCCAAGGTGAAGCCAGGCATCCCAGCGCTGTTGGGGCCGTTGTGGAGATTAAGCAAGCTATTGCCCAGAGTTGCAGAGTGGGACCCATGATTAGAATAGGCACCGAGGCGAGAATTATCAGGTCCGAGGAAATTGAGCCCAAGACCCGCCGAGGCGGGAATTGAACCCTGGTCCCGGGCCAGATCTCTGCATCAGGGTCTGCCGCTCTAACCATTGAGCCACACTTCTCCACTTTTATGTGTGTTTTGTGGTGTTTATTGGGGTAGAGGGTGGAAAGTATTGTATGTTTTATTAATTAATAAATATTTGCTCATTATTATTCCTTCTGTAATTGATAAATTTTCATGGTTATTGTTTACTTTTATTTTGTGTGTGGATTTTGGTTTTATAGGGGTAATGTTTGGTCAGTGAATTAATTTTTATATGTTTTAATTTGATTTTTAATTAATAATTGTTTATTTGATAATTAATTATGTTAATTATGGAGGTACACATTTTTTAGAAATGTAGGTGTCCATTACGATACCGGGCGGTAAAAAATCCGCCATCCACCATAGCGGTAAAAATCCGCCCGCCTACACCGTCTGAATACCGACCGAGCAATTACGATGCCGCGAAGCGAACACCGCCCGCGGCGGAAAACCCCCCAAAAATACCGCCCGATCATGTCCGATTCTAAGTCCACCCGTCCGCCACGGACGCAAATACGCACGACAACCAAAAACCGCCTGCCCTGACGATCGAGACACAGCCCGTGAAATTAGGATCGCTCCGACATGAGCGCGGTAAATACACAAATACACCGCCCGCCATCGTAAACAACAGAGATGGAAATGGACACGGCGGAAGCCCTGTCGGCCACGTCCCTGCACAGAAACCATCCGTGGACCCAAACAAACACACACAACATGGCCAACAAGTCCACACAGCAAGCCACGCACAAACACAGTACACATCCCGAAAACACCCCCCCCTGGACAAACAAATAAACTACTAATCCCAGAACACCAGCCACAACACACCTGAAAACAACAGACCATCATGACACACCCACATAGGTAAGCACAAAAGCAGCCCCTTCACAGACCACAATCCCTTGCAACACTACAAAGCCAAGAAGAGAGGAGAGAACACAGCGACACAGCAAGGACAGCAGCACACCACAGATACGCACCCATCACACCCACCACCACCAGCACCAGCACCACCAAACACCAGCACCACAAACGACCTGCACATCACACACCACACACACACACACCGCACCAGCACCACAAACACCAAACCACACACCATGGCAGCACACCGAATGCCAAAGTTCACTTCAACTGAGCTGACGGTCATGGTCGACGAGATCATCAAGGTGCACCCACAAATCTTTGGCAACCAGGTCCAACAGACAACAGTAGCCACCAGAAATCGGATGTGGAGCAGGATCGTAGACCAGGTCAATGCAGTAGGGAACGTGCCACGCAACCGAAGCGAAATCACCAAGAGGTGGCACGATATGAAAAGGGAGGTCAAGAAGAAGGAGGCCAAGAATCGGCAGCTGGCTGACAGGACTGGCGGAGGTAATCCTGCGCTTTTCAAGAGCTTCAAGGCGTGGGAGGAGAAGGTGCGAGGCATCATACATCCGGAGAGTCTCACCGGAATACCAGGGGGAGTGGAGGCTGGTAAGTACAAACAAATGTATACCAGCACACCGCTATGTACTCACATGCACTACCACTATGCCATAGCTCCGAGGGACAAACACCCCCATGTCCAGTACACAATACACAAGACATCACTCACACATGCAACAGACACTACCACACACTCAGCCCAAACCGACCAACTAACAAAACCATGGAGGCATGTGTACAGTCAGCCAGCACCGCAACTCCCACCAGGTCCCCTTGTACTCCAAAAGTGCCAGAAGGAGCACTCACCACACCCACACCCATGTGTCAGCCATAGCTGCAGTAACCGACAAGTAACAGGTAAGTAGCCGGAACACAAAGTCAGTGGGTGGGAGGGGGGACAGCTGAAGTACAACACACACCAGGCCCCTAGTCCTACAGCGCAGCAAGGTGGAGCACACCCCACACCCATGTGTCAGCCACTGCAGTGCACACCTTCAGCCGACAGGTAGATATCTCACCCTACATGGAGGGGTTTCTGTGGGTGGTAAGCCAGCACCACAACTCACAACACCGCCCCCACTCCCACAGACCAGCAACATGGAGCACCCCTCCCTCCCATAACCATGTGGCATCCATTGCATTGCGCACTCAAAAACAACCGGTAGGTGGAAAACTGTACAGGGCGGGGTGTCTGTAGGCATGAGGACTGTATTACGACTAACACATGGGACATGTCACGTAGCAGAGGAACACGCAGCACTGCTCCCTGTCACAATCATGTGACCAATGTGCACACGGACATGTATTACAGAGTCATACCCCACATGACCCATCACAAACACAGCAACACCTAAGGAGCCATGTCTGCATGCACAAGTCCCACTGGAGCACAGACCCACACGGCGGGCACCGTGCCACTCATCACACACATCAGCAACACCATCGAAGTCTTGACCATGTAGTCCTTACTGCCTGTTACCCACACATCGTACAACAACGCCCATGTAAGTCCAACCTGCCTAGAAGTAACAGCGTGGGACCACAATAATGCACATACACACCACTGGACCCATGAAACACACAGGCACACAATGCACATTCAACATATCATCCATCTCATCTGTCAGCCCCTGTGTCATGAAAGGTATGTCATCCGAACAGTTGGCCCTCATACAGTAGTTATGCAAAGATACCTGCCCATGACAAATAATGTGCCTGCAGTGACTGAAGCGCACGTCACACTGTGATTAACAACATACATAATATAGTCAACACCCCAAGAGCACTGCATTGATGCACATGGCCGAGGGTAGCACGCACACCAAGGAATTGGCCCATCTGCAATACGTCGTGTGGCACACAACCATCACTCACTCACTACAATGCTTGCAGTGTAATGTCCATAAATGATAACAGTGAGCAGATATGCTGGGGATGTCAGACATACACACACCTTTGTCTCTGCACTGTCATGTTGCCAAAACACATGTCCCGTTCTGCACCCATATGTCACAGTATGTACCCCTAAACCATATTTCACCTCAAAAGCGTTGAGGGGGCTGTACCCCCTTTTCCCATCTGCGTTTCTAAGCGTTCCATTTGAACCCCTAAACCATATTTCACCTCAACATCGTCGATGGGTCTGGAGCCCGCATACACCCGAGCCACAAAATGTAGGAGTATAGCAACACACACCCATCGGCATTGCTAATCCGTCCCATGCCACATGTTCACATCACACAGTTCCATTGCCTTGCCCACGCATACACACATCGTACATCCACACACACGCCTCTGGGAAACCTGTGCACGACAGTGCACAAACTGTGAATGTCAGACAACCAATACATACTTTGCTTGGTGCAACACATTAACCTATCTCATTCTCCCCACAGGTGCCGAACTGTTGGACGCTGGAGAGGGAGACAGCAGCCAGCACAGCCAGTCCGCAAGCCCCCGACCCGGACTCACGGATGTAGAGGAGCTGGACACCTCCTCGGACGTGGACCACCCAGCAGGCCCATCTGGTGTGGCAGGGCACAACCGCTCCCCAGGGCCCCTCCTACCCACCAACCCATCGCCCAGGGCTGCTGACCAGTCACAGACCCCTGCTGCCACGGTCATTGC